>OX422207.1:130377023-131577023 GCA_949130495.1 Sambucus nigra
ATCATCGGACTTCATGGTGTCACCCCTTCCACTATATTTGGAATGATGTTTGGCAATGAGAACTTTGATGATTATGCTGGGCAACCTGCATTGGATTCTTTGGTGTCTGTAGATATTGAAGAGGGCTTAGAGGCTTCTAGAGTCCGAAGGCAAAAGGTTCAAGGGAAGATAAAGGCCTTACAAAAGGAGAGGGAAGAAAATCTCATAACGATTCTTAAAACTCGCCATGAACCATTTGTTGAATGTCGAATAGATGAGTTTGTGAATTGAAAAACATCGGAAGCCATCTGTCTTTCACAAGTTGCTCTCGGTGAGGTGAAGCTACATACTATTGGATATATCTACGCAAGGCAAGCACCAAGAGAATTGGGAAAAGAAAAATGACAGTATACGAAGGAGTGATTTCTAGCAGAATGGGCAAGAGATCAAGGGCGTTTCTACCAGAATGGAAAAGAGATAAAGGGCATCAAGTAAAATCACAAGTCATTGCAGCTTCAGGTGTTGTCTCTCTCATTAAAATACAAGAGGATCTAAAAAATTTAAATCAAGGGGAAAACAAGGAAGAGAATATGGATAAAATTATTGAATCTTAGAAAGACGTGATGGTTAATTCCCTTTGGCAGACAAATATGTTAGATATTAAGTCAACTTTAACCCGTGTCTGCAAAGCTTTTCATAGAAACCCTAGCATCCCAAAGGATGTCCTCAAGCAGTGAACTAATGTGACAGGAAATCTTGGAATAATATTCCAAGGTGCGCAAGAAATTCATGCTATTAAAGGTCATGATGGCAGCAGTGAAATAACAATAGAACTAATAGTTTGTGCAAAAGTAGAACTACTAAGTAGTGAACTAACAGTAAAAGATGACATGATTTTTTCTTTTCAATTATTTGTGATGCTAACAATATATTAAAGGTCTACGTAACAGGGTTTCTAAATATTCTGGACACAATTAACATCTTGAGCAGTTTTTATATCAAAGAGTCTATACCCAAATCTGATTTGTTTGGTGATGATTTGTTTGCTTGATTTTGTGTGTGCCAAATTAATATCTTCTATTCACTACATAGACCCACTGAAGATGACTCATTCATATCCATGAAGCTTTGAGATAACATATTTATGTTATTAAATATCTCTGAAATTATTTTTGTTTGGTTATAGGATTAATATGGTAGAAATGCTAGTACCTTCTTGACCAAAGTATATTGTAAATAACTAATAGCAAGGCATTGCTTCCGGAGGCCACTGAAATAGATGTATTCTATTTTGAAATTTTGTTATATTATGTTCTGAAAATCTACAGGCATTAGTTCACATGTTAAGTTTGATTTTCTATTGCATTTTCTAATGAAGTTTGTCTCTCATTTATTGCTACTACTTTTGCATTTCAGAACTACGAAACTAAGCCTTTATAAAAAAGAACCTTATAACATCCGAGCCTCATTATCTCATTTCATTTGGTCTTTATTATTACAGGTTATTTTACTTGGATTAAGATCACATGATGAAGGTTTTGAATTGAAGTCGTGGGTTAACAACAGTAGCAGATTAATTAGTTCAACTGATTTGTGCGGGATTTGCGAATTCGTCATGCTAAGGTATTGTGCACTATTGTCGCGCTAAGAACACTTCATTTGATCATTTTTTTGCTTCTTTCTACTATGTCCATTTTTATAAATCCAGATTGAAATTTTCTATTTTAACTTATCCAGTTCTTATTTATTACTTTTGTTGTATGTGAACTTTATCAGTGTTTGAAATGAACGCTTATAATGCTGTAAGTTTCAATTATAAATTGAAAGAAATGAATGGTTTAGATCAAATTAAAATCAGGGGGTGTTTAGAGCAAATTGTTTAAATATTCATATGAAAATAACACAGGAATTATAAATGAAAGATTTATATCAAATGAATGATTAAGTGTTATTTTTTTCTGAAGCTTGCAGATAACACACGCACTACAAATGCAAATATAGGTGGAAAGGAAGCTTCATGAACAGATTGAGGTAAATCCCCCATAATTTTGTCATATATATATAGCTTGATTGAAATAAATATCTATAGAATCAAATCATGCAGAGTCTATGCTTTAAAAAAAAGAGACTTAGATAGACATCATTTATAAACATTTTTAATGGCGTCGAGAAGCAATGTGGACCCATAAAGAGTAGAGAGGTGACCAATTGACAAGTTTGGAATGCTTGAGAACTTTGATTTGAATAACGAGTATATCCGTTGCCTTTTTAGTGTTCATCCTTTGAAATTTTAGAAAATAACTTCACAGTCTTCGTTGTCCTATTCTCTAAACTTGGTTTGCAAAAGAAGTCTCTTTCAAATATGAGTTGTCCTATTCTCTAAACTTGATATTGATTTTTGACCTTCAAATGTTCTACCAATTATATCCAGTAAAAGTTGAGTGATTCATGAACTTCGTCATAATTTTTGTGACACAGTGGTGAATGGTAGCCTTTTGAAAAAAAACACTGAAAATCATATGGGTGTTTATTATGTAACCTAACAATTATATTGAGATGTTGTCCAATTGCAATTCAAACGACATTTTTTCATCGATACGAGCTTTTATCGACACTGTTTATATCTAGCACCATATTTTCTGACTCTGTTTATTATGGTGCCGTTAATTACCCATATTTTTTCTTTTGTGTTGCAACATTGAATGCTTCCATGTTTGACTTAGTAGGTAAGATTGTTTTTATTTCTAGACTCCTAGTTTTTCGTTGAAAAAAATTTAGAACTCTTATTTTTCCTAAGCTATTCAAATTAATTTACTTTATATTACTGTTCGTCCTCTTTTCTATATGCATAGCCTTATTGTAAAAAAAAATCCAAAAGAGTCAGAGGTCAATCTACACGATCTGTAAATTATTTGGAATAGACGAACTCCTAAAACCTGAGTTGGTTTTGTTGCACAAACCCGAGTTGCCACACCTTTAGTACACCCAATCAATTGATCTGTTCTCTTTTTGTTTCAACTGATCTGCTATTGTGGTACCAAATGGGATCTGATTGGTTTTAAACATAATTTGTTTTTGGTTTCTTTTCATGATCAGTTTTCGAAAACCAACCAATCTGATCTATTGCACAAACTTGATTGATATGATTTCTTGGAACTGCTATTTTTTAAAGAAAAAAAAATATCTGAATCTTACTCGATTTGTTTTACGATCTCGGTTTAATCTGCAAAAATTGACATGGTTCTTTAAAAAAACGGTTTGCATTTTTTGTTCGGATCTATTTTTAAAATCAAGATGAATCTTTTTTTTGGTATTTCTTCTACACGGATTCAATCTGAATTTATACAATCTGTTATATTTTTTATACGATCTGTTGTTTTGCATCTTGGATATGAGTTTTGATTTTTAAACCAATATGGGTGTTGGTTTTGTTCACGATCTAAATTTTTTGTTCTAACATTTAGTTTCTCTTACACCTGGTTTGGGTTTTACGCATTCTGAGTTTGCTCAACGCGATATGAGATTTTGGATTACATGGATCTAAGGAAGGTAAGATTATTTTTCGGTTAAGGATTTGGATAAGAATCGAGTGAAATGAAACCCAACAAACTTTTTTTCTGGCGTGTTCTTGGTCTGGTATGATTGGTTCTTAACTCTGTTTATTTGATCTATTTTTGGATAGTCTTTATTTTTTCTTGCTGTTGGATTAATTGATCCATACATTTATATCCACATACATTGTTGTTGGATTAGTTGATCTATTTCTGGATAGCTTTCGTTTCTGATTTTACCTTTCGTTTTATTATTGGTGTGTTTGTTTAGTTGCTCTAAGAAATTAGGCATATTGACGTGTTTCATTATTGGACTGCATGAACCAAACCGACATATTGAGTAATTTGGGGATACATGTGACTATATGTATATGTTAACGGACATTCAGTTACATATTACACTGGTTATACTCATCCTCCACTATTTATGTTAATGGACCTTCAGTTGAAAATTCTCCTGGACAAGAAGGAAGTCGAGAATGCAGAATTGGAGGAAGATGTATGTGTTAATATCAGGTGCTCCACTGATTGGTATTATTTATGTGTATAACAATAGCACAAAAATTCTTTAAAACTTTTAGCTGCCATATATGTTAAAAGATAACTATATCTGTCAATTGTTTTAATGCACTTATTATATTTGTTTGTAGGCATGGGGATTGCTTAGTAACTGGGATTGTTTTTATTTATTTATAGTTTTAGTCATTTTTGGAGGTGGATACATTGATGTACTGTTATAACTATTGATACTCCATTAATTTATATCAATTTTAGTAGACTACTATGGAGAGTTTATTCCAAGAAGTATATTTGTCTTTGACTACTATTCATCACCTCTTTGAATTAATTACACTTCTTTTGTATTTTCTTATTATGTTCAATCTCGATTTAATCTTTTTACTAACAACAGATAAGAGCCTCGACATCGACTCACTGTTCGGAGTTGTAATCAAGTTCAAGTGGATGATTTGTTTGTATTTTTGTCAACTTTTACTTAAATATCATCTACTTTCATATTAATTATTATTTTATATTTAACATGAAACTGAAGGACTTGGTTATGTGTCTTGAAATGTGTAGTCCACTGTGAGACAATTAATAAAAGGAATTGTCCAAAAATCCACAAGAATAGTTTTAACAATTTTTTGGAAAAATTATGAACTATGATTTGCAAGTATTCATGTCGAATACCTTAGTTCAGTGTTTTGTTTAGGTGTGTGTCATTGGTTGGTTGGCGACGGCGTCGTGTCGTAAGCCTAAGTACCAATATTGGGGGTAAATTTATATTTGTGCCTTTAGGAATTTTGTTACCCTATTTTTTTAAAGTTATCCTTTGTTTTGTTGGGGAACGAAATTTTTACCTTCTTGTAATTGCATACTTTAAGTTTTTTTGCCATTTTGCGATTATCAGCATGTGTTCAGGCACAGACATACCCTAGTATATATATATATATATATATATATATATATATATATATATATATATATATATATATATATATATATATATATATAGTACTGTTCTTGTGTGGATTAGTCTGAAGTTTAAGAGTGCGAATATATATATATATATATAGTACTGTTCTTGTGTGGATCAGTCTGAAGTTTAAGAGTGCGAATCGGACATGTGTTACTTGGCGGTGAGCGCAGAAGAGAGAGAGTATATGTGTGTGTGTATATATATATATATATATATATATATATATATAGTACTGTTCTTGTGTGGATCAGTCTGAAGTTTAAGAGTGTGAATCGGACATGTGTTACCTGGCGGTGAGCGCAGAAGAGAGAGAGTACTTATAATTTAGCCGATAATTTCTAGGCTCACAAGGTTTTCTTCACAAGATTTTCTTCACTTGCGATTACTTATCAATTTTTTTATGTTTTGAAAATTTTCATCACTTTGTAATTCAATGAATGAAAACATCATTTGATTCATTTCCTATTTATTTATATATATTCTCATGTTTTACTCAAGTTTTCTTTTCTACTGAAGTCATAATTGCATATCTTTTGCCACTAGGCACATTATCCGTAGAAATCACATAAAATGTAGGGACATATTCCAAATAGTCCCTCGGACATTTTTTAATACCCATTTAGTCCAAACTTTTTTATTTTGCCTCAAAAAGTCCTTTGCCACATATTTTGGAGAGGGAGTGCCGCTGGCGCGGACCTCTAAAAATAAGAGGATATTGAGTGCTTGAGGGACTAAATGGGTTAAACTAAAAATATGTATCCTTTTTAAAAAATATATATTTATAGCAGGGACTATTTAATAATTGACCCTAAAATGTATGATGAATTATCATGCTGAAAAAGTGCATATAATTGTGTATACCTTTTATTATCAAGTATAATTTATCCATATCTTTTCTTAATCTATCAACTTTACTTTGGAATCCCATTATGTTGGAATCCCATTTGATAGAAAGAGAACATGATGAAATTTACTTGAAAAGAGGCTACTAGATAGATACGGATTATACAACACCAAAACAATTGGACATAGACCCGAATTTCACTTTCACATTTAAGTTTGTTTAGATGATCGTGCCTTTCCTCTATACGAGATCGTAATGATTTTAAGGTAAGAACAAATATGATATAAAGTAAGCTAAATGATTATCACATTTGCGTAGCTCACGCATCAGGCGCAGATTAGAACTAATCTTATAATGTGTAAATTTATTTATTGCATATCAACAAATCTATTCATTATTCCATGTACATGAGATGAGACTCACATTCAAAATCCACGCGTCACCACAAGACTCACGTCTCACCCAAATAATCAACCTACAAATCCATCCTACCCGCCCAATATAGAAACAAAACAACAAACTCAGCAATAAAATAAAACATAGAACTTCTGATCTCTCCACGTAGAGTAATACGCGTCTCTACGTAAAAGCCATTGCTAGACACATGCCGGTGAGTGCTGTCCCAGCAATGACAGCTCTCTGGACCCACCCATCAGCGAAACTACCATTGGGAGGCGAATCTGCGGCTGGCTGTCCCGAAGGAGTATCGGATGACGGCCTGTTGGTGGGTGGTGAAGCAATTCCCGGGGTGGGAGCCTGTGTTGGAGTACCTGATGGGGTTGGTGTAGCTGATGGGGTTGGTGTTGGTGGCAAAACAACAGGTGAGGGTGGAATTGTAGGGGATGCTCCGGGAGCTTGTGCTATGCATGAGGTGGCCAACAAAGATAAAACTATCAAAACTTGGAAATAAGAAGAAGAAGAACCCATGTTTGTGTATGTTCAACAGGTAGAGAAAGAAGAGCGTGGAGGTTAGTTTGAAGAGAAGGGGTATATATAAAAAGGAGAGAGAGGGAGTAGGGGTTGAGAATCAGTGAATACTCGATTATGAGTTCTCAATATAAAATAGAGGTCTATATATATAATGTATGAAAAGACGGTGGAGGTGCTGGAATGGGTCTTCTCGACTTTTTTGTATTGTTTTTTGTTGAACGTTCATGAGATATGAAGCAGGTGGAACACCAAACGCCAGCTACTTCGTAGATTAATACGCGTCTAACTTGAGAATATTGAAATATTCTACTTACGCTTTTGTAACACAACTTTTTTTATGGCCATTTGAACCAAGTCAAATTGACTTGGTAACGATGTAAGAACATTTTTTACTCGATTAATGGTGTTAAAAATTTATTTTGTTAAGTTATCGTATTAAAATAATGAAGATAGTTTCAAAATATCTTAAACATCTAATTATTTCATTTTTTATAAAAAATTCATCAAATTTTTGAAAGTATATTTGAAATCAACTCGTCAAATTGTATCAAATAACACTTATATTCGATATTTTTTAACTAAAAAATTGAAAAAAACAATTTTAATGTTCCTATAAACCTCCATTTTTGTACAAAAAAATCCATTTTTTCCAGCAGCAAACTTTCTTCTCCAATTCCGACGATGGTTTCGCTAGTGTGAACAAAAAAAGGGAAATAAATGGACGGTGAGAGAGAGAGAGAAACACTCCGACGATGATGTCTACGGACTTTTTCAATTAGTCTCCATTGGGATGAGGTGGGGCTATTAAAGAGAGAGAGATGTTATGTGTTTATTTTTAGAGAGAGAATAAGTGAGTTTAAAATGGGTATGGATGATGAGTATATTTGTCTAAATATATGTGCTTTATAATAAAAATAAAGACTTGGTAGATTAAGTAAATGAGTTTTTTTGTATCTTTGACCTAGTAAATGATATTAGCTCATAATAATGCCTTTTTAATCCTTATATTGAAATGGTTTTGCAAATTGAACTTCAACGAGCCACCGTAAAGATATTTTCTATAAACCCTTACCAAATGTTCAAAATAACAAGTAAAAAAGCTATTTTTCTCTTCTTAATTATATGCCGAAATCTTATTATTATTATTATTATTATTATTATTATTATTATTATTATTATTATTATTATTATTATTATTATTTTTAGGTTCTTAGTGCGTCCTCTTCCTGGCCATATAAGTAATAATAGGGAGATCTTTAAATTGGACCCAATAAACAAACTCGTTGAATTAATAAACACACGTTGGTTAGTAAACAAGATGCATATAAAAACCATTTAAAATATCATTCAACGTAGCTTTGACAACTCAGCAGGTCTATTTTTTTGTTCCAATTAGAGGGTATCCCTAGAATTAGTCATCTTATAATTACGAGTACATATGTAGAAATGAGACCTCATTCTGGACCTAATGCGATTGCGATTTTACAAGTGTTTAATTTATTTCAACTTATAATTTTTGATAGCCCCAATTAGTACTAGACACTACACCACAAATCGATAATGGTCACGCTAGTTAGTCACGGTTCGGGACCATAACTAGAGCCAAAAGCACGTGACAAAAGCCGTGACCGAGTAAAAGGTGTCATTAAATAGTTGTGGTCATGGACATAGACTGTGACCACAAGGATCACGACCTTGGTTCGTGACCACACCCACAAATGAATGGGCACAAAAACTCCCATCAAAGTGGGTCATGGCTCTGAATCGTGACCACAAGCATGACAACTTTTAGGGTTTTAGTTGTGATGGGTCATGGCCACGAGCCGTGACCATTTTGAAATTGTCATGGGATGTACTCAAGGTCCTAGGTCGTGACCCCAGGCCGTAATCATTTATTTTTTACACATAACCAACCTGGTCATAGTCCTTGTTCATTACATGTAAAAAAATAAACGGTCACATCCACGGGCCGCTACCCAGGGCGTTGACCATAACCTCTACAGATATGAATTCCCATTTTTTTTTAATTTCACGATTTATCTTTCTCTAACCACACTCTTTGCCCGTGCTCTCCCTCCTCTAACTCTCTTTCTCTAGTACTCTCCCTATCTTAAGTTTCCTACAGTTTTTAGTTCAAATTAATTACATAAATTGGTGCTCAATTTTGTAGAAATTGAATTTATTATGATAAATAGTTTATAAAATTATTTGGCTACTTTTATTTAGCACTTGAAATTGACAAGTTATTGTTAATATTAATTGTGTACTATTATTTTGGGCTTGACATTGTTTGGGTATTTCTATTTAAGCATGAAATTAATTAGGTATTGTTAATATTTATTGTGTATTGTTATGTAACGCTCAAAATTATTTTGGCATTGTAAATATTGATCGAATATTGTTATTTAGGGCTTAAAATGTGGTTGAATGTTGTTATTCAGGGGTTGAAGTTGATAAGGTATTGTTGATATAAATTGAGTACCCGAAAGTTTCTTTTTATTTGAAAATGTTGGACCTTATGCATTATGATAGTATAATGAAAATTTACATGAAATGAATAAAATGTTAGAATTTGAGACATTTAAATCCTTGTTGGATTTTATAGTTAAGAGTTTGTTGAGTGTAACCATATGTGGCGGCGTCATCAGCAGGGGTCGTTATAGCTCCACCAATTGTGGGTCATTTGTTGACAATTTTAATGTATGCAATATGAACTGGCGAATTGTCATGGTAAAAAACCTTCACAAGTCGAACTTGTCACCGTCAAAGACCGTAATATGAATGGGGTGATAACCTTTATATCAAGGACGTGTCACGGTCAAAGCTCGTGACATGTATTTCCTTGTCACGATTGTGTCACAGACTTTTATCGTGACATGTCCTTGACAATTATTAACTTATGACGAACATATCATGATCAAAGTGCGGAACAAGTAATCCTTGCATGGGCTCATCACGCTTAAAGTTCATGAAAATATTGGGTAACAGTAAAAAAAATTCTAGGCAGTATGGCCACTGCCACTACCCAGCAGCATATTATAGCCTGTTATAGAAAATATATTATATATTTTCTCAACCAATATTCGTTCATTCTTAAGATATAAGCTATATAACATTCATTAAATCACTATCAAATAATAAACAACATTCAATATTCATATTTATAATAATTAAAAACTAAACAAATACTAATCAAATTATTAGAGATAAATGTTCATTCGTTATCAATTTTAAGGAGAAAGGTAGGACATACTATATAAGAATTACGACAACCCTCAATAGTCCAAACGCCGCACAATTCGTTCAACCACAGGTTTATTCTCTTTTCCCACGAACATTTTCGTGATGCGAACTCGTACCTCGTGCGATTGCAACGGATATTATGCACCATAGTACCTAGGCGTGTATCCAAGTCCCTCAACCCCTTAGCTATTGTAGCATCACCTCGTGTCTACTATATACACAATAGGCCAACCAATTATTGAAAATGTCCCTGGGACAAAGGGGTATGGGTAGGGGTGGTGAATATGTCATATGGAGACGAGGGGACATCGGTGAGGGTGAGGGTGTGAAAGACAGAACAATGGTCCCCTCATCCACCACTTTCTCCTTGCACTTCCCTGAGCTATAATCAACGTAGCCTTTAAGCACTCTTGACAAACGCAAATTTTTTTGCATTTTTCTCTCCAATTTGTCAAACTTTCCGGCGTTGTTGGTTGTCAACTTGTCCACCTTGCATGCCAGCCTAGTGTTGCTCGATGCAATTCCAGTGAGCCTCAACCTTACCACGCGAGAGCTCACCCCCAGAGTATAACCCTTGTGATCCATCTCGAGCACTTGGCTTAGTGAGATTGTAATTAGAGATGCTTTGTTGGCATCACTCTGTGAGTTGTGCACTTCTTTAAGCTTTTCTTGAAACAACAAAAAGTACACGATTAGATAAATTAATAAAAAAATAAGTTATTATAAATTTTTATTTTTATAACGTAATGAAAATTAAAACTTATAATAGCGGCATCTAAGATCGGATCCACCTCCTTATCCCTCCCCTTCTTCATTTAAATTTTCACATGGCCATTGAGACTATGTGGCTTACCCCCAGGATCACTCCCTGCCTCCTGAAATAAAATAATGCAAAATTAGTAAATTAGTATATAATATTACTAAATAAAATAAAATTAAACTAAAATGAAAGAACATTCAAAACTTACAATCATAGGCTCCACCTCGAGGTAAGACGTACATGCCTGGAGTAGTGCACGTCGACCTTCTTCGCCCAATGTTTTCTCCCTGATTCACGAGAGGATAATTTCCTCTTCGAGACCTCATTCTCGATGAACTATTGCCAGCTTGCCAATGAGATTGTCTCCTTTAAGGGTACCGTTGTGAAACCCTGCCTATTTTAATCATGGGTGATCATTCCTTTACTAAAATAAAATAGGAATCTCATTTGGTTTATTCTAAGCATCACTGTCGAAAACATTTTAATTACTAATACCCTATTAAGCCTGGTGTCAGATTATAAAATTTATTAACTTGCTTACATTAAAGTTCTATTCACACAACAAACCATGCAAATAATAAAACTCACACTCACTAGCATAAAATAAATTAACTGATAACTCTTGGTAAAAAGTCACATTAGAATAGTCCAGGTAAAACAATGTAAAGCCACAGAATAAAAATAAATACTAACTAAATAGGTGACATGCCCGAAATACTGTGAAGTACCTCTTATCTAGATCTCAAGAATAGAAGAGACCAATCAATCCCTACAGGCATCCACAAGAATGGTCAATCCAGGCATCCCTGTGTCTGAACACCTAAAAATTTTGAAAATATTTCACAATGGGTCAGAGCCCAAAATCTTTTGAAAATATTTAACAAGTGTTTAAAATACATTAATAAATATGTTTTGTAATCTTTCATATTTAAACTAGTGTTTCACTCCCATGAGATACCCCTCGCCCCTAATCTATAGTGCACACCTAATGCATGTATTGTAAACACACTAGTTACGCTACCCAGACTAACTAGTACCTCTACTCATCTTAATCCCTTATACTTCCTTATTCCCTACGTATACTTTTATCTACTTGAAATTCATATAAACATTTATCCTCTGCTTGGTTTTATTAAATCTCATATTTCAAATAACTTTCATTACTTATTAATTCAATATTCACCTATGAGTGTCAAGAACCCGTATATATTTTTGTCACACTTATATACATATTTACACATACCATTCTTGAGTTGTACTCCCAAACGCAAATAATGTACTGTTTGTGATATTCTTTAATTTCCTCGTGTGTGTGTGTGTGTGTGTATATATATATATATATATATATATATCTTTCTATACAAGTATAATCGCCATCCCTCAGAGCAATGTCACCGGATGTGGGTCTCTACAATGCTATCATGCACCAAGGCATATGCACATCATCTTGGGCTCCTGAGCCAAAATCTCACGCCGAACTCGACAAATCATAAATGTATTGAAGGAATTCATAATGCTGAGCACTGTGGCTCCAACCTCACATAGGGTGGGCATGCATGGTGCTATGACCCGGGGTCGATACTAAGACTACTGATATTCACCAGAGAAGATCACCCACATTGCACAACCTCCGATGATAGCACTTGAGTGGTATGTTTCACATAAATATCACACACATATATTATTATTCATATATACCTATACACCCCCCCATATATATATATATATATACACACACAAACCCCAGCGTATGCCCGTGCCTGAAGGCACGCCGAAATTTTTCAAAGTACGTAATAGCGAAATGCAAAAATTTTGAAGTGTAATTTTAAAACAATGGGCCATAATATCCTTTATTTATAGGACTATTCACCATGCTTAACAAACAACAAATAGTCCAATAACATTCAAATAGTCTAAATTCATCAATTAAATTCACATATAATACGAAATATATAATATTCATCCATCGAATTCACATTGTGTCTAAAAAAACAGTGTCAAATTTTAAAAAAAATTGGGCATAGTCTCCTTTGTTTATGGAACTATTCACCTTGTTAACAAATAAAAAATAGTCCAACATCCAAATTGCCTAAATTCATCAAACAAATTCACATATAAAATGAAATATACAATATTCATCAATCAAATTCACTGTCTCAAAAAAACAAAGTGTCAATTTTTAAAAAAAAATTGGACATAGTCTCCTTTGTTTATTGGACTATATACACTATTTAAGGGGTAACAACAAATCCAACAATAAAAAAAAATTCCAAATTCGGAGATGGGAGCTAAAAGGCCGAGAAAGGAGAATATGAATTTATTCTTTCTGTGGGACTTCCTCAAAATGTTTGTACCGTGGTGTTTGACCACCATCTTGAATGGGGTGAGAGCTACTGCTATTGTATTCCCATCCTTCTTCCCACCTCTCGCCATTATCACTCTCTCCCTCTCGATTTTCTGTACAACTTGACAAACAATAAACAAAATTAATCAGTTTCTCAAACAAATATACAATCACATAAGTAAATATAAAATCAGTAACATACATGAACCTTTTTTCATCCTAATCTTATTTGCATCGAAGGAAAAGAAGATTGATAGTAATTTCCTAGCCATGTTATTCGATTATTGTAGTGAAGTTGAAGAGTGGGTAACAATAAAAATTAATAGTTATTTCCTAGCCATGTGATTCGATAAAAAGTCCAAACTGTGGCAATCTCGAACCGAAATGGAGAGCAAACTATTCTATCAGCTTCGATAAAAATTACAAATAACATTCTATTGGGAAGAGGAAATTGGTTGGGTGTGAGATTTGTGTGTGTGTGCGCGTGTGTGGGGAAGGGGGAGGGGGCGGGGGAGGGGTACTTTTTTTTCAGGTGAAGGTAACAATGTGTGTGGGTGTGAGATTTGTGTGTGTGTGTGTGTGTGCGTGTGTGAGTGGGGAAGGGGCGGGGGAGGGGCAGGGGGAGAAGATGAGGGAGAGCTGTGTGTTTGTCTGTGTTTGTGTGCGCGTGTGAGTGGGGAAGGGGGAGGGGAAGGGGTAGGGGGCGGTGGAGGGGGAGGGGGAGAAGATGAGGGAGAGTTGTGTGTGTGTGTGTGTGCGTGTGTGTGAGTGGGGAAAGGGGGAGGGATTTTACCAGGGGTGGGAGGGGCTGTGGAGGTGGGGGGGGGGGGGAGAGGGCTGCATATATGCAGATTGCATATATGCATCGCATATATGCTGTGTGTGTGCGTGAGTGGGGAAGGGGGGGGGCAGGGGGCGACGGAGGGGGAGAAGATGAGGGAGAGTTGTGTGTGTGTGCGTGTGTGTGTGTGTTTGTGTGCATGTGTGAGTGGAGAAGGGGGGAGGGGATGGGACAGGGGCGGTGGAGGGGGAAAATATGAGGGAGAGTTGTGTGTGTGTGTGTGTGTGTGTGTTTGTGTGTGAATGTGTGTGAGTGGGGAAGGGCGGATGGGGAGGGATTTTACCAGGGGCAGGGGAGGGGGCTGCATATATGCAATATGCATATATTGAAGCCAATAAGTGTTAACTACACAATATAAGAAGTTAGGCCTTGACATGTTTAAGAGATTCAAACTGGACCATATTGCTATGTAACTGAGTTCGATCCAACATCAGCAATCAAACGTTATACAAAAACTTAGAGAGAGATGTCATTTACAAATTAAATAATAGATCGGTGGATACCTAAGAGATGTCTTCATATGCCGTCGCTAAATGAGCGTTGGAACTTGTAGGTTGTCCAAAACCATAACCACTGTTAAGAAATGTGGGTGATGAAGCATTAAAAGTAGAACAACGAAAAAATAATAGAACTTATATGAAATCATTTTATACAAAAACAACAATATTTGATAATTCAACACAAAAAGGTCCACGAAATCATATTTAATTTATAACTGTTATAAATTCAACACAATGGTGTTTGGTGCTTGAATATTGAATATAAAAAAAAGATCGAAAGTTACTTGCTTGGCTTTGCTTGCTGCTGCGAATTGTTGAATCGAGGGAGAGACCCGAAAGTGATGAGGGGCACCTGCATAAATATAAGATGTATAAAGTCAAGAATAAGAAAAGTTCACTCATTGTATTTATATCTAGAAAAGTTCACTGCATAAGAAAAGTTCACTGATTGTAGTTTATCATCTTTAGAACATGTGTCATATGGGAGAACTAATTCAGAACTCATTTTAAAAAACAAAATAGAATATGCATATATGCAATATGCATATATGCAGCTACATATATGCTATATACATATATGGAATGCATATATGCAGCTGGAATATATGCAATCTTCATATATGCAATCTGCATATATGCAGCTGCATATCTACTTTGGTGTTTTTCTTTGAGCTAACCTCTTTATCAGCTTGCCCTCTCTTCACTATATGCACTAATGAGCTACAAATTTACCCTATCTTACTATATGCACCAGAAGCATGGGGTCTTTGTTGTCCACCTGATGGACATGATGACAAAAAATTGGATATTTTATGACTACACCTAATGGACATGATGACAAAGCGACGCAATTAAAGCTATACTTTGACGCAATTGAGCTGTACACTTTCGCTATAGCACTTTGTAAAGATAACGTTGTTTACTATTGCAACAGGGTAGCAACTTACACCCAAATCAACAAATATACAGAACAATCGGAGACTGTCTTAAATCCATTGAAATCGATCCAAATTATAGCAAGTCATACAGTTGTCTGGGATTTGCGAAAGGATTTACGAAAGCCTTGCAATTAGACCTAAATAATGAATCCATCAAATAAAATATATACGCACTGCATATATATGCAACATATATATGTAGCATATGCATATTCATATATATGCGTCGTGGAGTAATATTTAGTAGATCTCGTGCCCCTTCTTTTTGAAGGTTTATCGATATAGTCCTTCAACTGATATCGATATACTTAGAGGATCCCGTTCCCCTTCTTTTTGGAGCTCGATAGGTCTCTTTGTAACCAAAATTGATTGTATACTTAGGATGTCATTACTTGAAAAATTGATCTAAGATCGCACTCTGATCATCACCCTCTTCATCCTCCATTCTAATACTGATGGGCAGGATGGACCTGAGGGGAATGATATCGATATAGTCCTACAACTGATCACAACAACTTAAGAAGCAAAACCATGGAACTTAACGGTCGAACAGTCCCATAATTGGAATTTAAAAAACATATTAGGTCTTTTCAACACAGCTACTTAACCGTGTTATCAATATAGCTACTCAATTGTTACAAAAGATAAAGAGATGCAAGCGTGATTTGGGGTGTGCCCACGATACATTTAGGAGTAACTGATTGTCTCTAGAAAATATTGTAGTTGGTGTAGGCGACTAAAATATTGCATACCCCAAACAATGAGACACAGTTAAAAAAGTAGATAATGAGAATATTTTTTTTGTAGCCGATATAAGAGCACCAAACATTAACATATACACATTTGAAAGTTTACCTGACATGTGTTTACTCTTATCCAAGGAAAAGTAAATTTAGACTTTCAATGAAAATGAGAAAACAACTAAAATATGAACAACCAAAACTTAACATGAATCACACTAAACCTGTAAGAAATATCATGTCGTATTTCTTGATTTGTTTTCCCTGGTCCTGAAAAAATAGAGAAATAAATCGAAAAGAATCAATGATACTGAAACATTCAATACAAAGCGATACATTTAACCATCGCTAAAAAACATTTTCGAAAATTCATCTCTTGTAAAAAAAATTCCTGGTAGATTCACCTAAAATAAAATAAATAAATGCATTACCTATCATACATGATGAAAGGAAAAAAGTGTGGTGTTAAGATCACACACACGCACACACCTTCATACAAACACGGAAATTTGTCGAGAAAAAATATCAATTGACTCAGCTATTAAAGATTCAAGTATTCAACAATTAATAATCTTCCTGTTGCTGCCAGAAGCTTCGCCGGAGAAACATTGAAGCTTTAATAACTATTAAATACTTAAATCTCAATCATACAGAGTTTTGATGTTAGAAGTTTCATGGGAGAAACATTGAAGCTGAGCCTATTTGAATTTAGAAGGAGAAGCTTGAAATTTGATGAATTAAGTAGAGCTTCAACGATAACGTAGAAGATGAAAATCTAAAACACTGAAATAAATATACATTTGGACGGTACACCTTATTTAATATTCTTTTCAAGACGTTGTGTACAATATACACACAAGATAAGTATATCTATCTCCAGACATTATTTCAACAATCCAACTGATAATATTTGCAGGGACTTCTAGACATTGTGTCATTCTCTTGTTGTTCACTACTGCATGTCAATGGAGGGATAAATGGTGTAGTAGTAGAGTTAGTAGGTGGCCAATTCAATGGAGGTTGAGGCATGACAAATGATCTTTCACCTATGTTCTCTTGCAGCTCACTAGGGGATGGCATAGCTCCTCTAACGTGATGGGCATGAGATCTACTTGTTGTCATCGTACTGTACAAAAAAAACATTAATGTCAGTTGTACTACAGAGAATATATCTAATAGAAATAAAGTAGCAAAAATAGCGTACTTTCATAAGATAGAGATATATTTTCAATAACAACTTTGATGGGTATTTCATTATCCTCATTCTCTATGATAACCGCACTGGGCAAACTATAGCTCCAATTTTGGCTATGAAGTACCACTTGGACAGTTAACAAAACTACTTGGAGAGGTTCATTTTTTATTAGCATACCGATTTTCAAGCATACCTGTTTTAATGACTTAATTCAGTATAGGACAACAACTAAAGTTATATACTTGAGAGGTGTCTATGGTTAAACTAAGAGTACATAGAAGAATCTATTTTGAAATCAAGTGTAAAACATCAAGAAAGGTGCTCATTCGATTTCAGATTATCTACATTGAGCAAAATAAAAAAAATTCTTTCCTTAATCAATTTCAAACTTGATGATGTTGAAATCATTATGCACACGACTCATCAATCATGAATAAGGATTGTTACTTCAAAAAACAGTATTCTAATCCCATTTTTTATCCGCACAATAATCTGGAATTTGCCACAAATACTATTCCCAGTCGTTTGTTGATTCATATGGAGATCACTCAAACACAAAATAAGTTGCGGTTAATTATAGTTACACAGATGATCTCAATAATTACAAACTAAAAAAATTATATACTTAGTATACCATTGTTTAATCAAGGCATCTGCTAATATAAAAAATTTAGAAACATGAGTATTGTTTGCTAATAGTATCTCAAAATGGAGCAATTGCATCTGTGTTGACAAGCACATGGTAATGTGCCTGTACATATGTAATGTCATCAAGCACAAATCCCACTAATTTTCCTAACTTACGACCACATTTTTTTATCAAGAGTATTGCCTTCGTCGTTCCTTATTGGTCGGTTACATTTCGTCTCAACATCCTGCAAGTACCTTGAACAAAACGTTAAGCACTCTTCTACCCAATATCCTTCTGCTATTGAACCTTCCGGCTTACTACGGGTCTTCACATAATTTTTCAATGTGAACAAGTATATGTTGTGGTGAAATTTTTAATTTTTAGAAGGAGATAAAAATACTTACAATGAGAAGACAAAAAGAACACAAAAAATCATAATCAATACCACACCTCTCAATAGCGTACATCGACCGATATTGTGGTGGTCCTACAATCTTCGCCTCTTATAGTAAATGAATAACCAAATGTTCCATGACATCAAAAAATGAATGCGGAAGGATCCTCTCAAGATGTCAAAGCGTGAGCTCAATACGAGATTGAGCATGATCTAAATCTGTTATGTTCATTACTTTTGAGTACATACTCCTAAAAAAGCTACTCAACTCAATTATCCTCCCAAGCACATTTTTAGGCAAAACATTTCTTAGGGAAATAGGAAGAAACTCTTGCATTAAGATATGGTTGTCATGACTCTTAAGTCCTGATATAGTACGTTGTTTAAGGTTGACATAGCATGATATGTTCAAAGCATAACCATCTGGAACTTTCACCTCCTTTAGTACTTTACAAACTATGTCTTTTCCTTTATTATCCAATGTGAAACACGCTGGTGGTAAATAATATTTGTTGTTTGCCCCTTTTTGAGGATGAAATGACTTATGAATACCTAATTCTTGCAGATCAAGACGAGAATTTAGATTATACTTTCCCTTACCATCAACATCTAGTAGCGTCCAGAGCACATTATCGCATATATTCTTCTCGATATGCATTACATCAAGATTGTGGCGTATTAAATTGTCCTTCCAATATTCTAACTCAAAAAATACACTTTATTTCTTCCAATTATATGTAAGGTTCCCATGTTCATTATCATCCCTTTTACTCTTAAGTTCCAGCTTTGGATCCTTCCCAAACATATTATTGATGTACCTTACCTCATCAAACACTTCGGTTCCAGATAGTCGAATGGGATTTGTATCTAACTCAACTTTACCATCAAACGAGAATTAATTTGTTCAAAATTTATGCCCTTTCGACAACCATCGACGATGTCCCATTTAACATTGTTTACATCCGTTTTTCAACCGATGGGAGCGAGTATATTTGTGACAACAAGGACATGCCAATTTTCCACTAGTGCTCCATCCTGACAAATTTGCATATGCAGGAAAATCATTTATTGTGCTTAGAAATAATGTACGCATTTTAAACATCTGATTACACGATGCATCATAAGTATCCACCCCAACCCATAATTCCTTCAACTCGTCAACTAAAAGGCACAAATAAACATTAATGTCATTACTAGGCCCGCGAGGACCATCAATTAGTATCGTCAATATCATATATGGTTGCTTTATACACAACCACGGGTGTAAGTTATATATTATCACAATTACGGGCCACGTGCTGTGAACAATACTCAAGCTCCTGAATGGGTTAAATCCATCACCGGATAATCCAAGTCTGATGCTTCGCGAGTCCGTAACAAAATCTGGATAAACTTCATCGATTCTTTTCCAAGAAAGAGAATCAACGGGATGCCATACATTTTCATCATCAATATGTTCCTCGGCATGCCATCTCATTTCTGATGTTGTCTTCGATGACATATATAGCCTCTAGAGTCTTGGTATCAAAAGGAAGTATCTTACCACCTTCGCAGGAATGTTTCGGCCTATTGTAAGATCGTCATCTGCTTGATCCTTTGATTGTTTATATCTTGGAGTGTGGCACTTTCGACATTCACTCTCATGTTCTGTCTCATTCCAATACAACATGCAATCGTTAGGGCATGCATGTATCTTCTTATACTCTAGCCCCAAGTTTGCAATCAGCTTGCGGGCTTCATAAAAAGACTTTGGCAATGTTTCACCCTCGGGAAATGCATCTTTTAATAATTCAAGCAACATTTTAAAGGTCTTGTCACTCCATCCACCAAGGCACTTTATATGCAACAGTCGTATAATAAATGAGAGTGTAGAATACTTCTTAAAATCTGGGTACAACTCCCGCTCAACTTCTTTTATCAGATTAAAGAATCTTTTAGTTTCTTCATCGGGACCCCCACCCATATGTTGATGCTCCTCATCACCATCCATAAAGTTAAGAGGGTTTGAAGGAGAAATTCCAAAGGCATCGCATATCATCTCTCGCATTTCATCACCAACAACTCATTCAGAAGAGGGAACCGAGTATGAGGTAGATTCTCCGTGAAAAGTCCAACAAGTATAACTCGCTAGAAAACCATTTAGTAATATATGTTCCACCACCTCATCTTTCTTCACAAATATTATATTACGGCACTGCTTACATGGACACAATATTCTTTTAGCATTTGTTCTATTATCATAGGAAAATTTAAGGAATTCCTCCGCTCCTTTCTCATATAAAGGATGGCCCCTATGTTTTATAATAATCCAACTCTTATCCATCAGTATATTCGGCCTAGTGAAAACAAAAACAAAAAAAGATTTGAAATTAATGCGTGAAATCATTATCGGCAACATAGATCTTGCGATTATAGGTAAATAATTATTACTCAAATAATATTGGAAAACATACTTACATATTAAACGATTATAGGTAAACAAATTTCTGGATTTTCCAAAGGGGATACCATTGGTAATTGGTTCAGTTATGAATTTATTTTGAACTATGAAGCGATATGTAAATAAGAAATTTATCTTAAATTTAGGTTTCCAAACCCCAAATTTCATGAAACTAAAATCATGATAGAATGAAACACACAAATATCTATACATATACAAACACTTATACATACTCAAATATTTAATAATAAAGTTAACTTTATTATTAAATATTTAACATTATTGTCAAATGCAATTTATGGAACTAAATAATATCAAAACATGTTTTGTTTGTGAATAATTTCATAATCTAAACAAAAAAGAGCATAAACATACCTAGTAGTAAACTGAAATATTCAACCACGAACTACGAGCAACTATATGAAATTGGGGATATAATGAAACTGCAAGATAAGCAATTGGGGTTTTACAAGAACTGCTAAATTCTCATCTTGCAAGATACGAACTGTTACAAGATATGAAGTGTTACAAGAACTGTTATAAGATGAAAAATACATGTGGGTTCTTAGACAATCATCTATACCAAATTTCAAGAACTTATGTATGATCAGCTATACCAAGAACTGCAAATTTCCAGATACAATCAGCTATACCAAATTGCAAGAACTGTTATATGTGAAATTACAATTTCATATTATAAGAAAAAATAAAATAAACAAAATCAACCACCTTATATATACATGATAAAAATACCATTGGAACTATGTGTCCAAGTTTCTTTATATTATCAACTTTGCTCAGATCGCAAATTTTTCTAAGAGCATTTCAACTTTTGATTAATTAATTAAAAGAACCAACATTTAATTCATTAATTAATTAAATAGACAAACATACATCAAAAAAACATTATTAGACCAGAAACCGGAAAAATCCATCTCGGATCATAACGAAAAGGTGGTGATTGAACATAAAACGAAAATCAAAGGCATAAAAAATCACAAATTAAAACCAAAACGAAGATCCATACTAGGGGTGGCAATTTTAGAAATGACATGAAAAAATGACACGGAACGACACGATATGTCGTGTTCGTGTCATATTTTTTTTACATGAAGTCGTGTCGTGTCGTGTCGTATCGTGTCGTGTTTGTGTCTTAATTTTGAGACATGTCATGTCGTGTTATCATGTTTTTTATGTATGAAATTTAGGAAATTCTAGTATTCGTGTCGTGTCATGCCGTGTTATCTTCTATTCGGGTCGTGTTCATGTCAACTAAAAAAAACACGAATTTGTGTCGTGTTTGAGTCCGAAAAACCTTGTCGTGTCGTCCTAAAACATGACGCGTTGACCCGAATTGCCACCCCTAATCCCCACCCTCATATCTTCCATCACTCGATCAAATGCTCATGTCTACTTTAACTCCTGGCTCCAAATGAAACCCTACCAAAATGAGTGTGAGAGAGATTAATTATGGGAAAGAACTGGAGGGGACGAATTCTATAGATATTGCGACCTGATGAGATTGATTGTCTCCAAATAAAACCCTGTAAACTATTTGCCTAGTGCGACCTGATGAGATAGATTGTAAGACAATCTAACAGCTTGATTGCGACTACCTGATGAGATTTACCAGAATACTTTCATAGTAATTGATGCACTGAGATTAGAAAAGTGAAAAAGTATTTCTTTACCTGATGAGATTGATTGTCTCTAATACAATTTAACGGCTTAATTATCTCCTCTACAGCATCAGACTGTGTATTGGATGAAAATTATAGATCATAAGATTGAGTATTGGAGGGAAACTAGTATAGGTAAAAATTTAGAGTCCCACATTTTGTTTGGAAAATTGCGTGTAGGAATAAAATGCGAAAAAATGGTACCCGACGTTTTTGTTCAAAAATGTCTCTTTTTTGTGGCGTTTAAAAACAAACGTCGATAATTTATGGTGTTTTACATTTAAACGTTATTAATTCCCAGCTTCTAAATAAAACGCTGGTAAATTTAGTAACCTTTTTAAATAAACGTCGCAAATTTTTTCTATGCCAACATTTTATTAAAACGCCTAAAAAACATTAGCATATATGTTATTTCTTGTATTGCACTAAGGGTCCCAAGCCCTATGAATTTAACTAACTAAGGATGAGAACCTTAAAAAGTTTAAACATGAAGTTCCACTAAGGGTTCCAAGACCTATGAACTTAGCTAACTAAGGATGAAATCCATAGAAGTATAAAATAGAAAGTTTCATAATGGCTCTTAAGAACTTTTATCTTAACTAACTAACTAAGGATAAAAGTCTTAGAAGTCTACAAATATGAAGTTTCACAATGGTTCCTAAGACCTCTGAACCTAATTAACTAAGGATGAAAGTTTTAGAAGTTTAAAAAGATAAAGCTCCACAATGGGTCTTAAGAGCTCTGAACATAACCAACTAAGGATGAAAGCCTTTGAAGTTGTAGGACTTTATACCTCTATTTTAAATTGGAAGTTTAAACGTTTTTATGCATATATACTTAGCCTCCAAATTGTTTTACAGTGGAAGTATTTTTTCATATCAGCCGTGGTTTCAAAAAATTTCTCGTCTTTCTGAATACTTGACCCCTTTAAAAATACTTTAAAATGAGGGCTGAAATTTTTTTAAAGGATGGTTGCTAAGTTTTTGTAAATTTTTATATCATTTTTCGATGCAAGAGATCCATTTTATCTGGCCATTTTGGGTCCTTAGACCTAAGTTAACTCTGTTGGAATCAAAGACGTAAGCCGTGGTAATTCCTGAGTCATTTTTGGAGTTATCAAACCTTGAATTGTTTGTTCGGGCCAAGGATGAACTCTTTGCACTCTTGGCGGTTCGTATGAGACCTTGAGAGTTAAGGATCAATGCCTTACAATCCTAAGAGTGATTTTTCAGAGGTCTCTTAGACCTACCATTTTTTTAGAGCCAGAGATGGAAACCTTGGAACCCATATTGGGTCCTTAGATCTCAGGCTTATCTTAGAGCCATGAATTAAATCCTTGTAACTCATATTGGGTTCTTAGACCTTAGGTTTATCTTAGAGCCAAGGATTGAAGCTATGTAACTCAAATTGGGTGTCCTTAGATCTTAGGGGTCTAAGAGTTCATCCTCAAACCAGTTTGTGAAGTAGTGAATTACCAGAAAGAAAAAGTTGTTATTACTTTTCCTGAGAGGCAAAAGCCCTATCAAACCCACCCCCGATAAGCAAATGTCCATGCATGTAGCATTGAGGCCATCTTCCCTGTTAGCTGATTTGAAAAAAAAGCAAACATCTAACATTTGTCATAATGTTATACCAAATATTTGCATTCTTTCCCCAGGGTGGGCCATAAGTATCCTTGCCTTAAGACCTTATAGATTACGATTTTGGGGGCAGTGTGGGAACCACAGACACCTTCATGGAGATATTTGAGAAAATAGACAACTTTCGATGGATTGAGGGATCGTAGAGTTGTTGAGAAGTGTTGGTGATTTTTAAAATAAGTGAGTAAGAGTTTTTTGGGTGTAAGAGCTTTAAGAGCTTGTCCCACATTGGAAGTGTGAGGAAGAGGTGGGAAGCTAACCCAAATATAAAAAGGGATAGTGTCCCATATTGAAAAATGTACAAAGCTAAGTGTCACCACTAAGCTATAAAAGGAGTGGGCAACCTTTGAGTCCCACATTCAAAAAATATTAAGAATTTGTACACTTAATAAGTACAAATGGAAGATGAAGAGTTAATTCATCTAGCATTTAAGAGGCTATTCAAGAGACCTCAATACGGTGCGAATCACCGTACGCACATGCACGCGCATGCGGGTGCGGGGCAGTGGGCTGTAGAGGCGCTAGTGGCGCACTTTGCACTTCGCACGCCGCGTGTCCGCAGTGGTAGCGGGTTGCCGGGATTCGTCCGGGTCGGATTGCGGTAGCTCGGGCGCGGTCACTTTTTGGTTGACCCGTGCAAAACCGATTCGGTATTAATTGTACCTGTTCGAAAATGACTTAAGACTGTTGATAATTAACAGTCATACCATTTCGGAATTGATTAAGACTGTTAATCCAACAGTCATGACTCTTGAAGACAAAGCCTTTCATTATCTATAAATAAAGGCTGCCTAAAACGAATTTGCACATATAATAGATATTACCCAGTTCCAAAATTTCCAACCCTTGCTATTACTCTCTTATAATTTTCAGGAGATATAAATTATCTCATTCTGTTTTGTGCACATAAACAGAATAAGAACTTGATTGACTGTTCTTTGCTGCTGCATCTAGGGGTGTTCACGGGTCGGTCGGTTCGGTTTTGACCGGGTTTTTTGGGCCGAACCGACCATGTCGATTTTTGGAGGAGGAGAACCGAACCGAACCGAACCGAAAATGCTGAAAAACCGAACCGAACCGAATCGGGTCAGTTTTTGACAGGGCCGGTTTTATACAGGCCTGGTTCGGTTTTTTCCTTTATTTTAATAAAAAATATATTTTTTTAATACCTAATATAAATATAAAATTAAAAAATATAATATAATATGTCAACACTAATATAAACATAATATAAAATATAAAATTAAAAAGTATAAAAATTAATTCGGTTCGGTTGGGTTCAAAATCGGTTTTTTTATGCCAAAACCGAAAACTGAACCGACCCTGTCGGTTTTATACCTGATTAACCCGAACCGAACCTACCCTCAAAAAAACCCGGCCCAAAAATTTTCGATTCGGCTTGGTTTTGTCGGTTTGTCGATTTGGTCGATTTTTTTGCACACCCCTAGCTGCATCGAAAGACTGTCTTCAAATATACAAGTTGCAGGCAGTGCAAGTTGCTTCATTGTATCTTGAGTACGGATTTGCGGATTCCCGTTTGTATACCGAAATTATTCGTGTGGGGCAAATACTGTATTTAGGAAAGTGACATCACGCCTTTAAGCTTTCTAGTATCTATTCCGAAGTGACATTGTTGTATTGAAGTTGACATTATTGTGATATATAAAGAGTTCCATTTCTGTATTTGCATTCAGATTATCCAACAATCTAAATAAAGTATTTTCTGAAATGACTGACTCTTCCAAATCACTTCGACAAATAACAGAGGGCTTTGTCAAATTGGACCGTTTTGATGGTGGTAATTTTCTGCGTTGGCAGAAAAAGGTTCATTTTCTTCTTACAACATTGAAGATTGTATATGTCTTGTCACAACCGAAACCAAATGAAGATGAAGGTGAAACCGTGGAACAGACTAGGCAATGCACAAAATGGGAGACCGATGATTACTTGTGTCGTGGTCACATTCTCAATGCACTTGCTGACAATTTGTTCGACTTGTACCAAAATGTTGGGACTGCAAAAACTTTGTGGGAAACATTGGAGACCAAATATCTTACGGAAGACGCTACAAGTAAGAAATTCCTTATCGGTCAGTTTTTAAGCTTTAAAATGCATGATAATAGGCCTGTGCTAGAACAATTTCATGACATCCAACGCATCATAAATCATTGCAAACTGAAAACATTAAATATGGATGATAATGTAATTGTTGCTGCCATAATTGAAAAACTTCCTCCTTCGTGGAAAGATTACAAGAAAGTACTCAAACACAAAAAGGAGGATCTTTCACTTGAAGAATTAGAGACTCATTTAAGAATTGAACAAGAGTCTCGAATTCTAGATGGTAAAGAGGAACAAGAAAATTCTGTTTCTAAGGTCCATGTGGTGGAGGAAGGAAAGGAGCAAAATTATGGCAATCATGGAAAAAATAACAAGCGGAAGAATTTTTCAAATAATTCTAAAGCAAACAAAAAGAATAAAGGAAATTGTTTTCATTGCAACAAACCAGGTCACTTCAAGAAGGATTGTCGTGAGTTCAAGAAACTATAGGAAAAAGGAGGGACATCAGACACAAAGCTAAAATTTGCTGCTATGATATCCGAGGCTAATATGCTTGGAGAAGACAACTCTTGGTGGGTTGATTCTGGTGCCACAAGGCATGTTTGTAAGGACAAGAACTTGTTCTCTGCCTATGAAACAGTGAAAGGAGATGTTCTCTACATGGTAAATTCATCTACTGTTGCGGTTAAAGGCAAAGGGACAGTGGATCTCGAATTCACTTCCGGGAAAATCCTTAGCCTCACCAATGTTTTTCATGTTCCTGATGTTAGGAAAAATTTAGTTTCTGGAAGTCTTCTTAACAAATTTGGCTTTAAGCTTGTATTTGAGTCAGACAAATTTATTCTGACTAATAATGGTACCTTTGTAGGCAAAGGATATTTGTATGAGGGCATGTTTAAGCTCAATATCAATGAAAAAGATTCTCCTGCTTATTTCGTTGATTGTCTTTCATTATGGCATAGTCGTTTAGGACATGTTAATACAAAGAAAATGCATTTCATGATTAATTTAAATTTAATTCCTAAATATGAGAATGATATGAATGAAAAGTGTAAAATATGCATGCAAACAAAAATAACAAGATTGCCTTTTCCAAAATAGAAAAAACTACATCTTTGTTGCAATTAGTACATAGTGATGTTTGTGATTTGCATGGTACACCTACTAGAGGTGGTAGTAAATATTTTGCTACATTTATTGGTGACTTTTCAAAATATTGTTATGTATATCTTTTAAACTTTAAGGATGATGTGCTTAATAGATTTAAGACATATAAAAATGAAGTTGAAAATCAATGTGATACTAAAATAAAATGTCTTAGATCTGATAGAGGTGGTGAATATCACTTTCCTCAATTTTGTGAAGATATGGGAATTATACATGAAGTTACTACACCTTATACACCACAACAAAATGGAGTAGCAGAAAGAAAAAATAGAACACTAACTGAAATGGTTAACGCTATGCTTTCTTATTCTGGTTTAAGTAAAGGGTTTTGGGGAGAAGCACTTCTAACTGCATGTCATATTCTGAATAGAATACCTGTTAAAGATAATAAGAAAACTCCTTACGAATTATGGAAGAATAGAAAACCTAATTTAGGTTATCTTAAAGTTTGGGGTTGTAGAGCTATTGTAAGACTACCTGAAACTAAGAGAAAGAAATTAGGAAGCAAAGGTATTGAGTGTATTTTCATAGGTTATGCACAACATAGTAAAGCCTATAGATTTTTGGTTAGTGAACCTAATGATTCTGTTGAGGTAAATACAATAATTGAATCGAGAGATGCAATTTTTTATGAACAAAGGTTTTCTTCTATTCCTTGGATTAATAATGAAAAAGAAGTAAGCACTCCTTCACAGTTACCTGAAACTCCACCAGTTAAACAAGAAGAGATTAGAAAAAGTAAAAGACCTAGGAAAGAAAAAAGCTTTGGTCCCGACTTTGTAGTCTATCTTGTTGAAGGAACTAGAGACACATCTTGTAATCAATATGCTTTGACTCTTAGCGTTGAAACAGACCCACAAACTTATAGTGAGGCGATTAAGTCTGTAGATTCAGCATTTTGGAAAGAAGCTATAAATGATGAAATGGATTCAATCTTAGGAAATAAAACTTGGAAATTAGTAGACTTACCTCCAGGATCTAAACCCATTAAGTGTAGATGAATTTTTAAAAAGAAAATAAAAATAGATGGGACAATTGATAAATTCAAGGCTAGATTGGTTGCTAAAGGTTTTACACAAAAAGAAGGAATTGATTATTTTGATACCTATGCACCTGTTGCTAGAACCGCCACTATTAGAATTTTAATTTCATTAGCATCTATATATAATTTTGAGATTCATCAAATGGATGTGAAAACTACCTTTTTAAATGGTGACTTAGAAGAAGAAATTTACATGGAACAACCTGAAGGGTTTGTTATGCCTGGACAAGAAAATAAAGTATGTAAACTTATTAAGTCCTTATATGGCCTAAAACAAGCACCTAAACAATGGCATGAAAAATTTGATAAAGTCATTATTTCTTATGGTTTTAAAATTCATGAATCTGATAAGTGTGTTTATAGTAAATTTGCTAATGGTAAAGGTGTGATAATTTGTTTATATGTAGATGACATGTTAATTCTTGGTACTGATTTAAAAAGCATTAATAATACAAAGAGTTTTCTGTCTTCTAAATTTGATATGAAAGATATGGGTGAAGCTGATGTTATATTAGGAATGAGAATAATAAGGAAAGATAAAAATATAATTCTCACTCAATCTCATTATGTTGAGAAAATTTTAAAGAAATTTAATCAGTTTGATTGCACACCTGTTAGTACACCTTTTGAACCACAGCTAAAGATGATTCCTAATAATGGTAGAGCTATTTCACAATTGGAATATGCACGAGTAATTGGTAGTTTAATGTATGCCATGACATGTACTCGACCTGATATTGCTTATGCTGTTGGTAAATTAAGTAGATATACTAGTAATCCAAGTTTATTGCATTGGCATGCCGTCAATAGAATATTAAAATATTTGAAAGGAACTATGGACTATGGTATATACTATAGTGGATATCCTTCAGTATTAGAAGGATTTTCTGATGCCAGTTGGATAACTGAGCGGGAGGATCATTCCTCAACAAGTGGATGGATTTTCACTCTTGGTGGAGGAGTTGTTTCTTGGGGATCAAAGAAACAAACTTGTATAGCTGATTCTACTATGGCAGCTGAGTTTGTAGCATTAGCTGCAACTAGTAAAGAGGCAGAATGGTTAAGGAATTTATTAATTGAAATTCCAGTTTGGCCAAAACCAATGCCTCCAATATCTATACATTGTGATAGTGAGTCTACACTTTCTAGAGCTTATAGTAAAGTGTACAATGGAAAATCTAGACATATTGGCCTGAGACATAGTTATGTCAGACAAATGATTACAGATAGTGTAATCACAGTGGATTATGTAAAATCAAGTCAAAATTTAGCTGATCCTTTTACAAAAGGTCTTGCAAGAGGACTGGTGTCTAAGACATCAATAGGGATGTGACTAAAGCCCATTAATAATAATCAGTCTTGATGGAAACTCAACTTGAAACTTGAAATATTCAAGTCTCAAGTTCAATGATTAAAGTACATCATACGACGTGATTGTAAGCACTATGAAATTTAGCATCCCAAGGATAAGTGCTTAGAACATGTAATGAATAATGAAAGCGACACCACTCATAATCTACCTATATGAGTGTGGAAGTGGTGTCGCTTCCTATGAGAATTGGGCTTGACTCTAAAGCACTCATGAAATCAAGGTACAGACACAAGGCCTAATACATGTATCGGCTTATATGGATAATCAGTGACTAAAAGATTTGTGTGTGAAGACAAATCCGACTAATCAATATAGATTGATAGTTCAAAGACAAGTCTACTATACTTTCATGGTTAACCTTGAGGAACCTTCACAGGGTATTGGTTCAAGTCGTGAGACACCAATGCTTATACACAGTCTTACGAACAATCAAAGATTTACAAAACTTATTTTGAAAATGGTGGAGGAATGTTGGTGATTTTAAAAATAAGTAAGAGTTTTTTGGGTGTAAGAGCTTTAAGAGCTTGTCCCACGTTGGAAGTGTGAGGAAGAGGTGGGAAGCTAACCCAAATATAAAAAGGGATAGTGTCCCACATTGAAAAATGTACAAACTAAGCTATAGAAGGAGTGGGCAACCTTTGAGTCCCACATTGGAAAAATATTAAGAATTTGTACACTTAATAAGTACAAATGGAAGATGAAGAGTTAATTCATCTATCATTTAAGAGGCTATTCAAGAGACCTCAATACGGTGCGAAGCACCGTACGCACACGCACACGCGCGCGCGTGCGGGGCAGTGGGCTGTAGAGGCGCTAGTGGCGCATTTTGCACTTCGCACGCCGCGTGTCCGCAGTGGTAGCGGGTTGCTGGGATTCGTCTGGGTCGGATCGCGATAGCTCGGGCGCGGTCACTTTTTGGTTGACCCGTGCAAAACCGATTCGGTATTAATTGTACCTGTTCGGAAATTACTTAAGACTGTTGGTAATTAACAGTCATACCATTTCGGAATTGATTAAGACTGGTAATCCAACAGTCATGACTCTTTGTAACACCCCGTATTTTTGGTACTTTTAAAATTTAATTAATTCGGAAATTCTAAATTACTAGTGTGTTGTAATTTAATGAATTAATTATGATAGAATAATACATAAATATTAATCTGGGATTGAATGGTTAATATTTAGGGAAAATTATTTACAGAGTGAATAGTAATAATGTAATTTCGTCGGTTCGAGTATTAATGACGAGGTATGTACTTATCACATCCGGAAGTCGGTATAGACTATATTGGGTGGGGGATAAGTAATTTTTATAAATTAATTCGGATGCAAATTCTGAGTGTACAGTTGAGTCCGGATGGGCCGAGATAGTCGGAAAAGTGTACCCGGGGGTAGTAAACGGGTCACGGGACGTTTTTAGACATAGTCGGGCCCACTCGGGGGCATTTTGGTCACTTGGGCTTGGCCCATTAGTCAAAAAACGGCAATGGATTAATTAACTTAATAAAAAGAAATAAGGGCTGGCTGAGCTTAAGAAAAGAAAGGAATTAAAGGGTTAGGAAACCCTAGCAGCAGCCAAAGCCAATTGGGGATCTCAAAAGAGCCAACAAGGTCATCTTCAACCTTGGAATCCATCGCATATTCAGACACTACGAAACCTAAGGCAAGTGAATAACTTGCAATAGCATTAAATCTGTCTTTCAATTCGTATTTATGTGATGTAATGAATTAAAATTCGTTTTGGGGTTTCATGGCATAAACATGGGGTTTTGAAAATACAAAAGAAAACATGAATCTGATTTGCCGGAATTTATAAGGATTTATGTAAAAATCTGATAATGGAATATTGATGTGTATCTGTTAGAAGGATATCCGGGTAAATTAGAACGAGTTTGATGAAGAAAGTTGGAATGAAAGTGGGTTTAAATATAAAGACAGATTTTTCCCCAAAATTATGGATTAGTAGTTTATGGACGAATTAATGATTGTTGTGGACTTTCTGGGGAGTCCTAATAAGGTTTCTAATATGTACTGGTGTTATAGAGGCTTAAAATTCATGTTAGAAGAGATTAGGGTTTAAGAAATCTCGTCCATGGCTGCCCTGTCTTCGCGAAGAAGACGAAGACCTGTTCGATCGATCGATCGACGGTCTGGGTCGATCGATCGACGGTCGCCAGAATCTGGCAATTTCTCCAGTTGGTTATATAAGAGGGAAAATTTATATAAAAATCTTATGTAATTAATTATTGAGAAATTAAATACATGAGTTTAAATCTAATTAATTGTAGATAAATTAATTAGGGTTTGAGGCTAATAAATTAGAGTCGGGAATTGTGACTCGGGTAAATTTATTTTGGGCTACGAGAGTAAGTCCAAATTTATGGTGGGGGCGACACCAAAAATAACTAAATTAATTAAAGTGCAATTTAATTAATATTTAGAGTTGGACCATAAACTATTAATAATTTTAATAGGCTTATGTTACGGATTTTAGCGAACGGTATAGCCGGGACTTTTATATTTATATATACGGAGGCGTTAGTATATATATATGGTGTGCACAATTAATATCAGTGATTAGATATTTGTTACTATAGTGCTATAGGGGGAGGTTGCGCGTAGTGGATGAATCCCCTAGCTTGAGGAGTAGGGTGAGTATATTCCCGAGGTCATAGCGTCCGTTATATGGGTGAGGGACATCTCACTTTCAGGGAAGGAATATGACCGCCTCCAATTATATTATTTTATCAAGTTGGTGTGAAAATTCTGACTTGGGATAACTAGGCTATGTGATTGTACCTAGTGGGATAGCACTTTATAGAATTTATGTTCCGTGAGTATTTTGCTCGGGAGGATGCAAGTTGTTATATATATTACAGTATGATTGTGAATGCTGAAATATGATTATAAGTATATAATTGGATAATTAATTATATACGGGCTATTAATGAAAAATATGAGTTATTTCACATGTATAACAAGTGTAGAAGTTATATAAAGTTAAAAAGGGAAATGATTTAGTTAAGTTGATGTTACTAATAACTTAAAAATCATAATCACTACATACTCAGTTAGAGTAGGGTGGGTATAAAGGAACTTTGTTAATTATCTAGTCTTGAGATGAGTAACTAGGTAATTTAATTAAAGCGTTCGTAGGGTATAATAGTGGAAGGGTAAGGAAGTCCTCAAGAGAGTGCGATATTAACTAAAAATATGAAGAGCATGCATATTTATTTATTACTTCAAGTTAATCATTTGTTAAATATTTTTCAAATGTTTTGGGTACTAACCCTTGCTATAAAAACTTTTAAAAACCTTTTAGGTGTCCAACCACAGGGACGCCAGCCTTGACTATATTCCAGGAATCCGTTGCTGCAGCATATGTGGATGTTGCGGGGTTTTGATAGACGCATCATTCTTCATTCTTAAATGTAGAAGTTCATGATTAGTATTCGAGCATGTTGCTCACTTTCCATTTATTTGTATTAGACTTGTTGGGAGTTTATTCTTGTCCTCATGGGATTTATTATTTGGACCGTTGGTTTATTCGGTCAATCATTTTTACTTGTGAATGATTAATTCAGTTATCTGTGATTGTTATATAGTTTTATTTTCCGCATGGGTGTTTGTGTAAATAATGAAAGATAAAAATTGGCACCAGTCTATTTTTCTTGCTTAGGTGGTTAGTAATTAAATAAGACGACAGTGATGCTAAGAATGGACCAAATGAGAAACCTGTTCTAACTTGATTTAGGACTGATCACCCGGGATTAATTAGGCGGGGTGTCACAGATGGTATCAGAGCATCAGGTTCTAGTGTCCTTAGGATCTTTACGGCTTTCTACGTTTCAGCGTAGCGTTCGGTTGTTATAGACCCCTATTATTAGGACTGTTGATTATATTTTCCGCTTGTGAGATATCGTATTCCTGCTATTAGTTTTTGTATAAATTGTGTACTTATACAATTCAATCTATTTCAGATGCCGCCAAAGAGACAGAGAGCGGAGAGGGCTGAGGCTAGAGAGGAAGTGAGGGAGGCTCGCCAGGAGCCACAGGTACCGCCACCACCACCCCCACCCGAGTTGATTTCTACCACTCAGGTGGCAGTGATAGTGGCCCAAGCGGTCGAGACAGCAATGCGAGCTATGGCAGCTCATTTTCCACAGCCCCAGGCACCGCCTCCATTGGCTCCAGCAGTTCAGGCTCCAGTGGGGCCACCATCTTGGCAGCGAGTGAGGGAGACCTTTCAGAAGGGTCACCCACCTGAGTTTCGAGGTAGCACCCATGTGGTCGAGGCTTGTGACTGGAAGAAGAACATTCAGCGCCATCTGCGCATGTTAGAGGGTACAAAGGTGCAGAAACAGATGCTGGCTACCTTTCGTCTGTCAGGGGAAGCCTTACAGTGGTGGGAGTCCGTAACCACCGCTGAGGAGCGGGATTTGATGCCGATTTCTGAATTCTGGGTGCGGTTTGACCGCAAGTACTTCCCTCCAGCAGTAGAGTCTGAGATGAGAAAGAAATTCAGCGAGTTGGTACAGGGTGACAGGTTAGTAGCAGAATATGAGGAGGAGTTCACCCGTTTGGCAAACTTTGTGCCAAATGAGGTGAGCGATGAGGAGCGGAAGAAGTCAAAGTTCATGGATGGCCTAGCCTGGAGAATCAGGCAACACTTGATTGGAAATCCGGCGTTAGTGACTTATACAGATGTCGTTAATGTCGCACTTGTACATTGCCAGGATCATCGTTTCCATGCTAAGGGGAACAAGAAGGCAGGTGAGCCGAGCCAGCAGGGCAAGGCGGTCACTAGTAGTGAGACGAGTGGCACACAGCAGCAGGTCATCATTCAGCAAGGGAATCAGGCTAAGAAGTTTAAGCCTGGTGGGTTCCGACCGGGAGGACAGGGGTTCAGGCAGGGGCAACCAGGCCCTAATCAGCAACAGCAGGTTCCTCAGGGCCGTCAGGGCCAAGGGAACAACGGGGGAGGCCAACCGGGCCAGCAACGTCATGGCCAGCAGGCCAACGACAGGGTGACGACCAGAAACGCTGCTTCGCCTGTGGCCAGCCAGGACACTTCAAGAGGGAGTGCCCGCAGAGGGGCAGAGGCCAGCAGCAGGGTGCCCAGCAGGGGCAACAGGGTCAGATGCCGCCAGCAGCACCAGCCCCACCCGCCCCACAGCAGCAGGGGCAGATGCACTACGGACGTGTGTACAACGTTCGGGATATTCCCAATCCTCCAGCACAGCAGGCGCCGCCAGCGGTTGAGGGTATGTTTTTCATTCATGGTCATGAGGGTAACATTCTTTTTGACACGGGAGCATCACATTCATTCATTAAATCTAATTTTGCTAAACGGGCTGGGTTATTAAAGACAACGGGTAGCCTCTGTATGAGTGTAGAGTCATCAGTAGGCAGCGGGGCTTTGATTCACTCGATTTGTCGAGGAGTAGACATTTTGATTGGGAGGCTTAGTTTAGCAGCAGACCTCTTAGTGTTAGATATGGAGGGGTATGATGTCATCTTGGGCATGGATTGGTTGGCAGGTTACCGGGCTACGGTGGATTGTTATGAGAGGACAATCGTGTTCTCCATTTCGGGACAGGAAATGTTCCTGATAGCAATGCCGCTTCCTGAGGGAGGGTCGCGCACTCACCTATACTACATTGAGGAGGAAACCTCACAGGAGGTGGTAGTTCCTTTAGACTCTATTCCTGTAGTGAGGGACTTTGAGGATGTATTCCAGGAGATACCAGGGTTACTGCCCAGCAGAGAAATCGAATTTGTTATCGATTTGGCACCAGGGACGAGGCCGATTGCTCGGGCACCTTATCGAATGGCCCCTTCAGAAATGTGGGAATTGAGGGAACAGATTTAGCAACTACTGGGTCAGGGTTTTATTCGGCGGAGTACATCGTCATGGGGTCGCCAGTGTTGTTTGTGAAGAAGCGAGATGGTTCACTCCGTTTGTGCGTGGATTATAGGGAGCTGAACAAGGTGACGATACGGAATAAATATCCGTTGCCTCGGATTGATGATTTATTTGACCAATTGAGAGGGGCGTCTTACTTCTCCAAGGTCGACTTGAGGTCAGGGTATCATCAACTGCGTATCCGAGAGGGGGATGTTCCTAAGATCACCTTCTTGTCGCGGTATGGATCATATGAGTTCAGGGTGATGCCCTTCGGGCTCACCAATGCACCAGCAGTGTTCATGGACCTCATGAACAGGGTTTTCAGGGAGTACTTAGTTCAGTTTGTCATCGTGTTCATTGATGACATCCTAATCTACTCGCGCACCGAGGAGGAGCACGCAGAGCATTTGCGCATGGTTTTACCGACACTGAGGGATCATCAGCTCTATGCCAAATTAGGGAAGTGTGGATTCTGGCTTCGGGAGGTACAGTTCCTTGGTCACGTCGTGTCAGATCAGGGTATTGCAGTGGATCCGAATTAGGTGTCGGCGGTGAGGGAGTGGGGACAGCCCATGACACCGACCGAGGTGCGCAGTTTTCTGGGTTTGGCCGGTTACTACAGGCGATTCATTAAAGGATTCTCTAAGATTGCAGGACCTTTGACGAACCTGACTCGAAAAGGAGTACCTTTCAAGTGGGATGATAGTTGTCAATTAGCGTTCGACGAGCTAAAGGACAAGTTAACATCTGCACCCGTGCTTGCATTGCCAAAGGGAGGGCTAGAGTATCGGGTTTACACAGACGCATCCTTACGGGGTCTTGGGGGTGTACTCCAGCAGGAGGAGAGGGCTATAGCTTATGCTTCCAGGAGGCTAAAGCCCCACGAGAGGAATTACCCCACTCACGACCTAGAGTTGGCAGCAGTCGTTTTTTCTTTGAGGATATGGAGGCATTATCTTCTAGGAGAGCAGTTTACTCTATTCACAGATCACAAGTCACTTCAGTATCTCTTCACACAGAAGGATCTGAATATGAGGCAGAGGCGGTGGCTAGAATTCGTGAAGGAGTACCAGTTTGATATTCAGTATCATCCTGGCAAGGCCAATGTGGTAGCAGACGCATTGAGCCGAAGGCCGACTGGGGAGATATCAGAGGTATGGAAAGCGAAGTGGAGAGAGCTTCAATATGAGGATGACGTAGCCAAGGCTTGCATGTCAGCTTTATCCATCACTCCCGAGATCATTATGCGAGTTGTGAAGGCTCAGGCGGAGGATCAGATTTGCCGGGATAGGGTGGGCCAGTTGTTAGCTGAGGGAGCAAAGGGTTACTCGATTAGCTCAGAAGGAGGCCTACGCTTTAATGGGAGGTTAATGGTGCCAGAGGATGAGGATTTGAGGCACGCTGTTATGACAGAATCCCATGGTTCGAAATTTGCGGTACATCCCGGTGGGGATAAAATGTACCAAGATATGAGGAGGCAGTATTGGTGGGCAAGAATGAAACGGGACATAGCGGAGTTTGTTTCGAAATGTGCCACGTGTCAGCTTGTGAAAGTTGACCACTAGAGACCATCAGGGATGCTACAGCCGTTAGAAATTCCCGTGTGGAAGTGGGAGAGCATCTCCATGGACTTCATCACAAGGTTACCTATATCGCAGAGGGGTCACGACTCCATATGGGTTATTGTGGATCGGTTGACTAAGGTGGCCCAATTTTTGCCGGTACGCACAGACTTCGAGACGATGCGTTATGCACAGCTATTCATAGCAGAGATTGTTAAGCTGCATGGAGTGCCGATAAATATTGTATCCGACAGAGACAAAATCTTTGTCGCCCACTTTTGGCAGAGCTTTCAGGAGGCAATGGGCACGGAGTTGCGCTTGAGTACAGCATATCACCCACAGACGGACGGACAGACTGAGAGAGTTAACCAGATGCTGGAGGACATGCTCAGAATGTGCATTTTGGACTTCGGGGGAGGATGGGAGAAATATCTCCCTTTGGTAGAGTTTGCGTATAACAACTCTTACCAATTCACGATTGGCATGTCACCGTTTGAGGCACTGTACGGGAGACCTTGCCGTTCACCCGTTTGTTGGTTAGAGGTGGGGGACAACAAACTCTTGGGGCCGGAGATTGTCCAAGAGACATCTTCCAAGATAGAGTTGATTCGAGGAAGAATTCGGATAGCTCAGGACAGGCAAAAGAGTTATGCTGATGCTTCTCGAAGACATGTGGAGCTAGAAGTTGGGGACCAGGTTTTAGTCCGGGTATCCCCAATGAAAGGGGTGATGAGGTTCGACAAGAAGGGTAAGTTAGCACAGCGATACGTAGGACCCTTCCCTATTATTGAGAGGGTGGGACCGGTGGCGTATAAGCTTGGTTTACCAGAACATCTTGAGCGGATACACGATGTATTCCATGTGGCATCGCTGAAGAAATATCGAAGGAGCGAGAGAGCCTTTTGGCACGTTCAACTCGAGGAGATCGACTTACAGCCAGACATCTCGTATGAGGAGAGGCCGGTAGCTATTCTGGATCATAGTGAGCAAAAATTACGATCCAAGGTTGTTCCATTGGTTAGAGTACAGTGGGGTCATCACAATGATGACGAGTCTACCTGGGAGCGGGAGGAGGATATGCGGGAACAATATCCAGAGCTTTTCAACGCAGGTACGATCTAATTTCGGGGACGAAATTCCTTTATAAGGGGGGGAGTATGTAACACCCCGTATTTTTGGTACTTTTAAAATTTAATTAATTCGGGAATTCTAAATTACTAGTGTGTTGTAATTTAATGAATTAATTATGATAGAATAATATATAAATATTAATCTGGGATTGAATGGTTAATATTTAGGGAAAATTATTTACTGAGTGAATAGTAATAATGTAATTTCGTCGGTTCGAGTATTAATGATGAGGTATGTACTTATCACATCCGGAAGTCGGTATAGACTATATTGGGTGGGGGATAAGTAATTTTTATAAATTAATTCGGATACAAATTCTGAGTGTACAGTTGAGTCCGGATGGGCCGAGATAGTCGGAAAAGTGTACCCGGGGGTAGTAAACGGGTCACGGGACGTTTTTAGACATAGTCGGGCCCACTCGGGGGCATTTTGGTCACTTGGGCTTGGCCCATTAGTCAAAAACGGGAATGGATTAATTAACTTAATAAAAAGAAATAAGGGCTGGCTGAGCTTAAGAAAAGAAAGGAATTAAAGGGTTAGGAAACCCTAGCAGCAGCCAAAGCCAATTGGGGATCTCAAAAGAGCCAACAAGGTCATCTTCAACCTTGGAATCCATCGCATATTCAGACACTACGAAACCTAAGGCAAGTGAATAACTTGCAATAGCATTAAATCTGTCTTTCAATTCGTATTTATGTGATGTAATGAATTAAAATTCGTTTTGGGGTTTCATGGCATAAACATGGGGTTTTGAAAATACAAAAGAAAACATGAATCTGATTTGCCGGAATTTATAAGGATTTATGTAAAAATCTGATAATGGAATATTGATGTGTATCTGTTAGAAGGATATCCGGGTAAATTAGAACGAGTTTGATGAAGAAAGTTGGAATGAAAGTGGGTTTAAATATAAAGACAGATTTTTCCCCAAAATTATGGATTAGTAGTTTATGGACGAATTAATGATTGTTGTGGACTTTCTGGGGAGTCCTAATAAGGTTTCTAATATGTACTGGTGTTATAGAGGCTTAAAATTCATGTTAGAAGAGATTAGGGTTTAAGAAATCTCGTCCATGGCTGCCCTGTCTTCGCGAAGAAGACGAAGACCTGTTCGATCGATCGATCGACGGTCTGGGTCGATCGATCGACGGTCGCCAGAATCTGGCAATTTCTCCAGTTGGTTATATAAGAGGGAAAATTTATATAAAAATCTTATGTAATTAATTATTGAGAAATTAAATACATGAGTTTAAATCTAATTAATTGTAGATAAATTAATTAGGGTTTGAGGCTAATAAATTAGAGTCGGGAATTGTGACTCGGGTAAATTTATTTTGGGCTACGAGAGTAAGTCCAAATTTATGGTGGGGGCGACACCAAAAATAACTAAATTAATTAAAGTGCAATTTAATTAATATTTAGAGTTGGACCATAAACTATTAATAATTTTAATAGGCTTATGTTACGGATTTTAGCGAACGGTATAGCCGGGACTTTTATATTTATATATACGGAGGCGTTAGTATATATATATGGTGTGCACAATTAATATCAGTGATTAGATATTTGTTACTATAGTGCTATAGGGGGAGGTTGCGCGTAGTGGATGAATCCCCTAGCTTGAGGAGTAGGGTGAGTATATTCCCGAGGTCATAGCGTCCGTTATATGGGTGAGGGACATCTCACTTTCAGGGAAGGAATATGACCGCCTCCAATTATATTATTTTATCAAGTTGGTGTGAAAATTCTGACTTGGGATAACTAGGCTATGTGATTGTACCTAGTGGGATAGCACTTTATAGAATTTATGTTCCGTGAGTATTTTGCTCGGGAGGATGCAAGTTGTTATATATATTACAGTATGATTGTGAATGCTGAAATATGATTATAAGTATATAATTGGATAATTAATTATATACGGGCTATTAATGAAAAATATGAGTTATTTCACATGTATAACAAGTGTAGAAGTTATATAAAGTTAAAAAGGGAAATGATTTAGTTAAGTTGATGTTACTAATAACTTAAAAATCATAATCACTACATACTCAGTTAGAGTAGGGTGGGTATAAAGGAACTTTGTTAATTATCTAGTCTTGAGATGAGTAACTAGGTAATTTAATTAAAGCGTTCGTAGGGTATAATAGTGGAAGGGTAAGGAAGTCCTCAAGAGAGTGCGATATTAACTAAAAATATGAAGAGCATGCATATTTATTTATTACTTCAAGTTAATCATTTGTTAAATGTTTTTCAAATGTTTTGGGTACTAACCCTTGCTATAAAAACTTTTAAAAACCTTTTAGGTGTCCAACCACAGGGACGCCAGCCTTGACTATATTCCAGGAATCCGTTGCTGCAGCATATGTGGATGTTGCGGGGTTTTGATAGACGCATCATTCTTCATTCTTAAATGTAGAAGTTCATGATTAGTATTCGAGCATGTTGCTCACTTTCCATTTATTTGTATTAGACTTGTTGGGAGTTTATTCTTGTCCTCATGGGATTTATTATTTGGACCGTTGGTTTATTCGGTCAATCATTTTTACTTGTGAATGATTAATTCAGTTATCTGTGATTGTTATATAGTTTTATTTTCCGCATGGGTGTTTGTGTAAATAATGAAAGATAAAAATTGGCACCAGTCTATTTTTCTTGCTTAGGTGGTTAGTAATTAAATAAGACGACAGTGATGCTAAGAATGGACCAAATGAGAAACCTGTTCTAACTTGATTTAGGACTGATCACCCGGGATTAATTAGGCGGGGTGTCACAGATGGTATCAGAGCATCAGGTTCTAGTGTCCTTAGGATCTTTACGGCTTTCTACGTTTCAGCGTAGCGTTCGGTTGTTATAGAGCCCTATTATTAGGACTGTTGATTATATTTTCCGCTTGTGAGATATCGTATTCCTGCTATTAGTTTTTGTATAAATTGTGTACTTATACAATTCAATCTATTTCAGATGCCGCCAAAGAGACAGAGAGCGGAGAGGGCTGAGGCTAGAGAGGAAGTGAGGGAGGCTCGCCAGGAGCCACAGGTACCGCCACCACCACCCCCACCCGAGTTGATTTCTACCACTCAGGTGGCAGTGATAGTGGCCCAAGCGGTCGAGACAGCAATGCGAGCTATGGCAGCTCATTTTCCACAGCCCCAGGCACCGCCTCCATTGGCTCCAGCAGTTCAGGCTCCAGTGGGGCCACCATCTTGGCAGCGAGTGAGGGAGAACTTTCAGAAGGGTCACCCACCTGAGTTTCGAGGTAGCACCAATGTGGTCGAGGCTTGTGACTGGAAGAAGAACATTCAGCGCCATCTGCGCATGTTAGAGGGTACAAAGGTGCAGAAACAGATGCTGGCTACCTTTCGTCTGTCAGGGGAAGCCTTACAGTGGTGGGAGTCCGTAACCACCGCTGAGGAGCGGGATTTGATGCCGATTTCTGAATTCTGGGTGCGGTTTGACCGCAAGTACTTCCCTCCAGCAGTAGAGTCTGAGATGAGAAAGAAATTCAGCGAGTTGGTACAGGGTGACAGGTCAGTAGCAGAATATGAGGAGGAGTTCACCCGTTTGGCAAACTTTGTGCCAAATGAGGTGAGCGATGAGGAGCGGAAGAAGTCAAAGTTCATGGATGGCCTAGCCTGGAGAATCAGGCAACACTTGATTGGAAATCCGGCGTTAGTGACTTATACAGATGTCGTTAATGCCGCACTTGTACATTGCCAGGATCATTGTTTCCATGCTAAGGGGAACAAGAAGGCAGGTGAGCCGAGCCAGCAGGGCAAGGCGGTCACTAGTAGTGAGACGAGTGGCACACAACAGCAGGTCATCATTCAGCAAGGGAATCAGGCTAAGAAGTTTAAGCCTGGTGGGTTCCGACCGGGAGGACAGGGGTTCAGGCAGGGGCAACCAGGCCCTAATCAACAACAGCAGGTTCCTCAGGGCCGTCAGGGCCAAGGGAACAACGGGGGAGGCCAACCGGGCCAGCAACGTCATGGCCAACAGGGCCAACGGCTGGGTGACGACCAGAAACGCTGCTTCGCCTGTGGCCAGCCAGGACACTTCAAGAGGGAGTGCCCGCAGAGGGGCAGAGGCCAACAGAAGGGTGCCCAGCAGGGGCAACAGGGTCAGATGCCGCCAGCAGCACCAGCCCCACCCGCCCCGCAACAGCAGGGGCAGATGCACTACGGACGTGTGTACAACGTTCGGGATATTCCCAATCCTCCAGCACAACAGGCGCCGCTAGCGGTTGAGGGTATGTTTTTCATTCATGGCCATGAGGGTAACATTCTTTTTGACACGGGAGCATCACATTCATTCATTAAATCTAATTTTGCTAAACGGGTTGGGTTATTAGAGACAGCGGGTAGCCTTTGTATGAGTGTAGAGTCACCAGTAGGCAGCGGGGCTTTGATTCACTCGATTTGTCGAGGAGTAGACATTTTGATTGGGAGGCTTAGTTTAGCAGCAGACCTCTTAGTGTTAGATATGGAGGGGTATGATGTCATCTTGGGCATGGATTGGTTGGCAGGTTACCGGGCTACGGTGGATTGTTATGAGAGGACAATCGTGTTCTCCATTCCGGGACAGGAAATGTTCCTGATAGCAATGCCGCTTCCTGAGGGAGGGTCGCGCACTCACCTATACTACATTGAGGAGGAAACCTCACAGGAGGTGGTACTTCCTTTAGACTATATTCCTATAGTGAGGGACTTTGAGGATGTATTCCAGGAGATACCAGGGTTACCGCCCAGCAGAGAAATCGAATTTGTTATCGATTTGGCACCAGGGACGAGGCCGATTGCTCGGGCACCTTACCGAATGGCCCCTACAGAAATGCGGGAATTGAGGGAACAGATTCAGCAACTACTGGGTCAAGGTTTTATTCGGTGGAGTACATCGTCGTGGGGTGCGCCGGTGTTGTTTGTGAAGAAGCGAGATGGTTCACTCCGTTTGTGCGTGGATTATAGGGAGCTGAACAAGGTGACGATACGGAATAAATATCCGTTGCCTCGGATTGATGATTTATTTGACCAATTGAGAGGGGCGTCTTACTTCTCCAAGGTCGACTTGAGGTCAGGGTATCATCAACTGCGTATCCGAGAGGGGGATGTTCCTAAGACCGCTTTCTTGTCGCGGTATGGATCATATGAGTTCAGGGTGATGCCCTTCGGGCTCACCAATGCACCAGCAGTGTTCATGGACCTCATGAACAGGGTTTTCAGGGAGTACTTAGATCAGTTTGTCATCGTGTTCATTGATGACATCCTAATCTACTCGCGCACCGAGGAGGAGCACGCAGAGCATTTGCGCATGGTTTTACAGACACTGAGGAATTTGCACATATAATAGATATTTCCCAGTTCCAAAATTTCCAACCCTTGCTATTACTCTCTTATAATTTTCAGGAGATATAAATTATCTTATTCTGTTTTGTGCACATAAACAGAATAAGAACTTGATTGACTGTTCTTCGCTGCTGCATCCAAAGACTGTCTTCAAATATACAAGTTACAGGCAGTGCAAGTTGCTTCATTGTATCTTGAGTACGGATTTGCGGATTCCCGTTTGTATACCGAAATCATTCGTGTGGGGCAAATACTGTATTTAGGAAAGTGACATCATGCCTTGAAGCATTCTAGTATCTATTCCGAAGTGACATTGTTGTATTGAAGTTGACATTATTGTGATATATAAAGAGTTCCATTTCTGTATTTGCATTCATATTATCCAACAAGAGAAGTACCCATTATTGAATAGCACCCTGACACGACTTGAAATGTGTGCATTTATACACCCATGTATAGGCGATTGTGTAAGTAATAATATTCGATTGGATTGATTGTTGAACCACTGAAGAGCGTTAGTTTTTATATAAAAACTTATTAAACTCTTTAAATTAGCTCTAGGATAGTCTAAAACAAAAAAAATAGTAAAGACGATATGCTTGATTTTAACGACTTTAATATTTACTAACTACTTAAAAATTAACTTAAAGTGAAATTTAACTAAACTACCTAAAGTTATCAACTGATTATAATGTAGCCTAAAATATCAAAGTTACGATAATTATAAAGAAACATTGACTAAGTAAAGAGAGTAATAAAAATCTAACTTAACTAACTAGACACCAATTAAGTGTTTGAATAATGGAGTAAATTTCTAAATTATTTTTTTGTGTTTTAGTAAATTTTGGAAATTAGGAACTGATGAATCCATAATGGTCAAGTAAATTGCATGCTTTGCAAATATCAGTTACTAAACTTCAATCAATTCTAGGGTCTAAAGTCATAAATTAACTTATATTAAATTAAACATAGAACCATATTTTTAATCAAATAAATTTGAATTTTATCAAATATTAAATTACATCCCCTTTATTGATATTGCTAATTTAATACTTAAATATCATTAAAGACATGATAATTAAGAAGACTATGGTTGTTAAAAAAATAATACACAACATATAGAATTTTTTCATGAATCACATATTTCTTATGAAAAGTGCATGATAAATTTCGTATTTGTTAAGTTTGGGTCATGAAAAAAAATTCAGAATTAATTAAATTTAACCACTGGATGAAAATAAGGGCATATCAATTATCCATGAGCATTCAATCATCATAAGCACATAAAAAATTATTTAACATAACATTATTGCATTAATAAATATGATAATGTAAATAAACAAGTTGAAATTTTGTAATTGAAATTAACTAACTAATATAGTTCCATTATAACCAAAAATTAATAAAAAAACATTTATTACTAATAGTTATAAAATAATATTTAGGGTCAAATAAAACAAAACAAAGGTCAAGAACAAAACTTACTTGAATAAAAAAAGGTTGACTGAAATAACCTACAAAAGGCATTATCTAAACTCAGAATGGGTGAAAAAAAATTTAAAGAAAGACTCAAGAAATAGAAATCTTATAGGTGAGAAACTAATGAATAAGAGGGGAAAGGGTTTTGGAATTTTGTTATGACCTTTTTTTTATCACGTTGTTTCTCCCTTATATAAGGAAATTGATCAAGAATTTATTTTAGGAATGATAGTCACATAACTCCCATTGTGTGGAGATAGTGGGATAGTTGGTCGAGTGAGAATTTGTTTTTGGGGGGTGGGGGTGGTGGGGGTGGGGGGGAGTTGGTTACTCCAATTAAGGAACCAGTTTAACTTCAATCACAGACTTAAAACATCGATCCTTTAGATTAAATTCAACGACAATTTTTATTTTCATCTTTCGTATTTATACTTTGACCCCAAGATATCTTTTTGAGTAACCCCGTGTTGATCTTTTGTCATTAACATTTCTCTTTAAACTCTAACTTTTTCCATATCACCTTCAACTCCGGGAAAAAATAAAAATAATACTAAAGCATAATTTGACCCAATGAAATATATGATATTATCATTTAACCCTTAAAACTTCAATAATTGTATTTAAGTCCCTAATTTTTATATATGTGTTATTTGAGCTCTGTTTGCGTACCAATATTGACCAAGTTTTAGGGGCACTCGTGAAATAAAAATGTGAGTCATTATATTATAAAAGTGAATGTTTATAATTTATAAAATTATATTTTTAACCCCAATTATATAATATTTATCATTTGATCCACCATTTTTTATCGGAATTTACGTGGACCATTTTAAGTATTTTTAAATTTATAAAGAAAACAAGTTTAGCCTAATTTTAAGTCTAAAAACTTACTAAAACATTAAAATGACTTTTTTACCCTTATGTGTCCAAATTTTATACATTTTTCCATTTTAGTTTCATTCGAATATTGTCTAAAAAGTATTAATTAATCCAAAAAATTATATTTCTATATAAATCTCATTTCTTTCTAAAACGTTCATAAATTATGCACTTAGGAGTGTAAATGTGAAATATTAAACCATAAGATATTATAACAATTCACAAAATATATGTATAATCACCCCCCCCCCCAACTAGCGTATTTTTAGTCTCTAGCAATGAAGTCATAAGTTTAGGACATATGCTTAATTGAATAACATTAAAAAATAAAGAAATATAGGAATAAACTTAATTCACTTTTGTAAGAATCATAATTACATATACTGCATTCAATAAGGCTTTAAACCCCTAGGCTGACCTAGTGGATGAGTTAGTCTCGTGATGGTTTATAAGGAATATACCCACAAAATTCTTAAGTCCAGTCAATAAAATTGATTAGAAAGTTTCAAGTATCCGATTCCAAGAATTTTTTTATTTTCAATTTCAATACATTAATAGATTTCAATTGTGATGCCCCGCCCGGGCAGAGCGAACGGAGCACTACTCATCGATAAAACTAAATCAAATTCCACAAATAATAAGGTATAGAGCATCTAAATCCCACAACAACAAAAGAGAACGACAATTCTCAATCTCTTTAAATAAATACCAAGTCTCTCGAAATAACATACAACAGCTAACTCGAAAATAAAATACAAATCTCCAATGCTCTATGCATCAAAATAATACAATTTTCTCTCTTGTATTAAAATCTTCCCAAAATAATTCTCGCTAAAATCAATCTCCATAGCGCTCCAAAATCCGCGCTAACCTGCCACTAAAACAAAATATGGGGAAGTACACAATACGACAGGAAAGAAGCTCAACAAATATTAGTGGTGAATAAAACATCACAATACGAATATGAATATTCAAATCAAAAGCGAATCTCATAAGCAATTATATATATATAATTTATCAACAACACATTAACTAGGTCACCAGGCTTCACCACCATACCGCGCCTATGCATTTTTAAGCATATCCGGAAAAAAAAATATTAGTGGGTGCCCAACCTGAGTGCCATATTAAAATCTCATGACAAGATGCTCAACACCAAATATAATTCCACATGAATCGAAATTAGATTCCAACAAATATTTCCAGATTTCCAAATGAATTTATCAATTCAAATATGAGTCAATAATCACAAGAAAACAATGAGAATAATACTCGCGAGATTAATGAGCATATTGTATAAAACCCCATATCTCAAACTACCAAAAAGAACCAACAAACCTCTGCCCAGAAATCACAGAACAAGCCATAAAAAATCTGCTCCAAAGATCACAAAAAACTCCTCTAAGAACAAAATCAAAAAAGCCCCAAGAATACCTCCAAAAACCAAGGTAAAAAGCATAAATTAAAGGGCTTGTTTGTGTATAAAAAGAGAGGAAATAAAATAGGTTTGCTGCCAAAAGTTGTATAAAAAAGGGTGACCCACGACCTAATTTTATAAGGCAAAGAACAAGAGTTGTAAACAAAATAAACTGCTCAAAACTTCTTGCACCGCACGTTTTCTGAAGGCATCGATCGATCAATGCACAGGCATCGATCGATCGATCACCCCAGAAAATTGACAGTTCGCCTTGAAAAATTTATAAGGGACAAAAATTATAAAATCCGTCTTAACTCCGATTTCGAAACCGTTTGAAAAATAATAACCAACAAAATTTGAGCAAGAAAAATAATTTTATCTCAAAAATTATTTTTCCACTTTATTTTGAAAATATCCTAAAAATTACTCGGGTTGTTACACATCCCTACTAACAATGGAATTTCTCCCTCGAAATTCGCCGCATGCCTAACTCTAAAAAATCAGGCCAACAATCTCCAAAAATAATCTCGTCTCCAAAAATAAATTCCTCACATCTAATCTAGATGCCTAACATGAAATGCATCTATCTCCAAATACGCGCCACAAAAACGCAACAGAACCAAAATTCAAGACATGGGTGGTCGTATACCTAAGCTCTGATACCATTCTGTAACACCCCGCCCGCCTGGGGAGAGAGAACGGAGCGCTACTCATCGATAAAACTAAATCAAATTCCAAAAATAAAAAGGTATAGAGCATCTAAATGCCACAACAACAAAAGAGAACTACGATTCTCAACATCTTTAAATAAATACCAAGTCTCTCGAAATTACATACAACAGTTAACTCGGAAATAAAATACAAATCTCCAATGCTCTATACATCAAAATAATACAATCTTCTCTCTTGTATTAAAATCTTCCCAAAATAATACTCGCTAAAATCAATCTCTATAGCGCTCCAAAATCCGCGCTAACCTGCCACTAAAAGAAAATAGGGGGAAGTACACAATACGATAGGAAAGATGCTCTATACCTTGTTATTTGTGGAATTTGATTTAGTTTTATCGATGAGTAGCGCTCCGTTCGCTCTCCCCGGGCGGGGTGTTACTATTATGTAACACCCCGCTCGCGCTCGGGGAGAGCTGAGCGGAGCGCTACTCCGATACAACTAAACTAAATCCATCAATCAACAAGGTATAAAGCATCCAAAGTAAATCCCACAATATAAATAAGAGAATCCACTAATCTCAATCTCTTCAAATTAAATACAACCAAAAGTCTCTCGAATTAAAAATACAACATCTAACTCGAAAAATAAATAGAAATCTCCAATGCTCTATACATCAAAATAATACAATCTTCTCTCTTGTATTAAAATTCTTTCCAAAATAATCCTCGCTAAAATCAATCTCCATAGCGCCCCAAAATCCACGCTACCCTGCCACTAAAAGAAAATATGGGAAAGTACATAATACGACAGGAAGATGCTCAACAAATATTAGCGGTGAATAAAACGTCACAATACGAATACGAATATTCAAATCAAATGCGGATCTCATAAGGAATTATATCAATATAATTTCTCAACAATACATTAACCGGGTTACCAGGCCTCACCACTGTACCGCGCCTATGCATTTTTCTAGCATATCCGAAAAAAGGAATATTGGCGGGTGCCCAACTTCAGTGTCATATTAAAATCTCATGACAACATGCTCAACACAAATATAATACCACATGAATCCAAATCAGATTCCAACAATAATTTTCAAGATTCCAATTGAATTTAGTAATTCAACTATATGTCCAATAATCAAAGAAAATAAACGGAATAACACTCGCGAGATTAAGGAGCATATTATGTAAAACCCCATACCTCAAACCACGATGAGAAACCAACGATAAATCTGTCTAAAAATGCAGATAACAACATCAAAATCAATCCTCAAATATCATCAAAACTTCCTCCAAGACCAACCTCAAAACAACCCCAATAACACCCCCAAACCTAAGGTTGAAAGCATAAATTAAATGGTACTGTTTGTGTATAAAAGAGAGGAAAAGAAAATATATTTTCTGGGTATTTTTGTGCCACAAGGCTATTCCAAAATACATGCCCACGATCCCTTTTTATAAGGTAAAAATATAAGAGTTGGAAACCAAAACAACTTCTCAAAATTTGCTTGATGCGCACGATTTCTGAAGGCATCAATCGATCGATGTCCAGACGTCGATCGATCGATCGCTCAGGAAATTTGCCAGTTCGCCTAGAAATTTTATAAGGGACAAATATTTAAAAAATCAAATTAAAATACGTTTTAACTCCGATTTCGAAACCGTTTGAAATTCTCTACTTTAAAAATAATAACCAACATATATGAGCAAAAAAAATAATTTTATCTCAAAATTTATTTTTCCTCTTTATTTTAAAAATACCCCAAAAATTACGCGGGTTGTTACATGTGATTATACATTATACTACTGCTAAAGATTCCTCACTAGTAATCAATAATGGAGAGTGTGTGACATAACCAATAACCATAAAGTTTCATTTTTTTTGCTCAATGAAAAATATTTTTTATCCCCTTTTAAGTAGAATTTTGCCTTCACTTCAATATATCACTAGATAATCAATAAACAAGGAAATTCTCAGAATTTAGGCTTATTTCACTCAACTTATGTGCGATCTTGAGTAAGTTTATTGGAACAAGGATAACACATAAGAATTCTAATGAAAAATGGGCATTATATATTAAAGATGATCTCATGAACAAAATACATCGACTGTATGAGAACAATTTAATTAACTTAGTAACGCTCCTAATAACATCTCCTCTTATTAGATCGTAATAGATTTAAAATCAATAGGAATTTTTCTTTGGTTGTAATTGGGCTACAGTTAAGGTTACAAATAAAGGAATTGGATTCGAATACTCTGAGAACCATACACCTTTAACAAATAATTGGGTGTTTAGATGATTAAATTGAAACTGGCCACGATCAATCTATTCTTTTTAGAGTTTTTTAATAATTTTTTTAACCTTTTTTAACTCTTAATTATATATCTATATAGACTTTTTTCCCTCTTTATAGCCCTTTTTTATGCATTCCCTTCGTATGAATTCTCAAAGTCAGACTCCAAGGTGGAGTAAAGGGTATGGTTAACTGGTTGACCAACTAAAGGCTTATATTAAGGCTTCAACGGAGTGACTAAGGAGAATATATATGTTGGGTTGGATAAAGGCTTAGTGGGATAACAAAGATGTCCGATATCATATAATATATTATTCATAATCATTTATTTTTCGATTAAATTTTTGAGAGTTTTTGAAGTTAAAATTCAAATTATGGTTTTTCTCTTAGTCTCTGATCATTAGAAGGAATAATAAGATCTAAAATAATTATTGCGATTTAAAAGAAAATTCGAGCTACTAATAACTCAGGGTTTAAGTATAACCCTCAGTAAAGAACGAATGGCTCTAATTCTCACAGGGTCAAGGATCCAGTAATGATTCTTCAAGTTCTCTCTATTGATTTACCTTTAAATTTAGTCCATAATTAATTTTGTTATTAGTACTCATAGATTTCCATGACTAGGATTTTTGTGAGAGTTCCTTATAAACTTAAATATTATCATAACTCACAACTTGCAAATCTATTAATACATTAAAATTTTATTCATTTTCCATAATTTTCTTCGGCATAACTTAGATATTTCTAGTAAAACTCGTACATTTCAATAATTCACTTGAAATATTTTTTTTTTTTTTTTAAGAAAGGTTTTATCCTCACTCTGAACTAAGGTATTTCGTTGTCCTCGAAGTAATTAAAAAAATAAAAGAAATGCGTGAAATATCCAAAAGGATTGGAGGGTCGTACCTGTAGTCACAAATTGATAAGTTAGTCAATGTTGCATACAAAAGTTATTACACAAAATGGATGAGATGAGACATGTACTACATGAACGTGGTTGTGAAATAAAAGGCAAGGAAATAGATATGTATTGCTTAGTCATTTTCCAATTGTTCCTGCTAACTTTCAACCAAATAACATTTCTGACCTACCATGCAGAAAAAATAAATTTATAAAATTCTAATGACTATTAGCCTTGAAAAAGAAATACATCTTATCACTAACTATGATGATACTACTCTCTGATATGTGCCTCAGCTAATATGTCTTGGATCAATTAAGGGTTGAACTAAGTGATGGTCCCATCGAGGTATAGGTTCAGAAGAAGATCTGGTTCGCGCCGCTAGTAGATGAACTCAACCCCCTCCTTGAAAATGAAGAATAAGTAGTTGGGTAAGCGTCTTATTTCTTATAGTAAAATCCTTAGTGGGGGATCCTCAATACCTATCATAAGATCTAGCAAGCTGACTTCATCCCTACAAAGATGCATTACAACAAGTTAGAATTCCTCAAGTTGTCCTTCATCTACCGATTCATCCTTGATTCTAGACCAATCTGAGTCAAAGTCGTTATAATACCTATCTAGATCAGATCTCTCTTTGGGATCTGCATTAAGTATAAAATATTCCTAGAAGAGATGGTATGGTATCAAGGTGGTTTGTAGGTGCATTTGTCATGGGCAGTTCATCACCACGGGAATCAGTGTGGATTTTTAGTGGAGGTGCATCGGCTCCTATGTCTAGTGTCTTAGGGGATCTGACTGATATGTGCCATAGATTAGAAATTTAAAAAAATATTATGGATTATAATACTAAGGTTCCAATGATATAATATAAAAACTAAAAAAAAAGAAAAAAAATCCAATAATATATATGGTTTCCTCTTAATCCTTTCCTTGTCTATTGAAGCATAGCCTGGGTCATCTAATTGAATGACCTCTAATTCTGGTTCAAAACCTTCGGATGATGGTTTTAAATATTTATCATTCACCTTAAATATATTTTTGTCCATTGGATTTTCAATTTGTACGGCTTCACGGGGAAATGCTTATTTCACTCTATAGGGGTCTGTCCATCTTTATATGAGGTCTCCTGGATGAGATGTGGCCGTGAATTACAAAGGAGGACCCTTCGTGATCATCTAAAATGTTTTCTCAGAATTGTTGGGTCATGAAAGATCTTAGTCCTTTCTTTATAAATTTTGGAATTATCATAGGCATTATTCCTTAATTCTTTATGATCATTTAGTTATATATTCTTGAGCGTACCACCTTGAGGGAGATTTAAGTTTAGTGCTCGAATTTACCAATATGCCTTATGTCCTAATTCAATGGGTAAATGGGATGCCTTTTCGTACACTGATCGATATGGAGACATGCCAAGATTTTTCTTATAGGCCACTATAAATAATTTTTCGATAGGGAATGATTCTTTTATGGGTTTCACCTCTACAGTATTGTCTTCGAACGTCAATCGGGACAACTACAACATTTTCTACTACTTTTTTTATCTTGATGCATAAATTGAATTCTTGTAAGAGTAAGACTATTCAGATTAATCTCAATTTTTATCTTTCTTAGAAAAAGGTATTTTAATGTCGAGTGGTCTATGAATTATACAATAGGTGAGCATACAAAATACATCATAAACTTGTCCAATGCAAATAATCTGGCAACGAGCTCCTTTTTCATACTTGTGTAGCTAATTTGTGTACTATTTAATGTCCTTCTTGCAAAGTAAATGACTTACTTCTTCTTATCTTTATTCTATCCCACGACATCTTGTATAGTATAATCACATGAATCACACATCAATTCAAAAGGTAGGATCGAATTTTGTGCCCCCATAATAGGTGCTGATGTGAGAAGGATTTTAGTTTTTAAAATGCTTCATGGAATTCTTTTGACCACTTGAAGGGTATGTCATTCGAAAGAAATTTTCACATAGGTCATGGAATTATACTAATATCTTTAATGAATCGATGCTTAATGTGGGTTTAGGATGTTCCATTTTCACTATTTGTAGCTCCTCTACCTTTCGAGTAGATTGTAAGATCCTTACACTAATGTCGTCTTAATCTTTGAGGACATATAACCCTTTACTATTTGATGTCGTGAACATTATAGAGTGAGACTGTTCGTGAGTGGTCTTTACATTTTTGGATTGCCAACTCTCTGTTAACCAGTCAAAGTATATTTCTGCCTCTTCCGGGCTCTTATTAAAGAATCCACTATTACACTAGATTCTGTGAATGTTGCATTTGAGGTCCCAGAACATCATAAAAGAAATTTATACTAATGTAGGCTCTTATCCGTGATGTTGATATGAACTAATTAATTAATTAAATCTTTCCAAACATTAGTTAAACATCTCATTCTCATTGTGGGAGAAATTCATCATTGATTAGTGACGTGCGATTGGAAGAATTTCTTTAGAAATTGTACTTGCATCTCATTGCATGAAGTAATGGATCCAAATTATAGGGAAAGTAGCTAATTATTTTCTTTATCCTTCAAGGAGAAATCAAATAGTTTTACCCTAACTAATTCCTCAGTAAGATTGATCAATAAATGTTGCACAAACTTCTTCAAACTCCTTGACGTATATGTACTTTCTCTCTTTCCATCCTGCAAAATGTGGGAAGTACTTAAATCCTTCCATTCCTAAAATGAAAATGTAACAACCCGTCCTTTTGGAGATAATTAAATTCCATAATTAAGTATAAATTAGCAATTTGGAGAATTTCTCGAAATAGTGACTTTTGGGATTTTTGGGGATTTAATGATTATCGATGGGTGACATGTTTACTTTTGGGATTAAGTAAATTAATTGGAGTATTTTAATGATATTTCATCGTTGGGTAAAGCGACAAAAGATGATATTTTAATGAGAATACCACATTTAATTATTTTGGGTTGAAATAGTGATTTGCGGTCAAGTACTTCAGATGGGGATTTCGACTGCGCCATGAATCTCGGAATGGCCGAGATAGTTGAAAAAGAGTGTCCGATTGTCAAAATTGAGTTTCGGGTAATTTTAGAGGTAAAAGTAACTTGTAATTGAGTAAACGAGTCGTTTTGGGGTTTTAAGGGGTATAAACCCTTTTCTCCTTATAAAAGGAGGGAGAGAGGGAGGAAAGAGAAAGAAAAGAAAGAAGAAAGAAAGAGAGAAGAGAGAGAGGAGGAGAGAAAAGAGGAGAAAAGGGGAGATTCCGCCCAACCTCCGCGGGATTCGGCTCGAGGTCGTCGAATTTTATTCACGAGGAAAGTGTTTACTTGCTTTATTTATTTTTAAGAATAAATATCTCATATCATTGTTGGTATAACAAACCCTAAAGATTTTGGGTTGGGTTTTCGTGGATAAAACGGATTTTCGGAAGTTAAAACGAATAAACCCCTAAAATTTCATAATTGGAGAAACTTAGAAATTAATTGAAATCAATTGGTGATTTTGGGTTCTAGGATGTTTAGAACCCATTTTATATACGTGTATGTTGTTGGTTGAGGTCGTAGGTCGTTGGGTGACGCGACAAAAGCTTGGGAGAAGCTTTAATAGCTGAAATAGCTTCTCGGGGAAGAAGCTGCCCGCCATGATCGATCGATCGATCATAGGGGCTCGATCGATCGAGCCATCGATCGATCGATGGACAAGGGTCAATCGATCGACCCCTGCTGAAAGTAGGCAATTTTCTTAGGGTGAATTGGATGGGATGAATTCCAATTCTAATTGATTTGAGGTTAATTATGGGATAACATAAGAGACCTTTTAGGACTATATGGTCCTCCAATTAAGAGAATTTAGGAGGGTAAGGTGAGGGTTTTAAATGTATAACCCTTAAACTATATTTTCGAGGAAAATAAAATAACGGTAGAATTAGAAGGTTTAGGGTTCCTAGCTTAGGGTTGGGACCTTTAAGTGATTATATGGACAAGATGTGGTCCTTGGGTTCATGGAAATGAAATCCATATCCGAATAAATTTAAGGTTGTTCGGGAAGGATAAATCCCTAGGATATTTTAGTGGGCATTTAGGCCCATATAATTATGTGTATAGGAAGTATAATTGTAATCGATTGTGGAGTGAGTATATCCTACGAGATAATTAGGATAAATTTGGAAAATAGATATATATTCACTTAGTGTGGAATAGTATAATTGGAGATATCCAATAAATCCTTAGATGGGATTAAGATATGTATTGATTATTAAAGTAAGAAAATACTTTGGGATTAGCATCATGCATATATAAATGCATGATTATGATTCTTTGAGAGAATCTTTGGGATTATTGGTTATCGCTAGATGTGATTGGCAATTAAGGCCATTTATTTATATTCGAGGAGGAATATACGGTATGTATATACTATGTGATTAAAGTATATATATGATATGATGTAAATGATTTTGAAAATGTAAAAATAAATGTTTTCAAAATGAAAAGGAAAGGCTTTTTTTATAAATAATAATGTATGGATACACACCTCTCTAAATCGCTATCATAAGGGAAGTTACGTATGTATGGTGAAGCACCCTGGCTAATGAATGCAGGGTGGATATAGTCCTATAGGCCATATGCGCGATTATGTTATGTTTTATGCGCTGGTGAGGCGATTCTGGGTGTGGTCATGACTCTCCCGCAAGCATATGGCCGCTTGTCGACGTCTTGCGTTGTAGGATCCCAGGTTGTCTTGATGATAGGCCCTGGAAGATGATAGCAATTTAGGGGCGCGCACAGTGGGGATACCGAGATGGGCGGTCTTAGAACGCGTTATATGATATGATATATAACTAGTTTCAATAATGTGGGACATTATTGGTATTAAAGCAATTTATGATAATAAATTGGCTTTAATTACATTTCCTGAATGGAAGAAGGGAAATGGGATAAATGAATTGGCTTCGGATACGTTTCCCGGATGGAAGAAGGGAAATGGAAGCATATGTTGTGAAAAGCATTTTTATGATAATAAAATTGGCTTTTAAAAAGTTATATGATATGTTAAAGCAATTCATGCTAATGAGTTGGCTTTTAAATACATTTCCTGGATATAAGAAAGGAAATGGAAAGTTTTGAGATAAAAATGAAAAGTATTGATAAATACTTTGTATATGAATCCTCAGTCCGGGAGATGATCCGTATGTATATTATAAAATGTATACTAAATAAGTATGATATGTATATTAATATATAAGTATGATATGTATATTAATATATAAGTATGTATTTATATATTGGTTTTGTACTACGGGCCTAATGGATCTCTATCATTAACCCTGCCAAGTAGTAGTGTATCGGAGGGGTTCTATGTTTGGATTTCGCTTCGCGAGACACCCCACGCACGAACTCAGCGCAATGTTGAGAATTGAGAGAAGTTTAGCCCTTAGTACTCGGGTTGTAGAGGTTTCTAGTAGATGGGTGAATTAGATTAGTTAGGCAGGGTAGCTTAACTAGAAAGTTAAGTGCGTTAGGTGTGCACTGTTAGAAGAGAGGTGATGGGTATCTCATGGGAGTGAGATACCAATTTAAATATGAGATAAAACATATTTTTAAAATAAAGCATTTATGCACTTGCAAAATATTTTTAAACTTGGGCTCTGACCCATTTATCTACTTTTCTTCTCTTGCTATATATGTATATTATGTAGGTGTCCAGACACAGGGACGCTTGGATGGCACTTCTTTCGAGTCAGACGTATGCTGCAGCAGCTGTGGATGCGTGCAGGTTCTCGATAGACGTTTCTATCCTTGTACTCTAGATAGGAGGTACTGTATAAATATTCGGGTTAATGACCCAACTACATATATTTATTCTTTTTCTGCCTTTTAGTGCAGTATTCGATATGGTGATAATTTTGACCGAGTATTCGGTTATTCTATTTCATTTCAATTTTATTTACGCATAAATTGTGTGGATGTTTTAATTCGTAGTTGTATAAAAAGAGTAGTTAAGTAAAATTTTGACGCGAGCCTATTAGGTTATTAGTAATTAAAATGGATTTTCGACAGTGATGCTAAGAATGATCCATATGAGACTCCTGTTTTAATTTGATATAGGAGTGATCGCCCGGTATCATATTAAGCGGGGTGTCGCAGATGGTATCAGAGCCAGGTTCTAGTGTCCTTAGGAATCTGTGCGGACGTACTATGCTTTCAGCGTTGCTCTCAATTTGATATAGAGCCTCAGGATTAGGATTGTTGATTTCTCTTGTGAGGTTTCGTTCTCCTGTATGCCATAGGGTTATAGTAAATCTTTTGCACACTCGTTTGAGATTCGTGTGCGGGGCTTGGATGGCAGCAGGAGGTGAGGTTTAGCTGGAGCGGCTGGTAGGAGTTGGGAACGACGACCGTAGTCGATGTCATTCCCAATTGTGTCAATGGCTAAGGATTTTGGTGGCGACTACTAAAGAATAGTAGTTATGAGTACCGTAGTACCGCTGTAGTAGAAAGTGGTACTAAAGTTGAATTTCCCAGTGACGGTAAGGATTCGAAAGGGATATTACTGATAGTTTTAACCGTGAGTCCCCATGATTTGGCAGGATTGAAAAGAATGTTGTTTTAGATTATTCACATAAGGATCGGCCAGAGGCCGACAGTGAATAAAGAGTAATATGGAGAAGTGAACCTTGTATAGAGATGAGGTAGGTACAATGAATAATGAGTCCTTTCGAGGAGTGATAGGCTCACTAGAGAAGTGTTGCTAACACTTATTGAAAAGGTGTATATTTGAGGACCCCATTGGTGGACATCCACCCGGGGAATTCAATGAAAGAAGGTTGAAGCTTGTAGTGGAGTTTCCTTTTAACGAAGAAGTTAAGAGGACTAGTAAGATGATTGTGAGGAGCGGTGCTCGTTATCCCTAGACTCATGTGTGTAATTTGAGTTTGTGGCGGTCTCGATAACATTATATCATGTATGCCTGTGTGTTTTTCGCAGTAGCGGAGTTTTATTTTTCTTCATTCGCCATGAAGGCGGGTGTTGATATATTGAATATATATATATATATATATCTGGTTGTGATACTCATTTTATATGTCTATACGAGTATGGTAATATGGTGAGTATATAATGTTATTGGTTGTTCGGAGCGATAGCAGGCTAATGATGGAAATACTGTCGTGTCCGCAGTTCCAGGGTGGAACGGGTTGTGGTTGCGGTATCTCACGTGGATACAGGTTGAGTTTGCCTTTATTATGTTCATAAATGGAACTTTGATGAGCAGAGGTTTCATTATCGTGATTTGAGTATGTGGCGACCTTATAGATATGATTTAAGGCCCACTCGTTGAGCTGTAAGTTTAAGCTCATTGTTGATTGCGCAGAGACTGAGTGTAGTGCGATTCGCTTTGTGGTGTGACTCTTAGTTAGAGTTAGGAGTTCAGACCACCCTTTTGTTGGAAAAGGGGATAGGGTTATCCCGATTGCATGTTTGAAATAACGGACCTACATGACCGACAAAGTTAAGTAGGAGTGTGTGGAGGGGTTCCTTAATTGAATTTCGCTTTGCGAGACGCTCCACACATGAATCTTAACGGCGTTGGTAGTGGATAGATGTTATAGGATGCAAGGATGTGTATTTTGTTGATGAGTCTTATAGTGCGAATGAAACCACTATAGACTATGAGCCATGTGATGATGGTATGTTTATGGAAATGTTGTTCTATGGAAAAGCACTAAGTGGTCCTCTCACCATAAGTGGGTGGGTGAAGTTGGACATAGATAAATGGATTTGAGGATTATAGCCAGGACTTAATGAAAAGGCAAATTTTGAGGAAATATGTTTTGGGTATGATGTACGTAGTGCTTTTACAGAGAGTAGGCACTTCGATTAGTTAGATTTCCTTTCGTATGGGCAGAAGGATAAAATAGTAGAAATGCGTTAGTAGGTTAGCGTGGTAGGATTTAGGACGTCCCGCTGGTGTGCCTTAGGTCGCTATATCTCGATGATCGACAACGCGAGGGAGTAGTATAATGGGAGGGTTTCTTGTTTGGATTTCGCTTTTGCGAGACGTCCCACGCATGAAACCAAACAAATGTCAGAAGTTGAGAGAGGCCTTGGGCACTAGGGACATAATTAGGATTATACTCATTTCGCGTATGTAGGGTAACGCTTAGACCGTAATATTGTTAGGATGTAGGTTCGATAGAGTTAGTGGCGCCGAGGTTAGGAGAATTGAATTTCGCGGGTTGGGAGGATCCATGTGTGAGTATTACACCGAGGAAAGGAGACCCTCATTTAGAGAGAGTGCTATGTGTCCGAAGTTCGAAATGGATGTGCAGATGTGCACGGGTAAAAGGTGTATGGGCACCTTAGTAAGTTGGTTTATATACCGCCTAAAATAAAAGGGGCGTAGTATATAAAGTTAAAGTTTATACTGGGAGACACTAGAAATGATGAGTGCAATGTGACACTTTTAGAGTCACTTTACAACCGTGGTAGCCGTATGGTATATGGTTGGGAACCATTGGGTTAGTATCGTTCTCCTTTGAGATATTAGGATTTGGAGTGATTCTAGGATTTGCGGTGTAGTTTGTATCTGAATTTCGAAGATGAAATTATGTTGTAAGGGGGGAGTATGTAATAACCCGTCCTTTTGGAGACAATTAAATTCCATAATTAAGTATAAATTAGCAATTTGGAGAATTTCTCGAAATAGTGACTTTTGGGATTTTTGAGGATTTAATGATTATCGATGGGTGACATGTTTACTTTTGGGATTAAGTAAATTATTTTGAGTATTTTAATGATATGTCGCCGTTGGGTAAAGCGACAGAAGATGATATTTTAATGGGAATACCGCATTTAATTGTTTTGGGTTGAAATAGTGATTTGCGGTCAAGTACTTCAGATGGGGATTTCTACTGCGCCTGAGTCTCGAAATGGTCAATATAGTTGGAAAAGAGTGTCCGATTGTTGAAACTGAGTTTCGGGTAATTTTAGAGGTAAAAGTAACTCGTAATTGAGTAAACGAGTCATTTTTGGGTTTTAAGGGGTATAAACCCTTTTCTCCTTATAAAAGGAGGGAGAGAGGGAGAAAAGAGAAAGAAAAGAAAGAAGAGAGAGAGGAGGAGAGAAAAGAGGAGAAAATGGGAGATTCCGGCCAACCTCTGCGGGATTCGGCTCAAGGTCGTCGAATTTTATCTACGAGGGAAGTGTTTGCTTGCTTTATTTATTTTTAAGCATAAATATCTCATATCATTGTTGGTATAACAAACCCTAAAGATTTTGGGTTGGGTTTTCGTGGATAAAACGGGTTTTCAGGAGTTAAAACGAATAAACCCCTAAAATTTCATAATTGGAGAAACTTAGAAATAAATTGAAATCAATTGGTGATTTTGGGTTCTAGGATGTTTAGAACCCATTTTATATACGTGTATGTTGTTGGTTGAGGTCGTAGGTCGTTGGGTGAGGCGACAAAAGCTTGGGAGAAGCTTTAATGGCTGAAACAGCTTCTCGGGGAAGAAGTTGCCCGCCATGATCGATCGATCGATCATGGGGGCTAGATCGATCGAGCCATCGATCGATCGACGGCCAATGATCGATCGATCGACCCCTGTTGAAAGTAGGAAATTTTCTTAGGGTGAATTGGATGGGATGAATTCCAATTCTAATTGATTTGATGTTAATTATGGGATAACATAAGAGACCTTTTAGGACTATATGGTCCTCTAATTAAGGGAATATATGAGGGTAAGGTGAGGGTTTTAAATGTATAACCCTTAAACTATATTTTTGCGAAAAATAGAATAACTGTAGAATTTGAAGGTTTAGGGTTCCTAGCTTAGGGTGGGGAACTTTAAGTGATTATATGGACAAGATGTGGTCCTTGGGTTCATGGAAATGAAATCCATATCCCAATAAATTTAAGTTTGTTCGGGAAGGATAAATCCCTAGGATATTTTAGTGGGAATTTAGGCCCATATAATTATGCGTATAGGAAGTATAATTATAATCGATTGTGGAGTGAGTATATCCTACGAGATAATTATGATAAATTGGGAAAATAGATATATATTCACTTAGTGTGGAATGGTATAATTGGAGATATCCAATAAATCCTTAGATGGGATTAAGTTATGTATTGATTATTAAAGTAAGAAAATACTTTGGGATTAGCATCATGCATATATAAATGAATGATTATGATTCTTTAAGAGAATCTTTGGGATTTTTGGTCATCGCTAGATGTGATTGGCAATTATGGCCATTTATTTATATTCGAGGAGGAATATATGGTATGTATATACTATGTGATTAAAGTATATATTATTGGTCATCGCTAGATGTATATACTATATGATATGATGTTAATGATTTTGAAAATGTAAAAATAAATGTTTTCAAAATGGAAAAGAATGGATTTTTTATAAATAATAATGTATGGATACACACCTCTCTAAATCGCTATCATAAGGGAAGTTACGTACGTATGGTGAATCCCCCTGGCTAATGAATGAAGGGTGGATATAGTCCTATAGGCCATATGAGCGATTATGTTTTGTTTTATGCGCTGGTGAGGTTATTCTGGGTGTGGTCATGACTCTCCCGTAGGCATATGGCCGCTTCCCGGCGTCTTGCGTTGTAGGATCCGAGGTTGTCTTCATGATAATCTCTGGAAGATGATAGCCATTTAGGGGCGCGCACAGTGGGGAAACCCGGACGGGCGGTCTTAGAACGCGTTATATGATATGATATATAACTAGTTTCAATAATGTGGGACATTATTTGTGTTAAAGCAATTTATGATAATAAATTAGCTTTAATTACATTTCCTGGATGGAAGAAGGGAAATGGGATAAATGAATTGGCTTCGGATACGTTTCCCGAATGGAAGAAGGGAAATGTAATCATATGATGTAAAAAGCATTTTTATGATAATAAAACTGGCTTTTAAAAAGTTATATGATATGTTAAAGCAATTCATGCTAATGAGTTGGCTTTTAAATACATTTCCTGGATATAAGAAAGGAAATGAAAAGTTTTGAGATAAAAATGAAAAGTATTTATAAATATGAATCCTCAGTCCGTGAGATGATCCGGATGTATATTATAAAATGTATACTAAATAAGTATGATATGTATATTAATATATAAGTATGATATGTATATTAATATTTAAGTATGTATTTATATATTAGTTTTGTAGTACGGGCCTAATGGATCTCTACCATTAATCCTGCCAAGTAGTAGTGTATCGGGGGGGGGGGGGGTTTCTTGTTTGGATTTCGCTTCGCGAGACACCCCACGCACGAACTCAGCGCAGTGTTGAGAATGGAGAGAAGTTTAGCCCTTAGTGCTCGGGTTGTAGAGGTTTCTAGTAGATGGGTGAATTAGATTAGTTAGGCAGGGTAGCCTAGCTAGAAAGTTAAATGCGTTAGGTGTGCACTGTTAGAAGAGAGGTGAGGGGTATCTCATGGGAGTGAGATACCAATTTAAATATGAGATAAAACATATTTTTAAAATAAAGCATTTATGCACTTGCAAAATATTTTCAAACTCGGGCTCTGACCCGTTTATCTACTTTTCCTTTCTTGATATATATATATATAGGTGTCCAGACACAAGGACGCCTGGATGGCACTTCTTTCGAGTCAGACGTCTGCTGCAGCAGCTCTGGATGCGTGCAGGTTCTTGATAGACGCTTCTATCCTTGTACTCTAGATAAGAGGTACTGTATAAATATTCGGGTTAATGACCCAACTACATTTTTTTTCCGCCTTTTAGTGCGGTATTCAATATGGTTGTATAATTTTGACCGAGTATTTGGTTATTCTATTTCATTTCAGTTTCATTTACACATAAACTCTGTGGATGTTTTAATTCGTAGTTGTATAAAAAGAGTAGTTAAGTAAAATTTTGACGCCAGCCTAATAGGTTATTAGTAATTAAAATGGATTTTCGACAGTGATGCTAAGAATGATCCATATGAGACTCCTGTTTTAATTTGATATAGGAGTGATCGCCCGGTATCATTTTAGGCGGGGTGTCACAGAAAAATACCAAATCCCCGGGGTATAATTATTTAAAATGGAGTTCTGTTTTATTTGGGGTGGAATAATTTCCTCATTGAGCTCCTAAGTGAGGGTGTATTTTGACCTTGTTGTTGTTGCCTTTGCAGTTGACATATCGCATCCTTACCTAAGTTTTGAGGTTCCTTGTTATTTTCATATTAGTCTTGATCCATAATTTTGTTCATTTCGAGGGATTTATTATGATTTAATGTGTGCTTTTGTGAGAGGTTTTCAGGTGGTGAAGAAATTAATCGTTCAAGATGCCTGTCAAATGTCCGAGTCCACACTTGCATATGACAACTAAAATCGTAATTGTGTAGGGATACAAGTCTAAATATTTAAATTATATATCGTTATTTAAATGTTTCCTTTCCTTTATGTTTTTTTGAAAAATGGAAATAAAGAAAAAAAATATATGATTTTTTAATAAAAACAAAAATAACGTGATATCAAAAAAAGAAAAAAAGAGATAAAAATATTCTTAAGCAATTTTCGATTACAAAAATGGGTCTAAAAATAACAAACAAAATATTTTTTTTATTTTAAATAATAATAAAAAAAAACTTTGCAAACTATTATTTTTTTTAACTCTTTTCAATTTTTTTGATAGTTTTTTTAGTGAACAAATAAAAACGGTTCATACAAAAACAATCAGATTATATATATATATATATAAAGTCTCCTGTAAGGACTCCTTATGGTGCAGACTCCGGTACAAACCATTTTTTTAAAATAGTAAAAAAAAATGAATTTTTTTAATGAAAATTCATGGATATGATGTCCATGGTTAGAAGATCATCTCCAAAAAATTTCATTAAAAAATTCGTTAAAAAAACCATTGAGATGAAGTGATATGTAAAAAAATGGTATAAATATTCGTTTTCAACCGTTGAAAACGTTGGGTTGGCGCCAACCACTTTATTGATTTAATTTTTTGATGAAACTTTACGAATATAATCTTCTCACTGTCGAGATCATATCCATGAAGTTTAATAAAAAAAATCAATCAAAAAGGGGGTGAGCTGATCGCTAATATTTCCACGGTCGAAAATGCATATTTATATCATTTTTTATAGATCACCTCATCTCAAAGGTTTTTTAATTGAATTTTTTGATGAAAACAAATTGGCGTTGATCTTCTCACCATGGAGATCATATCCATGAAGTTTCATCACAAAATTTATTTTTTACTATTTAAAAAAAATGATATATTTCGGGGTCTACACCACAAGGAGTCCTTACAAGAGGGGTCTCTCTCTCTCTCTCTCTCTCTCTCTCTCTATATATATATATATATATATATACACACACACACACACTAGGGTATTCCTGTGCCTAAAGGCATGAAGATAAATTTACCCCCACTTGTACTTGCGACAGAAAGGCCACCTCAAACACCCCAACCAACAACCCACACTTAAACGTAAAATTGAGAAATATTTGTGACTATCAACATGATCACTCAATTAACCATCACGACATATAAGAAATTATAAATAAAGGTAACCGACACGACAATAACTGTCATCTGAGAGATCGCATTATTATTACTTTTCAACATCGTGAACCAATTTACATAATTATGTACAATATATATATATATATATTTTTTAAATCCACATCATATAGAAACAAAAGGTTAACATATAACCTAAAATAGGTTGAACCCAAATGCAACCAACTCTTTACAGTCAAACACTAGTAAACTAGATAAGAGGACCAAATATTCATTTGTGTAATTTATATTACTACAACCATGCATACAAAAATTTATGTGTGATTTATTTTACTTCAACCACGCATAAAAAATGTCACACATGCAATCCGTAAGAAATAAATGAAAAAAAAAAATAACTAATCATTCTCCCCATAAGACTTGTAAAATATTAATACCATATCATTTGCATTGTTGAACAAAAGGACAGTTTGAACTAAACTCTAAATTAGCTCTGGACTAATTCCTACAGTCTGGAACTCCGTGCATAAGTACTCGATTTTATTCTTGAACCCAACTAGATTCGAATGAAATTAATATACAGCTGTTGATATAAATTCAACTGGTGTTGATATCCAGAGCTCACATTCATGAACCCTATGTTTGGAAAATTAAAGGGTCTCCATTTTCACTTATTGCGATTGTTCTATATGGCATCAATGCTATGTAGATTCGAATCCACCACATACAAATATGCGAGTTCAACGGGTTCGCAACTTCTGACTTCTAAAAACATCCGACATAAAAAATGTTGCATATATATATCAACCATGAACATTATGAAAGAAGTCCCAATGCAGATACAAAATAAGATACCAAATTAAAAACCCATCAACAATATTTTTAGGAATGTGATAAATTAAAAAATTCAGACTTACCCACATAATATTAGAACTTCATTAGGTTTTTTATCCATCTTGCATTCTCAACACCAATGGAAGTTAATGTTCTTGTTTACAACCAAGTTTCATCGATTGTTAGGTGTGAGCCTTCAGCAAGCTACAAAATTCCATACAATAGCCTATAGTATTAACCATATCAAATTTAGGGTTCATGTTTTTAACAAAACTGATTTAAGTATCAATACATTTGTAGTAAATATGAGTAATTTGAAAGTTTCCCTCTATAAATATCATTGTGTTGTTTAAGACGTGTAAGGTTTTGTTAATTTCAAATAAACCCCAAGTGACTTTAAAAGGATATTTTGCAATAAAATGAGGTGGATGCGAATCCATTTTGGATCAGGTATTAAACTTTGTGCATTTTGTAGTGTAGTCACTACACTATAGTATAGGTAAAAAAGATGCAAGGTAGTAGGTAGGGGTGCCAATTCGGAGCCGAACACGACACGATCCAACACGAAATTAAAATAACGGGTCGTGTTCGGGCCTGGTTTTTTAAGCCCGTTAGCGAGTCATGTCGTGTTCGTGCCAAGAAATTGACACGAAATTGGCCCGACAATGACCCGTTAGAGCCCAATTGAAATGACCCAATTTCAACCCAATTAGAACCCAATTTAGACCCAAATGGACATAGTAAACTGACGGGTTATTGTGTTGTTAAATTGACGGGTTATCCTGTCGGACCATGCCAATCGTGTCAAATTGACATGATTTTTTTTATCTTGCTATTCGTGTCGGGTCGTGTTATTAACGGGTCGTGTTCATATTGGTAAAAATAAACACGACGTGAAATATTAATGAGGTGGATGTCATGTCATGTCGTGTCGTGTTCGGAATAAAATCGAGTCGTGTCGTGTCGGGCCAGACCCAAACACGGCCCATTGGCCCAAATTTCCACCCCTAGTAGTAGGTATTGAACACATGAAAGTTGGTCCAAATTGGGCAAATTACAAAAATAATTTATAGTCCTTTTAGAAAGAAAAGAAAATAAATAAATAGTAACAATGCAACAAAAACTATATGTCCAAATTAATAAAAACCTTTGAAATATATGTATGTAGATGCTAAAATAAAAATGTAAATTTACCAAAATAAAATCTATTAAAGATGATACTTAAAACCACAGTTTGAGAAAAGCTAAGGCAGAAAACATGAAAAATATCAAAAATCAAGGAAAGACCAAGAATATCAAAGATCAGTGAGACCTTAATGTGTGGGTACGTACATAAAAAGTGAAAAAATAATGTTTTTGAAACACTAATATTCAAGGAAATCATATGCATAATTTATACGCACAATATCTACGGACAACTTTGGAAAATTGATAACTTTTGGCATGAGAAAGGAGAATATAACAGGGATGTAACCCAAAACTGTTTTCTACACACAGACCCTTCTAGAGAATATTAAGTTTAAATGTAATTAGGAAATCAAAATAACATAATATAAACACTTACGAAGAAACTCGAATCTGTGCCATCTTCATATCATGCACATAATCAACATAATCAACATGGTGTATTCAGAAAGTTTCGCTCCTCTAAGATTTGTAAAAATTCCCTTGGCGGATCACAATCGAGAAGCAGCGTTGATCCCATTCATTTGCATTTTTAATGCTTGCTCTATCTTCATGCTTTACATAAAAATAACACTTAATAGTTCATTTGATATAAATCATTCATTTGTTGAAACTTCGCAAAAATTGGACACCAATAAAAACTTCGCTGCAAATATCCATATAAGAAAAGGGCTCCAAGATATAAAAATTGGACAGATAACTATGCAAAACTTAACTTCAGTTCACACAACTCAATTTCACAATGGATATTTATATAGAGTAAAACATATTGTGCGGACCTATAAAGAGTAAACGTAATATCTCTTCAAGAAGCTTTGGCAATAGTTTGTGCACCACATTCTATATGGTTGATAACTTAGTATTCACAAGGATAGCATCTTAGCTTATCTATAGCTTCATAAATGAAGCCCTAAATTCAAAATCTAAATAATGAAACCATTGATAATGAAGAATAAAAATTCATTAGATGTTATAATGTAAGTATTAATTACATCTCAATAATGGAGTTCAGGGAAGGTAGGAAGCTCTCTTATTTCACCTTAGGTTGATATTCTTTTTCCCCTACATCTGAATCCACAGTGCTGATATCTCCCCAGGGCAAGTACGTAGCCAACATCTCCTCAGTCAATACTTCCCTTGTATGAATGAGAACATCAAAGCTATCAAAGTGACTGAGAGAAAAAAATGCAATTAAAGAAACACACGAAGCTATTATAGTGGGAGAATAGGAGACATCTTCGAAGAGGTAATGTATATTAAAAAGGGACTATTAAGTGAGTCCTCTAAGAAAAATTAGAGTCCAATAAATAAAATAAAAAGAATTGGTTTGTGCACCAAAATTGTGTATATTAAGTCCATTAAATAGTAGTACATAATACAATAAAATGTCAATCATTTTAACTAAAACAGAGGAGTAAATAAACAAAAAAGGAAGAAAAGTGTAAATAAAAGTTAAAAGCCTAAGTAGATTAAGAGGTATATTCAAAACACAATGTGTTTCCATGGAGTTTTATTACTGGTTCAAGAGGTATTTAAGATTAAATGAAATAACTAAGTTTTGTTGTCTATGATTTCACTAATTATGACTCCAAAATTTGGGAACATAAACATATATATGATTTCACTAATTATGACTCTAAAATTTGTAAAGCCTAACATCAAATGTGAAAATATGCATACATAGAAGTGATGGGGTTGTTGAGATTGTGAGATTACCCATTTAAAACTCCTAATTCTATTAGTCTCTGAAGCCTGAGACAAAATCATAAGAGCTTATAAATCTAAAATACCCTAAATTTAAACTCCCGAAATCAGTATTGAAAAACCCATGAATCAGACCCAAAACTCCCTAAAAATTTGATCCACCAAAGATACTATGGTACGGGTATATTATCATAAAAAAGTTTTAAAAAAACATGATATGATACTAAAAATTCCTATTCTCACACAATAAAAGATAATAAAAGAAATCAAAAGATAAATAAAATTAATATCAGATAAAAAAAGGAGAATACCTTATGGAAACTAAGATAGATCGAGGGAGAATGTCATGATGATGAGAGTGTAGAGAGAGAAGTTAAGGGTCGAGAAAAAAAAATCCATTTAGATGCCCTTTTATTAAAGGTTAAAATTAAAAATTTTACCGGAAGAGAGTTACCCAAACTATAAAGTTGGTGACTTTGTCAACACCCATTTAAGAGTGATTAATAAAAAAATTAGTCAATTAGAATTTGACCCATTTAATAAAAAGTATTGCCTAAAAAACCTATTTTTTTATCATCATCATCATCATCCGCTGGGTGAGGCCAATGTTGAAAGAGATGAGCTTGGTTCAACTCCAATATCATCTTTGCTAACTCAATCTACCACATAAAAGCACCAACTTACAAATCATAAATATTACATCATGAATTACAAAAATATCTTACGTTGTATGTATGCATGACTATAAACCGGGTTGGGGTTGAGGAGTCCCATGCTCTTTTCTAGATTTGGAGAAGATTACAACAAATCGGCATTGGAGAGCTTCTCAGTTGGATAAAAAATAGTCGTGGCCACCATAAAACGTAAATGTAACCAAATATTTTTTTGGAATGACTAGGTGAGGAACAATCGTGAGGGTTAAGGAGAGTAGTTATCAAATTTCTAATTCCCTTGAAGTTGTTGAGTTCTAATGGGTGGTTGAGTGTTTAAGAGGTTCTAGGTTTGATGGAGAGGCAAGGGGAGTGGGTGTCTCAAACAACACTCCCACATTTAATCTTTCCATTTTCATCAAGCAACGTAAACCCTTTTTTAAGTAAAAAGTCCTAGATTTTTGTGATGAAGGTGGGAGAAGGCGTGGTTGCACATTAAACCATTGGCATCCCCACATGGCCTCATGTGAAACCATTAGATTAAAACTCTAAAAAAATTAATATGAGCCATTAAATATCTTATCTCTCAATGCAATAGTGAAAACACCCTTACTCTTTATTATATATAGATATATATAATAAAGTATAAAAGATATGTATGTTACAAGCTTCAACTATGATGTTATCTATCTGAATTTTTCTTGCACTTCATATTTTGCCCCTCAAATCTTTGATTTACACCTATTTTTTTCCTTACCAAATTTTCACTTTAGTTCAAAATTGAGGTCAATTTGGTAAAACCCATATTATCAACTTTCTCACACTCTCTGACTTCTCACACAAAGAAAACTTTCCTCACAATCTTTACTTCTCTCCCATTCTCTCATCAATAGGCCCAAAAAACCCTACCTCAAACATGAACCCTTCTCCCCCACTGATTCATCCACCGCTGCACCTGCCTCCATGTTGTCGGTCCTCTCTCCATACCACCACTTCTCTCTTCACGTATCTGCTCCTCTTAGTTAAGTTTCAAATGGTTTCGATTGGTTTCAAATGTTATGGATTATATCATTCGTGTGTGATTCCGTGTGGTTGTTTTAGAATGAGTTCAATTCTTTGTATATATATAAAAACTAAAGCCTGTCTATATTTGCGCACACATTCATAATAAGCTCTTTATGCTTTTATTTCTTTTACTCACATGCTTCTTCTCTGTTTTAGGTTGGCGTAAGGAATGGGTTTGCCAAATTGGCGTAATGCATCATACTATATTTTTTTCTTTAAAAATTGTTTAATCTTTTCATTTCGCCTGATATCATCAGTATGTGACTTTGTCATTCTTTAATTATTTTTCTTTACACTTTTCACTATAATGGATTTCGGCTTGTATTTCGAGTACTTAGAGGAGTTAAATGAACCAAATTGGATTGTGGGATTTTCTTAATAAAGGGTGTTTTTTTTTATTGATGCAATGATGTTAAATTAGCTCAACTATTGTTTCAGATGTTCATATGCTAAACTGATGCAACTGATGTTTTCACATGGCTTTGGAATAGGTAGGGCTTAAAAAGACGTATGAGCCTCAATATCACCTGAATTTTTAATTTCGTGGGGAAGCAAACAATCCATTCCACATGGCCACATATACGGATATAGGATTTCACTATGGGTATAACACGTTGGTGATATCGATCAATGTTTTGAGCGGCCTGAGAGCCTCGAATGCACGAGACGGATAATTTGTTGTAATACACAAATTAATATCAAATAAACTATTAAATGTGAGCGTCTTTTCATTGATAAGCTCAACCATTATGTATATTTTTGCTCAACCATTATATATATTTGTTGAGGGTGCAACAAAAATTACGCCAACTTGATGCACATGTAACTTAATAGCCATCACTTATAAGCTTTATTACAATTATATAACAACAAAGGATGCCAAAGTAGTCAACAACTGTCTCTTTTCTCCAAGGGGGTCCAAAATACTAGGAATGAGTCACGCTTCATAGAGTTATTTGTATTCTTTACCTTATACTCAATGTAGGAAAAAAATCACTCTTTTGCACCCCTAGTACATTTTTCACATATATAAATAATCTGCATTATATAAGAATTTTGATATTTGATTGCTTGGATAAAGTAGACGTGGGATTTTAGGCTTCCTAAATAATCTACCATCATTTGAACTGGCTTAGCGATGGTTGTTGGGACACACACACAGTGATGCACACACACACACACCAATGACTCACACCGTGTACACACATACAATGACACACACACCACTACTCACACCACTGTTGAATATGTCTTAACATTGAGATTTTTTTTCTATTTTAGGTTGAATCTGTCAGCGGGCTTACTGTATGGTAGTAGGACGCAGTGAGAGTGTTGGCTTTGTTGTTCAATGCCAAAGAAGCAATTAGATCAACAGTGGATAAACTCCGCTCTGCATTGCATTTGGTGATGTTTCCAGTTGCAGTGTCAAATGGCAGATTCGTCCCAAGTGACTATATTGTTCCCAGCCACACGAGCAAAGTTCACACTCGGACTTGCAATGAGTCTAATTTTGATGTCAAGGCATAAACCACTCTAATAGCAACCTTTGAGCTATGATGTCAAGGCATAAACCATAATTTTGATGCATGTGACATAATGGTCATGTAAGCAATCAAATTTGTATGGATTTCTCCGTCTTAAAATGTGTACTTAAATTTCATACATATGCATCTTAAGTTTTTTAGAATGTATGTTTTTATTTGTGATTTTTGACATGTCATTGATAATAAATTTTAAACATGATTATCAAATATTTCAACAAACTCACCTTGCATTTGGTGCAGTATTTACATTTAGTTCTGTTTTTTTGCATTTGGTACTAATATGACAGGATTTTCGGAATTTATTCTTTATGAGGGAGTGTTTGATTCAGACTTCTTCATGATCATACTACAATTATTATTTTTTGCAGAGTAGGCTTCTATAAATCATGTTCAAGATGGTGTGTTGGGTTGTCCCGTTGCATTTAGTAACATCTGCTAATTCCTATGCCCTTCTCTATAACAAACCCATGTAAAATTTAATTCCATTTATATTTTTTCTTTCCTTTTGCGTGTGGGGTGTTGTATGAATATTGTATTTTGGTCTAATGTGACAGGGGTTTACTTTTTCATCTATACGACTTTAATAAATGTATATGACTTTATCTGTTATCAATTGTCTAGCTCTCATTACTCCATTTCATCAACTTTCTGAGCAGCAGCAAGGCTTTCAAGCTGATAAACCACACCTGGGTCTCACCGGTCACTATTATCGGTCCGCACAACTGATATCTTCATCCCATTTGGTGGATTCTCCAAAAGAGGCTAATAGTCAATTTCCCTGAAGGAATTGAACATCTGAATAACATCCTCAAGATTAAAAACCCATGTCTGGTTTTCTCCCGATTTCTTAAGATTACTGCCTATCCATTATAATAATGACTTTGAATACCCGAGCTTCATCATGTGATCCACCAACCACTTTTGAGATGGAAATGATGAAGGTAGACTCTGCAAAGTTTGAAAAATTTCCTCTATTTCTCCCTTACTATTTTCTGCATGCACATTTCCAGGAGTAGAGTCATGTATTCATGGTTGTTTGGGAAATTTAAGTGAATGACTATAATGACAACGAGCACAACTATGGGAAAATTTTAAAACAACCTTTATTCCCATATAATGGCTTATAATAACGTCAGGCGAAGCCCAACCTTGAGCCTTCACCAACTCATAATTTAACATGAGATCAAAATATTGTGTTGGTAGAATAACGGGCCTACTTTCTTTTCACATTTAAGAAGAAAATTGATTATATGACTCACTTTTACAGTTTTAATTTTTTTAGAACTGTCCAAAACATAAAATTGCAACTTTGTTTTGCAATTGTGATTGCTATTTTAGTTGTATGGCGATGAAAAAAATGATGGTTATAATGTTATGTTTTTTCATTTGTCTCCGTTTAAAATATGTTATTTCTTCATGCCTTGATTTTGATTTGAAATTCTTTTTGCTTTTAGATTAAGATTTTAAAAAGTTCGCAATTTGGTTATTTGTTTCACATTTGTGTTTGTTAGTCAAGCCGAAAAGTATTGATTCAGGAGCAGAAGAAGGTTCATTTCTAATTAAGCCTCCTGTTGAACAAGCTCCACCAGCGCCTCAACCCCTTAAGCTAACCAAAAAGGCGTTTAATTAGATAGGGCCTCATTGAACCCTCCGAATAAAATGTTACAATGAGCAATCTCATGAAAGTTCTTGCCTTTAGAGCATCCTCGGATCCAACCAAGATTGAAATGTAAATTGAACCCTTCAAACACAGTGTATGTATGTATGTATGTATGTATGTATGTATGTATGTATGTAAATATGACGTATGGTCCAATCAATGACGTACACTTTCCAAAATTTTCGTCGTGCACACAAAAAATAGTTTTTGTCGACACAAAAAACATTAAACTGATTGATTTTCTTGTTCGTACAAAAAACATTATAGGCCGTGATTCATTTAGGTTCCAGATTTCAGTGGAAATATCAATAAGACTACCCATACAACCACATAACTAAACCATCTAACAATCCTACCTTCTCAGGTTCGTGTAATCTTTGAGTTAATGCCCTACCCTCACGTATTAAATGAGCTATCAAGGTTAATCACAGTGAATCATAACCACTGGCAGAAGTGCATGTTCATGACTTATCTTGACGGGTTGAGGCCACTTAAAATCAACATAGGTGAAAGGACGATGATAAAACCGATTGGTACAAGAAGAATATGGTTCTTTCGTGTTCAAGGTATGATTTCATTTTTTTTTTACTTTTTTTGTTTGGTACTGCGTGATAATAGAGGTTACTTTTTTTACTTCTTTATTCTTTTTGGTGCTGAATTGCTTTCTTCTGATTTATCGTGGCTCTGTTTTTGGATGGCATACCTGGACATATACCGTGACATACTTTAGCTCTTGGTCTTTATTTAGTGTTTAAGATTTATTATCTCGGTTAAGATCTTTGGAAAGTAATACTATGTGTTTATTTTTGCAGTTCTGTAAAGGTTTCTATTAAAGATGGATCGGGAAAGTAGTTCGTCGTCAAAGTCAGACTATAGGTTGTGGTCGTGCCTTAAATGTTCCTGTCAGGATCCACCGTTAACTCGCCGAGGTAATAAGTCCCATGCGAGTGCTACATGGTGGCGAAGAAAAATATAAATGTTTGTTTGTTCAAGTGGAATACATGAAAAATGTGCTTAATTGTATACGTATGCTAAGGTATAATCAATTATGTTCTTGGTGATAACATTGTGCACATTTTTAGTGCATCTTTTTCTATAGGTGCTCATATTTTGAGACAGTGAAAGACATTCACGGAACAACAAAATCATCAGTAAAAGTTTTGTCTAATCAAGCAGACTCAAAATCGATGTCAAGTATTATTTTTGAAACCGAATTTGAGGATCGATGCCAGCAGATGTTTTTGAACTCAAAATGCTCTGTATGCTCTGCCTACCGTATCATCTAATGTTCCTAAATTAGAGTAATATTTGAAAATTTGATGTATTAGAATGTCATTGTCCGGATTACTCTAGGATGAGTTTAAAAATTATATTTGTTGTAATTTGTTGAGATGTAACTGTATTATAGTTCTTAAAAAAAAACTTTGACTTTGAATGAGTCCTTGATCTGTAACTAATATTTTAATTACAAATTATATGCAACGGTGTGTTACAAAATGTAATAGCCATTATATTTAGAAGACTAAGATTCAAAATCATGAACTCTCTCTCTGTTTTCTTCCATCTTTGTTTTATGTAGTGATGTTTTTGCAGGCTTCATTGTATGGGTATGGGTCCAGTTATGGCGGATCCTATAAACAAAAGCAGTTGTGGCATTGAGGCAAAATATAAGCCGAATTTTAGGAACCCCTCCATTACATCTACTTTATTTGATCCAATTATCTACTCAATGGTAACTTTGCATCTCATATTTCCTCGAGGTATACCAATACTTACCAGCCTTGAACAGTACATTTCCATCACTCTTCTTTTTCTCGCAAGTTTCCATTTTCTCATTTGTCTCCATTTCCCAAAATGGTTTCTTAACTTAGAAAATTCAGTGCATCGGTCCTAACATGCTAAACTAAAATTTATTGACCACGAAATGAAATTAGAGAAGCCATTCAAATCAATCGCTTCAGAAGGATTATGTGTCTTAAGAAGGTACATATTATGAGTGTCACTGCCTACATCTATTCAACAAGTATATATCTTGGAGTATAATCACTCAAATCAAACAGGTATATACATCTATTCAGCAGGTATATGTCTTGGAGTATAATCAAATATATTTTTCTAATCGATGTGTTTTTTCAAATCAATCGCTCAAATCAAATAGGTTTATATCTTGGAGTGTATATGCTATTTCAATAGATATATACCTTGGAGTATATACCTGTTTGTATGGGTTCTGATCTATATGCGTTTAATTTTATATACATGTTCTTATATGGAAAGATCTTATATGTATTTAATTTTATATACCTGCTCTTATACCTGGGGTGGACGGTTCTTATATGTGATTATATACCTCTTCTTATATGCATTTAATTTTAATTAGAATTAGAATTAAAATTAAAATTTTGTGAGGCATTAGGCAGTATGCGATTAATTTTATTTAGTATGCGCTCTGAACTATTCAAAGAAAGAACATGTATATTGATCATGCGATTAATTTTGCATTATAATTGACTTATTGTTGTTGGGATATATTGTTTGGTTTGATAAAATGCCTCACTCATTAATTTCGTATATGGTTGAAAATTGCCTCACATTTAAAAAAAAAAAAAATTCATAGATTCATATCCCGCATCAGAAATACAACAGTATTGTTATGTGTGATGTTGTCCAGCCTTTGCGTCATTTCTTGCTGCTATCACAACTACCGCAACATTTTTTAATGTTTATTTATAAATGTTAAATATTTAAAAACATGTATAAACATTTATATACCCATTTGAATTGTTATAAAGTCGTTTTAAAGAGGTATACACGTTTAAATGTTATGGTACATGTTTGTTATATAAATACAATTTTTGAGTAATTTAACCCTTTCTTAATGTGTTTTTCATACTATCGCACTAACATTTTGTCTTTCCAATTTATTTTTTCAGAAAAATGCCGACAATCGAAGCTATAAGGGAGTTTACTTTTAAGGAATGAAACTTTGTAACGGAAGAAAATCGAAATATGTGCAGTCACTTGGTTGTGGCACTACTTATAATCCGTGATGGATTAAGTTTTTTTTAATTATTTATATGATGTCTATTATGAAGTGATAATATATTTATCAGTATTTGTTTTCATTAAACATGACAAATTGTCCTCTAAACAAAGGGATCTTTGGCCTTTTTTTTAATTATTAAGCATTGTACATGATGTTTTTATAGAATATTGTTAAATATGTGACATATGAGTCACTATTTCTTGTTGTTGAAGTGTTTTTTATACCTTAAACAGGTAGATAGTCATATAAACGAAGGAAATTCTGTCCATTTTTTAAAAAAGTTAACTTATTATGTTATTATGTTAGTTTTCCCCGAATATCATCGTGATTTTTTTATAGAAGTTTGTTTTGTTCAGCATGCCTTTATATATATATAATAAGTTATACAAATTATGTATGTCATTAGATGAAACTATGATGTCATCTTTATCAGTTTTTCTGCACTACCTATTTTGCCCCTTAGAAAATTAGATTCCCCCTCTTTTGACACACTCTAATTTGTTTACCCTTTCTCTTCAAAATTTAAAATCGAGGGTAAAGTAGTAAATTTGCCTAAGTCAAACTCTCTCTCACACTCTTCAACCACACAAAACAAATCCAAACCCTCTGTCCCATCTCCTCTCTCCCGATTCACCCAAACCCTACCTTTATTCTCTCCCTCTCCCTCATGCACCCCCTTTCACTCATCCGCCTCTCTCTCACACGCATGCTCCTATAGAGAATATTTTCCACACATTCAATTTGATTGAAACTTTTATATGAATGTGTTTTGGCCTGCCTTTTTATTTTTTTGGTTTGATTTTGTATAACTAATAATATTTTTCATATTTTGCTATAATCATTATTCACTTGAAGATGTAAATGACTTTTCCCACATCAGATCTCAAGTATATCGTCGCTTCTCTATCTCTTTACCTTTCATTTTGAAAACGCCTGTTGTCTGGTTTGATCGGTGAAAACAGTCTTTGTTTAGAAGGAAAATTCAAACTGTGTAATTGTAATTTAATATTCTAAAATACACATTTTTTGTGTGTGTGTGTATATATATATAAATATATGTATGTAATTTTCCCTCATTATTTTTTCTCCAGTAATATTTATTGTTGACCTATTCTTTTATGTTCACGAAACTCGATTCCATTTATTAATTGAACAACATATTCCATCCAATTTTTGAAGATGAAATTCACATGGTATAATGATATTTTAATTTTATTTTTATTGTTTTCCTTGTATGTGATTATAGATGGTGATATTTTCTTCTCATCTACTTTTGAAAATTGAATATATTTTTTAGTTGTAAGTTATCTACTTGATTAGCTGTCATTTAATATTTTTATGGTCATGATGCACTGATTAACTATATAGATATTGACGCCTCTCTTTACGCATTCGTAAAGCTACTGGGGATAATTAAAAGGAAGGCAACTAGAGTTTTACTTGACTCGGTAAATGTTTCCTTGCAAGTGAATAGTTTATGGGTTTAGTTTATTCAACACTATACTAGATTAAAGGACTTATGAGTTTAGTTAATGCACGATTTATTTCACTACAATCTAACAATAACATTTGGTATATGCAGAGAATGAGAAACCCATCAACCTTTATTTTCTCACTACCAATCATGTAACCACCCATGAGGTGTTTGACAAAATGGCATCATGTGGCGAATATATATCTTTTCCTATGTCGAGTTCTTTTAGGCCTTTATTGCTTAGTTTACCGATTTGGATTATAGCATTGACTCGGTTCGGGAAAAAACTCGTCATAGGGTTATCCTTATATACTTTCTTAGTATGGCCTAAGAGATATGACTAGTTGATATGTCTAAATTTTTGTTGTTATCTTTAATAATAAATGTTTTCTTTTAAGATGAACAATTAGTTTTACCATTTAGGATGTAATTACTGTTTTTATGTATATAACGTAATGAAATATTGTGCGGTGGTTCCGATGGCTTTGCTTAACAATGTATTGAACAATTTAATGAACAATGATATGTTGTAATGATTGTTTTTATGCAATAAAAAAATCTTTTTTATTCTATGTGTATAATTTGTTTATGTTATTGAGTTATTTCAATCCCGTTGTCCCATGTGTAGTCCGGACTTTGGTTAAAGAAGTATGACTTTCACATGTTTAGCTCACTGATGCTCTAAAACATGGAGGTACTCTCACTCTCTCAATGGATCATTATATATTCTAAAACAGGGGCTAAAACTACTTTGAGTTTGTCTATTTTTATTTTAGGTTCTTTTGTTTTATCTTTGATACCATTTTGAGGATTCCTTGACTCTCTTTCTCCAGCAGATTTATAAGCTGCTGTAATTATGCTCCTCGCTTAATACATGTACTCAAGTGTTAATTTATTTAATACTATGTATGCATGTATTTGATGAGGGTTGAACATGTTATCAATGAAGCGAACGAACTAGCTCAAGGTCTTTTGGCTTCCTTGTGGTTAAGTTAACCATTATTTAGGCCTGAATCTGAAGTAATTTACTATCATCGAAGTATATTCCATTTTGCTTAAATGTCAGTTGAAATATGTAATCCTACTGTGTTTACTTTATAAAGGTTTAAATTGCTACAGTCATCTCCTAGCCATCTTACAGAAGGCTTTTTAAGCCATTTTGAAAATTAGAAGTGTGATTTTACAACTGCATGCCACACTTCATGTAACATTTTGGCATTTTTAAAGTTAAAAGTTGGGCTACTTTACATTTTTTTATTCCGGCGTCACGTTGAAAACTTTAGGTGCTAAAGTTTAAATGAGTAAAACTGATAGTTTATATTAATTGATATCAACTGTGTGTGTATATTACACTGTTATCTTTTTATTTAAGTATTATTTTCTCTTTGGATTTAAGGTGTTAGATGATAAAAGAATACATCCAAAATCTTTTGATCTTGCACAAGAGTTAGCCAAAAAGGTTTAGCCCGTGAGTTTTTGGAGTTGATTCTTCGAACTATTCTGATGTTCTTCTATTTTGAAGGTTTATATTATCATATAATGAAATGTGTAGCACGAATTCGTTATGTGTTAATTGGAAAACAAATGAACCAACATCCTAAATACCAACTTTTGGGGGTGTTCCGTTTAGTTCAGTTATGTATTATTGCCTTTGAAGAATTGCGATGTAGCAATTTGTCTGGCTTTGCTAGTTTAGTCCAACAAACTTCCTTGGGAACTCATTAGGGCCAACACATTTTAGTAGTGCGGCATTTACCTGTTATAAAAGAATAAGGAAATTTGATAACTGGGGAATCAAAAAAGAGCATTTGGGCTTCTCATTCCATATCAACTTCAGAGTCTCAAGCACGAGGGATTGGCATAAAATTTTTCTTTCTTTTCTTTTTGTTTTTATTCTTTATATATTGGTTTGGTGTTTGTGTTATTTTTATTTTGGAATTGGTTTGTTTTGTAGCTATCAATGGGGTCTCACTTCATTTAAGAATGAACTCGAGCGATTAAACCTATGAAGTCAGAATAAAAGCCAATTGATCTATTATGATCACTTGGATCATAGCTGGAATCATCGGAGGCATCAGTGATGTGACCTTGCAATCACAAATGAATCTATCTCGCTCAGCTAAGTATCCTACATTTCTTTGGTCCACTCAAGTTTTTGATCGACCGTTTTTCTCTAATAAATTATTGAGATCTCTAAAGTGGTTAAATATCATTGGTTACATGAACTATCGAGTGATAATGTTGGGTTTAATTTATCACTCTGACCGTAGGATATGACACCCTATATAATCAAAATCAAATTACTCGGATAGAACCGCTGAACAATAATTTAGGGTCTCGATCATTGAGAATGTCACCCAGTGGTCTTAGCTCATTCTCAAAAGAGATGACCTCTTGGTTATTTTTAGTGCTTATGGTATAACCTATTGAGTATTAATAATGACCTACAGAAATGACCTATGCCTCATTAAATCTTTCACTTTTGGCAAGTTGGGAGTCCCCATTAGGATAGCTCGGACAACACGTTTGTTGACAGTAGAAACAATCACAGTAGTCCAGGACTACATCAGCACGCTGACATGACAACACTTGGACACCCGGGTTCAATTGTGCAGTCACGTTACTCTAGAAAGTACTCAGGTAATCCGATCCAACAAGGTTCCAGTAGCTGCTGAGTTAATAACCATGGGTCCGAAGATATCTGGGAATGCATTCCTAATATAGTGCAACCAGAAGACAATGAGTTGATCAGCAACATCCCTTCTCTATAGGAAATTCACGAGGTAATAGGCGACATGAACAAAGATGGGGCAGCAGGTCAAGATGGATTCAATGGTATTTTTTTTTACTGCTTGCTGGAATATTATAAAATCTGATCTACACAAGGCTATAGGATCATTTTTTGTTGGAGAAGAACTACCAGTTAGTTGGACTTCAACTAGCGTGGTATTAATTCCAAAAATTGACAATCCTAAATTGTGTGGCGATCTTTGGCCTATCAGTCTTTATAACTTTTCGTCTAAAACTATTTCAAAAATTTTTGCGAATAGAATTGGGCAAATTTTACCCAATGTTATCTCTCTAGCTCAATCAGGTTTTATCAAGGGTCGGTCAATATTAGAAAATTTTCTTTTAGCTCAAGAGATGATGTCATCTTTTAAAAATAAAGTGAGGGGATCAAACCTTATCATTAAGTTGGATATGTCGAAAGCATACGATAGAATATCATGGATGTTCATCCTCAAAACGCTTAGGAGTTTTGGCTTCTCAGAAACAGTGATTGACTTAATTTGGAGATTGATCTCAAATTTTTAGTACTCTATAGTCGTTAACGGGAAGGCATGTGGATTTTTTAAATCAAAAAATGGGGTGAGACAAGGAGACCTTCTATCACCGACGTTATTTGTGTTAGCCTCGGAAGTTCTAAATCGTGGAATCCAAAAAATGATGGAAAGTGGAAAAATGATTCATTTTGCTCTAACTAGGGGTTGCCCAATTATCTCTTGTCTTTATTTTACAGATGACACGCTTATCTTTGTAAATAATGATAGGCGATCCCTAAAGCATCTCATGGAATTTTTGAAAGAGTATAAAAAACACTCGGGTCAAGTGGTAAACTGCAACAAATCCTCATTCTATCTGCCGAGAAATGAATCACGTGGCACAAAAAAAATGGTGGAAAGTGTCACCGATTTTAAATGTAGAAATCTTTCGATCATTTATTTGGGGATCCCCTATTTGCAGGCAGGAAAAAGAAATCATACTTCTCTAATTTTATTGACAAGCTGGTTGGGAAGCTTAATTATTGGAATCATCAAAGTATATCTCAAGCGGGGAGGGTTACTCTTATCAAATCAATGGAATAATCTATGCATCTCCATCTTTTGGCGGTGATTAATCCTCCGTTAAATGTTCTCAACCACATCAATAGATTACTAGCTCATTTTTTATGGGGAAAACAGGAAGACAGGATGAAATTCCAATGGGTAAACTAGAAGGACATTTGCGCTACAAAGGAAGAAGGTGGCCTGAATCTCTGTTCCATGACTCATCTTGCTCTTGCTTATGCTCATAATTTGTGGTGGAAATTTTTTAATTCCAATTCATTCTGGTCCCGATTCATGCATGCCAAATACAAAAAGTTGGAAGCTCAAAATTTCAAAAAAACTATTTCTGCATCTTCTCAGGTATGGAAGCGAATGCAAAATATTTGGGAGGAATTTTTGAAAATTTTGAAATTGGTTCTGGAAAATGGATTTTCTCAAAGAAAGGAGAATTTTCAATTAAATCATCTTGGCACTTGGTGAGAGATAAGGGTTGTATTCAGCGATCATTTTCTCTAATTTGGGATAAGAGGATTTCACAAAAAAAATCAATTTTCATGTGGCGGCTCCTCCATAAAGGAATTGCAATTGACGAGAACATCAAAAGAATTCATATACCTCTTGCCTCGAAATGTAGATGCTGTATAGTGGCTGGTGAAGAAGACAAAGACCATCTTTTTTGGGGTAGTCCTATCGCACAAAGTATTTGGCGTCGGTTCTACAATATTCTTGGTCTAAAGTTTATCTCTTCAAACTTTAGTGGCAATTTAATGAATTGGTGGATTAATTCTAAAGGTGACAAGATTAGAGGAATTCTATGTCAGATTATACCAACTTACATTTGATGGCATTTATGGTGCGCGATAAACAAAAGCATGTACAATGAAAGAATCATCGATACTTATTCTGATTTGTGGGGAGATTAAAATGGCGTTTAGGAATTTTCCTTTACTAGGAATAAAATCTAGATTTTGTATTGATATTATAGAGGCTTTGTCACTTATAGGAGCTCACATTGATTATTTTTTTGATGTAATCCACTGGTGGGGGACTTTTCCCCATCTTTATCTCTAATAAAATCTGGGATTCTTCCAAAAAAAAAAAGGATAATTAAGAAGGTCGGTGATATTTAATTTTAGTGCTTACAAATGTTACTGCTGAGGAGATATTGATTACCACATGTGTAGAAGATTATATGAAGAACTACACATGATTACACAGCACATAACACCAAGACACCTCATCCATATTCTAAACACAGCTCATTCTGGCTTCGTAAATTTAAATTGCTTGCAAAGTTGTCATGACTGCATGAGTACCCATGACATGCCTCTTTATTTACTTGATAAACGTTTGCTGAAAACTCCAACAATGCATATTACCCTCACATGTTCCAACCATGCTTTTTTAACCAATTTACAAGGATGGGGCATAATAAGTGAGTAAAAATTAACTTTAATACTTTGCAATTGTCTGTATGGTAAATCTTATATTTATATATATATATATATATATATATATATATATATATATATATGTATGTATATGTATGTTACCATTATACTTCTTCATTTGTTGTTATCTTCCAATTACTTTCTGGATTAAACTAGCTATATATGTGGTTTTTATTGGCCTGTCGTTTTAGCCACAAAGGTCAGATATGAGATTTATAAGTTTATTTGTTTATTTTTCTTGGTGACATGTTCCGCGGGAAGAAATCAAAGGTGCTCTAAGCAATCTTTTTTTTTCCAAACTGAAGCATATATTAATAGGCTTCATTTCTTTTTATGTATAGTCTTGGATGAGATTTTGATAGCATTTGCACAATAGGGAAACTAGTGTTCGGATCTATTTTAGTCATCATGTATAAACATAATGCCTAAATATATCAGAACATGGTACAACAGTCAAGCAGTGCAGTTGCTACTGCAATTGAGGCTACAACATTCAAAGGGATGCTTCAATTGCGGGTTTCTCTTCATTAGAAAATACAGATGGACCCATAAATGTGGTGCCTTTAAGAACACACACACATCCCTACGTACTCACCACACCCACACATTTGCAATCACCACACCCACACACATTCATATGTTCTAATCATGGGATTTGAATCTCTATTTCACTACGAGTATTATGGTAATATATATTTAAGATTTTCTTTTCAGATTAAAAATTTAAATGAAATGGACTTCCCCTATCTCCTGTTAGTCCAGTTGAATCTCCTTTGGTTCTAAGTCCTGAAGTTGATGATGAAAACATGTGTGAAGTTACAAGAGAAGAACATAACGGTAAATCTTCCAGCGACGTGGTAATTAATAACGGGAAAATAGTGCAAAATGAACAAGACCAGGGAATCTCTAAAAAAACTGACCAGTTGCAACAGTTATACCAAACCAATGCATGGGGCAACTCATTCCAATATTCAAGAAAAAACGTTCCTATGTACTGTCATGATTAATTTTAGGTTTATGGATTACTATGGGGATAAGAAAACTAGTCATACGTCAAGTTTGATTGATGAATATGTTATGTGATTACGTATTTCGTTCTCTTAAAGTTTACATTTCCTTTTGATTTTTTGTTTTTAGTACAAAAAATTGGACCTTTCTACTCTCATTATTTATTTTATGTATTCTTTAATTATTCTATTTAGTTTCTCAATTGGCTGAATTATTTGAGTAACAATTTTGTTTATGGTTTTAATCTAATTATTTGTTGAGTGCACCAATTATTTTCAGTTTTACTCCGTTTAATTCTGAAGTAAATATTTGTATATATATTTACATATTGATGGTGTTAGCCATATTTTTTGGCTTTCTTCATAAAAGATGGGGACATCAGCACATCAGAGCATTCCATGTGAGAGTGGAGTGGTCATCTATCGCTGTTGGCAAGAGTAGTATTCGTTTCTCTTTTATTCACTATTTATCATTCATTTAAAATGTTAGGTTTTGAGATTTTGGGGGATTAATAAAATATTCGAATAATATATTTTGGGGTTTTAATTCTCTCTAACGATTGACAGATCCATACATGTATTTTGTGAGGTTTGTTAATTTTCACTTTAATTTGATTTGCACCTTCTAGATAGTCTCACCACTTACAAAATTTCTTGGGGTTTTCAACTACCATCTTTTTCACTTATTTTTGAACCTCCATTCTGTCACAAAACCCTATCGCACACCGCGAAAATGAGAATGCTATTAGGGCACCTCAAGCTGCCACCAGTTCTCTACACCCCCCGGTGTGTTTCTCGATGTAAGTGTTCTCTCTATTTTTCATACTTAGATTTTCATCTTTAAGGATTTTACTAATGGTTTTACATAGTGCATTTTTTTGTCTGGCATCTGTTTGAGGACTGATTGCAGTGAAACTAGAGGTGTATATTATTTATTTATTGACCTTCCTCTATCATACACACGAGCACACACAAGTCCACACCCACCCACATATAGCTATGTTGACACGTTTTTAGTTCATAATATATATATATATATATATATATATATATATATATATATATATATGATGAAAGTTTGGTTTCTTTTTGAATTGTCAAGGTTTGAGGTTTGAAATATCTTTTCTGTAGATCTAAACTTTTTCGTAGATCGTACCATAAGAAAAGGAAACTATTCCCAAATTTTCAATTTGTTCACAATTATTTATGACGGACAATTAGCCTTATTGTTGGTATACTTTTTTCTCTTAAACATGATGGATAGTCCTATAAATCGAGAAAATTTTCCACCAAAAATTTAAATAATTTACACTTATGTGTTGTAAAAAAAATTTGACCTAATTATACAAGATTCAACACTACTTAAATTCACACGATTCAATACTTTGAAAATTACAATTTAAATATATAAAACATTTATTATTTACGTTACACACGACTTTATAATTTTCAAAATTATTAACGTACCTTCAGGCACCAGCATACCCTAGTGTGTGTGTGTGTGTGTGTGTGTGTGTGTGTGTGTGTGTGTGTGTGTGTGTGTGTATATATATATATATATATATATATATATATATATATATATTAGTGGATATACCTAAAGCTAATTTATAACATTAACCATTCTCCGACAACGATGCCAAGAACATGACAAAACTTGAAATGTGTGATTTTATATACTCAATTATAAGCGATCGTGTAAGTAATAATATTCGGTAAGATCGAGTGTCGAACCAATGAGGAACGTTAGTTTTTATTTAAAAGTTTATTAAACCTTTTAAATTAGCTTCAGAATAGTCTAAAACTAAAGAAAATAGTAAAAATGATATGCTTGATTTTAGTGACTTTAGTGTTTACTAACTACTTAAAACTTAACTTAAAGTGAAATTTAACTAAACTACCTACAGTTATCAACTAATTATAATGTAATATAAACTATCAAAGTAACACAAATTATAAAGAAACAATGACTAAATAAAGTGAGTAATATAAGAATCTAACTTAACTAACTAGGCACAGATTAAGTGTTTGAATAATGAAGCGAATTTCTAAACTATTTTTTTGTGTGTGTTTTAATAAATTTGGAAAATTAGGCACTTATTAATCAATAATGGTCATGTAAATCGCATGATTTGAAAATATGAGTCACTTAACTTTAATCAATTATAGGGTCTAAAGTTATTACAAATTCATAAATTAACTATATGGCAGTTATTTTATAAGAACCATATTTTTGATTAAATAAATTTAAATTTTGTGAAATATTAAATTTCATCCCTTTTATTGCTATTTCTAATTTAATCCTTAAACATCATTAAATAAATTATAATTAATGAGTCTATGGGAGTTAAATAACCAACACACAACAAATAGATTTTTCGCATGAATCACATATGTCTTATGAAAAGTGCATGACAAAATTCATTTTCTTTAACATTCAGTCATGATAAGATTTTTAAAGTGCATTAAATATAACGACTTGATTAAAATAAGGTCATGCCAATTATCCATAACCATTTATTCATCGTAAGTACCTAATAAATAATGTATCCTATAATTATTTCATTAATCAATATGGTAATGTAAATAAACATGTTGAATTTTTTTAATTGAAATCAACTAATTCAAACTAACTAATATAGTTCATCATGACCAAAAATTAACAAAACAAACATATATTAATGTTTAAGTTCAAATAAATAAAAACAAAGGCAAAGAACAAAACTTACTTGAATAAACAAAGGTCGACCAATATAACCCGCAAGAGGCAGTCTCCAAATTGGGAATGGGTGAAAAGGGAAAAAAAATTAAAGAAATACTAAAGAAATAGAAAAGCTAGAGGTGGGGAACTAATGACGAGATGGGCAAAGGGTTTTCAAATTTCGTTCTGAATGTTTTTTTAGGAATGATAGTCACACAACTCCCGTCGTGAGGAGAGTGTGTAGTTAGCCGAGTGGGATTTTTCATTTTTTTTTGGGAGGTGGGGGGGGGGGGGGGGAGATGGTTCCTACAATTAAGGAACCAATTTAACTTCAATTATAGACTTAAAACTTGGAAGTTGGATGTGACACCCCGCCTAATTAAATACCGGGCGATCACTCCTTTATTAAATTAAATCAAGGTGAACAGTTGGTCCATTCTTAGCATCACTGTCGAAAAATAAATTATTCCAATTTAACACCCTAATTAATTAAGCTAAGTGTCAAAACCATTTTCATACATACTTTCCAAATTTTATTTAAAGAAAAGTCATTTATTTTATTAACAACATTCAATAAGTAGGAATCACACCACATTAAATTCTGCAACATAATTCAATTAATTTAATACATTCGTCTATCGAATGTCAACATACGAAATCTAAAGTCACACATCCAAACTGAATAAATCCCATAGTAACAATTGTGGAAATAATTGAAATACAAATGTCCAATAACAACGGAATAATGGAAAGAGCTACACATGCCCAACTAGATGAAAGTACTAAGAGTGGATCCGAATGAACGAAGTCGTCTAATCAAGAGACCTGCAACTCCCACCTAAGCTGCAGCGCGTTCCTTCCAAGAGATCCTAAGCAAGACGCCCCTGTATCTAGGCACCTGTAATACATACATATATATACAAGAGAGAGAGAGAGAGAGAGAGAGAGAGAGAGAGAGAGAGAAAGGAACGGGTCAGAGCCCGATCGTGTGTATGATTTAAAATTCGTTTAGCAAGTATTTAAATTGATACATGCCAATGCAACAATATATTAGTACGACACTCTCTTGAGAAATTCTCACCTCTCTTCTAATGTGAACACCTATCGCACTAATATTCCCAACGGTTTATCCTATCATTTTATCACACTAACCTTCCCATAATTTTGTTTATCTCGAATTACTCATAAGATTTCAAAACCAAATAATATCATTGTTTAAAAAGATACTTCCAATTAGTAGCACAACTCCCGTTTTAGCTTCATTGATTTATAAAGTTTCCCTGTGTCATATTATACATTTCAAACAAGTATTTTCGATTTATAGCCCAGAATTATTTCTCACTTTCCATATCACAGCAACAGTTTAAATTTCCCAAATTTTAGATATATATATTAAGCACTCGTATAATATATACATTCTAACGGCACCAGCATACAAACTATGGTGCATGCATACTCAGCTATCCAATCCCCGCATCGCTCACACTAAGGGATATACAAGTTAGGAATCACTCTCGAACTGTATCAACATATATACACAAGCAAGATTGAGGCGAAGCATAGATTCCAAGTCTCTAAGAGGTCAGCACGTCTCTTAGGACCGTCTGAACTATCGGTCCGATAGCCTGTACCAAGGATATCTATCTTCTAGGGTACAAGTCAATATCCCCCATAAAGGTCCCATCGAGATAAGACTGTCCCAACGCGGTAACCTCGGGGATAGCAAGTAGCGCGGGTACGTTTTTCACACGTATATAATATATGCATACACAACGATATAAATATACCACTTATTATTATATCAGTAGAGGTTTCTCTCATCACCCATAATTACAATATTTATCCTTAATTTTCACATTAAGTATTCTTATAAGGGTTCGTCACTAACCTTAACTCGAAGGGTTTCTCCAACTCACTTTATCTTAGAATACGAACAATTGATTTCAGTCTCATCATGTCATTGTTGTCATTAAATGGTTCTCTCACATCAGCCCACATTGAGGGTCTAGAGGTGACACGTGTTGAAGAGAGGACAGGCACCCCATCATTTGGGAAATAATTTTCTCCCCTTTTGATTGGTGGAACATGTGTGCCTATTACGGTATAAAAGGCTCTTTTAAACCCTCTTCTCTTTTTATTTCACCATTTTATTTGAACCAAGCTTTCAGAAAGAGAGAAAAAAAACAAAACCCTTCTGCCTCAATTACCTCCGTCATCTTCTTCCTCTATTCAACCTTTAAAATGGTTGCTTCCTCCATTGTGAACCCTAGTGGTACTATTTCCACCACCACTAACGAGGTGCTAGTGGGTATGGTACCTATTTTCGTGATCATTTCCACGCTTTTGGCCACTGTAGCCACCTCCATCACTTCCACTGTTTTGGATTCCACCACCTATCTTTAGGTGGTTTAACCATTGAGTTTACCACTAGAGGAGGTACCTCATCCACCATCACTTACTCCAAATCTGAAAAGGAGTACTTGGCCAATCACTCAAAGAGAGATTTTGTCCTCTATCATCTTTCTCCCTACTTTTGTGATGAAGACACTTTCATGCCCTTCCTTGCTAATTTTGAGCAAGAGTTTGTGGACAAGGTTAATGAGCAGCCCTGTATGGGTTTAAATCAGTCCAATGACTTTCCTAATTTTTACATGATAGTATATTTAGGTTTTGAGTGGACATGGGTGATTTTCCCCATTCCAGCATTGAGCTTAAGGTTTGTGAAGGTTCCCCAGATGAGTGGAGATTTTGGGTAGATCATGTCTTGTCAACCCATTCACACAAAGTTGTTATCGAGGGACTTGGCCTTACCACCATTATCAACAGTTTAAAGTCTTGCAAATTTGCCAAACATGGTAATACTTTTACTTTATTAGCTTCTCATTGGAGTAGAGACTCGCGTACTTTTATCAGTGGTTGGGGTAAGTTCACCATTAGTATAGAAAAAATTTATGAGTTGCTCACCCTACCATACTTAGGAGAACATGTGATGTCTGATGGTTATGAGGATGAGAGCAAGGAAGGGATCGTAGGAGAGCTCCACTCAGCCTTGGGTGAGTTCTCTAAATGGAAAATGTATTGGTTCAAATATTTCGAGTAGATTCCCAATGGAGAGAGTTCGAGCAGGGCCTTGAGAACTCGAGAGGGCCTAAAGATTAATTCTACTTCGGACTTGGCAATATTTTTAATCACCTTACTTAGCAGGTTTTTATTTTTTGGGAAAATATATGACTCCCCTCATGAACTTAATTTCAAGCTAGCTATGAGACTTGCTCAAAGAAAGGTAGTTCCCTCGCAGCTCTGACATTAGGGTCCATCTATACTTGGTTAGAGTGTGATAATGTTGATATTGAGCGATCTTGTGGATGCCATCAATTTCACCAACACCTTCATTCTCATGTAATTTTTATTTGAGAGATTTCCTAACTTTTCCCCATAGGCAAGAGCCTGACATAGTGATATTGCTCATGCTGGGAGATGTCACAAGAAATTCCCCAAGGCCTCCCTAAGACCTTTGATAAATAATATTAATGAGTTGTATTTGAGGCCTTATTACAAGCGAGTGGGTGGAATTTTCACTTGGGGATCCTTCTCGTCCATTGGAGATACTTTTTATTTCCCTGTAGATGCTCAGTCTGTTTCCACTTGCACTCATATTTAGGTAGTTGTTATGATTTTGCCTTGTATTATGCACTCTGAGAGGGTAGGAGGCAGTTTGGCTATGATCAAAGTGTTCATTAACCTTCATATTCTTTGAGCATCCCCCCTTCGAGCTATATTTTGAGTCATTTGCCAATTTTACTTTTGAGGGGATAGTTCACAGGGTCAGCCACTTGGGAGGTATATTTATGCCCTCTCAAGTTTACCTGACTTCCTTCACTCATTCTTAGTTTACTCTCTGGCGGAGTCAGGTGGCACTTATTCAAAATTATGTGAAGGATGTCCCTCATGAGACTAATCTCCACCAAGCTCGCCAATAATGATAAGTACTTGGGTAAGAGAACCCAAAAAATGTTATGTCACCGCAACATCATCTCCAATACCACTCTTGAGAAAGTCACCGCAGTCTTGGTGAAGCCTCTACTCGATGAGTCAATCTATTCCAAACAAACTGAGCCTCAACCTGCCAAGCCTAAGGGAAAAGGAAAGGGAAAATCCCATATCATTTCTAAGAGGAAGCATCCTCATGAAGATATTTACATCTTCATACTAGCTACTACTGCTCCACCTAATGTTGATGCTACCACTACTCCCGTTCTTGCTTCCCCTCCCTCGCTAGTAAAGACTAGGGTGAGCAAGAAGAAGAAGAAGGTTAGTGTTAAGGTTGTTGCTCCCTCCCCTACACCAGACTAAGGGTTTGATACTGATAACCTTGGAATGAAGGAGACATACCATACTGTTCACGAGAAAGGCTATGAAGACTTAGGATTAACTTCTGAGTATCCTGTTATTAATTCAATTTCCATTGGTAAAGGTATTATACCTGACTCCTCTTTACTTAGATAAACTAGCTTTTACGGGGTTTCACTTGTTGGTTCCCCTTCTCCCTCATTTGAAGAGGAATTAATCGATTCCTTCCTATGATTATGAAGTTCTTCTTCAAATGACATGAGTGCAATTGATCCTCATGATGTACATTGTCCTTATGCTTCTACTTTATTTCTAGTTTTGAGAGGGTCCTCTAGTGAGGACATTATGATAGATTCTCCTTCAGCTAGCAGTCCTATCACTAGACATCTCCCAAATGGATAGACTACTCGCACGACCACTTTAAGTCTTTTCCCTTCGCTTCCTTTGCATGAATTTTTATCTAGCTAACCTTCATGGATCTTATTTAATTCATATTTGTCTCTGTTTAATTTACAATTTTCTTCTGTTGTGGCGAGTGCTCCTTCGCCTTCACCTCCTACCTGTGGGCCCTTTCCTAGAGCGAGGAATTCCATGCTAGTTTCTTCCTTGAGTCTGGATAGAGAGGTTTGTTACTCCCTCCCTATTCAAATATTATTATCTTTCTTTTCTCTTTTATTGACATAACTCATTCCTTTTTTTGCTTTTGCATCTATCTTCTGTGTTTCCTATGGCCAGGAAGGCCTCTTCTATATGTTCCTTTTCTATTCAGGTAATCATCAAAACTTTTGATTATTTTTCTTTAACCTATCATATTTTTAAACAAATTTGATGCCTTTATTTTTTTGTGTTTATATGTGACCATTCCTCCTAGTCATACTACCCCACCTCCTACCTCAACTGTCGAGATTTTGAAGGTATTTTGGACTTGTAACTTCTTCCCATATTTATTTTTTCACTACCATTTTCTAGGTATAATTGATAATTTCGTCATCTGTATTGTCTTTGTTTTTCTTTCTTGTAGGGCTTGTCCCCGCAAAGACCTTCCTCTACTCGCGAATGGCACATCTTATCAGGGTTACTATCCCAAACATGTTACCTTTCAAGAGGATTACTATATCCTGCGTCTTTGTGCCTATGGATAATAGGTTTCATATCTAGCCTATACCATCTTAGCCTATTTTCACCATTACCTCCAGTGAGCCTATTTCACAAACCATCACTTCATCCCAAGTTCTGTTTATTCTTATTAGGATCAACTTTTTATTTATATGGGCTTGTCGCTAACAACCTTGTGATGATTAGGCCACTACTGCTTCGCTAGCTACATCACCAATCATCTTCCATCCTTCGTCCCTAGAAGGGATTCGGGTACACGTGGTTTTTGGATCTTTTATCTCTTAACTCATTTTTATGTTATCAATAAGATTTCACTCACATGTCTTGCAACTGTCTGTTCGTGTTTCAATCGGCCAGTGTTAATACCTCATCAACCACTTCTTCAACTGCTTATTTGATAGCTTCTGTGACAGTGGAGGCCCCTTCTGCCCCTAGCTCTATTAAACGCATCATCATATCACCTCTCCCGATACTTATTTTTAACTTGACTTTGTTGCCTCCCCATATATTTTCTTCATTATTATGGGTAACTTATCAACATTTACATCCCTCCTTTATTTTTAGGTTGGTGCAAAAGATACTTATTTATTTGTGGCTCCTGTGATGAGTCTTGTAGCGGTAGCTCTCCAAGAACCACCTATAGGTCCTCCTTTGATTCGTGCAGAGATGACCACATTGGTACCATGCATTTGTTATACAAGAGTAGTTATTTTTTATCTCCTCTATTCTGTATACATCTTATACTCTCTCTTACCTTCAGGCCGGTGTGGCTGAAGTCCCCTTGTCTGAGGGGCATGTTCCGAGTTCTGCGAAAATGACTTTAGGGGTACATATTTTCACACACCTGTTTGTTATACTTGTCATCCTTTTTTTTCTTATATGTATGAGAACTTTTAAACTTTTCTAACATATTTGTAGTTATGGTCCCTTTATTTGGGAGACCTATGCATGGGTTCTCAAGTTAGCACCATTCCAGCTCCTATTCCTGAGGAGTCTTTGTCCAGCGTCTCGGAGGAGACTGCTCCGGTATGTATGACACTCTATGTTTTTTGAGTTGCGCTTTTTTTGTAAGAGTTTACTTACACTTTCTGCTTTATCATCTCGCAAATCAGTGTCGCACCTATTCCTACTTCTGCATGATCTCTGTCTAGTGTCTTTGATGAGACATCCTAGGTAAACGCTTGGTCTACTTAGAACTTTTGAACTTGCACTTTCTATGTAAGCGCTTGTTGACACCAACTTGTTTCCTTATTTTTAGGTTAGCGTCGCAGTTGTTTCAATAGTTGTGGAACATCTAGGGGACGTCACTGCAAGAGAAGTATTATACTTTCATACCCTACTCTCCTTTCTATTTCCCCTTTTTCTTATTGCTTTTACTATGCAAGTAGGCTCACCATCACATCCATGTTTCCTTATTTTCATGCTAGTGAGGCGGTCGTCCCTAGTTTCGTGGGACATACTATGGGTGTTGTACTACGCACTCCGTAAGTACTAGGCTATCATACCTATTTTACTTTTAACTATTAAATTAAGACTTTTTTACCTTTTTAATAAAAACAAAGTATTGATATCAACACTGCATGTCCTTTGCTAAGCTGGTATTCAGGGTCATGTGGTACCCCCTCGATTTGGTAGTAATATACAAACTGATAAGCACCTAAAAGTTTATAATTTATGCCCCAAATAGATGCATTTTTGTCGCTCGTTTTTAATAAAAATGGGCTTATGTTCGTATTTATTTATTTCTCATGTCAATACGCAGTTGCAGTACAAATAATGCTAAATCAATATAATTGCGACACAATAGCGGTCAAAAGCATGCATCGAAGAAATCAAAGAGACCGCAAAGTCAGAAGTCCCATTGAGCTTGCCCAGATGAGTTTCTATGTCTCGAACCTTGTCCCCGAACCAAACTTAAGCCTACATCGAGCTTTTATAATTCCTCGAGCCCTGTGTGTGTTGAGTTTGTACTTTTATTATTTTTATATTTTTATTTGTATCGTTTTTATTTTCAGGATTTATTTTAGAATTTTCTAGGGTTTATTTTCTATTTTTCAAATTCTTTTTAATTAGTGTATTTTTATTTTGATCTTGATTTTTATTATTTTTTAGTTTTATGTTATTTTATTTTTCTTAGGATTAGTTTTTAGGAATTTGTTTTTATGAGATTTTATTTTTCTTTAGTTTTTAGTTTTATTTTATTTAGTTATGATTTTTAGTTATTAGTTCTTACAGAGTTTTATTTATTTAAATTCTTTTTATTTTTAAGTCTCTTAGTAATAGATTAGAATTTTATTTTTAGATTTTAATTTTTTAAATTTTAGTTCTAGTTTTATTTTTTAGGTAGTGTCATTTTTTTAAGGGTCACAAACCAACACACACCAAAACACACATAACTCCCCTCTCCCACACTAAAACAACTCCCTCACACACACCTAACTCTCATACACCTCACTACACCAAAACAACTCCCCCAGCCAACTACTAACTATTCATCTTCTTCCCTACACCTCATTCTCTCTCCTCTCACCACCATTAACAACAAACCCACCTAATCCATCTCACCTCATTACCCTAACTAACATACACCCTCATACACATTAAAACCCCCTCACCTCTTCTTCAACCTCTCCCATCGCTCTCTCTCCTAACCTCCATTAACAAAACCCAACACCTATTCTCCTCTCTCTCCACAGTAACTCATCTCACATCCTCAACCAATAACCCGAAACCCCTTTGAACCGACAGCTCCAAACCAAACTTCATCACCCAACTTCCATTAAAATAGGAACAAAATGCCACCTGCCAAGCTTCCAAATAAATCCTTTATTACTTTGACTTAGCTAAGGAAATACCAAAAAATTCTCCACCAACAAACCCAATTCGTGACTTAAAAAATAAAGGGAAGGAGTCTCATTCAAAGGATCATCTTCATTTCGATTTAAAAAAAAGGGGGATAGGTTATGCCTTAACACTCTATAAAGAGTGTTTGCAATTTTAGCAAACATCTCAACATAGAGTGGTGTGGTAAAAAATTTCTCACTTGGGATGAATTTTTATGTACGAATTTAGAGGGTTTGTATTTTTAGCAAATGTTTCTCATCATTAATAGTGCATTGAGAGTTCATCTAGAGGGATAAATACTTAGATACAAATCTTTGTTAGGGTTGTTTGTAATTTTTATCAAATTTAATTAAAACATTGATGAGTATTTAGGAGTTCACCCATGTATACATATTGTAGATATTCTTCCCCTTTCATTTAAATTAGTTTTATTGTGTTTTTAGGAATCATATTAGATCAATTTGTTTTAATTAAAAAAAATACTTGTCTCATTAGTATTCATCCCCTTTTTCTTCTTAGTTAGTCTTCATCCCCTTTTTCTAAAAAAAAGAAAAAAATACCAAAAATAATAACATGAAAGTGATTTTTGCAATTATATTCATACATTTAGTCTTCACACTTGAAAGTTGGATTGACACTCGTACTTATCACTTGCTTTTATTATTCATTTTGTCACATTGTGTAGGTATGTATTGAGTTTTGAGCGAAAGACTGTATTCTACGATATACACAAAAGTTATTTCCATCAAATGGAACCGTTGCCGCTTTCTTCCAGTTGTAGACTTGCTGAAGATTTGTATGTTATTTTCATTTTCATTTCTAGTTGTTATTTTTTTTATTCATTAGACTGGTTGTATAGGATTATTGAGGCCTTGTATTTATTTGGGTGAATTTTGACACGAACTTTGCAGCCTTTGTTTTGATTTCAGTAAAGATACTAATCCATCTATCCTTCTTTCTTTGTGACTTATCCTCTTTAATTTCTTTTATTGCAGGATCTAGTCAGTGAGTCTACTGAGGCAGCTGCTGAGGTAGAGAAGATTTTTGAGACTGTTCACTCAGATGGTGATGCTGGCTTCGATGAGGATTCCTCTTTTCCTCTTTCTGAGATCGAGTCCTGGAATATGGGCTATGATAATATCGAGGTAAAGGCTCCTGGGGCTTTTATAAATGAACCATGGAATTCAGAGTTACCTTCGAGGCTTCGAACTCATAAGCGAGAGGTTATTGAGATGGTCCTGGAGCACCATCCTGAGACTTTTACATCTCAGAGTGTGCTCAACATCGACAGCCTCATGGTCTACAACCTGAAGGCCCTTGCCAACCATTTTTATGATTTCTTGTCCACTCCTCCTGCTGATATGACCAGCACCAGGACTACGTTCTTTCTATAGGACCTTCATGATCTCTAGTGCTTCTATCATTTTTAACTAGACTCGTTTGACACCGCAGTTCGTCATTTCCTAAGTGTGCCATTTAGGAAGAGATAAGACTCCATACGTCTAGGCAGTCCAGGGTTCAGTAGTGTCACGCTAAGATTGCTTGGATCAGAGGTTAGATTTAGTCACTCTAGGCTAAGCTGCCAAGCTTGAGGTTGGTGACATTGAGAACGAGGCCAAGATGGCCAGGCTAGAGGAGCCGTTCATTGAGGAGGCGGGTCCTTCTTACGCACACATACACTTATAGCAGGAGTTGTTTTCTATTTTTGCCTAGTGGATTGTTTGCCTTCCTGTGTAAGCATTGCTCATTTATTAATGAAAAACCCCTATTGGATTCCATTATGTTGTTTATTCTTTGCTTATATCCGCCCTTTGGTGTTTGTTTACTATATCATGCTCTAATTTTATGTTATCACTTAGTTTATTTGAACTGCCCCGTATAATATAGGGTACTTGCATAAATCTGGTCAAGTTATACTTTTTAGTGCAGCCTCGTGTGGCTGTGGTGTAATTAGCTATGCACATTCATTTTTCAGGGAATAACTGGGAGAGGGGTTATCCGTTTCCTTTCCTCAAAATTTGAATACAGTTCACAAATGTAAATAAAGAAAAATGACTATTTCCTTGAAAAAAATTACGCCTAGTCTGCGGGGTCCTTATTCCAAGAATATTCTTAGGAACCTTTTAGTCTTAGAAAAATAACAATTTTAGAGAGGTATGGAGACCCCCTTCTCCACATATTCTAATAAATGGTCAAGTAAATGTTTTTCTTAAGAACAAAGGTTTGAACTTGTTCTTTAGGCTATAAATCTATTATGAGACAATAATAAAAAAATGTTATATATTTTTTTAATTATTATTAGAAGGACAACCTCCTACTGGTTTGGTGACGAAAATTAAGTTTGTCTGTTATGTCCATAAGGACATTGCTCAATATACTTTTCCTTTGGGATGGATATACCCCCAAGTATAATGAGGAAAGTTCCTTTCTGTCATGGACCCTCTTTTAGCCTAGTAGAGAGTATTTCCATTTTTACCTTTCTTAGCAAACAAATGTTCTAGTGCATCCACCTCATATAGTAGGTAAGTAAACAAAATGAGAGCCATCATGCAATGATAAAAAATAGATGTTATTCATTTCTATCATATTGTGTACTATTTTCAAGATTTTTTGGCTCTACCATCTTTGTAAAAAAAATTATTATTTTAGAGCAGGCCATTTAAACTCTTCAGAAGAAATGAATTTTGATAACACTAGGAAAAATAACTCTTCAGTCACTTGAAATTGATGGATTGAAGACATTAACTCTTTGGCTTTGAGATCTAGAAATACCCTTACTTGCCTACCCCTCTCACCACAAATGGGCCCTCACAATTGGGTTTCAACTTTGATGCCGACATGTTGCGGAGATGATGAGTGGACGCACGAAGGACTAAGTCTCCCACTTGAAAATCCTTAGGCTTGATTAGGTTTTCATAAGCTCTAGACAACTGTCAAATGAGGTATGAGTTCATTACTTAGAGAGACCCTAGCTGACGGTATCACCAAATCCACCGATAGGACAACTTCGATCCAGTATACAAGTGAGAATCAGGTAGACCCGGTCAGTTTTTGTTTTAAAATACGGTAAGCCCGTATCACTATGGGTAGTTTCTCATCCCATGCCCCTGGAATGTCCTTAAGCATTTTCTTCAGTAGATTGATCAATGTTTTATCTGTGGCCTCTCCTTGGCCATTTCCCTTTGGGTAGGAGATAGTTAAGTTGTTGTACACGATTTTATATTTATTAGTGAGGAGTGGCATCTCATGGCATACAAATTGCTTCTAATTTTTTGTGAGGATCAGCTTGGGTATACCAAACTCGCATATGATATACTCCTTTATAAATTGGGTTACCACTTGGGTAGTTACTCTCCTTAGCGGTATTGCTTCTGCCCACTTGGTGTACAATTTTGCAGCAGTAATAATAAAGGCCTTGCCGCGAGAGGTTGGACTGATCTTTCCCACCAAACCAAATGCCCATATGTGAAAGGGGTAAGGAGATTCCAAGCATTGCAAACTGACTGAAGGGGTGTGTACCATGTTTCCATGCACTTGGCAAGCTCTACATTTCTTCACATAACTAATGGAATCAGCTTCCATGGTTGTCCAGTAGTTCCCCTACATCATCAATTGATTATATAGTTTGGCACCTCCTATGTGGGAGGGCTCATGAGCTTCCTTCAGCACTCTCTCGACATCCCCTTTAGCTATGCATTCCAATGCCTTCTCATTATAGCCAGGCCACTCTCTTTTTGAGGTAAATCTAATATGCTCGGTCATCTGGAAACTCTCCATCCTTCAAATACGTTATATAAGTTTTCCTCCAATCCATAAATGCTTCTGTAAAGTTAGCTTCAGTTGGCTGGTCAAATTAGGCCTGGGATTTTAGACAGCCTTCTTATAGACAAGTATCCTTTGTGCTCATGGTGGGACAGTAGTAGCCCCTTCGATGCAATCGGTGATAGATAGGGATATCAATATCCCCACAATAGTTCTCATGCATTACTGTTAATCTCTCTCTAAATCCCTCTTCTCCTACACACCTTGATAAGAACCCACCGGGGCTCTTATAATAAATCATTCCTTACAATAGGTGGTAGTTGGCCAGATCTAACATCTTCATCTTTTATTCTTTAATTTCTAATTACTTCACCACATGGTACCACCAATCCTATGGTTCGTCACTTACAAATAGAGACTTCACCGTAGTGGGTACCTTCCTCCACCATACAATAATGATTGTTTCTGGTTCATCCATGTCCAACTTTTGAGCTATCATAGCTAGCGCGCCTGGGTGCCTATTCATCGTTCATGCATGTCTCTCAATGGTTATTTTCAAAAAATAGCTCAACAACCTCTGGATGATGGGTCTATATGGTGCTAGGTTGGTGTGATTAAGGGCTAACTCTCCATTGACTTGTTTTACTACCAATTTAGAGTCCCCTCATATATACAGCACTCTGATACCTTTTCACAGTGCCTCTAACAATAACACAATGAGGACTTCATACTCAGCCTCATTATTTGAACATTTGCAATCCATCTTGAAAGAGAGAGTGACATTCTACTTACCATTCGAGACTATAATACATTCACCCCCTATTCATTGTGCACAAGAACCATCAAATTCCATCTTCCACTCCTCCATCTCTTTTTTTAAACATGCTTGGAAATTTTCTCCAAGCAACTTTTCACTGGAAGCTCAAAATTTAAGCTCGGGAAGTGGGATAACTAATCTTGCACTACCTGACTCTTGATGGATTTTGGCACCATGCACTTCAAATCATACTTTGATAGAATTAATAAACACTTTGCTTCTCTCCCTGCTAAGACCTTTCGTGCTAAGAGATATTTGATAGGGTCATATTTAGTGACAATGTGAAATGTAAAGGCCAACAAGTAGTGTCTCAACTTTGGGGCCACGGAGACCAAGGCAAGGCAGTGCCTCTCAACATTGGTATATCTATATTTTTTTCTTGAAATCACCCTTGACAAATAATACACCAGACTTTCCATCCCCTCCTTCTCTGGAGAAAGAAGTTCTCCTATAAATCTCTCTTTTGAGGTGAGGTAGAGCAGCAGCAGTGCTCTGGCCTTCGGTGGTATTATCGTAGACGGGGATGTTAATATGTCTTTGATTTTCTCAAAGTACTTCTTATGCTTTTCTCCCCAAATCCACTTATCTTTTTCTTTCATCAAGGGGAAAATCGGTGGGTTACCTCCTCCATCGCAGGTATAAATCTTCTTAGGTTTAACACCTTTACTAAGAAGCTCTTGAGCTATCATTGACTCTTTGGGGGAAACATCATCACAATGGATTTACTTTTTTCCTCATTGACCCGAACCCTCTTACTAATTTACTACAAACCCCAAAAAATTTCTTGCAGTGACCCCAAAAGCACACTTCAAGGGATTCATTCTCGTATTATACCTGTGATATCTTTCAAACACCCGCCTGAGGTCTTGGATATGCTGCTTTCTTTCTTTGACTTCACTATCAGGTTATCCATATAAAAATCCATTATGTCATGAAACAAGTCATGGAAGATGGGCATTATAGTCCTTTGATAGGTGGCCCTTGCATTCTTCAACCCAAATGGCATGACCGTGTAGTGAAAATTTCCCAACAGTGTGCAAAAGGCGGTATTCTCTACGTCCGCTAGGTCCATCTTGATCAGATTATATCCAATGTACCCATCCATGAAACTGTACATCTCATAACCCGCGGTAGCATCTACTCGACTATCTATACTTGGTAAGGGAAACTTATCCTTGGTACACGCTCGATTGAAGTCACGAAAGTCAATACGAATTCGAATTTAGCTTTTATCTTTCTTTGCCACAGGATAATGCTAGGAATCCACATAAGGTGTTGAATGGGTTTAATGAACCCTGGTGCCAATAATATATCCACTTCTTCTTTTATCTTAAGATTTAGATTAACCTTGTATGTGTGAGTGGACTGTCTAATTGGGAAAGTATTAGGCAGAACATTTAGTTTATGAGAACTCACCTCTGGGTCTATCCTAGGAATTTTTATGTATTTCTAAGTAAACACATCAGTTAATTCCTTGAGCATGCTGATGAGCTTTTCCCTCTGCTTTGAGTTCAATCCTTTGGAGATTAGAATAGGTTTACTCTAACCTCCTTTTATTCCCAAGTTAATTTCCTCCTTCTCTTAAAAATGCTCTCTTGGACTGTCCTTCATGCATTTAGGTGACTCTTCGAGCTCCCCTACATGCTTTATTATATGAGAATCATCCACTATAAAACACTTCGGTGTCGGATCGACGTTCTTATCCCAGAATTCCACCTGTGAAGACCGTTATAAGCGGTATATAACCTTTCCATCCGGTATGACCACATTCTTACGTGTTTTAGGGGGTTTGAATACCTCCTCTACCTTCCTCTTTCCTTTTTCCATCTGGGGAATCACCCTATGTCCCAAACAATCATGGACAAACATCCATGGTTGGGCACCTCATGCCATCACTTGCATCCCCTATAATTTTCTTTTATAACTCTTTCTCTCTTCTTTGAGTTTGGTATCAAATGCGACATTTACCAGATCGGCCTCCTCAACAGAAAACGATTTTTGTTTTTCTTTGATTATGATCTCAGTGCCTCTAATATTAGCTTTGGAACATTGATGATATGTGGATGGAATTATGCAATAAGTGTGCATCCACGCTTGCACTATGAGCAACTGGTAGCTTGTGTTGGCATTGATGACATTAAATTTAATATGGGAAAATAAATTCCACAGTTTGATACTCATATTCACGTATCCAAGTGTCTGTATGCCTAGGCTATCAAATCCTAAAATCACCAATGGCATGGGAACTATTTTGTCTTGAGAGATCCCTTCTCATATAACATACTGATCGGTATGATGCTGATGGATGCTCCTCCATCCACCAGTGACATGGGGAAAGAGTGGATGGTTGTGAAAATATGGCACTTGCCTATCTTTTTCAGAGAATACCATCTCAGAAGTGTATCTTTTAATTAACTGCCCAATAGTTCTTACCAGTTTAGCGAGTGGTCCCCGCATTATTACAGTGATTCCAAAATCTTTCTCATGATGACCACTCAGGTGTCATACTTCACCCCTATTTGATCGAAGTACCATTTGAATTTGGGGGTTCTTGTTATGGCCTCGTATTCGAAATTGAAGTCTACCTCATAAGTTTGATCATTATAGATATATTCTGCCTCAGATGTTCCTCATTCATCTAGAGAAAGTATGACATTTACTTCTCCTTCTAGGGGATTCACTTGCTCAAGACCCTCATATTCAGCCTCTTTTTGATAAGGATTAAAGAACCACTCATCAAGCATCCTTTCATTCTTAGCTCTCTGCTCTCTGTTAAGTGTAAATCCTTACAGCTCTTCACATATCTTCTCGTTACCCTGTCATTCCATTAGGTCTTGATCTGCTGCTTCATCATATGCTACCACTATATTGGCAGTACTATAATAATGTGATGGAAGTGGGTTCTCACTGACATTTACAGGCGATATTTATAAAGTACTAGTGGCCACCAGCTCGTCAATGATTCTCCATAGGTAGTAACAGTCTTTGGTGGCATGCTGGACGCTTTGATGAAACTCACAATATTTGGCATTAGCCTTGTCTTCTGCTATTGGGACTTCTCCATTTAAATGAGGAAGATCTTCTACCGATTCTCATACCAAAGTGAGAAAACAATCCATTGTCTCTGCCATGCTACAAGGTAGTAGAGGTGGGACATCATCTCCAAATTTCCTCTTGCTACCAAGGTTATTTCATTTGAATTTGGGCCCTCTTCTTACCCTTTGAACCTCCATCTACATAATTAACTGCTTGCCTCCTTGAGACTTCAAATCTTTCGAAAGTCATAGGCACTTACGTCCTCCATTTTGAGGGTTAGTCTTGATTATCATGGCTATGTTACTGGCAACCCGAGTGAACTCTCTAGAAGTCCCATCTCTAGTCTCATTGACTAAATTGACCTTGTATTCTTCTAGGAGCCCCTCGACTCATATTTACAGCAATCTTGCCTCCACCACATATTCATGGACATCTCGTGTCCTCTCGTACAAATGCATAATATATTACATCAGTTCTTCACTGGGCCTTTGTACCTCTTGAACCAGATGTCTCAACGTGAATTGATCCTCGACAATGAAAAACTTTAGAAGGAACTGTCTGTGCATTTCCTCCCATGTGGGGATGCTGTTGGGCGCCAAGTGGGAGCACCACGTGTAAACCTTCCTTATGAGAGTTCTGGAGAAGTCCTTCAACTTTAGATTCTTGTTATTCCCATGCACTCCTAGGTACTCCATAAATCTTTTCACATGATCCTTTAGGTTTTCTCCTTTTTCGTTGAATTTGATGAATTTTAGTGGAACAGGCCCCTCTGGGTATAGCTTCTCATTCATACTTTTTGGTTAGGAGTTCTACAATTCCTTATACAGATGAGAAGTTTCCCTTTGAGAGGAGGAGAGTATCTTCTTTACTTCCTCTATGGTAACAACCTTTGAGGGAGACTCCTCCATACTCACACTTTTTGCTACTGGTGAACTCAACGGTATTGCTACTTGCTCTAGGACAACCTTTTGCGATGGAGCCTCCCTTACTGTTGTTGCTGCAGTACGTGCCCCTCTGGAGGGTGCTGCTGCTGGTGTTACACAACTTTGGCTCAAACTTGCCAAATCCACATTTTTTTTCAGAAACTCAAAAAACATTATCATTAAATTCATACCTGCCAATGGAGAAACTATTGTTGCACCAGTCTATCCTCCTTGAGGAGCAGGTGCTCTAGCTCCCGTTGCCACCACATATTCTTGTGTGGTATGATCACTCTGAGCTCTATTCCCAGATGGAGTGTTTTAAAAAATCAGTTGATTAGAAATGTTAAAACCTTATTTGTCCCTGAAAGTAAGGATACCTCCCTAGTAGAGTCACCAAATGTAGGAGAGTAGTGTGACTGGGGTCTAATAAGAAATAGCAATGGGTAAGGCATGAACCACTTTATTGGACTCTACCTATAAGGTTTTTAAATGTTTTAAGAGCATCTCCTGGTAAAACCTTCCCATTCTGATAAAAATGGAGTCAAACTTGAATGACTCCCTATAAGAATATGAAATTCACAAATAATAAAAGTAACTTGGAGAATAGAACCTCCTGAGAATCATGGTTGTCAAGGTGGGAGTGAAGAAACAGGCATTTGACACTTAGAGAGGGAGTAGGGAGAGAACACTAGGGGGTCTAGTGTGATTTTGACAGAGTAATGGCTTAACTTGAGTTTCTGATCTATTATTTGACCTCACCAATGTTCCTATTTATAGGTGAATATTAAGGCTGGTTTGCGACTTTGGGGCACTAAAATCAAGAAGAAAACGTAAAGGGACAAGGTCTGTAATGTAGCTTTTGTCCTTACTAGGTCTACAATTGCCTATCCCCTCTGATAGACTACACCTGGTGTAAACCAAAGTCAAAAAGAAAACATGTCTCCTAATGATGACAAAATGTATGATTATTTAATTATCTTTTTAAATGGTAGCTTGTTCTAAAAAAATTTGTAAACTTGAGAGTGGCCTCGAGGACCACCCTCTCTAAAATCATTTTGTAAAATATTTATTTCTTATGAGCAGACTCTTGGCTAGTTACTTCAGTTATGACTAAGTTTGAGATATGTAAGGACTTGAGTGGCTCTTAGGATCTTTCTCCAAGTATTCTCTCTATCTTAAAGTGCTATGTGGTTGAGCTTGCTCGATAAACCTTGCCTCTCAGCTACCAAGACAAAACTCCTAGTAAATCCTAACTAGCCTTTTTGAGCCCTGCTAGCTCAATTATGTAACCTATATAAGAATGTAAATATTAGTACTTTGTTATTTTCTAGGCAACAAGTCTTGGAGCGGAGTTAGATTTACTCGCATTGTGTCATTTCTGTTGTAGGTCATTTGGGTCATAAGGGACACTCTAGGTAGACCTCCTCACCCTTCCTCTATTTTTGTGATATGTGAACTAGGGCAGAGGGGGTTTCTCGTAAAGTTTCCCCTTACCTTGGCCTTTTTCTCTAACCTCATTTTATTCGGAGGGCTGCTCATGGTGAGCCCTCTCAAACTTGCCATTTTTTCCTTGGCTTGAGTCTTGGGGTAAGGGGCTGATCGTGATGATCCCTCCTCGTCCTTGCCTATTATATGTAGCTTTAGTCTTAGTACAAGGGGAGATTTGTGATGATCCATCCTCGTCTTTGCTTATTATTTGTGGCTTTAGTCTTGGGATGAGGGGATCCTCGTGATGAGCCCTCCTCGTCCTTGTTTATTTTTTTGTGGCTCAAGTCTTGGGAGGAGGCGTTGCTCATGGTAATCCATCCTCGTCCAATTATCCTTCACCTTTGGCCTTAGCATCCTTTGGAAAGGGTTGCTCGTGATGAACCCCCCTCATTCTTGTCTTTTTGGGGCCTTAATCTTGGGACAAAGGGGTTGCTAGCGGTGAGTCCCCTTGTCCAAGTGTCATATTTAGCCATGGGGCTCAGTCTTGATAGACCCCCTCACTCTAAACTTTTATTAACAATTTGAGCAGAGGCAACCACCTCCATTTGGGCTTGCAAGCCTTAGGCTTTATTTAAATGAATGGATACCCCTCTACACAAGGCCTTCATCCTTGGATAGAACCCAAAAAAGACTAAAGTAATTGCCAATGTTCTACAAACCCAAAAAATACTAAAATAATTGCCAAGTTTTTCATCTTTGATTCAACTAAAAGTGACTAAGTTCTGAGGACCATGAGAGTTAACTTAAAGGACCTCTTTCTCACCAAAAAATGCATTAAAAAATAAAATTACACAAAAATGCTAAAACCTTAGCAACCATTTGTTTGAAACCAAACTTTTTGAAAAAGACTAACTTTAAAGTATCAAAAGTCCTTTTTTACAACCACGATTAAGAATCTAAGACCTAAAAGAACTTCCATTTTCAAAAAAAAATTAGGTCCTAAGTTTTTACACGTAAAAAAAAGGTCCAAAATTCTAGTTTTACAAAAGTGCAAAGTCTAAACTCTATAAACAAAGTTTCATAGGCCAAAAGACCTTTAGACAAACCTTATACTTATGCCACAAGGATTTTATCTTAATAGGCTAAGGTCTGAGGTTCTAATGAACCATTATGGGACTTCAAATTTCAAAACTCCTAAGCCCAGAGGTCTTAAGACCCATTGGGGAGATTAAGGTTATAAAAATTCCTAAGTTTAGAGGTCATATGACCCATTGTGGGACTTCAAATTTTAAATCTCCTAATTTTAGAGGTCATATGACCCTTTGTAGGGCTTAAAGTTGTGAAATTCCCAAGCCCAGAGGTCTTAGGACCCATTAGGGCATAAGGTTGTAAAAATTCTCAAGTTCTAAGTTCCTTGGACCCTTGACAGAACTATATATTCGATCCTAAGAATTTCATCCTTGGAGAAACATGTTTCAGAGGTATTAGGATCATTCATGGAATAAACTTTAGGTCCTAATTCTAAATCTAAGGTCTTACGACCCTTAACGGGTTTATTTTTTTACCTTTACACACAAAATTATTAGGGGGGGGATAAGTGTTTACATATACAATTTTAGGTTTTCAGTTTTAAAAATATACATGCACAAATGTTTTCATGGTTCTAAGGTCTTATGAGTCATTTTAGAGCCTTAATATTGACTTCATAAGCTGCACAATTATATGGAAAAGGTTTTAGGACCCTCAAGTCTACTTCAATAATTTGTGCCCAAGTTATTTTTCTTTACCAAGTAATCTTGCGGGCTAAGTGGTAATATTATCTACTTGACAAACCTAAGAAAAATCAATTCTGTAAAAAAATTCCTTAGCAAAGAAAACAAAAAGCACTTGTAAAGAATATAAATGCAACGCATAAGTCAGAATTCTAGAAACCAAGCAGTATTCATTGATAATAGACAACTGGAACACAACCTTAAAAGGTTTAGAAGAAAAATAAAAAAATGATTACATAAAAATCCTTCTTAATGATTGGGGTTTTATTTCATAAGGGCTTCACTTTTTGGAGGGCTTGATTGGGGCTGAGGGGTGAAGCTACCTTCAGGGATTATTCTTATTGAATAGTGGAGGAAGAGGCTTTACCGGCATCATTAACACTATTGAGCTCATTATATATACTCTCATTGCGGACAGGGAGATTCATCATAAAAATTAGAAACATTCACCTCAGGAAAGAGCTCCCTGACCTTGTCTTTATAACCTTCAAACCCTTAGGCTTATTTTTTATAAATAAATTTCTTGTAAAGATCAAACATAAGGTAGTTATCCAAATTTCTATTCATGGGGGCATGAATCCTCCCCTGGAGCTTAGTGTGCCTCACTAAAACCTTAGCATACTCCATATGGATATGTTAACCCTTAGAGGTCAATAGGTCCTTCACGATATTAGAATCCACTACCCACTGCTTTAGAATCTCCATATCCTTCTTAACCTGAAGAATCTTGTATTATGAACTTTAAACCTTAAGAGTCTGACACTAGAGTGAATCCACCATCACTTTGTGCTTGATTTAAGACAAAGCATAGGCTTCCTCAACTTTAAATAAGGAACTCAAATAGCAGCCAAGAGGGAAGCACTATCCCTATGGGTCTTCTTATTGAGAATTTTGTTCTACTCTAACATTTAGACCTACGACCTTACACCCACTCTATCCTTATCCAAAAAAAGAACCTTCATCTTCTGATTATTAATTGTTTGGTTCAATTCCAGATAGACCATATCCCACTTGTCAGTCATCTCCAGGGCTTTGTCCCACCCCCTTAATGGCATCAACCATAACGGCCTCAATCAAGTGTTGGGCCTACAAAAGGAGAAATAGTATGATAATAAGGCATATAAAGGAAGAATTTACTCAGGAAAAGTTGAAGCATATTTAAAAAGTACCTTGTCCAGAAGATGAACTATTTTTTTAGCATTTCCAGAGGTCCATCGGCCCCTTAGTGTGGACACCAAGTCAGAGTAATTTGTCTTGGTCATGGAGTGGAGTTCATCCATAGCTAAAGCAAAAAACTTCATTTCCTCAACAAAATAAGGTATTGAGTATCCATATACTATAGTGGCCTCAGTTTTAACCTTTAGATCCCCTCCGTCTGGAAGGACACCACCAACTTCTTTCGTTTGGTAAGGGGATTACATTAATATTCTTTAAGTTTTGAGACCAGGGCTGCAAGTCCTCTCGAATAGAATAACTACTATAGGTCTCCCCAAAGGTCCATGAAGTAAGGGAAATACTTCAGCCACAGACCCCAGTTGTACCATATTGACCTTTAGGTGCTTGTTGGGCTTAAACCTCTTTCACTTGTTAATCATAGGCTCAATAAGGGCTTACTTATCAAGTAGACTGACTATCCTTCATTACTCCCATTCATCTATTGGGCCATCAATAAGGTCAAAGTTAGCCATTTAAAGAACAAAAAATGAGGTTAATAACAAAAAAGGAAATGAAAAGTTACTTACTATGAGAACAATTAAAGTCTAGCAAGATTCCACCTCCGATTGTAGGGAGAACCTCTTCAATCTGAATGGGAATATCAGCCCTACCCTTGGGCTCAAAATCCTCACCGTCAAAGGCCTCAAAAACTTTACAAAAGACCTCAGTAATAACTATTCTCTTTATAAGCACCAAAGTAAAGGGCTAAGTCCTCAACGACTCCTCAACCACGATTTTGGTGTCTTGAAGAGCACATCCTGAGGCTGAAACCTGGGTTCAGGACCAAACCCACTCTTAAAAAGGTATTTCTCGATGGCAATGGCCTCGGAGAAGATGGAGACTAACTAATAGGCCTTAACTATCCTATCTTCCTCATCATTGGGAAGCATGAAAACTACTGGAAAAGAAGATTGATCATTAAAACCCAAGTCTAAAAGCTAGCAAACAGGTAAAAATGCAAAAGCATAAATAAAGGCTAGCTTACCCACAATTAGTGGAGAACACTAGAAGCTATGATACTTGATAGGCTTCGTAGGGTTAGGGGTGGCCCAAGATCCCATAGTGGAAAGAAGAATCTCTTCTTTCAATTATTAGTGGAATTGTGTTTATCCTTTGTAAACACCACTATTGCCCTCAGGGAGAAGTACTTCAGCCTTTGTATTTGGGCTTTTTTCCTCCTAAAATATGTATTGCTTAAAGAATTGGGGTTAGAGTGATGTCGTGATTTCCCCTACTTAACTCCCTAAATGAGAAGATAAGGACATTAAAGACCTTCGAGAATTAGCCACCTATAATTAATGGGGTATCCCAATGGCCTTCAAGATCCTCACTACCGAAAAAGGCAGTGGGAACTTGCATCCATATTGAAGAAAACATTCATTGGAGCTTATATGTTGGGAGACTAAGTAACAAGCCCTTAAGGCTTGGCCCTTCAGTCCCTTCATCCCCAATATATTTTCGATCTGTTATCTTATCCACTTACACGTGTAACGTAATCTCTTTCCTAATGCAATCTAATTATGATAAGATCTCAGTGGTTAGTTATGCTCTTACCCCAAACTTGCATAATGGATAAGTGGCTCTCCTTACAATCCTTGTAAATAGAGATATAGGGCTATTGATGATAATATATCTAACCCTTGGTATTCTAAGATTTCTTAGACCCTCCGACATCCCTCAAGAAAGATCTAAGGTCCTAAGGAAAACCTCATACCTCTACTAGACCACTAATAAGTTCCCAAGACCTTCGCTAACTTTAAAATAATTACCATATAGGTACCATGGGTCTCAGTCATCTCTTATGTATCCTCAAAAAATTATTCATTCCAATACATCTTTGTAGCCAAGCTCAGAGACCTCAGCACGGGCTTCCCACAATGTTTGACACACGGAACATACCTCACTCTAAATAGAACTAGCCTATAAAGCTCATTTAACCCTCGGACTAAAGGTATGTCATTGGAATATAATTATAAGGCATCATATGGGTGATCATTAAGGGTTCCATACGTCCCAAGCATCTAGAAGAACCCCCACAGTTCATTTGACAAGTGGGTGAAAAGTACAACACTATTCCACCTGCTGCCACCACTCAGCTCCATTTACATTGATAATTCCCATCCGTATTAAATGAAACCATCAACTACCTTACATCACCTATAAAGCTTTTCAACAACACTCCACCTCCTTGTTGATGTTGACAAACCTTAAAGATATCATGGTCATACTATGATAGTCCACTCATTCTTTCTTTAAGAGTTCACATATATGTAGGAAACTGGAGAACAGTTGAAGACAAGTTGGAATCATTATACCTCTAAATACCAAAGAGTTTCAGCTGATACAACTATTACTCCTTGTTCTATACACTGTCAACCCACTGTTGAGATCACAAAATAGTATGTTGAATCATTTCCAGCTATATGACTTATTGTATTCCCTGTTGAGATCTAAACTAATATTACAAAACCTTTAGAGAAGTCCACCAGTTACAACCTAAGGTCCTTTGGATTAGTGACAAAGGATGCAAGGACCTCAGACTCTATCGTCCAAAGCCTAAAAGGTTTAATATATTATAATAATTATTTTACGATCTAATAAACAATATAACATTCTTTGGTAGTGGACGTAGAACCCTTAGTTGAGGTTCAAACCACTTTAAATACTTTTTTTACACTTTGACACTTATCCTCTATTTAACTATCTGATGTCCAGAGGGGAGTACCTATTGGGTCTGAGGTCATTTACAATTTTAAGGTAAACCACTAGGTATATTCCACTTGGGGGAAGAGCGTATTGTTGGACCTCATTGAAGAAAAGAGACAATGTCTTTTGGAGGGCCATTTATATGGTATTAGGACTATGCGTCTTGTATTGATCTCATTATCCCAGGGCCTAGCAACCCCATAGGACTAATCTCCTACGAGTCATAGACCCATATGGAGCTCTAGTGAGATATTCTTGATCATTTTCTCCTTCTATCCAGGGCTCATTACTCTCCCTAGTTCCATAATGAACAGATCCGGTTCTTTTTCCATAATGTGTGGTAAAATAAGCCTCCTTTAGATGTCATTATGTTCATATTGGATATTTTTTTAGCAAGCTTCCATCTCTTTTTTTAAAATTGAGTTAGTTTGGCGTTGGTTGCCAAGCCAACAAGAGAAGAGTTTGTGTATAGTTTTGATTGAATTGAACTGTTGCTCCCATAAATGACACCAAACTAGTGGAAGTTGAAATCACTTGATACCTTAGACCTAACATGTTCTCCCCAAAAGACCTTAAGTCGTTTATTGAGGAGAAGTATCAAAATGATGGGCAAGGATATAAAGTGGTTCGAACCTCAACTAAGGATCCTACTTCTATTGTAAAAGGTGTTGTAGTGTATATTTAATTATTAATTGTAAGGAAACAAATTTTTGATTGAGTCTTAATGTAGTTTTGGCTCAATTCTGGAAAAAAAAAATTGATTCATAGGATAGTAATCATGAGTATCCTCCAAACCTATGCCATTTGAAGTTTAAGTTGAAGACATAGCGGCTAGTATTTCAAAGTGAAGATATCAAAGTGTCGGGTTTACATAATGCCTAGTTTTGCATACTCAACGATTCACAATTCAAGTCTCCAAATGGTATGAATGCTATATATATATATATATATAGAGAGAGAGAGAGAGAGAGAGAGAGACTTGGAATAATTTTTAATGGGTGTAATTTCTAATTTAAAATAAATTTCAGAAAATTTTTTGAGCTTAAAATGAAAAATGAATATTCTTACTTTTCGTTCGAAATTATCGTTCTAACGAGAATGTCATTCGAACAAGTTTTCCAACAAGTTTCCCTTTTTGAACACTGACTTTTCGTTAGAAAGGTCGTTCAAACGAAATGTCGTTCGAACGAGATTTCAGGTGGGACCAATTTTTGACAATTTTTCCCTTTTTCCCACTATTCTATCCCACTACTTTTTGTAAGTTTTTATCAACTTCGGGACGAGATTTTTTATAAGACTTTTCACCTAATTTTGAGAGCGTTTGAGAGAAAAAAAAATAATGTTTAGAAAATACCCTTTTGTGTGTTTAATTTAGATGGCCTAAATACTTCCAAAACACAAAAGTATACACCCATTTGTTTGGTTTAAAGATTCCAAGTTCTTCATCTCTCTCTCTCTCTCTCTCTCTCTCTATATATATATATATATATATATATATATATATATATATATATATATATATATATGAAGCCCTTATACTTTTGACTCACTTGAGTCTATATTGTATAAGTGCTCATCTAGTTTGGAAATTGTGACAAAATTGTGTCTTCCCTAGAATCCAAAGAACCTCAGAAGTTGGTTTGCTACTTCATCTCTCTTTCTTGCTTTGATCAAGAACCTATTGCCAACACTCACACACAGTAGAATTATTTTTTTGATATCATATTTCATAATTATGTGTGTTCATGTGTTGAGTGTGTTTAAATCCCTAAATTGGAATTTTAATAATTTTTTGGGATTTTTTAAACATTTTTAAAATAAGGTTTTCTTAATTAAAACTTGATTTAAAAGTTTCTGGGGTTAATTTGTAAATATCATTTGTTGATTATATTAGCCTAATGTTACCTTGGGTAGAATCCGAAAGCGGAGTAAACTTGAGGGTGTGGTTTTAATTAACTTTGGACGCGCGTTTGTTATCATGTTATTGACCAACACTTGTCCTCGTCTGATTGGCTGAAGTTGTGTTTCTTTACTGAGTTATAACAGCGTTCGTTCCTAGCCCTTAGATCATTAGCTATCAACGCTTTGCATGTTGTCTTGGTGAATCCCAATACAATTCTTTAGACCAATCATAATTCGTTTAATCACCTCTTTATTAGAACCCTTAGATCTAAGTCAACTTGGCTTGACTTAATCCAGGCCCTTGGTTTTGAGCTAGCCTCTCGAACCTTCTCCTCACCCTATAAAAGGGACCCTTCTCTCAGACTTCGAAGACTTTTGCCATTTTCATTTCCTCTGAGAAATTGAGAGGGAAGAGAGAGAAGAGAGAGAAAAAAATAGAGAGAAGAGAGAGAGTTAGAAACCTTAACCCTGTTCGTCAAACCTCTTCCATCCAAACTCAAACACTTATTCAAAATACCTCCATATCCAAAACACTTCTCTGGGTGTTCTTGAAAGTTTGAGAGTTTGAGTTGAGATTGTTTTTGTTGCTGTAACCTCGTGTTCTCTTTATCTTGTTTTCAACTTAAACGTTTTACTCATCTCTACTTTCTGATTTCATAGAAATTTCAAATCTGAGTTATTCATGTTACATTACACTTAGTTTCATTTTATTTCTCATCTTGAGAAATATATTGTTGATTATTTTTTATAAAACGTTTGCTTACTTTGAAATCAACAATAAATGTTTTCTATTTCTATTTCTTGTAAAACTAAACCTTTGACCTAGTTTGGAATCTCACTTGGAGGTTTTTAATCTCGAAAAGTTTCTCTAAATTCTGAGATTGATTAAGACCTTGTATGTCTTACTAGCAAGGTATCCGTGGATTCTGGGAATGATTTAAAGGTCAAATAAGGTGAAAAGTTTTGTAAGAAGAAAGAAAAAGAAAAGATCATAGCATATAGTGTTATTGTAATTTGTTAGGACTGTTTGTACTTAATAAGTGTGTGTGTGTGTGTGCATTCATGTGTTAGAAAGAACTTCCGCAAACACTTTCACCCTACAACACGAAAAGTGTTGGTAATAAGATCTTGAGAATAAAGAGTCGACGTAAAGTGCTGGAACAAATCAGAAGTTAACAAACTGGGAAAACTACATCTACAATTAGAACTGCAGAGAAGTTTAAGGATACCAGAGGGCACATTCCTAAACTTATATAGGACTGAGTTATGTGCATGTTAGTTATATAGTTTGTAACTCATATATTTGTTTTAGTGGATTTTTCATTTTACTCCGTAGAGGGAGTCGTGGATGTTTCCTCAATTGGTAAGCTTTTACCACGTAAAAAATATTGTGAACATAATCTTTCTACATCTCCTCATCTCACTCTTGATTGTGCTGAGTTTAAGATTTTTAAACTACTTTATAAACTTGTTATTCAATTCTTGAATAGATCTCGTACATACTGATTTGTTAAACACATCTTGTGTTCAAATAGTTTGGTTTTTACGAAAAGAGTTTCTTAAAAAAACAGATCGGAGTTACTGAAATAGTTTATTTTTAATAAATGGCTTTAGTAGCATTTTTCAATTGGTATCAGAGCTTTGTAAACTGCTTTCAAAAGAGATCATGTGTTTCTGAAATTGTTTTCTGAAAATCAAATATGGATGAGAAAAATGAAAGATTTGGTAACTTGACCAGACCTCCAATCTTTGATGGAACCAATTTTGCTTACTGGAAAGTAAGGATGATTTCTTTCATTCAAGGAACTTTGGGAGATGATGTCTGGGACATTGTTGAAAATGGTTATATTTTTCCTACTAAACCAGCCAACGAAGGAAGTAATGAGAGGGTTAAGAAAGCTCTAAGTGAGTTCACTCAAGAAGAGAAACAAGTTTCTCGAAATAATAATAAAGGAAAGAATGCCATATTTATGTCTATAAATGAACATGAGTTCAAAAGAATCTCATCATGTACCACTTATAAGGAAGCTTGGGACACCTTAGTCACTGCTCATGAAGGAGACACTAGAGTTAAGGCTGCTAAAACCCAAATGCTGATTCAGCAATATAACTCCTTAATTATGTCTGAGACTGAGTCATTTGATGACTTCTATATGAACTTGACTGATATTGTGACCAAACTGCATGCTAATGGGGTGACTTATGACAGACATGAAATTGTATCTAAAATTCTAAGATCATTACCACAGAAATTTGATAACAAAAGATATGCTATTGAGGAAATGTGTGATCAAAATCTCACTCTTGAATTACTCAGTAGTAAACTAAGAACTGTGGAAATGGAACTAGAATTTAAGAAACAATTGAATCAAACCAATAGGAAACAAACTAATTCCAATCTTAGCTTCTCTTCTAAGATAACTAAGCCTGAACTTATATTCCCCACTTATGATTCTGATGAGGAATGCAATATAGAGAGTTTGGACAATCAAATTGCCTTAGTTACTAAACAGTTTTAGAAAATTATTAAGTTTAGAAACAAAGTGGCAAATAAACAAGGCAATTCAAATTATCCAACTTCCTCTAATCACAGGCCTCATGAGAAAAACCATGACAAAAATCATAAGGACTCTCACACTAGACCTAATAGAGACCTTAAGAAGACTGAATGATATAGATGTGGTAAACTGGGGCACATTGCACAAGACTGTAGAGTTAACTTGAACACTCAAAACAAAAACACTAGAGTCAACATTTGCAAAACATGGGATGATTCAAGTGACTCTGAAAAGGAGGAACCTGAGTCATCTGATGTTTTTGATCCTTGCATGTCCTTATTTGCGAAGATCATATATAATGATGATGTGCTTATGCCTGTGTATGAGAATGCTTCTATTAACTCTACTCCTACTATTGAGAATCATGTTTATACTGGTTTAGATGCTTTAATTACTGAGAATGTTGCATGTTCTACCTCAAAGGGATAACGATAATGACGATGTCAATGGGTGTGTGAGTTTAACAAATGAATCTTTAGGGGTCACTTCACACACCACACTTAGTGACTTAGATAATGAAGACCTCCCTGACATTCACACACTTTATGCTAAAACTCTCAAGAAAAGCACTAGACTAGAAAAGATTGATAAAGATCTCACTAAGAAGTTAGAAGAACTAAGCCTTATGGTTAAACAGAATGCTGAAGAGTATACTACCCAATGTTTGACTCATAAAAGTGAAATCAAAATACTTGATGAAAAGCTCAGAGATTTAAAAGAAACAAATGAAACTCTGGAGAAAAAATACAAAGGGACATTGTTAGAATTGGAGCAAACTAAAGAAAAAACAGCAACTGTTTTCAAAAAAATTACAAAATTTGAAAATAATTCAAAATGTTTTGATGAATTTGTTGCTGAATCAAAAACCAATTATGATGATCGAACTGGAATAGGGTTTTGCCCCAATTTGAAAACACAAACAAAATCTTTTGAAACTATCAAGTTTGTGTCAAGAGTCAAAAGACCTATTGAAACATGCCCAGACTTTCATTCTCTAAAAACTGAGTTTGATTCAAAAAATCAAAATTTTAACATTGGGGAATCAAGTTGCTCTAAACATGAAAGTTCAACTAAGGATAAATACGTCTGTCCTTCTATTAGGAAGAGTGAGTCTGCATTCAAGACTGTCACACCTCGGAATAGAGTTCAGCCTCAAAACTCTATAAAACCTTTGTTTAGAGACTTTCCTAAGGAGACCCCAATTCTGAGCAATCTTTATTGCTCCTACTGCGACATATATGGTCACTCTTTTGATGATTGTTATGCTAGGAGACTCGTTAAACCTACCTATAATCCTTATATCTATCAAAACTTTAACTATTTTAGGAGGAGCCGTAACAATTATGTACTTCCTAGACAGCCAGATAGAAATTCTAATTATACAAAGAGAAAGACCAAACCTAAAAGAACATTTACTAGAATGAATCCTAAGCACTTTCCTAAACCAAATGCCCAAGTTTTTCACAAATTTCAAAATCATGCGCAAAATGTTTTTCAGCAACAATCCAAATCTCGCAATTTTTTTCAATTAAGAGCTAATAAGCGCAAGATGAAAAGTAAGGCAATTTGGGTTAGAAAAGATGATCTATTACCTCAGATGAAGTGTAATGTTGTTGTTACTGCTTTAAAAGCTGGACACACATCATCTGGTTGGTATTTAGACTCTGGATGTTCTAAGCATATGACTGGTGATGAAACAAAACTTTTTAACAAAACCAACTTTGCTGGGGGTAAAGTCATTTTTGGTGATGGAGTTTCATCTCAAATCATAGGCAAAGGAACTCTCCAAGAAGATGGGCTTCCTATTCTTCAAGATGTTCTTCTAGTCAAAGGTCTTAAGGCAAATCTACTTAGCATATCACAATTTTGTGACTCAGATCATACTGTTACCTTTTCAAAGAAAAATTGCAAAATTTTAAATGAAAAAGGTGAATGCATAATTACTGGATTCAAAACTTCTGAAAATTGCTACACTGTCATGAATAATTATGAAATCTGTAATGTTGCCAGAATGGATGACAATGAGATATGGCATAACAAAAATGGTCATATAAATTACGATAATCTTAGTAGATTGACCTCTCAGGAAATAGTTAGAGGAGTTCCTAAAATCAAACTTATACCCAATCTTATCTGTGGTTCCTGTCAAGTAGGTAAAATTGTTAAGGCACCTCATAAGAAAGTCAAAGATATTCTTACCACTAATCCCTTAGAACTCATCCATATGGATCTAATGGGTCCCTCCCAAACTGTTAGTCTTTGTGGACACAGTTACATCCTAGTAATGGTTGATGACTTCACTAGATTTACCTGGGTAGCCTTCTTAAAACAAAAGTCTGAAACATTTCAAACCTTCCTAACAATTCTACTTAGGATCAAAAATGAGAAGGATACTCAAGTGAATAGAATTCGTAGTGATAGAGGTGGTGAATCCAAAGACACTGGTATTGTAGAATACTGTGACTATAATGGTTATAAACTCGAGTTCAGTGCTCCTAAGACCCCTCAACAGAATGGTATTACGGAGAGAAAGAATTGTACCCTTCAGGAGATGGCACGTGTTATGTTACATGCCAAGAATTTACCTAAATATTTTTGGGTAGAGTCCATTCGTACTTCTTGTCATATTATAAATAGGGTTTATCTTAGAAAGAATTCCAAACAAACCCCCTATGAACTTTGGTACAATAAAAAGCCTAATCTTAAATACTTTAGAACCTTTGGCAGTACTTGTTACGTATGCAAAGATAGGGAACACTTGTCCAAATTCAAAAGCCGAGGAGATAAAGCCATATTTTTAGGATATTCGCCTAACAGTAGAGCTTATCGAGTGTACAATCTTCGAACTAAAACCTTGATGGAATCCATAAATGTAATTGTAAGTGACACTACTGTACAAAGCAAGAGTGGTGAATTTTCTATTGAGGAAGAGTCTACAAATATTTTAGAAAATGACTCCTCTACAATGGATAATTCATCACCTATTGAGACCCCTGAGGTACCTAACTGGGTTTCTAAAGATCATCCCATAAATAACGTAGTTGGTAACCCTAGTGAGCCAGTGCGTACAAGATCCCAACTCAGAAATTATGCACATTATGCATGTTTTGTTTCCCTTGTGGAACCAAAGAATGTTAATGAGGCATTAAATGACTCTCATTGGATTTCTGCTATGCAGGAAGAACTTTTACAATTTGTCATTCATGATGTTTGGTAACTTGTTCCACGTCCTGATCATAATAAGGAATTAGAAATCAATTATCTTTCTACTGATCTACAACTCGCAGATATGTTTACCAAACCTCTAGATTATAATAGATTCATTTCATATGAAAATCTATTAGTATGGTTTATGCTGACTAATCTTTTTGCTGTTTATCCAAGTTTCTCCCTTTGTCCATTTGAGACAAAATGGGGGAGAAATTTGAGTCTAATCAATTTGTACATATGCTAAACAGTTTGATCTTAGTGAATTATTGCAGGTTCTTATTGTACAGTTTCTCTCAACAGTTGTAATAGGGTATTCAAATGTACTTAGTTGAGTTATGTACTTTTTGATTTCTAGGAATTGGGTAGATAGAATTTTGATAGGAATAAGTTTTTTCTTATTTTCTTGTTGCCCTACGAGTCCTAGATGACTCAAAGGAGATTTTGTCTCATATTTCCAAAGGGGGAGATTGAAGCCCTTATACTTTTGACTCACGTGAGTCTATATTGTATAAGTGCTCATCTAGTTTGGAAATTGTGACAAAATTGTGTCTTCCCTAGAATCCAAAGAACCTCAGAAGTTGGTTTGCTACTTCATCTCTCTTTCTTTCTTTGATCAAGAACCTATTGCCAACACTCACACAGTAGAATTATTATTTTTATATCATATTGCATAATTATGTGTGTTCATGTGTTAAGTGTGTTTAAATCCCTAAATTGGAATTTTAATAATTTTTTGGGATTTTTTAAACATTTTTAAAATAAGGTTTTCTTAATTAAAACTTGATTTAAAAGTTTCTGGGGTTAATTTGTAAATATCATTTGTTGATTATATTAGCCTAATGTTACCTTGGGTAGAATCCGAAAGCGGAGTAAACTTGAGGGTGTGGTTTTAATTAACTTTGGACGCGCGTTTGTTATCCTGTTATTGACCAACACTTGTCCTCGTCTGATTGGCTGAAGTTGTGTTACTTTACTGAGTTATAACAGCGTTCGTTCCTAGCCCTTGGATCATTAGCTATCAACGCTCTATATGTTGTCTTGGTGAATCCCAGTACAATTCTTTAGACCAATCAGAATTCGTTTAATCACCGTTTTATTATAACCCTTAGATCTAAGTCAACTTGGCTTGACGTAATCCAGGCCCTTGGTTTTGAGCCAGCCTCTCGAACCTTCTCCTCACCCTATAAAAGGTACCCTTCTCTCAGACTTTGAAGACTTTTGCCATTTTCATTTCCTCTAAGAAATTGAGAGAGTAGAGAGAGAAGAGAGAAAAAAAATAGAGAGAAGAGAGAGAGTTAGAAACCCTAACCCTATTCGTCAAACCTCTTCCATCCAAACTCAAACACTTATTCAAAATACCTCCATATCCAAAACACTTCTCTGAGTGTTCTTGAGAGTTTGAGAGTTTGAGTTGAGATTGTTTTTGTTGCTGTAACCTCGTGTTCTCTTGATCTTGTTTTCAACTTAAACGTTTTACTCAGATCTACTTTCTGATTTGATAGAAATTTCAGATCTGAGTTATTCATGTTACATTACACTTAGTTTCATTTTATTTCTCATCTTGAGAAATATATTGTTGATTATTTTTTATAAAACGTTTGCTTACTTTGAAATCAACAATAAATGTCTTCTATTTCTAGTTCTTGTAAAACTAAACCTTTGACCTAGTTCGGAATCTCACTTGGAGGTTTTCAATCTCGAAAAGTTTCTCTAAATTCTGAGATTGATTAAGACCTTGTCTGTATTACTAGCAAGGTATCCATGGATTCTGGGAATGATTTAAAGGTCAAATAAGGTGAAAAGTTTTGTAAGAAGAAAGAAAAAGAAAAGATCATAGCATATAGTGTTATTGTAATTTGTTAGGACTATTTGTACTTAATAAGTGTGTGTGTGTGCATGCATGTGTTAGAAAGAACTTCCACAAACACTTTCACCCTACAACACGAAAAGTGTTGGTAATAAGCTCTTGAGAATAAAGAGTCGACGTAAAGTGCTGGAACAAATCATAAGTTAACAAACTGGGAGAACTACATCTACAATCATAACTGCAGAGAAGTTTAAGGACACCAGAGGGTACATTCCTAAACTTATATAGGACTGAGTTGTGTGCATGTTAGTTATATAGTTTGTAACTCATATATTTGTTTTAGTGGATTTTTCATTTTACTCCGTAGAGGGAGTCGTGGATGTTTCCTCAATTGGTGAGGTTTTACCACGTAAAAAATATTGTGAACATAATCTTTCTACATCTCCTCATCTCACTCTTGGTTGTGCTGAGTTTAAGATTTTTAAACTACTTTATAAACTTGTTATTAAATTCTTGAATAGATCTCGTACATACTGATTTGTTAAACACATCTTGTGTTCAAATAGTTTGGTTTTTATGAAAAGAGTTTCTTAAAAAAACAGATCGGAGTTACTTAAATAGTTTATTTTTAATAAACGGCTTTAGTAACTTTTTTCAATATATATATATATATGTATGTATGTATGTATCTTACTTGGAGTTTTTTTTGGCACCGAGTTATACTCTACCGTTTGAAGAGTTGTTTGGGTTTACTTCTACATCCCTTAAAGAAGAAGACTTGTTTGTTACTACAGCGTTACAACTAAAAAAAAAGGCTTCAGGTGTGGGTTGACGGTTGTCCATAGACCTCATTGGTGGATTCTAAGGTTTCGGTGGAGTTTCGAGATTTTCGTCTAAGAAGAGGTTGATATAAGAAGATGCGTCAGGGGATTGCAGGAGCCGAGTCGAGTTATGTAAGTCATCTGTCTTGTATTTGTAAAATTCTGTACATAGTGGACTTAAGGCTAGGTCCGTCCCTAGGTTTTTTCCATTTGATTTTTCCTCGTACATCGCGGCGTAGTGTGTTGTGAATTTATTTTATCTTATAAATCACCTAGAACGCATTCTTAGGACTAAAAGATAAAATATGGTTTAATTCACTACTCTTGTTTAATTTGTTGAAAAAATTAATTTGGGTGAAATTTGGATTAATTTAATTCAAGTCATTAATATAATTTGGTAAAATTTGGTTTGGCCTAATTTGTGAAAAATGAATTAATCTTCATAGGCAAATATTTAGGACTTGGATTGAATTAATTTGGTTTAAGTGAAAAATTTATTAGTTGTTTAATTTAATTTCACTTTGAATTTTGTTTAATTTTAATTTGAAAGAAATTAAAATTTGTTGTTTGTGTTTGTTTTGTTAAACCATCCTATTCCGCACTTTTAGAAAATTATCTTTGATTAAAAATAAATAGTTTTAAAATTAGGGGTCCTACATTCCCAACATTAATAAAAGTATTAATATGTGTAGACCTTTTAGGCTTTGGTCAATATGGTCTTGGGTGTTTGTGATCTTTTCCACTTATCGAAGGTTCTTTCGACAGTATCAGATCGACTTCTCTAAGGATTCCTTATGTTACATTAGGACTCAATAGAGTATACAATGTCTGAGAAGATGGGAATGACCCAAAACTGCCCATATCATCTACTAACAGTGAGTTAATAGAGGGTATAGTAATGAACACTTATAATAGTTGGGTTAACTAATTGTCTGGTGCCTTTCTTGGTTGGCTAGCTTTCTTGAATCTTTCTTAGCTTACCTTTAACCATCCACAAGCCTCCCATATATATGCATTCTCTTGGAGAGTGAATGATTGGACTTCAACAATATGGTTGGGGCTTCCCTGAGGTTTGACAGCTATAGTAACATTGTGGAATGTTTTTGAAATACTTGAAGGTGGTGTAAGGTAGTTTATATGAGCATTTAATGTGGTTAGGAGTTATCAGTGATAGTGGGAGTGAGTGGTAGTGGTAGGTATAACAGTGCATTTACCTTCTACCTAGCAGAGAATTTATATAAGCTTACCCAGACGTCGAAAGGGTGTGATAATAATAGAGGTTTCTTGGAAATGGTTATAGCATGTTTATATGGTACTTCATTATGGTTAAACAAGGAAGAGGTACTATTGGACTATAGGAGGTCAGTTCTCATTATACATAGGTCCATTACATAAGTCTGAGATCTGGAATCATTGGCTGCTTTTGAGTTGGGATCTTGAGATGTGCTAGAACAACTGAGCATCTTATGATGGGAGTGAAGAGCCTAGGACATTTAACTTTATTCTGGGCCCTTCTATAATTTAGGCATGATCTTTGAGGCTCAATATTGTCTTAGTAGAGGTCTCGATTAGACTTCAGGACCTCCTCCGTTGCATGGGTGAAGGTAAAGGGTTTATGAACCCTTGAATTATAGAACACTTAAAATGTGGTTTCATCTGTCTTAAATAAAATATTCTATTGTTCATCACATTTGTGATTGCCAATTCACATATGGATTAACCCAATTTTCTAGGTTTTGATTATAATTTTATAAATCAATAATTTATATGCATTTTAAAACCGGTCTAAACAATTTTCCAACATTTTAAAGGGTCTGTGGATAAGCATAGGCAATTCATATTAAAATTTCATGGATCAAGTCATATTCATAACTCACATTTTAATTATCAAAGTTTATAAGACAATTTATTCAACTCTTAATCAATTATGACGTTAATCTTCTCATCTTTTCAAACATTACACCATTTAATTCACATAGTCATATTATAGGAATTCTCATTATATAGGGATTTCATAAGTTTTAATATCAATTGATACAATAGGGTATTAATTAGGTCCATATTGACCTAATTAAGCTTTGAATAACTTTTAATTATTGAAATGACCATTTGTACGAAAAATCTAAGTCACTACTCACTAAAGGAAAAAAGTAGAGTATTCTCTTCCTTTACTATTTTTGAAATATGGCTTGAGTCCCTTCATCTCTTCTAAAATCTGATAAACATTATCTTTTGAAGCAATCCCCAACTCCAAGCTTAAGGTCCTCAAATGGAGGTTTGAAGATTATTTTTTAATGATGTTTAGAGATTTAGAGGTTAGATACAAAGAGGAAAGACAGTTGTAGGTCCTAATTTGAGAAATTTGAGTGTTTAAACAAATGAGGTCCACGTAGGGAAGTACGTAAGAGAAGTCAATATGTATAATTCGGGACTAGGGCACACCTCTCCCTATTAAGGTTGCACACTTAACTCCTGCTGTCACGGTCCCCTAGTCCGTGATTGTGGTAAGGTTCACCTACGATCGCAGGTGCCTCCCTTGGTAAGTCTCCAAAATCCGTCTCCTATTCCCCTCTCTCTCTCTCTCTCTCTCTCATATTTCCATTCACACTCCATCAATCAGGCATTACAATCTATGCAAGTGAGACTCCTTTAAACCCAAACATGGTCACCAAGAAATACTTAATGGACTAACTACCCTTACCCAATAATCTCAATTTTCCTAATGTATTTACCATTAATTAAATCTTTCCCATTAGAATCAACCCGATTTATATATTCTCTGTAATTATTAATTATTATCAAACTATTTTAATTCATCAATTAAAAATTATGGGGGGTTACACTTCACTCCTAAAAACTATAAGCCCTACTAGATGTGAATATACAATGAAGTTATTACAATATTTGTTTATAACAAAAAACAAATAAAATGAGCATTAACTAGTAAATCAAGAATAAAGATTAATGTTTTAACTCTATTTGAAAATTTTGGGTTTATATAACTTTGATAAAGTTTAATTCTTTTCCATGATTTTCAAGTACCACTTTTTTTCTTTCTCATTATGTGATTTGTGACTAAAATATTTAAAAACTCATCACTTTGGTGCTATAAATTTTAGGTAGATAAAAATCCTTAAGGCATCTATTTTAAAAATATTCTTTTGCAAGTTGGTACTTTCACTCTTCACAAAAATTTGGGGAAATATTAATGATTTTCTATGGTAACTACCCACATCCTCAAGTTTTAGTCTTGACTATTTTGTCTATCATGATTTTTTGAATGATTGAGCAAATTCCATTTTCAACTCCAACCACGATAAACTATCTGATATATAAGGTTTATAAATGACACCCTTTTTTAAAATACTAGATAAAAAATTTAAAATCCATTTGAAATAGAAAATAAATCACTTCATTATTATTTATATGGAAATTGAGCAAGCTATTGTGCGATGTAAAGTGCATGAGTTATGACAAAATACTATAAAATTCCAAGCTTAATTTACAAAGGCATTATATATATATATATATAAAATAAGATAGCATGGATTTTGAAATGTCCAAGCACAATAACGGCTCAAATCTTGCCACCTCACTCTACAAAAATCAAGGGTGAAGATTGAATCTTCAACTATCATTCAAAATTTGAAAATTTCAATTTCCCCCCTAAATTTTCATTCCCACCACACTGATTTTAATTTACTCCACACATTCATTTTTCCCCACTTATTTTCTACCATGAATTGATTTTTCCCACTCATTATACACTATAGTTTCATTTGCCCGTCCATTTCTATCTCCCGTTTCTCTCCCAACACTCCCTACCTCTCACATCTCTGTCGCTCGATCTCTTCTCCACCCAAGTAAATTTATATCTCTCTTATTCTTAAGGGTTTGAGTGTTCTTGGATGCTAAGGTTTTAGTTTTTTTTTTTGTGATTTCTGCAGATATCAGATTAAAACACATGGTTACCAAGATAGGTGAGTTTGATTTTTTAGGGTTTCAAATTAATCCTTTTTATTTTGCAGTTTTAATGTTACTCTCTTTCTCTCTCTTGGAATCTTTTTAGGTTCCCACATTGAAACCACAAACACTAGCCATTTTTTGTTTAAGAACCCAAAACATCACTATTCAAAAAAGTTTTAAGATCCGTGACTATAACACGTTTGGGTAGTTGATGGATTTTTTTTTCTTTTTTAGCTTTCTTTAATATTGATGTGGTGACTATAACACGTTTGTTCAAAATTCTTCTAATTTCCATTATTAATTTTTGTAAATGTTAGTGTAAATCAATGGATCTGCATCATATGGTTCCACTTTTGATTTTTGTGTATTCTGTTTAGTTTTATTTGTTCTCATTAGTTTTATTTTTTCCCCTTATTTGCAGGTATTATCTTCATTCCTCTCTCCCCACTAATGACGATTTGAGTTTTAATTTGTCTTTTCTTCATTCTTTTATGCGTAGGGTTTTGTTGGTCTTATTATTTGTTAGTTTTTTGAACTTTATTTCCCTAATGGTTGTTTATATTTTATGCTCATTTTGATTTTACATAGTTAAATTATTTAGATATACATGGCATTTCAATTGGTATTTCTACATTTTTAATTGTATATTTGTGTGTTTGTAATTAATAGGCGTAGAACCAATAGATCTCTAAAATAAGTGTTGAAAAGTTCGCACTCGGTATTAGTTTTGAAGTCATCACACCCTTTGTGCTCGATTGTAGAAAAGAACTGAATCAAAGTTCTTTTTTGTAAAAACAGTAGTTATCTATAATGTTTTTCTGAGTTGATCTTTCCTATTATTTATTACAAGTATAAGCCATGTGCTTTCGTCTTCTGTATTTTTTATCCATTGGACATTAGCGTACATTAGATTTTGTGTTGGAATGTATTTCTGTAACGGACCCTTTTTTATCTTTTGTACTACAATGTAGGTAATACATGATGTTCAGCTGCGTTGGGGGTGATTATGACTCCCATGATGTTGAGCATTACACCAGGGTGAAGTTTATGGATTACACTACAGATAACATGCATATCTATCCATTTCCAACTGGTATGTCATATGTTTCACTTGCTGTAATAGTCAATTTGGACGATCGTCTGTGTTGTTGAAAATAAGCAATTTGTTGTCAATGCGGGGGTGATGATTGTTCTTGATATTACCTATAACTTGCATTTTGCATTTAGAAGCTAGTTCCCTGGCTCAAAACCAACGCTGGCTCAGGCCCTGAATAAGATTATGAAGGTTCATAAATAGTGGGTTTCAATCAATTGTTATTGTGTTTTCAAATAAAGCTTCGAGGTCTATTTGAGTTCTACCTAACTGAACTCACATTACTTTTAGGGATTTGGACACATTTAAAAGGAACAGTAATTGTGTTGATGATACATGATTCTTGAATGGTTCTATGTTGTGTGTTAGTACACGGTCATGAAAAATCTCTATGGTTAAATGTTTCCCCAAAATTGTGTCTATGATTAAATGTTTCCCCAAAATTGTGACCTAAAGTTCGGATTCGTATCTCATATATGACTGTATCTCATATATTACAATTTTAGTTCAACTTTGGATATTATCTTACTGATATATGACCTCAAAATGACAAGAGAGTGTTATGCATGACATGTACTTAGTGTTTGGAATTTGAGACTGCATTTATTATGATGTATATATGAGTGCAATATATATTTTGCATATATGACATCAAATATACCGTTATTATAATGGCATTCAGAGATAAGGCAAACAATACTATTTATTTCTCGATGGAATTCAGAGAATTGAATAATACTTTAGTCATAGGTTGGAGGATGCCTTACCATAATACACAGCAAATGGTTTTAAACTATGTTTCATTTATTGATTTGTAGTGCTGCCTTTTGTTTATCATCTCAAATCATGCACCTATGTTTTCTATTGGTTCATTATCACTCATGTAAGTTTCTAATATAGTTTTTCTATTTTATTTTATCATATTTATCCATTATCACTCATGCTTTTAAACCATGCTTCCAGCTTTGGTGAAAAACTTTGTTGAAAGAAACCTGACTGACATAAGTGGCTCTACCAAAATTATTCCTTTTAGTGCTTCGAGTGAGTTCCCCATGACTTGAAATCTTTCAACAAAGTTTCAATATGAGCCACTTATGCCATAGCTGACTGATACAAATTGTTAAAAGAAGTATAACTGACATAAGTGTGACTAACGTGAGCCACTTATGTCACCCTTGCCAAAATTATAGATTAGTTAGCTATGGCTACCAAAATTGATCTCTGTGCATGGCAGGAAGCACTCATCAATTATCAAAGTTGATGAACAACATCGAATCACAGATGCAAGAGCATCATAATCAGGAGGTAATTTTTCTAATGTGTGGATTATTATATCTTCATCATGAATGGGATAAGTAGTCACATCTAACTGATCTATAATTTTCTAAGTTTCAGAGATATTCGTACATTGATTTGGTATCGCCATCACAGCGCAGCAGTAGCGTTCATTAACTATCTCCATCGCAGTAGAGTGGCTTCTCCTCCGCCCCTGCCAGCAACGCTATCCCTCGAGTCAGTGATTCGTAGCAGCAAGGCAAGCCAAGCATGTACCGTTTGATTTTTTTTTGTTTTTTTATTAAATCTTCAAGCAGGTAACTTTATACATGTGAGGCCGCATTTGGGATAAAAGTGAGACTGCATTTAATTCAATAGTAGCTTGGTCATCCTCTTTGCTGTTGGAGACTGGGTAAGCCTCTATAAATATTTAAAAAAATCATTTGTATTAAGTAATCGAAGAACTCTGCAATTCACAATGGTTTTCACTTTGAAGTTTTTTTTGTACGAATTTGTTGGCACGTTACATCAGTGTTGTCCCTTGCAGCAGCTTCTTCCTCGGCTGGAATAACGGTGTTGTATTTTAATGACTTGGTTAGCTGTGACCTTTATAATATTTTGTATTGTAATTTGATGCAGTGAACTTTATAATATTTTGCTTACATTAAATAATTAGCTTATGTATTGTAATTTGATTCAGTGACCTTTAGAGGTCAAACATAGTAGCTTATGTATTGTAATTTGATGCCGTGACCTTTTTATCTTGAATTCATCTTACATTCACTAGCACATGAGATATAATACTAAGAATGTTTTATTTTCATCCCTTATGCTTCTTGACCTGGGCATGAAAGCAGCTCATGTGGGCAATGACGATGCTGATGTTGTTGTTCGATTATGTCGATGACGCTGTTAATGCTGCTGCAACAACATCACAACAGCCGTGATGCAACAATAACATAACATTTTTCTTCTCAATTTCAGTTGTAATTAAAATGCTTTTGAATTCAATATATTCCCACAAAAAAGCATATTTATGAAGTGTATTATATATTTGTGTCCCCTCTTGTTAAGGTTAAATTAGACTTAACTCTCACTTTGTTAATCGCTTTGACTTACCCCTACCCCATTTTTCGGACAACACACTGGCCCCGATAAAAAATACTCATAATCTTTAATTAGATTGTCCTCCCTAACAACATTAGGTGACCAAAACTCCTTAAAATGTAACATCATTTGACCAATATTATCTCGATTAGAATGATGCCATATTTAGGGTAGTTAGGTTGCCGATAGAACTATATATATTTTTTGGAAACAACATTTTTCTCCTGTTGCATATGATTTTATTTTCCACAGTTTGTACTTAACACCCTAACATCAAACTTCTGAGTGGATTTTTGGGTTTCAATCATCCCTGGGGCATGATAACCTACTCCTCGATATTTGGTAGCCATAAACTTCATCAAATAAGTTAATCCAATATCAGATATGCAACCATCAAGGTCTCAATTGAGGAGGATGTTGGATGACTTGATGTTTTCGTGGGTGAATTTAACACCAACCTCGGAATGGATGTGGGCAATTCCCCTAGCACCTCCAAGTGAGATTTTTAATCTTGAATCTGAGTCAATGGGAGTTCTTCCTATGCCTCTGTTATCCTATATCAAAATTTCAATTTGCATATGTTCTAATATTCTTAGCCTAGATTATTTTGCATTTGTTCACTAGACTATTTTGCAACGTGAGTATTAGTTTATTTGATCGTAGCCTCCTTGATTCCTTTGAGTGTATAAATTTTATATACTCATCTCGGTTTATGTAATTATATATTACATATTGTTATATGTATAAACTACAGATTACAGATTGTTACATATTACACTCCTCTGAGTGTATAAATTTAATACAGATTAGAGATTGTTATATGCATAATTTTTTATCATGAATTTATTGCATCTAAATATAATATTGGTATATGTATTAAATATAGATTGTTGGGACATCTGATAATTTTTAAGAGGAAACAGACATTAACGGCGACATCTGATTTGGAAGAGTCATACAACAACAATACCCACGATAGGAAAAAAGAGCAATAAAGTAAAGAGTTTCACTCCGTCGATGCGTCCCCCAAATTACAGAGTTTCATTCCGCCAATCTACATATGGTACATAGTAGTGTAATCCATGGAGAAGGGCAGAACCCCCAACCAAATAGGTACTTTCGTAGTGCTTCTAAAAAAATGCAGCATTTAAGTGAATCATCTTTGTGCGATCACTGTATAAAGTAAGTAACTATCTCGATCCATTTCCATTGGACAGTGAGTATATTTTCTTCCAGCTAATCCTCCTAAAATTTTGCCCAAATTTTCTTCCAGCTAATCCTCCTATAAATAAAGGAAATTTTGCCCAAATTTTCTAAATTGTTTAAACTATTGTGTTGTAAAAAAAATCGACTTAAATTATGCACGATTTAATAATTTGGAATTTTTTTCTCCATGCCTTCAGGCACGGGCACCACCACTTTTCAATCCAATGGTTGAGATGAATCCTTGAATTTCATTTTTCCCGCCCAAGCATGGAATTTCTCTTATCCCGCTGAAATGTTCAACATACTTTAATTTAAAAAAGTTCACATTCTCCGATGCACATATGCCCTCTTTTACTTTCCCAAAGAACTCTCTCTCTCATTTTCCTTTTATATTCTCCATGACACACAAATTTCCGAATTCAAGAGAAATATCCCTCTGATTCTACCAATGGTTCTAAAGGAACCCACAGGTAACTCAATCGAAACTTTTTTCCATCCCTATCCAGAATCTGAGTGATAATGTATTAGGGTTTTTTATTGCTATAATATTACAATCTCTTATTATTTTGGGTTTATATGGTATTTTGAATATTAGAGATTTGTTTTTCTTTAGCTTGAAATGTTCAAAGTACATTTTGTTTCAAATTTTAATATTTTCTTTCAGGGTACGAAGTTCATAGTTCACGGGTAATGATTATTGCAACATCTTAGGTATTCCCCTCTCTCCCTCCGGTTCTTGCAAGATCAAGCAAAGTTAAATCTCTATCTTGTGTCTTATCTCTAATCTCTCATCTATTCATCTTATTTTGTTTTAGTTTCTAGGTTTGGTTAGTTGGTTTTGGACAATGACGAAGTTTTGAAGGTATTCTTTCAGTGAGTTTCATTTATTTTCCATGTTAAGTAATTAGGGGTTTCAAAATGGGGGTTTGTTTGAGGTTCAAAATCGGAGATTTAATTTTAGTATGCAATTTTTTATTTCAATTAATAATGAATAAAGGTAAATTTTTTATGATGATCAAAGAGGGCCTCTTTATGATGATTGTTAATTTTTGTATTGTTTATTGATTATGTAGGTTTGCATCGTTAATTTTTGTCCTATTTGTTTATTGAATCTATAGGTTTGTATGGTAGTCTATATAGTACATTTTTTTATGAATAACATTTTTGTATCCAATATTATTCCACTTATATTATTTGAATTACATCAATATGTGACATTTTATGGATGTTTTTATGTTACAAGTATCCATTGGGTGTCTTTTTTGTAATGTTACCCAAGTTTGGTGTATTTGTGTTCTACTTTAATTTATATCTTAGTGCTTGAATTATTATTTTCTCATTAAAACTATTTTTTTCTTTTTGAGTCATCTCAAGTGGAAGCTTGAGTCATCTCAGGAAGTTACGTGTTTTTTATCATGTACCACAGAGTGGTTTGAAGTTTTTTATCATTTTCTATTTAATTTGTTTTATCTTATCTCATGAAGGATAATTACACTTAGTTTTGTCTGGTGGATAAAGATCTCAGTTTTTGTTGCCTTATAGTCTTTTGGAAAGGGATCAACGTTAGTTTTTAAACTTCCAGTTGAGTACTCTGTAATTGCATGTATTACCATGTTCGGATCCATAGTTGTTCCTTCTTTATATCAATTTATTTATACCTCTACTAATGTAAGTTAGTAATTTAATGAGGGGTTTCTTTCACTTGCAAAAGTGTTTGTTAAATTCTTTAAGATGTTTGATAAATGGCTTATTACCTCAGAGATTGTAAGGGTGTCTTTATACATACATGAACTAACATCTTTAATTCATTCTTGAAATTGAGAATATGTTCTAAATACTGGAAACTAATAGAGCCGCAGTCGAACGCAATCTGCAGTAACAGATCAGCAGTGGGCTGTAACAAATCTGTAATGGATGTAACATATCCGTAGCATTCCATTCAAAGGTTCTATTTTTTTAGTTTCATATTATGTTTAGATGCTACCTTGCACGGCCATATAAAATATCAACTCAGCTATATACAGTACAACAACTAATTCACCAAGTTGCTATATACAATACCATTCAAGATAACAATATGTCTAATAGTAGTACCTATTTTCCCTGTTAGTAGTGAATATCAATAACAATACGTCAAGTGATCCCCTGCATCAATATCAATAATAAATATCAGTAGTATATCAATATATCAATATCCGTATCATATCAATATTAATATTAGTAGCACATCAATAATCACTGAGCAAGTAGCACATCAATAGCATATCAATATCAGTATATCAATGTGCAAGTAGCAAATAGTATAAGTAGTATATCAGTAGCCTCTTCTTCAACAAAATCATGCTCAAAACAACACATTTAGAAATTTATCAATAATCAATGCCACACAAACCATGAAAGAAGTTCCAAACCTCATTAGCAATATGACTATATTAAACACATGTTGCTATAGAATAAGTATTGTATTAAACACATGTTCCAAACCATGAATGTGTCATTTGACAGAATCTTGATTATGTTAGTATATTTGTTGTTGTTCTGTTTCATTATTTTAGTTTAGTTCGACGTTTAGAGAATAGCCGTCCCACCTTCATCCATTTATAGTTTTGTTGTGTTTATTTAAAAAATTACAGTATTCATATATGTTTGAGGAATGCTATATCTTTCATATGTTTGAGGCCAAAAAATGGACTAGGTACTTCAACCATCCACCTATTATTTATCAAGGTTTCAATCAATGAGGGTTTATTAATAATTAGGTAAGTACATCTCTTTTATATTACACAATAGTCATATTTGTCTTTGGTTGAGCCGGTTATTTCACTGTCTTTGTTTTTTGGGGGAAAAATAATTTTAGAATAGGATATTCATGTAGTTATGTTTTAATTTACGATATTCACTTGGAATTGTATCTCCAATTTATGTAGGTTGAACATGAGTTTATATGTGCCATGAATGACTAATATTCTCATAATTGTAGGTGGAATTGAAATCAAGTGTGACACTCAGCTTCATCGAGTTTAGTCATAACAGGTTGTGTACACCCTGATGTGAAGACAACCTCATGTGACAACCCGCCCTAAATAATAACGGGTGGCCAGCCCTATACTAAAATAAATCAGGTATCTCAGATGGCACAGTCTCAACATCAACATACAACACTAAAATATAAGGCTAACTACCCGAAATCATTAAGTGCGAATTGTCAAAATTTTAAAACTTTTTATTTAACAACAACAACAAAACCAATAATGCACATAACCAACAATATACATCTAACTATGATGAGTGAAATGTGCAAGTTCCAACAATATGAAAGAGTACAATACATTATACAACAAAATCTCAACAATGAAATACCCGAATATGCTGTCGGGTAACAGACAATACAATTAACTGATAGTGAAATATGAAAGTGTTAATCTATAACACTTGAATACTAACTCAATACAACAGAATCCTAATCTAGATATACAAAGATAGTAATCGACTAAAGCCAAGTTCCGCAACAGTCCGCTACTGCCACAGCTCCACGAATCCAGAATGGAGGAATATCAAAGGCGTCCTTGCGGAGGAACACCTGAAGTAATACAATATATATACATGGAGGAGGAAATATAAACGGGTCAGAGCTCGAGTTTTGAAAAACATTTTATAGCAAGTGTATTAAAATGCATAATAATTATAAATGCATTATTACATGATTTAGTTGGAATCGAGCTCTCCATAAAAACCATCTCACCTCTCAACTAAAGCGCGCACTAAGCGTATGCACGTGATCTCCAAATGGATGCCCGATTCTATGTAGGTAAGAGGATTCTAGCTTAAACCCAAAATAAGTTTTTAAGTGAAACCGTCTATCCTATGTCCCAATCTACATTTGTTCCCACAATTTATAAGTTATATACATTAACTTTAATGTAATAATTATAAACATCTTTATAATGTTCATTTGTTGAACATATAAAGTTACATGATCCAATCATGTCCACATCATCACAATACATCAACAATCTCATTTACTAGAATATTTGTATTCTAGTGATGCCCTTTTTGGGCATGAAACCATATATATAATTATTATAGTAATTATATATGAGTTATTTAGCGTCATGAATATTTAAGACTAAACTCCTCTCGATTTTCAACACAGCACTGCGTTTCGTGCGTGGGACGTCTCGCCGAGGAGAAATCCAAACAAGGAACCCCCCCGTTACACTACTCCTGACCGTATTAATCATCGAGGCTTGTTATGCCCTCAATTCATGATGCATGTAACCCAAATTATTTTCCAATTTTAATTTATGAATATTCCCAATTCTCAACAGTACACGGCGTTTCATACGTGGGGCGTCTCGCCGAAGCGAAATCCAAACAAGGAATCCCCCCGATTACACTACTCCTAGCACTGTCGATTGTCGGGATAGGTGATATATATATATAAATGATTATGAGCATTAAGGACTAAACTTATCCCCAAGTTCCAATATTACACTGCGGTTCGTGCGTGGGACGTCTCGCCGAGGCAAAATCCAAATAAGGACCCCTCCCCCCGATACACTAATCCTGGCAATGTAGGTTATTGAGGTCAATTATGCGCTTGACACCCAAGTACAAACACAAACAATAATAACCATCCAACCGAGCTATAACTCGAAGGACGTAAGCTCACATGCTATCATCTTCCAGAAACCCATATACGTAGCAAACTGGGGCCACCTGGTGGGGTTCAACAACACCCACCTCGTGATCAACTCACGCACACAACGTCCGGGAAGCGGTCATAGTTCCTAACCGACAAGTGAGAGCAACACATACCCCCGCCCTCTCACCCCAAAAAGAAATAAATGTATATCATAAATGTCATTTGTTGACCACAAAGGATGACTATGACCTGGGGAATATCCACACCCTGCGTTATTTGTCAGGATGCTCACCCTCTACGCACGAAACTTCCCAATGATAGAAAGGAGGGGGTATGCTTAACATGTATATACACCATCATATAAGGTATACATACATCCCACATAATAAAGATATACCATTATATAAGGTATACCTGCAACAATCATTTTCATGTTTATAATACGCCCATTGGCGAAATTTTATTAACATCATTGATTACTATATTTCTCTCAAGATACACTAATAGTCAATTCTCACACCTAACCCCACTTAGTATACTTGATACTATTTCTCACTTGAAGCTCACATCTCGCTTCTATTAGCATTTCTCAACGTGTGAGATATCTCCCAAATCAAACATCAATAAGGATATGTCTATATCCGTATGCACCTCAAATAGCATTCATAATTCTCCATCTATTATAGGGTTCAATTCATTTAATGAACCATTAAAGTTATCCCATTCGGGATTGGATCCTAAGATCCGTTATCTTTAAGTTATTCTCATCATCAACTCGTGAACTCGTTATTATCACCAAATAAAAACCTCCCAAATAAAAGTGGGCTTCCCCACTTAGAAAAATACCAAAATCTCTAATCGGTATTCCTCAAATTTAGTCAATATGACTCCAAAATTTCTTATAAGGGAAACTCACTAAAAGTCTCCAAAACATACATCAAATATCTCCTATAGAGATCCCCAATCGATAACCTCGAACAAAACGGGATGAAATTCTTTTTAGAAAAACAATCCCTCAAAAGCCCTGTTTCCGAATCGATTCGGGCCAATTCCGAATCGATTCGGCCCAGCGAATCGATTCGGCCAGGAAGGCGAATCAATTCGGGTCATCAAACCTGGGAATCTATCTCAGGCCGAATCGATTCGGCTGGAGTTCGAATCGATTCGGTCACTCAGACCTGGGCACCTGCATAATTCCGAATCGATTCGGCTAGGGGGGCGAATCAATTCGGCCCTTCAGAACCTCGAAAATGGCTACTTTTTAAGTAAGCCAAAATACCCAAAATTCATTTTAATGGTTTTCTATCCATTTCTCTTCAACCCAATCACATATATATCATCAATATTCATCCTAGAATACATATAAACTAATTTCTAACCTTAAATCCATTTTATACACTACAAATCTAAGGTTTTTCCCAAAAGTTAGGTTTTAACAATTCAAATCTAAAATCCAAAATTCAATCCACAAATCATGCAATAATTGGTACACAACAACTATTTAGCAAGTTTAATCACTTGCCTCGGGTTCGTAGGGTCTGAATCCGCCTTGAGATCGCGTATTGGCTAGAAGTCTCCACTCTCTCTCTCTTTTCTCCTTCCTTTTCTTCTTCTTTCTTTCTCTCTTTCTTTTTATTTCTCTCTTTGGAGAATTGTTTCTCCCGTAGACTAAATATGCCGAAATCCCAAAATACACATCTTTAAATGATAATACACACTTTAAATGACTCGGTAACTTTAATTCGAGTCAAACGGTCCTAATTTATTTCGGAACCCAAATAGACCCCAAGTACAGTCATTTCGACTTTCTTGACCCTTCCGGAAATGATGGTACCCTTAGAATTTCCATTCGACACACTTTCTAACAACTCCAAATTTTGACTTTAATTGGCAACTTAATTATTTCTCCAATAAAATATTATTTATTTATCCCAAAATAAATTAATTATTGTTCCAAAAGTCTTGGGGTATTACACCTCAAAAATGTTGTCACCGTATCGGGAGAAGTTAAGGTCTGTAGATTCAATACACTTAGCGATAAGTTCCAGATTAGTTAGAATGTAGATAACATTTGATGCAAATATAGATGTTATAGAGTCCTGATTCAGAATGTGTGAATCGATATCTTTTTATGTCATGTCTATAATTTAGGCAAAGAAAAAACTATTTGTGTGCTAAGTATTTGCGTGTCCATGATCAAATAATGTCGTTTTATGCATAGTTTTATTACCCCTCCTGGTCAATTTACTTTAATAACCCCTACTTAATGTAATTTGTATAGGAATCCTCCTAAGAAACGTTTCAATTTTAAGGTGCATTTGATAATGAGGTTGGACATGGAGAGCAAAATGATAATTAAAGCTCGGGATAAATGATGAATACCAGCCTCGCCGAAGATGCCACAATTTCTACTAAAGACCAGCCTCGCTGAAGATACAAATGAATGAGGCTGTGAATGATTACTGTGTTGGAGGAGAAAACAAATGAGGTTGAAGAACAGGCTGCATCTGAAGCTAAACCAAGCGAGATTGAACTGAATGCAGCAGAGCCAACTTCCAGAAGATATTCTTGACGAAAAACCTGACATTGATGATGTGCAAATGGAAGAAGGCCAGTCTGAGGAGGATAATCCAATATTACTACATCCACAAAGATTTTAGCCTTAGAGAATGGAACTGAATACTCAATCCCTTAAGTACATCACAAATAAAACTAAGCTATCTCTATTCATAAATCTCATTCTGTTGTTTGAAGATACTTCACGAAGATGGTTCGTGACATATTGCTATCACTGTGAGCATATGAGAAGAATATATTTAAAGGAATCAATTTTTGTGTTGTTGGTGGTTATGTAAAAGCCCCACTGATAGATTTTTTTTCTTATTTTGTTTTCAATTTTTAAGTGTTTCAAGTTTTTTTTCTTTCTTGGGGGGATAAGTTAAAGGGGCCTTTTTCTTAGTCTAATAGGTTAATTGTTGTTGGTTTTCTATTGTCTTCAGCTTTGTCTGTTAGGAGCACACAGTCTCTTTTGTATTTTATTGATTATTTCTAATTGTAATGTTATCAATCTCTTTATACACATCAAATCTCATACTGATAAAGTTTTTTCAGTTCTTCAATTTAGCAGGATATACATCATCTTTTTGTATAATATCTATTTTTCTATTATATCAAGTAAACATGCCATTTCCATGCAATTTTATTGTGTTATGTCTAAAATTATTAATATACTAAAATTATTAAATATCTTTGTATATTTTATGTGGTGAATAGTTCTATAAACAAATGAAAATATGTCCAAATTTTCTAAATTGTCTAACACTATTTGTATTTTACATAAAACTTTATGACAATTTTTACACCCAATTTTGACACACTTAATAATTGTTACACCCAATTTTGACACCCAATTTAATACGAGTAAACACACGATTAAAATAATAATACATGATAGCACTTTTGAAAATTGCATGTGCGGTCGCATAGTATCCCCACACTAGTTCCTTATTCTATAGTAACAATTGCATTAAATTATTGACTGTCATGCGATGTAATCATGTAAAAGTTAGTAATATATGTCAACAGTTATATTAAGTACCACACAATTAGATGTATGGTGTAAAAGAGTTAAGTTACATGTAACAATTATGCACTTATATATATTGGGGAATGATATATAGATGTTTTGTTGGTGAACGATATTTTTGTTGTTTTGCAATTACATACTTTCAAAATTTTTACCGTTTCGTGATTACGTACTTTTAAAATTTTCGCTGTGACTTCAGGCACGGGTATCCGCTAGTATATGTATATTGAGCAAATTCTTTTTTCAACTCCAACCATGATAAATTCTCTCACACAGAAGGATTATAAATGACACCATTTTTTTTTAAATACCAGACAAAAATTGTAAAACAAATTTGAAGTAGAATATAAATCACTTCACTATATTTTATATGAAAATTGTAAAAGTTATTGTGCGGTGTAAAGTGCATGAGTTATAGAAAAATACTATAAATTCCAAGCTTAATTTACAAAGGCATTTCATGTTATTTAATTTTAAAGCTAGAGTATATGAGCTATAAATGAAATAAATTATACAATATCTAAGCATGTAGGTTAAAATAAAGCACATGGTATATTTACACACACACACACACGCATATATATATATATATATATATATATATATATATATATATATATATATATATATATATATATATATAGAGAGAGAGAGAGAGAGAGAGAGAGAGAGAGAGAGAGAGAGAGAGAAAACACTATCATCAGTGTATCGAAAGAACATAACTTTAAATAAATGGCCTCCACTGACTCAGAAGGTCTTTGATTTAGATTTGATCAACATCAAACTTGCTAAACCAACTATGATTTTTTAAGGATTCTGAAATGATTTCAGGAGGAAAATTTGTGATTTTTTCCCCCTTGAGGGCCTTGTTAGATGTTCCAAAATTATTCTGTTTAACCTAATATACAAAACTCCTACTAATCCAAGTACTCTCCAAGGGTACATAAGGGTTTAAGTAAAATGAAAAACTCTATAAGATGAACTTATTTATGGCAATGAGTACACTAAAAAGGGTTGGCTTTCATAAGAGTGAATTTTTTTTAAGCATTTGTTTTTTAACTTGAAACACACATACTTGTTATAATAGGTTCAAATGAACTCCACCTTAACTTTTTTCTTCACTAATGAACTAGTGGAATAAGAACTCGCTAAGGTTGGTGATAAAATGTGTTGTGATGCAGGGCACACAAGAGTGTTTTGGCTACTAGTGTATGAAGGAATCTCACTAATAAAACCTACTCATCTATTGTCTCTTGGAGAATTATACCAAACTTTAGATATGTATCTTCCAAATCCAACTTCAAAGTGGATGCAAATAAAATCTCGATCTCTTGCATGAAGATTTTGTTTATTAAGTCAATATTGGAGTTTTCCTTCTCTAAAAAGATTTCCTCAAATACCAAATCTCAACACGAAGAAAGTCATTGTTTCTTCCCTCTATTCCAAGTGATTCACAAAAGACTATTTTTCTGTAGAAATCGTTCACACAACTCTCACTCACCAAAGCCCTTTCATGTTTGACATTGGCTAATTTGGTGGAGAGTTTTATGTTTTGATTCTTGAGTTATATGGACTCCTCGAAAATTTGATCACATGCAGTAATAATATCTTCATTTACACTTCCACCATCATCCGAAAAGGCGTTGATGGTAACATGAATACATGTAGGAGGAGCATCAAATTCATCTCAATCATTTGACTAGTCAGATCTCCGCAGGGGCCACAAATGTTGCATATTTATGTTTGGGAGACTTTTGATCCGAGTCTGAGTCATCATCATTAAAATTGTCTTGTTATGCAGTTTCGACATTACCTTGACACGGTTCCGAATTACATTGCTTGGATAATGTCTTTTATTACCACACGTATAGCATATGACGGCCCTTAGGGTATCTTGCTTCTTCTCCCCACATCCTTGACCGGACTCAAACCTAAGAAGGTATGAATTCGGGTAGCGTTTGGTTTGGATCCATTTTTTCCATGTCTTGACAAATATCCTAATACATGACACCATCTTCTTTATTAACATCAAAAGAATTAACAAAGAAACCATGTGAGGTTTTTATTTAAAAGCTATGCTCTTATTTTTTATAGGTTCTCTAGGGTGTTAATTCGAATTCGTATCAATAGGGATTAAACCTAAAACTAATGAGACCCACTCTAATACCAGTGGAGAGAGCGAGCTCTCGACGGTAGCTACCCAAGAAAAAATTAGTTACCAATTAAAAGAAAACCTATAACATCCTAAAAGTCTATGTGAATTTTTTTAATAAAGAATAGATACTAGACAAAATTTAACATCATATTAAAAAAAACTGCTTCTAATAGTGAGGAATAATAAAATAATTCACACAACACAGGATGTAGGAGGGAAAAATCCACGAATGGGAAAAACTTTGAGGTTAAATGAACAAAAAATATATTATGATAGAGATTTACACAATAGAAAAATATGACTTACAATCACACAACACTCTAACTTCACTATCCATTCTTTCACACCATATTCTCCGGAGAGGGCACTAATAGCTACAGTACACAATACAATCGTGAACAATTTACCGCAATCAATGTTTTCAAATATTATGCCAAAAACTTGTTTGAAGTAGGAAAACATTTTGTTTAATGGTAATGGAAATGGAACCAACAAGTAACCGTTGTTGTACATTGACGATGTATGAGGATGTACTAAAGTTGAAAATATAAATAAAAATGTTGGTTACTCTGAAACTCAATAAGTGTTTTAAGTTGTGAAAGAATCTACTTAAGAACAATATATTTTGGAAAAATAAGTTTTCCAAAATTCATTTGAGTAGGAAAGTCTAACTTTATTCATTTAGTACAAATCCCAACTTGAACAACATAACGATAAAAAATAGTTTTGTTTATAAGGCTACAAATATTTCTCTTTTCCACACTTAGACTAATGGAACAACCCACAAACTATAAATCCAAATGAATAAAACAAATGGGGGTATAGCTTGAGTTCACACAAGGGTCGATACATAATTCCTGCCTAATTCTAATTGTGTCTTGGCACACACTATAGGGAAATCATTTGAGAAAGATATCAAAAAGTACAAAATTACAAAAGTTCGCAGACCCGTCTGCGGGAAGCATGGACTTTGCTAACACAAAGGCTCGGCGAAACTATGTCATGCCACAAATAACGAATTTTATACGGAGGATCCCAAGGGTCGTGACCAACAAATGCAAAACTTTGCGGACGTGATGACCTGATGTGCAAATGCGATGTTTCAACGAGCATGATTGATTAGTTTCCAGTTAGGTAGATTTTCATGAAACTCCAGTATTTTCTTGTTCACCCTATGGCCAAGTAAATTCTATATTGAAACAATATGCATTTTAAAACGTAAGTTTTTATGTAGGAAAAATATGTCGCATTATGTATTTTGGAAATCTCAAAAATTATAAAAAATTAAATATAAAAGATTTTCCAATTTAGAAAAATTATTTGATGAAGTGTTAAATCTAAGGCCTCTCATTCCTATATCTTTAAAACCCGATTTAGCGACTGTACTGTATTGAAATGAAATATCGAAATTAATGTACCGAAAGTACCAAAATGATATTATCGAACTTACCATATTGAAATTACCAAATTTAATCAAACAAGAATACCCAATGGATAAAGCCAAACACAACCACACTTCTTTTATAGGTTCTTTGCTTTTCTTTAAGTGATTAACATTGAAGCAACCCATGAATTAATACAAGATTTTACCGCCATTGGATCATTCATAACACAACTTATAATAAGACTGGGATTAATGATTCATATTCAACACCACAACTTACGGCTCTCTCTCTTATCTCACAAAATAACACCCTTTCCTTTTTTTTTTAATCACAAAATCCCTTAACTCGACTCTCTTTATCAACCCATCATTCCGTCGATTCATCCTCACCTCATCTCACTTTTTCGATAATACTTCACCTCAACTGTTTTTTTTTATTGTATGTGGATTATTTCTGGTATAAATCTTTCAGATCCGATAAAATATGGTCATGACATTCAATATTAGAAGTATTTGAATCTTTATAACGATTTATATTTATGATATAAATCATTTTTCTGGGTAGTTGACAATTTCAATTCAAAGGACTTTTCAGTGAATACTCCATTGAAAATTTAGATTTGATACTCTAGAACAACAATTATATATATCAATGCAATTATATATATCAATGGAATGAAACATTATATCATCTCATTCACTGAAAAATGAACTACTCTTTCAACTCATTCACATTCCCCACTCTCCAATTTAATATTATGTTAAATTTAATTGGATTAGACTCTTAGTGTGTCGTGATGATATTTATTTTGGATTTTAATGTTTCTATATAATTATAAAGACGACACAATTATAGTCTTTGTTTTTAAATATGCATATAAAAAGATTTAGTTAACTAGTACAAAAAGATACCCTAATGTACAGAGTATTATCAAATTGTAAAGAAAAATTTACCAAACGATGTATTGAACAGTTTGATTTTGATTTATGAACTGGTGTGTATCTACTGATAAGATTAAGAATTTTAATTTGATGATATCAATGTTAATATGATATTGATATCTTCTATTTACCAATCAAATCGACATAAAACCAGCCCGAATGAATTTGTGAAAAATGTTTTAACATTGCATTGTTTTAAATATAACAAATATATTAATGGCCACCCGTCAACAAATATATGTATTATAGATGACAACTATATTATAAAGAAAATTTAAAAATGTCGAAAAAATAAATATATATCAACAAATATATTCAATATCCACGCGTCATCACGAGTATGTCCCAATCCCACCCAAAAAATCAACCTACAAATCCGCCCGAGCTAATCCCCGCTGTAGAAATAAAAGAAAAAGCCGAACTAACTTAAATAAATAAACAAAGCATAGAAAAGATGGAAGATGAAGAAGACTAGAGAACTGAAAATCTCATCCGTCCAGTCCAGGTGTCTCTACATGAAAGCCATGGCGAGAAACGAGGCAGTTAGTGCTGTCCCAGCAACGACAGCTCTCTGGACCCAACCATCAGCAAAACTACCATTGGGAGGCGAATCTGCGGCTGGCTGTCCCGAAGGAGTCTCGGATGAGGGGCCGTTGGTGGGTGGAGCCGGTGGTGAAGCAATTCCCGGGGTAGGAGCCTGTGTTGGGGTACCTGATGGGGTTGGGGTTGGTGTTGGTGTTGGGGTTGGGGTTGGGGTTGGTGCTGTTGGAGATGGTGAAGGGGATGGAACTGGGGCAGGAGTTGGTGGCAAAACAACTGGTGAGGGTGCGGGTGTAGGAGTGGCGGTGGGTGGGATTCTAGGGGATGCTCCGGGAGCTTGTGCTATGCATGAAGTGGCCAGCAAAGATAAAACCATCAAAACTTGGAAATAAGAAGAACAAGAAGAAGAACCCATGTTTGTGTGTGCTTTTTTTTTAAGGGAAAGAGAGATGATATCTATATCTGTATAAATATGAGAGAAAAAGTGGGGGATTGAGTTTGAGTGTTTGTTGGAATATGAGACGGATATATATCTTCATGGAAAGGCGGTATAGGGGGTGGGGAATCGAATGGATTTTTACTTTACGTGTTGTCTTGTTTTCGTGGAAGTTTCGGGAGAGAAGAAATAGATAGAATACCGAACGCCAGCTATATTGCACAATAACACCGTCTACATGGTAACAGGAATTCTGGTCTTAGAAAAAGGGCCTTTTCTATTTCTTCCGTTTTTTCAACCTCTTGTGATGTGATTGGTCAATCTCATTGTTACGAATCTATTTTCATAAAAAATACGAACCTATTTTCATAAAAAATATGAATTCACGTAGATTCACGTAAGGGGGGAAACATTTTTGCTGCAAAAATGAACGTCTCCTAATTAAATGAGTTTTCTCTTTTCAGGACTCTTTCATAAAATGTTTAAACAACAATTGAGATTCCCAATATTTACATATTCAATAAATGCATGAAATAAACTTCATCAATCTACATATTCGATACTACTCTATTTATATATCTTTTTTAGCTTTTTTATTTTCAAAACAGTTATTATACAATTTTAACTTTAAAAAAAAATTGTTTTTTACCAAAAGAAAAATCAGTGCATTTTTTAAACATTTTTTCAAACATATTTTTATATAACTATATATAAACTGAATATAAATATAAATAGAGTTTTAATAGATCTATATCTAAAAACTGTACATTTTTTTAAACCATATATTTATATATAGAAAAAAAACATCAAATACATATACATTATATATAGATATATAAAGAGTGTATTTTAAAAAAATGTACAGTTTTTTTTTGGTAAAAACTGTTATTTTTTAATACAGTAAAAATTATATAAAACTGTTATTAAAAAAAACAGCAAAAAAAAGTTATAAATACAAAATTGTTAATTTAACAAAAGTTGAACAGTTTTATATATTTTTTAACTGATTGTTAAAGAATGTTTTAACAATTTTGTATAACTTTTTAAGCTATTTTTTTAAAAACAGTTTTATATATTTTTTAACTGTTTTAAAAAAATAACAGTTTTTTAAAATTAAAAAACAGTACATTTTTTTAAACATTTATATAAAACTGTTATTTAAAAAATTATTTTTATACATTTTTTGTTGTAAAAACTGTTATTTTTTTGATACAGTAAAAATTATATAAAACTATTATTAAAAAAACTGCAAAAATAGTTATGCATACAAAATACACTCTTTAAATATACATTTATTTTTATATATAAAATCTTTATATATAAAATAGGAGCTGTTTTATAAATAGTGTATTTAAAAAAAATGTTTATATATATGCACTGTTTTTTTTATTTTAAAAAACAGTTATTTTTTTAAAACAGTTAAAAAATATATAAAACTGTTTTTAAAAAAACAGAAAAAAAAAGTTATAAAACTATTTTTTATATATAAAACTGTTTTTTAAAATACACTCTTAATATATCTATATATATAAATAAATATTTTATATATCTCTATATAATATATATATATATTTTATGTTTTTTTCTATACATAAATATATGGTTTAAAAAAAATTGTATAGTTTTTATTTAAAAACTTTTTTTTAAACAATGTATTTTATATATAGAAAAAAAAAGTAATATATATATATATATATATATATATATATATATATATATATATATATATATATATATATATATATATGTAGATCTATAAAAACTCTATTTATATATATATTCAGTTTATATATATAGTTATGTAAAAATGTATTTGAAAAAATGTTTAAAAATGCACTATTTTTTCTTTTGGTAAAAAACAGTTATTCTTTTTTTTTTTTAAGTTAAAAATGTATAAGAACTGTTTTGAAAATAAAAGAGCTAAAAAACGATATATAATTAGAGTACTAAAGAATATGCAGATTGATGAAGTTTATTTCATGCATTTATTGAATATGTAAATATTGGAAATTTTAATTGTTGTTTGAACATTTAATGAGGAGAGAGTCGTGAAAAGACGAAACTCATTTGATTGAGCGACATCCATTTTTGATGTCGTTGAAGATAGCAAATTTTTTTCCCTCTTTTGGGTACATGTGTAAGTTATTTACAGTAGGTCCTCGATAATAACTCACCTAAATTATGAATTGAGTTTCAAAACTCTCCCTTGGAACACGAGGCTCCCAATTTTAATTTTTAAATATAATTTTCCTATAGAGATGTGGAATAGGATAGTTCAATACAACACACACAAACACCAAATTTTAATTTCTTTCAAATTAAAATTAAACTAATACTCAAAGTGAAATTAAATTAAATGACAAATAAATTTTTCACTTAAACCAAATTAATTCAACCCAAGTCCTAAATTTGCCTAACAAGATGAATTCATTTTTCTATTTAGGCCAAACCAAATTTTATCAAATTAAATTGTGCCGACTTGAATTAACTTAATTTAAATTCACCCAATTAATTTTAACACCAAATTAAACAAGTAGTGATTTAAACCAAATTTTATCTTTTTACCTAAGCATGCATCTAAGGTGAATTTTACAAAAGATAAAATAAACAAACCACTACACGACGATGTACGAGAAAAACCTACAACGGGAAAAATCTCGGACGGCCCTGGCCTAACAAATTCACTAAGTATGGAATTGGAATATCCTACAACTCACTCATGAGGGAACAAGTGTCGTAAAAGCTTCTAAACTCCAAAACTTCACCACTCAATGTGAAACCATCAAAATGGATGAAAAAGAAACATTCGATGAGTTTCATGCTAGAATCTCCGATATAGTAAATTCTTCATTTAATTTAGGAGAGAAAATATCCAACGACCATGTTGTAAAGGAAATCCTTAAGTCCCTACCCGATAGATTTATCCTTAAAGTGACCGTTTTAAATTTTTTACCCACCTTGCACTCTACCAAACTTGAGGAACTAGTAGGTGAGTTACAAACTTATAAACTAGATATGTTCCCCTCCAAAAATAAAAAGAAAATTGATAAGGGCATTGCTTTGAAAGCCCGAAAGGAGGAAACACAAGTTGTGAATGACGAGAGTGATAGTGACTCGGAAGATATGGCTATGTTTGCTAGGAAGTTTCGTAAATTTCTTAAATTTAACAAAGATAAATTTAAAAATGATTTTAAGAAATTTGAAAAATCTAAGCATGACAAAGCCGAAAAGATCCCTAAAACTTTTAATAAAAATTTAAATAGGGACGAGTCAAATAGGTGCTATGGTTGTGAGGGTTATGGCCATAGGGCGAGATAGTGCCCCACTTAACTAAGGAGAGAAGACAAATAATCAATTTCCTATAATGCCACCTTAGTTATGAAAGTGAAAAGGAAGAGGGACCCGAATCCCCCATTGAGCGCAACTTTACCGCGTTCATGGCTTGTCATGTGAGAGATAGTGAGAAATTGTCCGACGATGACATCTCAAATCATGACACTTCTGAGGCCTTTATTTGTGAAGCTCTAAAAGATGATGGTAGTGGGAGTGGAGAAGAGAGAGACAATGAAAGTGAAAATGAGGTTGATATGAGTGAACTTCAATTTGCATTTCAAGAATTATATGTTGAATCTATAAAATTAATGAGGGAAAATTTGAAGTTAGAAGCGAGTTTAAAAGAGCGTGCCAAGGTTGTCGATGAGAGTGCGTTAGTTGATGACCTTAGGACGCGAGAGAGAGCTCTTCGAGAAAAGCTTGAGCATGTAGAAGGCGAGAGAGATTGTCTTAAGGGCTTAATGGAATCCTTGAAAAAGGAGATTCTCGCGCTTGAAGAACGCAATGTTTTATTAGAGTATCACATTTTAGATTTAGAATATAAATTAAAAGACTCTAGTAATGTCAAATTTGATTTGGAATGTCGTTCTGAGAAACTAGATAAAATATTAGGAACGGTCCAAATTAAAAATGACACGTGTGATTTAGGCTTCGATACTTGTAATGAATCAACTCATAAAGCCAAAACCAATGTTTTAAGAGAATCACCTAGGAAAACCTTTAGAGATAAATCCTTAGGTACTGCCTCTCGACGCGTTTTTACTTGTTCACACTGTGGTCGAAAAGGTCATCTTAAGAAATTTTGTTTTGATCTTACAAGATTTTCTAGAAAATCCCAACGTAAGGCAATCGAGGTAGCCAAGATTCCTATACCCAGAAATCATTATTCGTCATTAGTTTGGTTTAGGAGACCCGACTAGGTTGCGTTACAAGATAAGATGTTTAATTCTCATTTACTTTCACACGATACCTCCCTTGCTAAATCCAAAGGTTGAATCTGTTAGTTTTTTGCATACTCTAGTTTTTTGTGCTTCATATCATATATCATTGCTAGTTGTATGCATATTTTTCATTTTCTAGTCATTTTTTTATCACATATCTCATCCTAGAATTATGATTTTTGTTTATCTTTTGTATTATATTTAGTTTAGTTTGCATTAAATGAAAAATACAAAAAGTTTTTTATTTTGTGTGTATTTTAGTTTGACACACTTTATGTGGCATATACTTGTGTTTGAATCCGCTCTTGTTCGCTTCCATGTGGCTAGAACTTTTGGTTAAGATTGTAATCCTTAAAATGTTCTTTACCATGCCTATATGGAGTAGTTGGATTTTGTGTTGCTTAATGAATTCTATTTTTATATGCCTTTATTCACACGTGCACGAGCTCACTTGAAATTTTAACTCCACATGTATATTTGAGCTTTGTGAGGTGTTCTCCTACCAATCTAGTCATCTACATATTTTTTATCTAGGAGGATTTGTGCATGTTAAATCCGTTGCACGTGATATTTGTGTGATATAAAAAAAATTATATGAATGTCCACGGGAAAAGGCTCCAAAAGAAAATTGATCATTTGCGAGTAATCCACCATTTATAATGGACCTAAAAGAAATATGTGGTCCAAAGGCCTAAAAGTAAAATATGGCATTAAAGGAAAAATAATTTGCCAAGGCCTATTTTGTTTAGTTGATATAGTCATTCCATGTTTATATGCTTATTTTGAGGGACTTTGGATGGTATATCAATGGTTTTGCACAATGTTCGTTTATCCTAGTTGCGCTTTCATTGTCATGACTCTATTGGTTTGTAGAATCATCAAAATTCTAGGCTTATGTACATTGTGTATGTTTGTTCATTGAGTTCAATTTATATTGTCACATAAGGCTATATCTAAATGTGATAAAGTTTTGCAATCAAATGAGAACTCGGTGAACATGTTTTAAGTGACTGGGTCGAAATTTAATTGTTACTAGTTCACACCCCTACACTTCTGTTTACCACATGTATTTGGACACATTTTTTCCATACGACTGAGAAAAGCTTAATGTATTTTGTGTCATATGTGGTTTTTATATCTATATATGTGTGCTTTCATATATTTTATATCTAGTGTGTATACATATATATGATATTTTGTTTTGTTTAGTCTTGCCCTTTTTAACTAGTCTGCATATGCTTTAATTCAAAAGTGGTACCTAACTTGTTGCAAAATGTTTGTTTGATATCACATGATTAGTTTCTTATGTTTCAAATTGATATCGTTTTATTCCCATCATAGTTAGCACCCTTTATTCTTGCTTGGATTAGCTATTTGTTGCTCGTATGTTTACATGTTCTTTGAACTTTATGCACTTTTATTTTTCTCATTGTCCCATTTTTATATGCTTATGCAATTTTTAAGGGGAGAAATTGGACTTAAGATAATATTGGGGAGAAATGAGTATTTTATTAATTCTATCACCTTTGTCTATTCCTGAACAAAAAGGGGAGAATGATAGGGGAGAAATGGTGTTTAATCCTATTATTATCATATCTTAGTTTATGAGATTTAACTTAGGGGGAGTGCGCTATCTTCTTAGGTTGATCATAGTTGATAAATGAGAATTAATTTAGGGGGGGTATTTATTTTACATGCAGTTAATATTCTTGATTGTCCCTATGCATTTAATAGTTTTCTTAAGTGTGCAGAATTTTTTCTCAATGGAAACTTTCATCAGCAAAGCTATTTATCCTAAGTGGTCCCTGGGACAAGCTTCTTTTTTTTTATTTTTTGGGTGGGAAGTTTTTGAGTCTAGTAAAGCTTGGGGGCCCTTTAGGATTTTGTTTTGGTTTTTGTCCCGGAATACCCAAAGGGGGAGATTTATAAGGACACAAGTCTCCAATTGAGTCTTATGTAGTGTTGGCTCAATTCTGGAAAAAAATAATTGTGTCATAGGATAGAGTTCATGTGTATCCATCCAAGCCTATGACATGTTAAAGTTGAAGACGTTGCAGCCTACTTATCAAGAGAACATCATTGTCGAGTTTCAGTGCCTCGTTTCACGTCATCAACATCATATTTCAAGTCTCCAAAGGTATGAATGCTTTTATATATTTATAGGAGATTTGGAATAATTTTTATTGGGTGTAATGTTTACTTAAAATAAAGTTTTTGGGCTGAAATCGAAAAATGCACTTTCTGACATTTCGTTCGAAATGTCGTTCGAAGGAGAATTTTTTTTGAACGAGTTTGCCAATGAATTTCCCTTTTTGGCCACTGGATTATCGTTAGATGGTCGTTTGAACGAGACTTCGTTCAAACGAAAATCTCGTTCGAACGAGATTTCTGGCGGGAATTTTTTTTAGCAGTTTTCTCCATGTTCCCACTATTTTTTTTCCACTAACCTTTTGATAGAATTAATAGGTGAGGGAACCAACATTGAAAAACTTGATTTTGACATTTTTCAAAACATATTTGAGAGAACATTTTAGAAAGAAAAATTTCTTAGTTCAAAAGTTCATTGTTTAGTGTTTTTGTGTAATCGTGATCTAATTTCTACAAAAACACTTACACCCAAAGTTTTTTTTTTATCAAAGTTTCTACTTCTATATATTTGCTTGGAGTGTTTTGGCACTGGGTTCACTTCTCTACCCAAGAAGAAAAGAGTTTGGGTTTCCTTCAACATCCCTCAAAGAAGAAGAAACTGTTGTTTCGCTGCGGCATTCTCACATGGTGAAAGGCACCATGTGTGGTTGATGGTTGATGGTTGATGGTTGATTGGTCTCAATTAGTGGAATCCAAGGTTCCAGTGGACTCCGGGATTATTCGCTAGGCGAAGGTGTTTACAAGGAGGAGCGTCAAGGCTTGGACAACCTTAAGTTTGTGGTGTAAGTCTACCTGTCTTGTAATTTGTCATTCCATACTTAGTGAATTTGTTAAGCCGGGGTCGTCCGAGATTTTTCCCGTTGTGGATTTTTCTCGTACATCGCCGTGTAGTGGTTTGTTTATTTTATCTTTTGCAAAATTCACCTTGGATGCATGCTTAGGTAAAAAGATAAAATTTGGTTTAAATCACTACTTGTTTAATTTAGTGTTAAAATTAATTGGGTGAATTTAAATTAAGTTGATTCAAGTCGGCACAATTTTATTTGATGAAATTTGGTTTGGCCTAAATCGAAAAATGAATTAATCTTGTTAGGAAAATTTCTAGGACTTGGGTTGAATTAATTTGGTTTAAGTGAAAAAATTATTTGTCATTTTATTTAATTTCAATTTAAGTATTAGTTTAATTTTAATTTGAAAGAAATTAAAATTTGGTGTTTATGTGTGTTGTGTTGAACCATCCTATTCCGCATCTTTATAGGAAATTCATATTTAAAAATTAAAATTGGGGGCCTCGTGTTCCAACACTCTCAAATTTTTAAAAATCTCAAGATTTCTCAAATTATCAAAATACCTCTAAATAAAGAATCATGCTAATACATGTTTTGCCAATCAATTCGATCCAAACTTGAACAAAAAATTTGACCAAATGATGAGGAACCAATCCCCTATGTTTAAGAAAATACACTTAAGCTTCTGAAACTTTTGAAAAGGTAAAACTTAAACTAGAACCATCCAAGGATCAAAATATAAGACCTAACTTAATTTTACGTTTCACCCTGCTAGTGTAGGTCAGTTGGATGTCTATATAGCCTATAACACATGGAGTACCGATGGTAACCATTTAACCTTATGTGAAACTTAGTTGAAACTTGCATAAACTTAGGTTAAAATCCATGTCCCTTTCAACCAATGAATCCTCCTCCACAAACCCTATAAAAGGCACAATTTACCCTTGAGAAAACTCACCCCAACTCAGAGTACTTTCAATGTAAAATTTTGGGATTTTGTGCATTCTTTACCTTTTATGTATGAATGTTTTTTTTCATTTGGTTAAGCTTCTGCACTTATATAGAGTCGATATATGTATTTACGTGTAAGTTCTAACTTGTGAATGCACCGAATATGCTTAAAAACCAGAAAACTTCATGAAATCTTGAGCTTCAATTGGGTTGGCTTGAGCCAACCTAACCTAAGATTTTGTTGCAGTCAAAGACATGCATTCGTCAATGAGGTTGGCTTTAGCTGACTCGATCTATCATTCTTGAGCAGTCAAAGACGTGTTTTTATTCAATTAGGTTGGGTTGAGCCAACTTGACTTAAGATTTTGGTGTAGTTAAAGACGTGCATTGATAAATTGGATTAGCTTTAGCCGGCCCGATCTATCATTTTTTAGCAGTCAAAGACATGCTTTTATTTTGTACCTTGAGATTGTCCCTGGATAAAGCCTCTTACCCATCTCTTTGAATGAATTTTAAATGAATGCTAACAAGAATTTGATAATCATAAAACTGAACTTGGGTTAACGAGTATTCTTATATAATGATTTTTGCTCGTACAAGTATTGTAACTTTCCACTACATTTCTTCTTCTTTAATAACCAAAAGAATTATTAATGGTAATACCTCTTGAGGTGATCAGAGTTCCAAGGGTTTTTTAGCAACTCCCATTCTAGAGTTTCAATGTGATAAGTTTCAGGTCGTACAACTTCATCTACGTGGTAGGGACCATGGAAATTTTCTTCCAACTTATTGGACTTTGGTGTAACCTTTTTCAAAACATATTCCCCTTCCTTGGGTGTACTAGGCTTGACTCTTTTATTGTAGAACTTTGTTGTCAATTATTTATAGTCTCCTACCCCGAGCACTGTTGCCTCCTCGACTTCGTCTATCAGGTCTAGATCTAATCTTCTTGTAAAATAACACTTGAGGGATCGAAGTTGAGGATCCTTTAGCTTGGGAGGCTGACCTCAACTAGGACCATGGATTCAATGCCAAAGGCCAACATGTAAGGTGTTTCTCTTGTTGTTGTTCGCGATGTTGTCCTATAGGCCTACAACATGCTTTATAATTCATTTATCCAATTTCCCTTTACTGACTCCAGCCTCTTCTTTATTCCATCTAAATTTTTTTGGCTCGTGACCTATATATGCCCGTTGCATTGTGGATGGGATGGTGATGAATGAAATTTTCATATTTTGTTCTTCTCATAATACTTTTGTATCTCATTATTGTCAAATTGGGTGCCGTGGTCGGCAATAAAGGCATGGGGGATCTGATTATGCATGAAATGTGTGTTCATGTAAGGACACAGTTTTTGTTTTCGTTTCACCGCGGTAATACAAACAAACCTAAATTATGGATACACTTGCGGGGCAAGCACAGCAGTAAGTCGGGTATCGAAAATCCACAGGGACGAGATGCTAGAATTTATAAGATTTAGTGCTTCGAAATAAAAGTGTAAAAGGTGATTACAAACTAAAAAGGCAAAGATGCATGAAAGAGAAATATTTATCTAGGCGAGGGAAAATGAATCTAGATTAAGAGAGCGATAAAATTATAGGTTACGTCGAATATCCCTCACCCGGGTTAATTTTTATAAAATGGTTACATGGGTCGATGAGTTATTACAAATGCGTCTCATTTTAACAGTTAATTGAATCAAGGGTTGTCACACCCCTAAATTCTCATAAAAGCCTAATAAGATTTTGGTGTCAACAAATATCCCGGAAATTACGTGTGAAAGGTCGTAAGCACGGGACATACATGATATGCCCCGTCAAATCTCCTAGGCGTAATAACTAGGACAACGCACCCGAAATAGACCCGTAAACACTATCACAAAAGCAAAGCAACGCGTCACCCCGACTGAGTTCCATTCAAACACAACCTAATTTAAATTAGCTAGAAAGCATGACAAAAATGCGGTAAATGGAAAGCGGTAAATAAACGCTGTAAATCTACACTAGAAAGCGATTAAAGAAAGCAATTAAATCTAATTAACAAAGAAAAAAATTAATGGAGAGGAAGACGAATAGTGCCAACTTACAACCCAATTGGGTGTCAAACCAAGAAGAATCAAAGAAGAACGCTTCAAATCCCCCAAGACCTAAGTTAAACTAACCTAAAATCTATTCTAAAACATTCATCCCTGATATTTACACAAAAAATGTATTTATAGTATGTTGGAATAAAAGAAAAGAAGAAAGAAAAGAAAAGCAAAATATCTGCAGAAAACAGGGGATCGATCGATCGACCCCTTTGATCGATCGATTGATGGTTGAAATCATGGCAAAAACCTGAAGGATCGATTGATTGATACTTTTGATTGATCGATCGATCAAGCAGGTCTCATCCAAGGCAGCCTGCTGCATTACTTTTCCTCCTCTTCTCCTCCCCTTTTGGTTTCATTATTTTTCCTTCCCCTAAAAATCCCGTAACTTCTTCATACGGACTAAGAATGGCGCACCGTTCGTGGCCACACGAATCTTGGGAGGAGGGCTACAACTTCTGTGCAGATGTTAGCCTAGTGACCAATTTGTTAAAATACTAAAATGCCCTTGAACGTGCGATCGTGTACAGAAATTGTGCGGAATGCGTCCGAACTTCACACTTAGCATCCAAATACCTATAAAAGCTCAATTAACCCCTGCAAAACATGTCAACATAGAAATCCAAGGTTGTCTGGTTAACGAGCATAAATATAGGGAATAAGATACTCGAGGGGGCTAAAATGCGAAGGTTCGGAGGATGAAATACGTAATATTTGCGTCGTATCACACCCCCTAACTTACACATTGCTAGTCCCTAGCAATGAAATAGGATGCAACAAGAACTATAAGCAAACCAAAAGCAGGATGAGTACAAAAATATGGTATAAAATCAAAAGGCCACTTTCGTCGGCGATTCGATTGCATTTAGCGTATGCAATAAGCCGTTAAACCCCTAGGTCACCCTAGTGGACGAGTGTCGTCTCGTGAGGGTTTTCAGGGATGCTACCCATAAACATCACATGGTTTCCTCAAAATATGCCCAACCCAACATGCGACAAGCCCAATAATGGCGAAAAAGATTTCATACGCATTATTAGCAAAGTGAATGAATTCAAATAAAAGTTCGAATCATTAACATTATAGAATGCACCTCATAGAATTAAAACCTTAAAATGTGGGAGGGGAGCGAGCACATGCAAAGTATGATTTGGCAAAAACTTAAATAAACCGGATACTACATAAAGCAAGCATTTATTCAATCCTCATGGGTATTACACTCATCAAGCGAATTCACTCGAAACAGGGAGGTAACAGACGGAACATGCGGGCTAAAGAGTAAATATAAATGGAAACTAGGTGGCACGCATGTCACAAATGAAGAACGTTGTATATAAAATGAAAATTTGTAATCTCAATGAAAGGATACCACTCATTAAAGGAGGCGAAATGTATTTTCACAGATTATCAAAACTATTATGACTTTTGAATTACATCAACCTAAGATCACATAGGACTTTAATAGGGTTGTAATGTAGGCTAGGCTAGGGTATAAAATGAAGGAATGTATGTACAGATTCAAAGTGTTCGGAATGAAAACTAGGGATAATGGGGAAATGCGGGCAATATCAAAATTGGAAGACAAGTTCCAAATAAGCATTAGATATATCATTGGGGAGAGTAATCAAAGTTATTGAACTATATATACAACATTTACAACTTTCTCTTTCTTTTATTTTCTTTTTTTTTCTCATGTTTTCTTTTATTTTCTTTTGATTTTTGCTTTCCCTTTTTCTTCACTTTTTTCACATATCTTTCTTCTCTTTCTTTACTTTTCATACTCTCATATGCCTATATTGCAACCGACATCATAACAACATCATTCAATCCCAAGTAACATTCCAAATAAAGGTATGTAAGGTGTATGTATGGTATAAAACTCCAATTTAGAGTTGGTTATGGGATTGGGGTTATGAAATGAAAGGCTATATTAAGACTCAAAGGGGTTGACAAGGGTAAACATATAAGGGTGAGGTCAAGGCTAATATGGGTGATATAACATAGATGGCCTATGATCATTTCACAAAGTTTACGCAATTCTCGAGTCAAAACAATATATGAAAACCATTATCAAGTATGAACTCAATTAATGAACGATTAAATGAAAGAATAGTGAGATTACCAATGAATTCAACGTTTTCAAACGACGAAAGGTACAAAGCTTACTCGGTGTAAGTATATACCATGCAACAAAAGATTATCGAGTTATAAAAATCTTAAACCAAATCAATAAAACAATAAAAGTGCATGTGCTCATGGGATTAAAGTTTAATTCATCAAGTTATTCATAATATCAATAATGGAGAGTAAGTCTAATAACTTCTAAAATCGAGAACATGCATCATTGGGTTGTCTATTGGAATTATTGAAATTTATCATCGTAAACAAAGGCAAAATGCCCAAAAAAGGAGAAAAAAATAAAGAAAATCTTTTTGAAATTTTTAATTTTTCTAAGAAAAGCATACTAAGTAACTAACATGTGAGCAAAAACATGGACTAAATAAAGAAATGGATAGAATATCCCAAACCACCTAGCTTAAAATTGACATTATCCTCAATGTGAATTAAGAACCAAGTTAAAGAGAGGAAGAGAGCGATATTACGCAAAAGTGGAGCGATCTCCATAAGAACAAGTCCAAAGAATCTACAAAACAAGTTAGTACCGAGAATAACAAAAACAAATAACAAAAAGTTAACTAATTACATTAGACTAAATTAAAAAGGAAAGAAAAAAATAAAAAGAAAGAAAGAAAAAACTAACTATATACAACCTACTATTTAGGCTTCACACTAAGTGTACACTAGAAGTCTAAATAGTTGAGGGTCCACCGTGAAAACGATTTGACTTTAGAGGATAACCGATGTACCCACATAAACAAGCATGCCCTCCGAAAAATATGAATTTCGTTTGAACAACGGAAGGCATGTGTAAGGCGGAAGAAAGGAACCATCGTCAATTAAAAGTTTTGAAGGGACGATGGGGGGTTTGGATTGCACGGGCGATAAAAACATATGGGGACCAAGAAAATCCGAATAACCTCCCAATGATTTTGAAATTGGAATGGGAGGTGGTGAACACGAAGGCAAAGGTGCAATCATGGAAGGCGACTCGAACAAGTACTCCTCATCGGCGAAAAGGTTTAAAACATTAAAGTTTGAAACCGAATCATCGGGTACTTGTGACGGTGTGATAATTGAGAATGAAAATGGGGATGAAAGAAATTCAAACTCATGAGATGAATCATCATCACATGGATATTGAGTTTCGACTGAAATAATATCATTTTCAATGAAATGTTCTTCTTTGGGGGCCAAAGAAGAAATCATTTCATTTCAAATAGATATTACGTCATTTTCATCCTCACTTTCAATATCTATTATGCAATGGGAAAAGTCTAGCAAGGTTTGTTCCAAAGTAGGCACAAGTACCTCATTTGGTTCAAAACATTCCTCGACTTCAAAAGTCTCGGAATCAAAATCGTCGTCGAACTCAAATAATAAATCCAACTCATGTTCCCAACAACTATTATCTTCCCGATAAAAAGTTTCAATTTTCTCATTCTCATACATCCACAAACCCTCACCGAATGTCATAGGTGGGAACTTTGAAAATTACCTTCGGACTTAAATGAAAACTCATTATTATAGGAATTTTGAAAACTATTGCAATTCGTCTCAAAATTCCTATTATAAAGAGGTAAAGGCCCAAAATCATTGTCATCATCATCAAAATTCCAATAACCCAAGTTTTGACTTTCGTTATACTCGACCAAAGTCATATTTGAATTTGTTATACTTTAGGATTCTAAGTATTCATCGAAAGTCATAGGATTACGGGCATTTTGAGAATTATAACAATGATTACCGAAATAATTGGAATAAGACATGCTTACCCCCAAATTGGCTCGAAGTGACGGATTCCACAAAGTAAGTGCGCACGAGAAAAATTCAAGCGTTTCTAAGCGCTCAAATGTAGAAGTCCTGCAAAAAGGTTAGCAAATAATACAAATAGAAAGAAAATACTATGAAATACTAAAACAAATAAGGTCTAAAACAAACAAGTCCCCGGAAACGGCGCCATTTTGATTATGCGTGAAATGTGTGTTCATGTAATGACACAATTTTTGTTTTTGTTTTACCGCAATAATACAAACAACCCTAAATTACGGCTACACTTGCGAGGCAAGCATAGCGGTAAGTCGGGTATCGAAAATTCACAGGGACGAGATGCTAGAATTTATAAGATTTAGTTCTCTGAAATAAAAGTGTAAAAGGTGATTACAAACTAAAAAGAAAAAGATGCCTGAAAGGGAAATATTTATCTAGGCGAGGGAAAATGAATTTAGATTAAGAAAGCAGTAAAACTATAGGTTGCGTCGAATATCCCTCACCCGGGTTAATTTGTATAAAATGGTTACATGGGTCGACGAGTTATTACAAATGCATCTCGTTTTGACAGTTAATTAAATCAAGGGTTGTCACGCCCCTAAATTCTCATAAAAGCCTAATAAGATTTTGGCGTCAACAAATATCCCGAAAATTACGCTCGAAAAGTCGTAAGCACGGGACATACATGATATGCCCCGTCAAATATCCTAGGCATAATAACTAGGACAATGCACCCAAAATAGACCCGTAAACACTATCTCCAAAGCAAAGCAACGCGTCAACCCGAATGAGTTCCATTCAAACACAACCTAATTTAAATTATCTAGAAAGCATGATAAAAATGCGATAAATGGAAAACGCTAAATAAACGTTGTAAATCTACACTAGAAAGAGATTAAAGAAAGCAAGTAAATATAATTAGCAAAGCAAGAATTAATGGAAAACAACTATATTAATGGAGAGGAAGATGAATAGTGCAACTTACAACCCAATTGGGTGTCAAACCAAGAAGAATCAAAGAAGAACTCTTTAAATCCCCCAAAACCTAAGTTAAACTAACCTAAAATCTTTTCTAAAACGTTCATCCCTGATATTTACACAAAAATTGTATTTATAGTAAGTTGGAATAAAAGAAAAGAAGAAAGAAAAGAAAAGCAAAATATCTACAGAAAATAGGGGATCGATCGATCGACCCCTTTGGTCGATCCATCAATGATTGAAATCGTGGCAAAAACCTGAAGGATCGATCGATCGATCAAGAAGGTCTCAACCAAGGCAGCCTGCTGCATTTCTTTTCCTCCTCTTCTCCTCCTCTTTTGGTTTCATTATTTTTCCTTCCACTAAAAATCCCATAACTTCTTCATACGGACTCAGAATCGCGCACCGTTTGTGGCCACACAAAGCTTGCGAGGAGGAATACAACTTCTGTGTATATGTTTGTCTAGGTGCCCAAGCTGTGAAAAGATTAAAATTCCCTTGAACGTGCGATCGTGTACGAAAATCGAGCGGAATGCGTCTAAACTTCACATTTAGCATCCAAATACCTATAAAAGCTCAATTAACCACTGCAAAACATGTTAACGTAGAAATCCAAGGTTGTCTGGTTAATGAGCATAAATATAGGGAATAAGATACCTAAGGGGGCTAAAATACGTAGGTTCGGAGGATGAAATACACATTATTTGCGTTGTGTCAGGATCCCATACCTGCTTATCATATTTTTCCATATAAACTGGGAGACCTTTGCATAGATCATTTCTGTGAGTGGTTTGACCTCCACCCATTTTGTGAAATAATATACAACTACCATCAGATACCTAAATAATCCTTTGGTCTTCGGCAATGGGTTGACCAAATCCATACCCCAAATAACAAATGGATAAGGTGATATAATCATCACTAGCTCGGCTCCTGGTCTCCTATTTATCACTTCGTATCTCTAGTTATTTTACTTACAGATTTTATCGCTTTTTTGAGTGTAGCTATATTCAATACATAGTCCCTCCCTAACAGTACTAGGCTGACCTTTTTATTATAAAATTTTACTGTGCATTATTTAAAGACTGTTACCCTGAGCATTATTGGCTCCCTGACTTCGTCTATTAGGTTTAGAACTTTTTTTCTTATAAAATCACTCTTTAGGGAATGAAAGTTGAGGATCATATGGATTGGGAGGCCGATCTCAATTTGGATAATGACTTTACTTGCAAAGGCCAATACATAGGGTGTTTCTTTTGTTACTATTCACGGTGTTGTCCTGTATGCCCACATCATGCTTTGAATAAATTTATCCAATTTTCCTTAGCCGACCTCTTCTTCATTCCATCTAAAAACATTTCATGACCTCTGTCTTCCCGTTGCCTTATAAATGAGCTTGTGATGAATGAAATTTTCTAATTTTTTCCTTATTACAATACTTTTGAAACTCATCATTGTCAAATTGGGTGCGTGGTTGACAATGAAGGCATAGGGGATCCATACCTGCTTATCACATATTTGCATATAAATCGGGAGACTTTTTCATAGGTAATTTTTATTAGTGGTTTAGCCTCCACCCATTTTGTAAAATAATCTACAGCTACCACGAGAAACCTAAATCTTCCTTTGGTCTTCTATAATGGATCGACCGGATCCATACCCCAAATGACGAAAGGACAAAGTGATGTGATCGACACCACCTTGGTTCCTGGTCTCTTTTGTATCACTCTGTATCTCTAACATTTATTGTGCTTTTTTGTGTATTCTTCATAGTTTTTCCTCATTATGGGCCAATAATATCCTTGGATGGATATTCTCTTTACCAGTGTTCATCTTGCTATGTGGGTGCCACATAATCCCTCATATATTTCTCTTATCATGTTTGGCGCTTCAATGGGGTGAATACATCTCATCATTAAGATAATAAAACCTTTTTTCTATAACACTCCCTTATTAATGATGAACTTGGCCGCTTTGTAATGAAGTCTTCTCATCTCTTTCTTGTCGTCTGGCAGAAGGCCTTCTTCCAAGTATCTTATAATTGGGTCCATCCAAGATGGGCCCATGGTCAGCTCCAAATAATTTACTTCTTCTACGTCAATGATCCTTTGCAATAATTTTTTTATAGGCAAAATTCTCCTTATATCGACCCTGTAGCTGATGCCAAACAAGATAATGCATCTGCTTTGTATTTTTAATTCCATAGATTCTGATTATTTAGAGTGATTTTAGCTTTAGCAGTAGAAATTTAACCCTTGTAAGCTATTTTAGCATGTTCCTTTCTCTTGCTTCATACTCTTTCAATACCTGGTTTACCATTAGCTGTGAGTCATTATGAGTAATTGTCTTCTCGACTCCAAGTGATGCAGCCAACTCTAATATAATAATTGAATCCTCATTTTCTTCTTCATTATTAGATGCTTCAAATATAAAGTGGAGAGCATATTTTATATCAACTCAATCAGGTGTATTAACTATCAAACAAGATCTGTTGTCTCTTGACATGGTGATCTGTCCATGAATATCTTCTTAACTAGCAACTCATACTTAAAGTATCCTTATAGTAAAGAATCGTGTTTAAACAGTTTTGTAGGAGATTCTTCCCTCCAACCAATCTTGTCTTGTTTGGATGAGAACTCCGTTGAGATTTGGATCTCCTCGACTAGAACTGCAATAGGTTGCTCGGCTGGTTTTTGGATGTTCTTGTCTAGAACAACAGTTGCTATTTTGGCTAGTCTTCTCTCCTTATACGTGAGTTCTGCAGTAAAATATGCTATAACTTGGCCTTTGATTGCAGTCCTTAGCTCGTATGTAATTTCGTATTCCCTTACCTTTATCGCCCATGCTATCAACCTGCCAGATTTCTCAGGGTTATGGATGGTTTGTCGAATTAGGATATCAATGCAGACCACTATAGAGTGGGAATGGAAGTTCTTTATCATCTTCCAGTATGCCACTGTCAAAGATAGAGCCCATTTCTCCATTATAGAATATCTTATTTTTGCACTAGTAAAAGCTTTGCTCGTGTAGTATACTGAATTTTGGACTCCTTCATCACTTCTAATTAGAGCCAAGCTAACTGGTGGCTTCAACACCACCAAATACAAGTACAACTTTCCCCTAGTACTGGCCTTAATAGCAATGGGGACAATCCTAGGTATCTTTTCAGCTCTATAAAAGTAACTTGGCAGTCCTACGTCTATTAAAAAGAGTTTTTAATCACTTGAAGAATGGGAGACACGTATTTGTGGCTCTAGATATAAATTTGTTCAAATACGCCACTCGGCCTATTAGACTTTGGATTTCCTTATTACTCTTGGGAGGCTGCATATTGATTAATGCCTGGATCTTGTCAGATTTGGCCTCTATGCCCCTTTATTTAACAATAAAATGAAGGAATTTTTCGGCCTTAACTCCAAACATGCATTTGGCTAGATTTAACTTCATCTAGTATTTCTCTAGCTCATCAAAGGTCTGGTTGAGGTCTTTGATGTGGTCACCTACTTTTACACTCTTGGTCAGCATTTTGTCCACATAAACTTCCATATTTTTCACTATTTTCCTCTTAAATACCTTATTCACCATCCTTTGTTAAGTGATACCTACATTTTTTTGTCCAAATGGCATAACATTCTAATAAAATATACCTCGGTTTGTAATGAAGGAGGTTTTCTCTTTGTGTCGTGTCTTCATCTTAATCTGGTTATGAACAAAATATGGATCTATAAAGCTCAGTAGTTCATGCCCAGCTGCATCCACCAACTGATCAATTCAAGGAAAAGTATAATAATCCTTGGGATATCACTACACCAAAAATGCTAATCTGGCACGCTGAGGGAAGGAGATTCTGGCACGGTTTAAAACCGTGCCAGAATCTGACACGGTTTAATAATAAACTGGCACGGTTTAAAACAGTGTCAGATTCTGGAACGGTTTTAAACCGTGCCAAATATGAGTACACTTCATTAAAAAAATAACACCCCAAAATTTGAGGGGGGAACCAAAATTTCAAGAGTCAAATCTTTATTTTTTTCAAGAGACTAAATCTCACTCTCTCTCTCTCTCTATACCCGGCGACTCCCCATTCCACGCTACCCGCCGACCCCGATCGAAGCTACCCGCTGACGCCTGTTCATCGTAGCCTCCTGCCGCCGCCTCTTCATCGTAGCCTCCCGCCGCCGCCTCTTCATCCTCCCATAAATTTACCCGCAGCCTCCGATCGAAGCTACCCGCCGCCGCCTCTTCATATCAGCCTCCCGCCGACCATCTAAGAAAATAAATTTAATCAGTGTTGTTCATCTCTGTAAGTTCATCTCCCGCCGACCATCGCAGCCTCCGAGTGAAGGACTGATTCTTCTATCTCTGTAAGTTCGATCTTCTTAAATTTAACTTTGTTTCTTCTCTAACTGATTTCAGTATTTGTAGGTTTCAAATACAAATAATCAGTGTTGTTCTGTTTCAGAGTATACACCTAGAAATGATTATTGCTTTTCTGTGTTTTTCAGATGGAATGAATTGAAGCAGTTAAAATTAATTTACAAAGAGATCTATTTCCAGAAGATAATAAAAACTTAAAAAATTCACATGCTTTGTGTCAGTGATATATTTCCTTGAAAATAAATGCTTTTGTGGAATTATTTTCGCTTGAGCTATAGAGGGACCTAGAGCCCTACACGAATCCTATTATCCACTATTTATGTATATCTTACGGGATAGCAATATAAACGATTGAATTTTGTGCAATTGAAAAAAAACAAATCTAACCTAACTGAAATTGAATCTCTCATTCGAGTGTCAGAATTTTGGGAATTGATTATTTAATAGAAGCTATTTATTTATGGACGAGATAGAAATGAAAAAGTATAGTTTTGTAGAACTACGTAAGTCTAAGATAATGTTATAATATTGTGGTTTTAAATAAAAAATGAACTATTCATGGATATATTGATGTGATTAAGGCTTAAGCATACCTATGATATGTCAATTGTTAGAGAAAGTAATGAATTTTCAATTATTGTAAGTTCGCATTGAATTTGAGCCCCAAGTCCTTCACTTTTGCTCTCATTATAGATCACATGTCTGAACAAATACAAATACAAAATGGGGTGTATCGGTATACGTTATTTGAAGAGAATATTATTTTAGTGGATGAAACTAAGGTAGGGATGAATGGTGTGAGAGATACACTAGAAATAAAAGGGTCTTCTAAAATAAATAGGTCTAAAACAAAGTATACAACGTGCAATCTTAGTAATAGTAGGAGAACTAATGGAGATAAAGTGAAACTTGAGGGTTTAAATAATCTACTTTGAAAACTTCATGGAGTGGGCTCCTATTTTTGAATCTTAAAAAAGAAACAAAAAGAACTAGGGATATTATGTGTTTAGTTGTTATTCAAAATTTTAGTTGTAATCAAAATGCACGATTCAAGTAGTTTTAGTCGAGAAAGAGTTGGTTGAATCAAAATAGTTTCATTTAAAGTTCGATAGTTCGATACCTAGAAGTTTTCATTTTCTTTATTTAGCTTTTGATCATCCAAAGAAATGGAGATATTAAGGATAATATCAAATTGCATTAAGTGGAGAAATGTTGTCGGCGTATTATGTAGACGTAAAGAAGTTTTATAGGACATTCATGTGACCATGGGCGTACGTACAGTGTCCCGAGGGTGGGCGGGCGCACCTCGTGATTTTTTGGGATTTTTTCCTATGTATACGATTACTCCTGTTGGAGAGAGAGCCCACAGTTCCTCGAATACATATGGGACAATTTGGATAATTAGAATGTATTATATGTGATTGCTGTCATTTAGTAATTCTCCATAGTTCTTCTTGTTGAAATTTTGAAATGCTATTTTATGTGATGTGATCTTATTAACACATTCTGCATCCACATGTATATCAGGATGTCATCGATGATCAATAAAGAGTGTATAAAGGAGAAAAACTTTGAGACCGATTCGTATAGAGATGGGGTGTTACAGTTTCTGCAGTATGTGCGTAACACTATTCCCAAGGATATACATTCATGTCCGTGTAGGCGTTGTCGCAATGGGAAAGGGCATGTTACTTTAGATGAAATCTTTATCCATTTGATGGACTATGGTATGGATATAAATTAAACCTTGTGGCATTTTCATGGGGAGACGTCAATTCTTAATCCAGTCCAGCGATCAGCACAACCCGCTGCTCAGACTAATGTTGGAGAACACACTGATGTGTCTAATATTCCAACTTTGGATGACCTTGTGAATGATTCTTGTGAGATGTTCACGACTGAAGCGTGTCCTAGTGCACCTAATTATGTAGGTGGTGATGAAGGGCCCCAAACTTTTGATGTTCCGAAGGATTCTCACACACATACAGGCAAAGGCAAGAAGTATGAGCGTTTACATCAACTCGCAATGGAGCCACTGCACCCTCCTACTGGTTCGTCACGCCATACGACCATGTATGCTCTTGTGAAGTTAAATGATATAAAAACGCAATTTAATTTGTCAGATGGGGCCACAGGTGGAATTCTTAGATTGTTGAATGAGTTACTCCCTGAAGGGAACAACTAGACAACTAGTTATACCGAAATGAAGAACACAATTAGAGATCTTGGTATGGACTATGTTAAGTATGACGTGTGCATTAACAATTGCGTGTTATTTTGGAAAGAGCATGAAAACTGTAATAAATGTCTAAAATGTGGTGCTTTGCGATACAAGTATACTTCAAGAGGCGATGATGGAGAGGAAATTGTATATCCTAAGGGCCAAAAGAAGTTTCATAAGGTTCCTAAGAAGGTAATGCGACATTTTCCGTTAATCCCTAGGCTAAAGAGGTTGTATACCATTAAATGGATAGCCGAGAAAATGACTTGGCATGCTCGAGCAAGCTCTTGTATGGAATTTATGCGTCATCCCCGAGATTCAGCAGAGTGGGTAAATGCAAACATTATGTGGAGACAATTTGCGAAGGATCCGCGAAATCTTCGACTTGCAATAGCAACTGACGGTTTTAACCCTAATAACATGTTTGGCCGTAACTATAGTTGCTGGCCAGTGATTATTCAACCTCTCAACCCTCCCCCATCAATGTGTATGAAGAGTGAGTTTTCAATGTTGACTGTATTGATTCCCGGGCCAAAGTCACCATCTAGTAATATTGATGTCTTCCTCCAACCCTTAGTCGACGAGTTGAAGATCTTATGGTCTGGAGTCGAGGCTTGGGATGCAAATAAAAATGAACATTTTCAGTTAAAAGCCATGTTGATGTGGGGTATTCATGATTTTCCTGCTTATGGGATGTTAGCAGGTTGTTCAACTCAAGGTTATTATGGGTGTCCTGTTTGCTCTACAAACACACCTTCTGAATATCTTTGCAAGTCAACGAAATGTTGCTATCAACGATCTCGCATGTTCCTTCCCGAAAACCATCCTTACAGGTACGACACATCAAAGCAAACATTTAATGGTAAAATAGAGTCTGCTATGGCTCCACAAAAGTTAACAAGTGTAGAGGTTGAGCAAATTGTGTCTCTTATTGCTCGAGAAGGTGCCCAAAAAGAGGGAGAGGGAGAGGGAGTGGGGAAGGGGAAGGCTAAAGGGAAAGGGAAGGGGAAGGGGAAGGGGAAAGGGAAGGGTAAAGAAAAAGAGCCAATAGTATTGGAAGATGATGGTGATAATGATGATCATCCAAGTGAAGGTGACGACGAGGATCTCACAGGTACTGAGGGTTTTTCGAGGAGATCCATTTTGTTTGACTTGGAGTACTGGAAGGATCATGATATTCGACATAATTTAGACATTATGCATGTTGAAAAGAACGTAACAGAGACTCTTTTAGGTACCATTCTCTCAGTGAAAGGATCGTCAAATAAAGATACAGTTAGAGCCCGGGAAGAGTTGAAGGTCCCGTTGAATCTTAAGAGAAAATTATGGATGCAAGATGTTGAAGGTAGTAATAAAAGGCGAATGCCACCAGCACCTTTTGCATTAGGAAAGGAAGAGAAAGAAGCCTTTTATCTCACCTTGAAAACATTGAAGGTACCGATTGGATTTTCATCAAATTTCAGCAATAATGTTAACCTTGACCTTCCCGGATTAACCAATCTCAAGTCTCATGATTATCACGTCATTATGCAACGATTGCTTCCTGCGTTGCTTATGCATTCATTTCCAGATCATAAGCCTTTGTTTAAAGCTATACAACGGATAAGCATATTCTTTAATGTTATTTGTGCAAAAGTGATTTTCAGGGAACATCTTTTGAAGGCAAAACAAGCATTAGTAGAGGCTCTTTGTGTCCTCGAAATTTACTTTCCACCTGCCTTTTTTGTGATCATGATCCACCTTATGCACCATTTAGCCGATGAAGCATTGACAGCTGGGCCACCTAGATATCGTGCAATGTGGTTGTTTGAAAGAGAAATGGGAAGATACAAAAGGTGGTCACGAAACAAGAGGTACATCGAAGGGAGCATTGCTAATGCATATTTATTACATGAAGCTTCTTTGTATGCCATGGAATATGTGTCGATTAGAGGTGAAGGAACTCATAAGAGGAACCTTGAGGATTTTCTCGATGATGAGTTTGATGACTCAATGTGTCAACAAGCATTGGGTAAAGGTAAGGAGTTGACCCTAAATACTGTGCAGTATGAACAAGTACGAAGATGGGTCCTATTTCAATACCATGGCGTTGATGAGTGGAGAAGGTAAACATGTAACCCATTACTAATTCATATTATTTTATTGTAATTGAAAATTTCTTAATGTCAAAATTCGTTACTTGTAGCAAATTTGGGTTAACTGGGACTACATCGATGCATAGAATTGATGATTTCATCCCTTGGCTAAGGAACGAGGCAAGTCTTTTTTATCTAGGTACTTGTTTTTTTTATCATAACCTTATTTCTATAAAAATATTAAAAAAATATTCATTTCATTGTAGGCCTTAAGATCTAATGATATCGAAATTTTGCCCTATGCCGATGGCCCACTCCATAGGGTTACTAGCTATGACAAGTTCCAATGCAATGGCTATACCTTTTGTACTTCTGCATATGAAGAGAATTGCAGCTTTCAGAGTAGTGGTGTATCTATGAAGGCGTTTAATAAGAAGGGGGTCCTCACAACTTTTTATGGAGTTATTAGACAAATACTCGACTTGAATTATATTGAGTTCACACATACAGTCTTTTATTGTGATTGGGTGGACGTAGATGATAAGAATGCTTGCAAAGTTGACCCGACCTCAAAATTGGTGATGGTGAACCTTAGTAAGCTCACGAGTAAAAATTCAATACACGACGATCCGTTCATCCTTGCATCTCAAGCAATTCAAGTGTTTTATTGTAAAGATACCAAGTTCAAGGGGTGGTCGATTGTTTTTCACTCTCCCAAGAGATTGACAAAAGAAATAGATGCGATTGAGATTGATCGTACGATGTATGACTCCATTCTCGAGGAAAATGAGAAGTTGTTGGAACTTTTAGACACCTAATTCATGTAATGTAATGGCTTTATGTCCGAACGTGATATGACTTTTTTACTATTTAAACTTCGGTATTTAGTTATTGTCAATCTATTGAATCTATTGAACTTGGGTGTGTAGTCATTGTTAATCTATTGAAACTATTGAATCTTTCATGCTTGTCTTCAAATCTTATTGCAGCTGTACGGGTATTGCAATTGTAGTACCTGTTCATTCATTTAGTAAAGATGAGACTGTTTTCTCTTGGGTATTGTTTGTTTTAGATCCAAGGAAGGGGACGAGTCACTTTGTTGAAGGCGATATGCTCCCTAAACTACTGCATTTGTAATACCCCCCCCCCCCAAATCAGCCCTAAAGGTTTCCTTTTTGGGATTAGTCAGGTTCTCTAAGAGGTGTGGATACCCCAATATATATATAAATATGATGTGAGGGCATTAATCACTGTATTACATCTATACAACTTCAGTCTTAATATGCATGATATTCTGAATGCTACTTACCATTGATTCAGTTAATCTGTTGTAACATGAATATAAACTGTTTTACATACTGTTTTATACATATATATTTATACATGTATATAAACTGTTTGGGTTATGTCACTCGCCCGAACCCATTCGTAAAGTTAAGCGGTCTCAACTGTTCGTGCTGGTTTATTCATTAAGAAATCGAGTCGTGTTTGTAAAGGAATTTATTAGCCAATAAGTTAACGCATTGTGTATGGGTTGAAGGTTTATTCATTAAGGTTTATAGTAAGGTTTATAGCCAATAATGTATATATAACTGTTTTATGTATATATATACATAAAACAGTTATATATATACAGTTATATATATATCTATGTTCTGTTTTATATATATATATACAAAAACAGTATATATATAACATATATATATACTGTTTTGTATATATATATATATATATATATATATATAAAACAGAACATATATATACTGTTTTTTATATATATAATATTTTTGTATATATATATATATATATATATATATATATATATATATATATATATATATATATATATATATATATATATATATATATATATATATATATATATATATATACTGTTAAAACAGTTCTATATATATATAAAATATTGTTAAAACAGTTATATATATATAACAGAACATATATATATATATATCTGTTTTAAACAGAATAAGTATATTCTCATTTGTTATTGTTTATTCTGATTATTTATGTGCCAAACAATCTCTTGTCAGATAAATAATGTCTCAGGTGGGTGATCCTTCAAATCCGTCACCAAGTGGTTCGACACCAGGATCAAACTCCCGCTCGAAGGTTGTTTCGAGGTCTTCGACAACGGGTGATGCAGTTTCCACAAAGAGATTAAAATTTAACGAGCATGGCCTTCCGGTGGGGGATAATTCAGCTACACCCTCTACTAGATGGGGAGACCTCACTAGGACACATATACCGGTTTCTTATATAACATGGAGACATGTAGACGTGCGATATAAGAATCAAATTTGGACAATGTTCAAGGTATACTATTTTTTCTCTTTGGCTACAATTGTAATTGTTACTAAATTTAATTACATAATGATAAATTTTGTTTCTTTCATATATTGTAGAAAGATTTTCCCGATGTGAAAGATAATCAAAAAAGCATGTTTATGAAAAAAGCTAACGAGTCTTGGAAGAAGTTCAAGGCCAAGATAAGGGTAAATTTGAAGGGTGACGATGTTGCAAAGTGGAGGGAGAATGTTCCTAAAAATGTTAAACCTGAGGATTGGGAGGCATTTTGTGACAATGAAGCTGCACAGGCCCAAAGGGATTTGCGAAGAAAAAATAAAGAGATAAAACAAAATTGTGCGAAAACGACTACTCATAACACGGGTCGTTATGGTTATGCCCGAGCTGCAGAGAATTGGAAAAAGGAGCATGGACGTGAACCAACCCGTGCTGAATTGTGGTTGTCAACTCATAAAGTAAAAGGCGGAGATTATGCGCCTCATGATAAAGCATTTGCGGTAATTTAGCTTTAATGTTTTTCTTTTTCCTTCTTTTACCCAATATGTAATTTAAATGATAAATTTAATGTCTTTATGTACAGGATAAGTTAAAATGCTTCTAGATGTATACCAAGCGAGTGGTCAAGAGGAGACCTTGGATGCTGGGCCAATTTTTGATGTATTTGGGAAAGACACGCGAGGACGTGTTCGTTGCGTTGGGTCCATGATTTCTAGAACAGCTATATTGGCGTCTGCATTTGCTCGAGAAATGCTTCAAGAGGTACACGTGGACAACGAAAGTTGGAAGGATCAAATGGATAACCTCAGAGAAGAAATGGAGGGTGTGAAGTCTACACTCTCAGATTTTGTAAAGAATTTTCAGAGTGGAAAGTTCGTATGTGTTGGACATAATTCTCATGCATTACCATCTCCAAACACTGCAACTCCTTCTAGTCCTTTTACTCCCCCCACATCCCAAGTTTCAAGTTTTAGCTCAATGGTGGAATGCAAGATACTATCTCACACTGGTCAAGTCGTCGGTTATGGTAGGAAATTGCCGCCAGGAGCTGTATCTTCAGTTCACTTCCATGAGTTAGGAAAGAGAGAAGTGAAGATCGTACTCGACCTTATAAAAGTGCCTGAATATCCAGTTTGGGGTGGAAAACAAGGATCTTGTGAGACGCTGGGAGATGTGGGTAAGAATGGATTTTTGTATTGGCACGATGACTTTCTCCCTCCCATTGATGACACCAACGAATGATAAAGGTAATATTTATTTTAGTTTTCATGCTCTCTCGTTCTTAATACATATTTTAGATTCCTCTTTATTTGATGCTTAAAATATATTTTAGTTCCCTATTGTTAATTTGAAAACATTTGGATTAAACTTAAAAACAGGCCATTAAAACAGGCCGTTAAGGGGTGAAAACCCGAACCAGCCCCCAAACGACCCACACTTAGACTTGAAAACAGGACGTTAAGGGGTGAAAACCCAAACCAGCCCCCAAACGACCCCGTAGGAGGCACGAACACCTCGCACGGGACCAATGTAACTTGTAGGAACTGACCGCGTAGTCCCGGGTCTCCCGGTTTGAGAGTATGGCGATAATTTGCAAAAATCACACTTAGACTTGAAAACAGGCCGTTAAGGGTTGAAAACCCAAACCAACCCCCAAACGACCCCGTAGGAGGCACGAACACCTCGCACGGGACCAATGTAACTTGTAGGAACTGACTGCGTAGTCCCGGGACTCCCGGTTTGAGAGTATGACGCTAATTTGCAAAAATCACACTTAGACTTGAAAACAGGCCGTTAAAGGGTGAAAGCCCAAACCAGCCCCCAAACGACCCCGTAGGAGGCACGAACACCTCGCACGGGACCAATGTAACTTGTAGGAACTGACCGCGTAGTCCCGGGTCTCCCGGTTTGAGAGTAAGGCGCTAATTTGCAAAAATCACACTTAGACTTGAAACAGGCCGTTAAGGGGTGAAAACCCAAACCAGCTCCCAAACGACCCCGTAGGAGGCACGAACACCTCGCACGGGACCAATGTAACTTGTAGGAACTGACCGCGTAGTCCCGGGTCTCCCGGTTTGAGAGTATGGCGATAATTTGCAAAAATCACACTTAGACTTGAAAACAGGCCGTTAAAGGGTGAAAACCCAAACCAGCCACCAAACGACCCCGTAGGAGGCACGAACACCTCGCACGGGACCAATGTAACTTGTAGGAATTGACCGCGTAGTCCCGGGTCTCCCGGTTTGAGAGTATGACGCTAATTTGCAAAAATCACACTTAGACTTGAAAACAGGCCGTTAAGGGGTGAAAACCCAAACCAGCTCCCAAACGACCTCGTAGGAGGCATGGACACCTCGCACGGGACCAATGTAACTTGTAGGAACTGACCGCGTAGTCCCGGGTCTCCCGGTTTGAGAGTATGTCGATAATTTGCAAAAATCACACTTAGACTTTAAAATAGGCCGTTAAGGGGTGAAAACCCAAACCAGCCCCCAAACGACCCCGTAGGAGGCACGAACACCTCGCACGTGACCAATGTAACTTGTAGGAACTGACCGCGTAGTCCCGGGTCCCCCGGTTTGAGAGTATGGCGATAATTTGCAAAAATCACACTTAGACTTGAAAACAGGCCGTTAAGGGGTGAAAACCCAAACCAGCCCCCAAACGACCCCGTAGGAGGCACGAACACCTCGCACGGGACCAATGTAACTTGTAGGAACTGACCGCGTAGTCCCGGGTCTCCCGGTTTGAGAGTATGGCGATAATTTGCAAAAATCACACTTAGACTTGAAAACAGGCCGTTAAGGGGTGAAAACCCTAACCAGCCCCCAAACGACCCCGTAGGAGGCACGAACACCTCGCACGGGACCAATGTAACTTTTAAGAACTGACCGCATAGTCCCGGGACTCCCGGTTTGAGAGTATGGCGATAATTTGCAAAAATCACACTTAGACTTGAAAATAGGCCGTTAAGGGGTGAAAACCAAATCAGCCCCCAAACGACCCCGTAGGAGGCACGAACACCTCGCACGGAACCAATGTAACTTGTAGGAACTGACCGCGTAGTCTCGAGTCTCCCGGTTTGAGAGTATGACGCTAATTTGCAAAAATCACACTTAGACTTGAAAACAGGCCGTTAAAGGGTGAAAACTCGAACCAGCAGCCAAACGACCCCGTAGGAGGCACGAACACTTCGCACGGGACCAATGTAACTTATAGGAACTGACCGCGTAGTCGTATATGCAATTTTTCTGCTTGTATATTCAATTTTTCTGCTTGGTTATGATTTTTTTAAAAATGACTTGGTTACTAATATTGTATCTTTTTTGTTTTTATTTTTTTTTGTAGGATGACATTCACTCGTTAGCTTTTATCCACTAGGAAGGCACGAAGAAGTCAATGCTTTACAACAGGGGGACTGTTTATTTTGTGTCGTTAATATTCAGGATTCTTCTGTGTTATGGTCGAGCAGGCATAAGTAGTTTTACGGTTTATTTTTATGGTCGTGCTGGCTGTAGTAGTTTTATTGTTGACTTTTATGGCCGTGCAGGCTTTATATGGGCAGATTTTGTGTTAGCAGGTTTTGGAATGTTAAAAAAATAGAGGAAACTCAGCCCAATTTTTTTTTGATATGGGAACTATTAACTCTTGTAAGTTTTTGAAGTTATTGTCGACTTTTATGGTCATGTGCGGCTTTATATTGGTATTAACTCTTGTAATTTTTTGAAGTTTGTATGCACATTAGTTTATCAACAACCTGCGATATTCATAATTTGTGAATTTTCTTGATTTTGTTTTGCAACTAATAAATATTTTTCCTACCGAATTTGAAATTTGCAGATTTTCCAGATTTATTTCCTAATTATATTTTTTTTAATCAACTGAAAAATCTGGCACGGTTTTAAACCGTGCCAAAATCGTGCCAATGCATAAAAATGAGAACCCTTATAAAACAATCTGGCACGCTTTATAACCGTGCCAAAAGCGTGCCAAAAAATAAACAATTTGTCATGGTTTCAACGTGTGCCAAAAGCGTGCCAGATTTAAAATCTAGCACGGTTTAAAAGTGTGCCAAAAGCGTGTCAGAGTAAAAAACTGGCACAGTTTAAAAGCGTGCCAGTTTGGAAAAGCTGGCACGGTTTTAAACCGCACCAAAAAATCTGGCACCCCTGATTCTGGCACGGTTTTGAACCGTGCCAGATTGCGTCTGGCACTGTTTTAAACCGTGCCAGTTTCCTATTTTTGGTGTAGTGTATGCCTTATTTGAATATGTGAAGTCCACACAAATTCATCATTTGTTATTTTTCTTCAGTACCATTACCACGTTTGCTAACCAGTTGGGATACATCACATCTTCAATAAAGTTATCTTTCTTTAATTTGAACACTTCTTCTTGAATTGACATGTTCTTATCCTTTGAGAATACTTATTTTATTGGTTCGTCTTCCTTGACTATGTTGAGCTTGTCATTGATAATGGTTAGATCAAATCCAGACATGTCTTCATGGATCCAATTAAATACACTTTTCCTAACTCATAGGAAGTCAGATAGTTTCTTATCGAGGACAGGATCTAGGGACGAGCCAATCTAGGCTCTCCTTTTAGGATGCTCATTGTTTAGGATTACTGGCTTTGTTTGCTCAATTACTTATCCTATTATCAACTTATTTTTATCTCAACGATCTAACGTCTCAATTTGATAAGTTTGAACTAACTTCTTCCTTTCTTCCTTGTTGACCGATGTTTAGTAGCATTCATATGCTTGTAACTGGTTTCCTTTTACCTCTTCCACACCATAATTGGTAGGGAACTTTAGACATAAATGAACAGTTGAGACTACAGCTCAAATTTCATCAGACCAACTCTTCTAAATATAATATTATAAGTTGATGAGATATTCTTGTCAAGGACGAATAATCTCATCGTCTTAGTTTTGTAGGTCGACCAAGTTCCAATAATAACTTCCATCTCAATTGTACCCAGTGGGTGTATTTTTTCATCTAAGAAATTGATTAGAGGACGATCGTATGCTTCTAATTTTCTATCGAACAACTTGAGCCTCTTGAAACAATTATAGAATAATACATCTGTCGAATTCCCATTGTCTACTAGAATTCTTTTCATGTTCCTGTTGTGGGCGATCATGGTCGTTACTAATGGGTCGTCATGAGGATATAACAACCCTAAGAGGTCATATCTATAAAACCCTATTGTAAGTTGATAACAAGATATAACAATCCTAAGAGGTCATCTATGGATCTTCCTCATCAGTATTCTCCCGAAATATTTTCTGATCCTTATTTCTCGGGTGAGGTGGTCTTGATCTTTTCCTTAGCTTCCAATCATCATGATTTGGTGTTCTTCCATTTTTCTCCACATATTTATTTAGCTTCCCGCTTTTAATAAGGGATTTAATTTTGTCCTTAAATCCCAGGAAGACTTTGGTCTTATGCCCATCATCTTTATGGAACTTGAAAAATTTGTTGTTATCTCTTCTACTAGCGAGAGGTTTTAGCTTCTTTAGCCACTTAAATTCACTATTTCTTCGGATCTCATCGAGGATGTGGTGTACTCCCACTGTCAAGGGGGTATATTCATCAAACTTATAGTATGGCCTCCTATCGCTTTCATCTTGGGTCCCAATCTACCTTCTTTAAACCTTTTGTGGCTTAACTCTTTTACAACCATAACTTCTTTTGTGTTCATGATCTTTCCTTCTTTGGCTAAGAGCTCGGCCATATGGTTTGGAGTTTTCTTGAATAATACCAAGTTTAACTTTCCTGGTAACAACCCACTCATAATTACTGTAATGGCTACTTTCTCATTGTAGTCTACCACCTCCAAATTTTTAGTATTGAACCTGGAAATATGCCCTCTTGTCATTTTATCCTCTCATTAAGGGAAGAATAACAAGTGAGCTAGCCTCTTACCATGTTTTGCTTCGAAATATAAATTATTAACAAAGATATCGACCAATTATTTAAAATCAGATATCTTCCCTCTTAGTAACCCATTATATCATATCTAAGCAGGTCTTGTGAGACTACTTGAAAAAGCTCTACACCACATCTCATCAGCTACTGAGAATCTGTCGCATGCTACCTGGTACTGCTCGACATGTAAAATTAGATATAACTTTCCTTCATTCCTGGGAGTGATCACATGTGGATTGAATTTTACAGGCGTGGGATAGATAATTATGGAGGTTGTGAATTGAGATCCTTGCACAAAAGATCTTTGGAGTGGGTTTTTAGTTTTTATCAACTCACTCAGGTGATTTTTTTATCCTTTGGATTGATCCCCTCCATAGTTGGGATTTAATTCTTCGTGTACCTTTATTATCTCATCCACGACATTCAGTTGAGGTCTCTTCTATTAGGCTACCTTGTTTGGACCTGGATGATGGTCTTTTATTATATCTTGAGCCTTCATCTCTTTATCTATTATAATCTTCTTACCTTATGCTTCCTTTAGGGTGAAAATGTGCTTACATCCCTCTTCTTCCCAATATATCAATGACTGGTACTCTACTGAGCCTCTCGAAGGCACTTGTATGTTAGGCTAAATAAGGTTGGTAATCATCATACCCAGTTAACCTTATGGTCGAGGTGTTACCTAGTTGGTAGGAGGATTATGCTTGTTCTGACCCATTTACCCAAGAAGATCTTCTCGTATCAGATCCCAAATTTAAGCTCCTGGGATTTTTCAACGCTCAACCTCTGTTCTCTTGCCTCATATCTCTGAATGGAGCAGGAGGAGGTGATTCCCTATTTTTGCCTAGGTTTTTCTCTAAGACTGGGATTATTGGGACCGGTTATAAATGAACTGGTTGGCTCTGTGAGGCCAAGATGCTTTGGGTGAGCTATCTCATGTTTTCTTGAATAGCTTCCTAGCTCTTAACCAAGCTATGCAAGAATTATGATAGATCTCATATTCCATTAGGAGTGGAGGGTGGTGCAACTTCTTTCTCTCCACTACTTTTTGGGTGCTCAACCATTTTTATAAACTTCCCAAAAAATAGAGTATGATGACAGAAAAACAGAGTATGACTGGATATTTGGGAAATAAAAAGTAGGGAAACCATTTTAGGCTAGAAATCAGTGTATCTAGGTACGGTTTGCATAAAATTAGACAATAGAACAGTAATCAAGTGAATTTGCTAAGTTGATCGACTCGTTCCCATAAACAACGACATTTTATTATCGTAAAAAAATGGTTTCAAGGTTCTGCCTTAGCTAATTGAGATCCAATCTGAGATAACAAAAAAATAAACAATGAAAAGTAGATGTGTGAAGACAGAGGTTAGAATAAGAAGAACTACATATAGAGTTACGTGGTTAAGCCCTCAAGATGAGTCTATGTCCATGGGTTATCTTTTAACACTAGTTTGGGGCATCCTGCTAGATGCTCTTTCTCAGTGGATTAGGTAACCCCTTGAACCAGAACAGGCAGAAGCAATGGCAGCAGATATTGCGATTGTGTTTGCTATACATTGTGGTTTTCCCCACTTTATTTTGGAGGGTGATTTTCATAATGTTATTTCCAGTCTTCATTGTGATGATGATGATTGGTATACCCAGGGAAATTTCATTGAGTCCATTAAAAGAAGAATTAATCATGGACATGGTATTTGTTTCTCCTTTGTAAAATGTCTTGGTAATCAACTAACCCATGTCTTGGCTCAGTATGCCAAGAATGTTAGGGATTATTATTTTTGGGTTGAGGAGACATCATCTTTTTTGGAGTCCTCCATACACCTCGATGTATTCTTATTTTGAATTAATGTTATGGTTTTGTTAAAAAAATGTTAAAACTAATGTCTTCATGCTTTCTTCTCCCCACTCAATCTCGTTTATGTTCCTATATGGTTACTTTCAAAATATACTTACTATAAATGTTGAGTACATAGTCCACTCCTCTATTAATGGTTTCTTTTCGATTTAACTAATGAGCTACTGATACCATTTTCTTACATAAAAAAGTAGTGTGGACATTATCTTAATCAACAAAATTTAAACTAGAGGTGAAAAATGCAGAATATTGATATGTCGAGGTGAACAATGACTTCAACTTTCTCGACTATTCGGACATTTTTGAGGATCTTATAAATGACAAAGATACTTAATAAAATTACGATATCAATGAACATTAATATTACAGGAGATATACTACGTTGTTCATGGTACATATCTAAATTGGTCGACTTTTGTCCATTGAATTACACATCCATGACTTGGAAAATTTTAACACTTCGTATAGTTCCAAGATGGCATATAGACGTATGCAGAATGAGCTTTGAGATATTTACAATCTCATTTTTCAATTTTTAGTGGTGTGGCACGTTTCTGTTATTGTGACAATATAGGGTGCATTATGATGAATCATATAATTATTCATGACATAATCATAAATTATGAACGTGATAAATATCTCTAGCCGTGGCAAGTTGATACTCGTGAAGGATAATAAAATGTTGTTAAAGTGCTTAAATATAATGATCTGAATACTGTAGTGAAAATATTCTCACATTCCCTCCATTGTGATTTCGTACTAGATGTTTCTCTCCACATTGATTTGAGGAATCATTTGTGGCATTTGTGTGGCACCATGTAGTATTTTGTTGAATGTTTTTATTTAATTTTAAGCAACACTAAAGAAATGATAAATAAGAGATTTTATTTTATTTGTAAGTCACCATTATAATAAAACGGGGCAAAAATTACCATCCAATGGCAATTGTGCTTAATTTAATTTGGCTCCACGAATGGCGCCAGAGCGAGCTTGTCCTCCTTATTCATATATAAATGGAAATTTGGGTTCAATTTAACTTGAGACACTTTCACCGGTTGGGGAATCATGTATAACCTACATGCTTCCTCATAAATATGGAGTTTTCAAATGCTTTAATTAATGTAATCATCCGGCTGCCAAATAGAATTATGAACATTGTTATAAATTACAGGACGAACGACCATTGTAAACAACATAAAATTCGGAATCACTCATTGTCTAAAGTCCAGAATAAATGGTTAAATATTTAATGGATGTTGATAATTTCTTAAAAGGAGGAAAGAAGAATAAATACACGGGCGCCGCATTTCAATAGATGTGCGAAGGATTCTCATTGGAATGTCACACCCAAAGAGAAAAATTTGAGAGAATTTTGAATTAAAAAAATTACCACTTTTTTTTTATGACATGTTATTGTCGTTGATTCTTAGGAGTATCATTTCTAGCAAAATCATCGTTCACTATAACATTATTTTATTTTACCAAATGCTTTGGAGATGCTCTAGTGTACTAAAACAATTAAAAAACCCTTGTTATGTTAGTACTCCCTCATTCTAACGATTAATGGTGGGAACATTGAAGAATAATTTTATGGGATTAAGAAATTATGGTCCCAACTATGTAGTAGTTATATATAAACTATCGTACAAGACATCATAAAATTTACTCTTCATTACCATAATGTGTTTAAAAGTGATTCTACACTGTATTAAAATAATTATGTTATCGTATGTTGTGATTTTAAAGTACCCTTAAATACTTAACAATTATATAATCAGGGGCGAACCCAGGAGTTTATTTTTGGGGGGACCATAATATACCAGGGGTTCTGGGGCGAGAACCCCATAGGCGATTTTTTTAGGGTTATTTACATTTTATGCAATATTTTAGCACTAAAAATACATTAACCATAATAATTTCTTTCCCAACAATATCATGTACATTCAACATAAAAATATAATAATTGCATCAAAATATACAATTATTACCAAAATAGAGGTACAACATTATAAAGTTCGGTGTTCAAGTGTTTCACATACCGAATTTTGAACATTAGTCTCGGTGAAAACTATTTTCACTTTCGGCATGTTTTCTTTTGAAAAATGAAGTAAGGGTCTTTGATTATCCCATATTTCTACAACACAAAAATAAAAAAAAATTGGAATTTGTCATTTTTCCTATAAAAAAGTTAATTATCATATATTAAGCATAAGCATTGAACATTCCAATAACATATAAAAAATTACAATATGGGTAAAATTAATACTGACTAATTAGTGATAACTTCAGTCCCTAATAACAGTAGATAAAATTAATACTAACTATTTTTTTTAATATTAACTAACTAGTACTAATATTATACTTATAAAATCATCCCCTAATAACAGTAGATAAAACATGTCCCTGTTATCCCTATAATAAAAGTAGATAAAACGTTAATGAAGAGAGAGATACCTTAAAACCTTGAATTGAATTAATGGATCAAGGCTTGAATGATGATTTTGAGAAAGAGGGAAATATTTTGGCTGCTGAAGAGATGAAATAGAGTAGAGATATAAGTTAAAAGGTTAGTTAGGTTAAAGGTAATAGAAAATGGGTAATATAAATGTGTGAGTATAATTTTGTGGGCTAGTGGTTGTGAAGTTTATAAATTGAAAATGGGTTTTATTTTGTTGGGTTTTAGATGTTTGGAGGGGACCGTGGCCCCCCTATGACCACCTATGGCTTCGCCCCCATATATAATATTTATCATTTCTAGAAAAAGCATCGTTTAGTATAACATTATCTAATTTTACCAAAATGCACTAGAGATGGTTTAATTGATTGAAACAATTGAAAACCTTGTGTTACTTCAGCACTCCCCCATTCTATTGATTAATGGTGGAAACATTGAGCAATAACTCTGTTGGATTAGGAAATTATGGGCCCAATTATGTAAATAGTTACATATAAAGGTGGTCATTAAATACATCACAAAATTTACTACTTATTACCATAATGTGTTTAAAAGCGATTCAACACCATATTTAAATAATAATGTAATTGTATGCTATAATTTTAAAGTGCACTTAAATACTTCAAAAACCTATTAATTAAAATACATAACAATTATATATATACTAATACTATAAAATGGAAGACAAAAGTTATTTGTACCTCATAGCTAAGTTGTCCATGTGTCAACTTCCTTTGTTATTTTTACTCACTCTATACCACTCTTTTTCACCTCCTCAACTTTAACTTCGCACACCCACATTTACAATTTTTTCGTTTCTTTCATGTCCGATTTTAAACCCCTTATCTGCCCGTCCTTTCCCATTCCCTTCCATCTCTTTCTCTTACCTTTCTATATTTATACACTCTCCGATGTCAGTTTTATGTTACTTTGTATTTTTGTTTGTTTTCCTTATCTCACTCTACTCTCTCTTTATTTCTTTAGGAGGAGACTCCCATGTTGGTTCGTGTGGTCACGCGCCTAGCCCGAGCTACTAATGATGTTAAACTAATTGATAATGGATTCTATATAGTTTTGGTATTTGCTTTTTTGAAGTTTTAACGTTATTATTTTGATGTTCGTGACCCTCCCCTTTTTCTCTCTACACGAGAATAATTTTTTCTTGGTACAAAACTCTCTTTGCATCTTCCCTTTTCTCTCATGCCTCTCTCTTTCTCTCTCTCTCTCTCTCTCTCTCTCTCTCTCTCTCTCTCTCAAAGAGATTAAAAGACCTAGTTGGATGTTACTTGTGATGGATGTTCAACAATGTTAAGAGATTGGGCTTTAAAAGGGAAAAATGTCATTTTTTTAGTAGGTATGTAGTTATTCGTGTGTGCCACTACGAGAGAACTGCATGGGTATTTGATGATTTTAAATGGGATATTATGTGTGGGTTTAAGAAATAGATATGGAATTGGTTCAGACCCAATTTTAAAGGGATTATTTGATTCATCTTTATTTTATTCGGTTAGTGGATTTTATAAGGATCATCTTATTCCCTTAATTTTCTAGGATATTTATATAATCTTGATTCATTTTGATATGTAGATTTTTTTTAAAAAAATTATTACATTTGAACTCTTCATCACAGGGATTCGAATTAACTCGATTATGAAATATGTTTCCTTTTCCAATCTTTCTCTTAGTTTTAGATTTACGAAATTCCCCTAGATGAAGACTTCGTATTCCTTTTAATCTAAATGTTGAATTAGTGATGATGTTTGGGGATGATGATATATCTGGGCTTAGAATGTGATTTTTGTTTGATTATTCTCTCCATGTCTTGTGTTTTCATCTCCATTTAGTGGTGGTTGTTAGTATACGTTGAAGTTTCTTAGGAGTTTTTATGGTGTATTTCCCCAGTTATGATTTTTGATTTCTGGATTTTTGGATATGGTTTCTATTTGGGGGTTAATATTTTTCGATGGGTTTTTGAGGTGTTGTAGTTTGTTTTTGGACGTTTACTCTTATTTTTTAAAATATTGATAAAAACTTTTTAAATATAATTATTATTTTTTCCCTTTTTCCTATCTAAGAGTGTTCATAAAACTCATTGATATAACTTTTTATAACAAAAAATGTGGATTTACTGAAGTTGCATCTTAAATGAAGCAATTTATTACGTACTAAATTGTGTAATATGTACACATTAAGTTTATATACATTGTATTAATCAATTGTAAATGAATAAAAACATGGAGTGATATTTCTTTTATTCTTCTCTTATGATTGCACATCATGTATGATATGACACAAATATTGCGTATTTCACCCGTTAACCTACGCGTTATTAGCCCCCTCGGGTATATTAATCCCTATATTTATGCTCGTTAACCAAAAAACTTTGGATTTCTATGTTAACATGCTTGGCAAGGGTTAATTGAGCTTTTATAGGTATTCGGATGCTTAGTATGAAGTGCGGACTGTAAGGACATATTTTCATAGGTCTGTTATCAATTTATTATGTCATATACCGCTACACCGTCGAAGAGCATTCAAGAGACATCTACATCAAAGACGGATCCAAATTACTCAAGTTCTTCATCATTCAAGACTCCGCGAAGTTTACTTTGGTAAGGTTATGTTTTAAATACCTTAACTTTTCACTTAGAGCTTTTGGGAGATTTTTACAAAATATTTTCTAAGTGTTGGAGTGGACTTTTTCGTCAAATATTGAGAATGAGTATTTTTTCTAAGTTTTGAAGTGGACCTCGATTTTGACGCCCAGGTCGTTCGCGCGAGATCATCATCTCGTTCGAACGAGATGATGTCGTGCGATGTCGTTTGAACGACATGCGTACTTCGTTCGAGCGACATATGCTTATCATTCGAACGAGCTCAAATTTTGAGGCGATGCGTTTTTGTATAAATACTCATTAAATGGTAACGTTTTCATTAAGCAGTCCACAGTTTTTGACAGACAGAAAACTGCGAAACTGCAGAATCCTTTTGGCTTCTTCCTTTAGGGTTTTAATCCCTTTTTATTTTCAATTCACAAAACTCCCATATGCTTTAGTGAATTGTTTTTGTGTTCAAGAACACAACTTTTGCCCTTGTTTATTCTTTGTGGGGAGAGATCTACAACCGATAGCTGCGTGCTATTGTGGAGGGAGTCCTTGTGAAGATTTCAGACTGTGTGCCTAGGATTACGGTCCTTGTGGTATAGCTGCGCGTGAACCACTGCAGATTTCTAGCCGTTGCTTTGAAGGTTTGACGAAGACACCATGCGTTACTCTTGTGGGTGAAAGCAAGATGGTATGTAAGTCAATGGTCTTGTAAACTTTTCAAAGTTCTAGAAATAAAAGGTTTTGCCCTGCGGGGATTTTTCCTTAAGCTTGTGTCGCATGCTTTATTTATTTTATGGTTTGACACACGCACACACGCAGTTGAATGCTTTGGGGATGATTTATTTTGGTTTAAAAAATAGACAATAATTAAATAAGTGTGTCAACGAAGAAATTTGTGAATTTAATCAATTATCACACTGTCGTGCATCCTACAAATTGGTATCAGAGCAGGTTACGCTAATTTATCGCGTGATCCTGTTTTTCAAGGATTTATTTTTTGATACAATTTGACTTCTCACCTCGTCAAATTTGTATCAGCGCGGGTTACGCTAATTTATCGCGTATTCATATTTTCCGCAAAATCGTGTAATATTGATTTTTTTGAAAAAATCAATTTTGGGAAAAATCGCAATTTTTTCAATGGTACGCCCGTTTAATGAGGAGCCTATTTTTGAAAAAGTTCACGACCGTGCTGAAAAATTTAAAAGTTTCAATTTGAAACTTTGCAAAAGAATTAAAGTTTTGGAAAAAGAAAATTCTCTCTTTAAAAGTAAGATTGAATATTTGCAAGCGTTTAAACTCAAAGTGATATTTGTCGTGAGCACTTTGGTAATTTGTGTATTGATTTTGATTCTTTGAAAATTGCCAAAAAGAAGAGTGATGAGAAATTCCTAGTTTTAGAGAATGAATTGAAGGACTTAAAAAATTCTAGGGTTCCCATTTGTGCCGTCGAGGATAAAAAATTAATCGATGATTTTACGGCACGTGAAAAGACTCTTAGGGATAAGTTTGTTTTAATTGAGGGGGAGCGTGATAAACTGTTAAGTTTAATTGAAAATTTGAAAATGAAATCCCTGTCTTTGGAAGAGTCTAATTCTTTGCTTGAGTAAAAAATTTTGAAGTTAAAAAATGATTTGACTGACTCAAGTAGGTTTGATAGTGATGGTAATGGCTCATCTTGTTCTCATGCTTCTAGTGCTAAAGCCAAAATCATTATTTATTTTAGAGGGTCAACCGTTCCAAAGGATGTTAGAAAAGATCACACTTTAGGTGTCGGTCCACCCCTTTTACACATGTTCATATTGTGGTAGGAAAGGTCACATTAGGAGATTTTATTTTGATCTTGGAACAGATCCTAGGAATTCGAAGTCTAGTGTTTTGTTGGTTCCCAAAACCCCGTGTCGACGTGTTACATCCGTTTGGTTTAGGAAATCACTTTTGGATACACTAGATTTTAGAATAGTTGATTCTCATTTGCTTGCACACGATTCTTCTCTTGCCATATCATATAGATGATTGTGTTTGCATGTTTGTCATACGCTAGTTATGTTGTTTGATATATTTTTGCTAGCGTCGTGACATGTACTTTTTGTATAGATTTTTATTTTTGAAATATTTTGAAAAATACAAAAAGATTTTATTTTGATAAGATTTTTAGAAAAATCCAAAAGATTTTTGTATTTTGTTTGCACCGTTTATGGATGAAGACTTAGGATGACCGAGTCATAACATCATTCCATTATTTTCATGTGACTATTTGATAGAGTTTTGAGACAATAGGTCAATTCATCCTTGTGCTTTATAATGTTTGGAGTCATTAAGATGTAATTAAGTGTTACTTCCTACATGTTTGACTCATGTTTCCTTTATTGCACATATGAACGGATTTGTTTGATTATTGTGTTTGTCTTATCACATGTTGGTTGGGTGTTTTCACTTCAATCCTGTCCTTAAAATGAACCAAGCACGATAAATTTTGATAAGGAAATTGTGCATATAAGAATCGTTTTTTGAGTTTGTGTGCTTTATTTAAAAAACGGGGAAGGGCTGCGAAAGGTTCATTTTGCCTTTGCGAATACTAAGCCACCGTTAAATTGGACCTAAAAAATGGAGGAGTTTTATTATCCGGGGTCCAAAGAGGTTTAAAAGATCTCGAAAAAATTTAAAGGCAATAAAAAGAAATTCATGCCAATTATGGGCCATTTAGGTTTTTGCACCAATTCTCCAAAGTTTGAGAATTTAGTTTATCACCTCTAAAAGAAAATATATATATAAGGGTGTTTGGTTGGAGAATTAAAACGGGTTTGCACGTCCTTGAAAAATCTTAAAAAAGCACTAAATAGTTTTGGACGTTATTGGTGTGGAAATCATTTAGACTTTGATTTGTTGATTTGCATAAGACGATCTCATTTAAATTCAACAAATTTTTACACCTAAGGATTCTTTTGATGTTCATTCGTTAGGGGTACACGTATGCATCGTGCACATATGATTGATTGAGTTGATTTTCCTATCGAATGTGTTCACACCCATTCATTTCATTTCCATGACTTGGTTGTTTTAGTTTAAAACCATGGTGTGATTTTTTTTGTATGAAAAATTGAAAAATTCAAAAATAGTTTGTGAAATTTGTGAGATACTCTTTTGCATACGCGTAGCTTGATTCTTGTTTGCTATGCATTTTTATCGTGACACTCCATGTTTTAATTGTTTCTTCTTATCTGTCTATTTGGGGACATCATAAAAAGGGGGAGAAAGAATTATCATGTTATGGGGGAGTTTTTGCATTATGGGGGAGATTTGATTATTAATGCTTTATTCTTATATCATTTCAAACTCGATGCGTCACGAAGGTTTTTCTTTATCTCATGTGTGTAGGTACAAAATTGAAGATTGATATGTTGCACACCCTGATGAGAAAAACTTTGAGATTTGACGAAGATGATTGAAGAACTATTTTGAGGTCTTGCAAATTTATTCATGGGAGGGTAGATTTGTATAGGCATTTTAGGTTTTTGATAATTTGGATTTTTTATGTATGTACCGGCATAGACATAGGGGGGATTTGTAAGGACATATTTTCATAAGTCCGTTATCAATTTAATATGTCATATACCGCTACACCGTCGAAGACCATTCAAGAGACATCTACATCAAAGACGGATCCGAATTACTCAAGTTCTTCATCATTCAAGACTCCGCGAAGTTTACTTTGGTAAGGTTATATTTTAAATATCTTAACTTTTCACTTAGAGCTTTTGGGAGATTTTTACAAAATATTTTCTAAGTGTTGGAATGGACTTTTTCGTCAAATATTGAGAATGATTATTTTCTCTAAGTTTTGAAGCGGACCTCGATTTTGACGCCCAGGTCATTCGTGTGAGATCAGCATCTCGTTCGAACGAGATTGGATGTCGCGCGATGTCGTTTGAACGACATGCGTACTTCGTTCGAGTGACATATGCTTCTCGTTCGAACGAGCTCAAATTTCGAGGCAGTACGTTTTTGTATAAATACTCATTAAATGGTAACATTTTCATTAAGAAGTCCACAGTTTTTGACAGACAGAAAACTGCAAAACTGCAGAATCATTTTGGCTTCTTCATTTAGGGTTTTAATCCCTTTTAATTTTCAATTCACAAAACTCCCATATGCTTTAGTGAATTGTTTTGGTGTTCAAGAACACAACTTTTGCCCTTGTTTATTCTTTGTGGGGATAACTCTACAACCGATAGCTGCGTGCTATTGTGGAGGGAGTCCTTGTGAAGATTTCATACTACGTATCTAGGATTGCGGTCCTTGTGGTATAGCTGCGCGTGAACCACTGCAGATTTCTAGCCGTTGCTTTGAAGGTTTGACGAAGACACCGTGTGTTACTCTTGTGGGTGAAAGCAAGATGGTATGTAAGTCAATGGTCTTGTAAACTTTTCAAAGTTCTAGAAATGAAAGGTTTTGCCCTGCGGGGATTTTTCCTTAAACTTGTGTCGCATGCTTTATTTATTTGATGGTTTGACACACGCACACATGCAGTTGAATGATTTGGAGCTGATTTATTTTGGTTTAAAAAATAGACAATAATTAAATAAGTGTGCCAACGTAGAAATTTGCGAATTTAATCATCACACTGTCACGTATTCTACACGGACACATTCCGGTGAAGTTCCGTGCATGATCGCATGCGCAAGGGCATTTTGGTCATTTCATAATTTGGGTACCTGGACCAACATCTCCACAAAAGTTATAGCCCTCCTCTCAAGTTTCACGTGTCCTCTAACGGTGCGCGATTCCGATTCCTAACGAAGAAGTTATGGTAGTTTTAGCGGAAGGGAATTCCAAATAAACAAAAACAGAAGGCAACTCTATTGATACCTACTTCATAGATCGATCAACCAGAAAGGGTCGATCGATCAACCCCTAATTGTTTATGAAATCGTGGGAGACAGTAGGCATGTTTTTGAACCATCGATCGATCGAGCCATTGGGTTCGATCGATCGATCCCATATTTTTCCTAGATATTTTGCCTTGCTTTTTCTTTTCCTTTTCTTTTTCCTTTCTTTTTCCAACTTACTATTTAAGGGATATTTGTTGTAATAAGAGGATATACTTAGTTTTGGAAGATATCTTAGGTCAGGGTTTGGTTTTGAGAGCTCATCTTCATTTCTTCTTGGGTTGACATCCATTTGGGTTTGTAAGTTGAATTATCCATCACCCTCTCCATTAGTTTAGTTATGTTCTTCATTTTCCTTGCCTAAATAATTAGTTTAATTCAGTCATTTATTGTTTTAATCTAGTTATTTAGTTTAATTTAGTTTAATTTATGATGTGCCCTTAGATAAATAGGGTCGGAGTTATGTTCCACCATTAACGGGCCTCGAGCTCCAAAAATTAGGTTTTGTGTAAAAGTGCATTTAATTGAAACGACGCGTATTAAAGTTGGATTGCTATGCGTTTAAATTTGTTTGTCACGCATCTTTCGTGTTTGTAGCGACAATTCGAATTTAATCCGCGTGTGATCATTTTTTATTAAATGTTTATTCAAGCAACTTTGGGTTAAATTCCTTATTGCGTGAAGTTTATGCTTAATTATAAATGCTGGGTTAAATATTTTCGATCCGGAATTATATTTAGTAGTTGTTTCGATTCATGTGGTAGTATGCGATCCCGACTCTCGCTCTACTTTTGTGTAAACTTAACTTTCCTTTTCTTTTGTTACCATAACCACCATATCACCTTTTATGCTTTTATTCCTTAAGTACTAAAACAATTACCAGTCTAAAATTCTATCACTCCATGTGGATTTCTTACGATACCTAACTTACCGCTGTGCTTTTTTGTCAAGTGTAGTTGTAGATTAGGTTTTTTCATGTAGAGCAGGAGCCGAAATCAACAACAGTGTCCCTACACGAACACTCGATTTCCCTCGCATAAAAAATGGCGTCGTTTCCGGGGAGTGTATTTTAGATAGTGATTGTTTTATTATTTCATTGTATTTTTTTCCTTTCCTATTTTTATTCTTTGTTTTAACCTTTCTTGCAAGATTTGCCTTCTTGAGCGCTTAGAAACGTTGATTCTTGGTCGCGCATCTTTTCAGCGAATTCTCCATCTTTATACATTTCGATAACCATGTCTTTCTTTTAAAGTCACTACGGTCATTCTAATGATTCCTACTTTGGGGATAGTTTTCAAGTTTTCCATTTTGAAGAATTTCTTAAGATTAAACAACTTGAAAACAACTATCGGAATGAAAATTGTTATTCGGAGCTTGAGTTGGATTCACTATTTGAATCCAATGATGATTTTTATTCCGATGATTTTCAATACGAGTTTCAACCAAATGAGGAATCCGGGGCTCTTGAGCCGAGGAAGCCTACTTTGGAAGAAACCCTCCTAATTTTCCTCCAAAGCGCAGTTGACGATAGCGATGATGAATTGAGAGTTGAAGCATTTTGCAATGAGCTTGATTCTTATTTTCATATCAACGAGGAGGTGGAAACTACTGTTTCACCTTGTCTTTTTGAAGAATCTGTCATTGCAAATGAGTCGCTTTGCCCCGAAATTCAATCTCCTTCTGACGATGAGTTGATTGAGATTGGATTTATGTCATCACCATATTCGTTTACCTTAATCGAACCATTGGAATTTCCGGTTGATTCCTATGAGTCAGAAATTATTGAAACATGTAAACCTTTTGTCGATGAGGACTTTTTACCGGAATTGTTTGTGATGGACGTTATCCCCGTGTGTGCACCATCTCCCATTCCATTTGAAAAACCTTTGGGAGATGAGTCAATTTTTCTTGGTCCTTTAGTGTACCTATCCCCCTTGTTATCCAAATCCCCCGTCGTCCTTCCAAAATTTCAAATTGGCGACAGTTCATTTTTTACGCTTTACACATGCCTTTCGTTGTTCAAAAGGAATTCTCATTTTCCGGGAGGCATGCATGTTTGGGAGGTTCCACCTTTGATCTTCCAAAGCCAAAATTTTGTTTGGGTGGATCCCCAACTATTTAGACTTCTAGTGTATAGCTAGTGAGGAGTCTAAATAGTAGGTTGTACATAGTTAGCTTTTTATTCATTCTTTCTTTCTTTCTTTTTCTCTTTTTTTTTTAAATTTATTCTAGCGTAATTAGTTAATCTCTTTTTATTGCTTTTTATATGATTGGTCCTTACTCTTTTTGTAGGTTCAACGGACTTCAATTTGCAGAGTTAGTGCGTCCCGGCATACGTGTGTTACGGAAAACCGAAAAGAGAAATTTACTCGTAAAAAGATTTTCGTATTTTGCACACACTCATTCTCACGCATTTGCATTTGTTTGTTCTTTTTATTTTATTTTATTTCTCATTTTTATTTTTGAATGTGCGTGTTTGTCGCTCGTTGTATAGTTTGTCCATTTTGTGTGCTTGTTTTGTTATGTATATATGTATATTTGATTTTTTTGTTTTTATATTTATATACACTCTATATATATTTATATTTTTTTATGTATATATTTACCCCTTATATCTCTTTATTCCCATCCCCCCTCCCCCCTCCCCCTTGAAGAACCTTATACCTTTGACTTACTTAAGCCTATATTGTATAAGTGCTCAACTAATTTGGAAATAGTGACAAAATTGGTTGTCTAACCTAGAATCCAAAGAACCTCAGAATTATTCTCTCTAATCCTCTTCAATGATCCAAGAAGGTATAAATTGAATCACACTACACACATTAGAAGTGCATAAATGTGTATATATTTTGTTCATAATTGATTGTGTGTTAAATTCCCCTTAAAAAGTTGTTTTAATAATTTTTTGGGAATTTTTAAACATTTTCAAAATAATGTTTTCTTAATTAAAAGTTTGATTATAAACTTTGTGGGGTTAATATGCTATTTTGAAAAATTCATTTTTCATTAGAATGTTTGATTGGGTAGAATGTAAATGCGCTAGAGACTCTAGGGAACAGCCTGTAATTTCTTTTGACGCGCGTTTGCAAGTCAATTAAGTGCCAACACATGTCATGCTCCTGTTAACTCATTTGTGTTTGTTATGTGAGAGGGCTGCCTGGTGGTTTGCTGATCGTTAGATCAAACCTTATCTATGGCCTTCATGTGTTTTAAACTTATCCATGTGCTATCACTGTGGACCAATCAACTTCGACATAACCACCGCTATATTATCACCCTTGGATCAAGTCAATATTAGGAAGACCTAATCTCGGCCCTTGATTGCCCTCGACAATCCAGAACCTTCCTCCACTCCTATATAAGCCCTCTAATTCTCAACCTTTCAAGACTTTTGGCAGTCGTCATTTATGAGAGAAAAAAATAGAGAGAAGAGAGAAGTGAGAGAGAAGAGAGAAAAGAAAAGAGAGAAGAGAGAGAAAGGGAACTGTGTTAGCCAAACCCTAACCCTAACCCTAAACACTTCAAATCTGATTCAAACCTTCGTATATTCAAAACCCCAAACACAACCTTGAGTGTTTGAGAGAGAGTTGTGTTACTGGTTTGATCATTTGTAGCTGTAACCTCTTGATCTGTGATCTTATTACCAACTTAAACATTTTTGTGAAGATCTGTATTTCTTCTTCATAGAAATTGTAGATCTACACTTTGCATGTTATATTTCACTAGATCTGCATATTTGTTTATTTAAGATCTGTAAATATTTTATGGTTTTTGTTCTTATGAAACTAAACCTTGACCTAGTTGGATTCACACTTGGAGATTTTCAATCTCAAAAATATTTTTAAAACATAGATTGATTAAGGTCTTGACCGATTTTGAAGCAAGATTTCCGTGGAATCTGGGATATATTAAAGGTAAAAAAGGTTTCAAGTTCTGTAAGAAAGAAAGAAAAGAAAATCACAGCATATAGTCTTTATATGTAATTTTCTAGGACTGTCTGTAAAAACTAAGTGTGTGTGAGTTCATGCATGTTGATAGGAATCACATCACAAACACTTAACACACTACCGCAGTGGAAGTGTTGTGAATAAGATCAAAGATTATTGAGTCGACGCAAGGAAGCTAAAGCAAAGGGGAAGTTATCAAACTGGAAGAACATCATCAACAATCAGATCCATCAAGAAGTTAGAAGGAGACCAAGTGGTGTATATTCCTAAACTTAGAATAGGCTGAGTTGTGTGCATGTATGTTGTATTGTTTGTAACTGCTATTTTTTTTTGTGGATTTTTACTTTCGTGACTTAGAAGTCACCGTGGATGTTTCCTCTATTGGGAGAGGTTTTACCACGTTAAAAACTGTGTGTTCTGATTATCTTCATCTCCTCATCTCATTCTATAGTGTGCTGAATTTTTGAAACTGTCTTAGTTTTAAAACTGATTACAAAGTCTTGGTTATTCTCGTACATAAGTTTTTGTAAACACATCTTGTTGTTTATCATTTTTATTTTCAAAAGAAAAGAGTTTCTTCAACAAACATCTCGGAGTTGCTTATACAGTTTAATCTTGTATTAAACGACATTAGCAACGTTTTTCAATTGGTATCAGAGCCCTGTAAACTTTTATTTCAAAAAGATCTTGTGTTTCTGAAATCGTTTTCTGAAAAACCTAACTATGGACGAGAAGATTGAAAGGTTGGTAATCTGTTCAGACCTCCACTCTTTGATGGAAACAACTTTGCTTACTGGAAAGTAAGAATGGTTGCCTTCATCCAAGGGACTTTAGGAGATGATGGCTGGGACATTATTGAAAATGGATATACTTATCCTACTAAACCAGCCACTGAAGGAAGTGATGAGAGGGTAAAGAAAATCTTAAGTGAGTTTACCCAAGAAGAGAAAACTGTTTCTTGTAATAACAATAAAGGCAAGAATGCCATCTTTATGTCTATTAATGAGTATGAGTTCAAGAGAATCTCATCTTGTGCCACTTCTAAGGAAGCTTGGGACACATTAATCACTGCCCATGAAGGAGACTCAAGAGTTAAAGCTGCTAAAACTCAAATGCTTACCCATCAGTACAACTCTTTGATTATGTTTGACTCTGAGTCTTTTGACGACTTTTACGTGAACCTAACTCATATAGTTACTAAGTTGCATGCTAATGGTATAACATATGATAGGAATGAAATTGTTTCTAAAATTCTAAGATCATTACCACAAAAGTTTGACAGCAAGAGGTATGCTATTGAGGAAATGAGTGATCAAAACCTTACCTCTGAGTTACTCAGTAGCAAACTTAGGACTGTGGAAATGGAATTAGACTTTAAGAAACAATTAAATCAGTCTCAAAGAAAACAGCCCAACTCTAACTTGAGTTTTTCCTCTCAGATATCTAAACATGAGACTAATTTGACAAACTGTGACTCTGATGAGGAGTGTGATATAGACAAACTAGATAATCAGATTGTCTTAATGTCAAAACAATTTAAGAAAATTGTTAAATTTAGAAACAAACAGGCATCTAAACAAGGCAAGCCTAATTATCCAACTGTGTCTAATCCCAAACCTCATGAGAGAGGTCTTGACAAACATCCTAAGGACAATAACTTCAGACCCAGCAGAGACCTTAAAAAGATTGAATGTTTTAGATGTGGGAAACTATATCACATTGCTCACGATTGCAGAGTTAATCTGAATAAAGCCAACACACACAATAGAGCCAATGTCTGTAAAACTTGGGATGATTCAAGTGACTCTGATGAAGAGGAACTTGAGTCATCAAATGTACTTGACCCTTGCTTGTCCTTTTATGCTAAGATCATTTATAATGATGATATGCCTATGTGTGATAATGATGCTCCTACTCCTGCTTGTGTGAATACTGCTTTGACTGGCCTAGATGCCTTGTTATCTGAAAATGTTGCTAGCTCTAGTTTCGTGTGTGTGAGTCAAAGTGATCTCGATAACGACGATGTAAATGGGTGCGTGAGTACTAAAACTGAATCGTTAGGGGCCACTACACACACTTCACTTAGCGACTCAGACACAGATAACCTCCCAGATATCCATACTTTGTATGCTAAAACTCTTAAAAAAGGCACTAGACTGGAGAAGACTGTTAGAGACCTGACTAAGAAATTAGATGATCTAAGTCTTATTATGAAGCTGAATGCCGAAGAGTACACTAACCAGTGTCTGTCTCATCAATCTGAAATTGAAACTTTTGATCAAAAATTAAAAGAGTTGACTAAAACTAATGAAACCCTGGAAATGAAATACAAGGGAACATTATTAGAACTGGAGGAAGCAAAAACAAAGACAGCTACTGTCTTCAAAAAAATTTCTAAGTTTGAAAAAAATTCAAATTGTTTTACTGACTTTGTTGTTGACTCCAAGACCAATTCTGATGATAGAACCGGTATTGGATTCTGCCCTAAGCATAAACCACAAACTACAAATCTTGAACCTATTAAGTTTGTGTCTGGGGGCAAAAGACCAATCGAAACATGTCCAGATTTTGATTTTATTAAAAAGGAATTTGATCAAAAGGAACAACAGAAAGACATTGGAGAGTCTAGTAATTCTAAGGCTGACGGTACATTTAAGACTAAATACGTCTGTCCTTTGATCAGAAAGGCTGAATCTATCTTTAAAACCATACCTCCTAGGAATAAGAATTCTGAAGGGAATCCTGTTAAACCCATCTTTAGAAGTTTTCCCAAGGAAGTTCATCCCTCAAGAAATCAATATCGCTCCTACTGTGAAATTTATGGTCATTCCTTTGAAGGTTGTTATGATAGGCATCTAAACACCCATGTGTACAACACTCCTGTTTACAAGAACTTTAACTATTCTAGGCAAAATCGTAACCATTATGTACTTCCAAGACAACCTGACAAGAACTCTAACTACAGGAATAGAAAGACCAAAACTAAGAGTTCATTTAAGAGAAAAGCTCCCAGAAACTTTCCTAAACCAAAAGCTCAAATTTTTCATTAAAATCAGTTTGTTGCTCCAAATGTTTCTCGACAAAAAACTGCTTCTCGAAAATTTTATCAAATGAGAGCAAACTTACGCAAAACTAAAACTAGAGCTATTTGGGTTAGAAAAGATGATCTTTTACCCCAAATGAAGTGTAACATTGTTATCACTGCCTTAAAGGTTGAACACACTTCATCTGGTTAGTATTTAGATTTAGGATGCTCCAAACATATGACAGGAGATGAAACCAAACTCTTAAACAAATCCAGATTTGCTGGAGGGAAAGTGGTTTTTGGCAATGGAGTTTCATCCCAGATCATAGGAAAAGGAACCCTAAAAGAAGAGGGAATGCCTACTCTCAAAAATGTACTATTACTTAAAGGCCTTAAAGCCAACCTCCTAAGTATATCACAATTTTGTGACTCTGACCATACAGTTACCTTTTCAAAGAACAATTGTAAAATTCTAAATGATAAAGGTGAATGCATTATTACCGGATTTAGAACACCTGACAATTGTTATACTGTCAAGACTAGTTCTGAAACCTGTAACATTGTCAGAATGGATGACAATGAAATCTGGCATAATCGTATGGGTCACTTAAGTTATAATATCCTTGGTAGATTGTCTAGTCAAGAGATTGTTAGAGGAATTCCTAAAATTAAACCTATTTCCAGTGTTGTCGGTGGTCATTGCCAGGAAGGAAAAATAGTTAAGACTTCGCATAAAAAAGTTAAAGACAGTCTCACCTCTAGACCTCTAGATCTCATCCATATGGACCTTATTGGTCCCTCTAGAACTGTTAGTCTTTGTGGACACAGTTATATCCTTGTCATGGTTGATGATTTTACACGATTCACTTGGGTTGCCTTCTTGAAACATAAATCTGACACGTTTCAGAAATTTTTGAAAATTTTACTAAGAATTGAAAATGAGAAGGACACACAAGTCAATCGCATTCGTAGCGATAGAGGGGGAGAGTTCATAGACAGGGGAATAGTTGAATATTGTGACTACAATGGTTACAAACACGAATTCAGTGCCCCAAAGACACCTCAGCAGAATGGTACTGCCGAAAGGAAAAACCGAACTCTTCAAGAGATGGCACGTGTCATGTTGCATGCCAAATCCCTACCTAAGTATTTCTGGGTAGAATCTATTAGAACTGCATGTCATATCATTAATAGGGTTTATCTTTGGAAAAACACTAAACAAACCCCTTATGAGTTGTGGTACGGTAAGAAGCCTAATCTGAAATATCTAAGAACTTTCGGAAGTCAGTGTTATGTCTGTAAAGACAGAGAACATTTGTCTAAATTCGAGACGCGTGGTGATAAATCCATCTTCTTAGGTTACTCCTCAAACAGTCGTGCTTATCGTATATACAATCTGCGTACTAAGACCCTTATGGAGTCGATAAATGTAATTGTAAGAGACACTATTGTCGAAAATAAGATATCTGAATCACCTATTGTGGTTGAATCTGAAAATGATTTCAAAACTGATTCACCGGAAATAGATGACTCATTACCTATTGAGAGTCCAGAAGTACCTGGCTGGGTCTCTAAAGATCATCCCATTGACAATGTGATCGGTAATCCTAATGAGCCAGTCCGTACTAGATCCCAATTTACGAAATTATCCTAATTATGCATGTTTCGTCTCCCTTGTGGAACCGAAAAATGTTTATGAAGCATTGAATGACACACACTAGATTTCTGCGATGCAGGAAGAACTTTTACAATTTGTCATTCACGATGTCTCGTATCTTGTACCACGGCCTCAAAACAAAAATTTATTGGCACACGTTGGATCTTTAAGAACAAATCTGATGAAAATGGGGTAATCCTTAGAAACAAAGCTAGACTAGTTGCTCAAGGTTACTCACAAATAGAAGGGATAGATTTTAGCGAGACATTTTCCCCTGTCACTCGTCTTGAATCTGTTCGACTTCTTTTCGCCATAGCGTGTCACTTAAAATTTACACTTTATCAAATGGATGTCAAGTCTACCTTCCTCAATGGAATTCTATCCGAAGAAACATATGTAGAACAACCCAAAGGTCTCATTGACCCAAAATATCCAGACCATGTCTTTCGTCTAAAAAAGGCTTTGTATGGCTTAAAACAAGCTCCTAGAGCTTGGTATGAACGCCTTTCCAACTTTTTGTTGGATAAGGGTTTTAAGAGAGGAGGAAATGACCAGACCCTCTTTGTCAAACATTTTGACAAAAACATTATTATAGCCCAAGTCTATGTAGACGACATCATCTTTGGGTCTACTTCAACATCTGAAGTTAAATCTTTTTCTGCTTTTATGCACAAGGAGTTTCACATGTCCCTTATGGGGGAGCTACAGCTTTTCTTAGGATTTCAAGTGAAACAGAATTCTGATGGATTATTTGTCTCTCAAACTAAGTATGCCTTAGATCTTGTTAAGAAATTTGGTTTAGATAATGCTAAAGTTGCCAAAACTCCTATGAGTACTACTGTTAAATTATGTAAAGATGAAAATGGAAAGTCAGTTGATTCCACACATTATCGTAGTATGATTGGTAGCCTACTCTATCTAACTGCCTCACGACCAGATATAATGTAAGTTGTATGTCTGTGTGCTCGTTACCAGAATAACACTAAAGAGAGCCATTTATCTTGTGTAAAACATATAATAAAGTACATAAAAGGCACTCTTAATCTTGGACTTAGGTATACTAATGATACCTGCAGCACCATCATAGGGTATACTGATGCTGATTGGGTCGGTTGTACTGATGACAGTAAAAGTACATCAGGTGCCTGTTATTATGTCGGCCATAATTTAGTAGGTTGGAGTAGCAAAAAACAGAATTGCACATCTTTATCTACGGCTGAGTCCGAATATATTGCAGCTGGAAGTTGCTGTGCTCAATTGTTATGGATAAAACAAATGTTAAGCGACTATGGGATTAAAGAAGATCAGTTACAATTGTATTGTGACAATCAAAGCGCCATTGACATATCTAAAAACCCAGTTCAACACTCGCGAACTAAACATATTAAAATAAGACATCACTTTATACGCGAACTTGTTGAGACTAAGGAGTTAGAAATCCATTACCTGCCTACTGATCTGTAACTTGCAGACATGTTCACTAAACCTCTAGACTATAACAGATTTCTGTAATTTTTGACTTTCTAAGAAATGGGTAGATAGTATCTTTTGTACAGGACTAGGTTTTATTTTTTTGGTTCCCTAAGAGTTTAAGCTAACTCAAAGGAGATTTTGTCTCATATTTCCAAAGGGGGAGATTGAAGCACCTTATACCTTTGACTTACTTAAGTCTATATTGTATAAGTGCTCAACTAATTTGGAAATAGTGAAAAAATTGGTTGTCTAACCTAGAATCCAAAGAACCTCAGAATTATTCTCTCTAATCCTCTTCAATGATCCAAGAAGGTATAAATTGAATCACACTACACACATTAGAAGTGCATAAATGTGTATATATTTTGTTCATAGTTGATTGTGTGTTAAATTCCCCTTAAAAAGTTGTTTTAATAATTTTTGGGGAATTTTTAAACATTTTCAAAATAATGCTTTCTTAATTAAAAGTTTGATTATAAACTTTGTGGGGTTAATATGCTATTTTGAAAAATTCATTTTTCATTAGAATGTTTGATTGGGTAGAATGTAAATGCGCTAGAGACTCTAGGGAACAGCCTGTAATTTCTTTTGACGCGCGTTTGCAAGCCAATTAAGTGCCAACACATGTCATGCTCCTGTTAACTGATTTGTGTTTGTTATGTGAGAGGGCTGCCTGGTGCTTTGCTGATCGTTAGATCAAACCTTATCTATGGCCTGCATGTGTTTTAAACTTATCCATGTGCTATCACTGTGGACCAATCAACTTCGACATAACCACCGCTATATTATCACCCTTGGATCAAGTCAATATTAGGAAGACCTAATCTCGGCCCTTGATTGCCTTCGACAATCCAGAACCTTCCTCCAGTCCTATATAAGCCCTCTAATTCTCAACCTTTCAAGACTTTTGGCAGTCGTCATTTATGAGAGAAAAAAAATAGAGAGAAGAGAGAAGTGAGAGAGAAGAGAGAAAAGAAAAGAGAGAAGAGAGAGAAAGGGAAACTGTGTTAGCCAAACCCTAACCCTAACCCTAAACACTTCAAATCTGATTCAAACCTTCGTATATTCAAAACCCCAAACACAACCTTGAGTGTTTGAGAGAGAGTTGTGTTACTGGTTTGATCATTTGTAGCTGTAACCTCTTGATCTATGATCTTATTACCAACTTAAACATTTTTGTGAAGATCTGTATTTCTTCTTCATAGAAATTGTAGATCTACACTTTGCATGTTATATTTCACTAGATCTGCATATTTGTTTCTCGTTTTAAGAAAATATTTGTTGATTTAAGATCTGTAAATATTTTATGGTTTCTGTTCTTATGAAACTAAACCTTGACCTAGTTGGATTCACACTTGGAGATTTTCAATCTCAAAAATATTTTTAAAACATAGATTGATTAAGGTCTTGACCGATTTTGAAGCAAGATTTTCGTGGAATCTGGGATATATTAAAGGTAAAAAAGGTTTCAAGTTCTGTAAGAAAGAAAGAAAAGAAAATCACAGCATATAGTCTTTATATGTAATTTTCTAGGACTGTCTGTAAAAACTAAGTGTGTGTGAGTTCATGCATGTTGATAGGAATCACATCACAAACACTTAACACACTACCGCAGTGGAAGTGTTGTGAATAAGATCAAAGATTATTGAGTCGACGCAAGGAAGCTAAAGCAAAGGGGAAGTTATCAAACTGGAAGAACATCATCAACAATCAGATCTATCAAGAAGTTAGAAGGAGACCAAGTGGGGTATATTCCTAAACTTAGAATAGGCTGAGTTGTGTGCATGTATGTTGTATTGTTTGTAACTGCTATTTGTTTTTTGTGGATTTTTACTTTCGTGACTTAGAAGTCACCGTGGATGTTTCCTCTATTGGGAGAGGTTTTACCACGTTAAAAACTGTGTGTTCTGATTATCTTCATCTCCTCATCTCATTCTATAGTGTGCTGAATTTTTGAGACTGTCTTAGTTTTAAAACTGATTACAAAGTCTTGGTTATTCTCGTACATAAGTTTTTGTAAACACATCTTGTTGTTTATCATTTTTATTTTCAAAAGAAAAGGGTTTCTTCAACAAACATTTCGGAGTTGCTTATACAGTTTAATCTTATATTAAACGGCATTAGCAACGTTTTTCACCCCTAGCCAAATAGTTAAGCAGCGGGCTTTTAATTGAGTTATCGATCAATCGAACCCTAGGGGTCGATCGATCGATCGACGAGTTAAAGCCGAATCTGCCTTCTTTTTTTCCCTTTCTCCTTATATTCTCTCTTCTCTCTTCTCTCTCTTTTTTAAGCCCTAGTTTTTTCCTACCCCATTTTCACTCAAACCGAACATTTTTTCACTCATATCAGGTATACATTCTTCCTGTTTATCTATCTTCCTGTGAATTTGTTATTTTATGTCATTTTTCTTAGATTAATCCATTGTTTGACATATTTTGAGTTTTTCTCCTTATGCGTTGTTCCAACAATTTTTGTGCTTGAATATTGATAAATTTCCATTCATGAACACTTGTTGTTGGTTACTAATTGTTGTAGTTCACGAATGGGGCTTGTTTGTTGCTCCAAAGTCATTTTCACACCCTCATTCCACATTGGGCGCACCAAGTGTTCACTAAAATGCCTAAACCAATTTTTCAATCCGTTTTTAGCGTACTCTTGGGTGATTTTCACTCGTTGTCATACCTCGAAATTTTTTTGTCACAATGTGGGATATTTTCGATCGGATTCACGCTCTTGTACACATCGTTTCAACTAGTTCACTTACTAACCTTTAATTGCACTTTACAATTCTATTTGTTTTGCCTAATTATTGTTTTGTAGGTTGAAATGGACGAGTTAAGGAAATATGAATCTACCAGGAGCGTGCCCACCCGGGGCGTTAGTGGTTTTCATTGCGAATAGGAACATGATTGGTTCCAAGCCTATTTTCAGCCGCTGCAAAGGCCATTCGCCTGTTTGGAACCTGGAGGAGTTGCCTGAGGTTGCGCGTACTATTTTAGGCAGGCACGTTTGGGAGACTTTTCTTTCTACAAATGGGAAATTTTTAATGAGGAGATGGTTCGTATGTTTTATGCGACTTTTGTAGCTGTGAAAGGTAGGCCATCTACCTATAAGGCCATGGTTCAGGGGGTTCAAATTCAGCTTACCCGCTCGAATTTAGAGTGACATATGGGTGTCCCAGACCTTGAGCGGTCAGTTAGTTTTTTGGATGGGGAGATGTTCAAACTTACCACATTAATCCAGGCACTTGCACCTGGAGAGGTATGGTCTAATAAGAAAGCGTTCCGCTCGGCCGTAATTGATGATTTGATGAGATTGCTTCACTATCTCAACGCACACTCCTTCATGGTGACGAGCAACCGAACTGAGGTGCGTCACAAGCACGCGACATTTGTCTATTCACTGATAAATAATTTGGGAGGTATTAGTTTTCCCAAAATATTTCTGGACACGATGTATGTGACAGGTAAGGAGCGAGCCCAAAAATTTTGCCTTCCTTTTCCAGCCCTTATCACGAGGATCTGTTTATCGCACGGCTGCCCCGAGTATGACGCGAATCGCAAGAGTGAGCTAATGAGTCTTCTGACTAAAGATAACATCTCGAGGATGTTGACTCATGCATGGGGAGACTAGTGCTAAGAGGCAGAAGGAAGAAGTGACTAATGAGCCCAATGAGGAGGCCGAGATACGGCAGGCAGAGAAGGGACAGAGTTCTCAGGTGCCACATACAGACTCGGACGCCCGCTTTGAGGCATACTAGGCACTGCAGGACCAGCTCTGGGAGGAGACCCAGGTTTGGCGGGCATCTTTGGAGTCTCAGTTAGAGCAGTAGAGGGCATAGTATAAACAGGATAGAGCAGAGTGGTAGCAGGAGTTCTGAATGTTGCAGGGTAGGATGAGAGACTTATTTGTACAACAACATGGCCCAGATGCGTCGCTCCCGCCACATTTCCAGAGTCCTTACGATCCTAGTGGTTCTGGCCACTAGGCTGCTGTTATGGGTTCAGTTTTGTATTTCTGGGATCGGATATTATTATTATGTATTTTCCTTTTTATTTGTATTTCTTTCTTTTTATTAGTTGTTATGTATTTAGTTGTTTTGTACAGAAGTTATGAAATGAGAAATAGTAATGTAGTTTGTGGTTGTGTATTGGATTTTGATGTGTGTGACTTTCCATTTTTATAAAATCAAATGTTCACCATCAATTTATCTAGTATTTGCACTTCAGCCCCTCTATATTGTTGTGACTTACGACATAAATCCTTTTAACTTAATATATCGATAAATATTCTTGCTTTGCTTTATACTAACTTATTTTTTAGATTCGTTTGGACTTGTACTTATGGAGATCGCTCCAATTTTGGGTAACATAATTATTTTTCCTATCTTTGTATTGTGTTCTTTAATGGACGCATTGGGGACAATGCAACATTTAAGTTAGGGGGTGTAGGATATTTATCCATTTTATGTTTAGTTCTTGAATTTGGCCACAATTTTGTTAGAAGTCATGCTTTTTGTTAAAAATTGAAAAAATTTCCAAAATATTTTCTTTTTTTTTCTCCTTCGTTGGGCTTTTTGCCTTTGTTTCCAATGATAAATTTCAATAATTGCCCGATCCGTTAGCAACTCAACGATGCATGTTCTCAATTTTAGAAGTTATTAGACTTTAGTCCTCAAATCATTGATATTGTGAATAACTTCATGAATTAAATGTAACACCTTATATTTTTGATGATTTAAATAATTATGTGATTAACTATTATTGTTGGATTAATTAAATTAAAATGCGAGAAATTAATTTGTTATTAATCCGAATTAAAATAATTATTAACTAGCGTGCCAAAGTTTAATACTTATTGTTGATAATTCTTGAATATTACTGTGCGATATGTAATATGGAATTATGAAATGTGATAATTTGTCGAAAGTGAAATATACGATAGTTTGGTAATTTATGTCTGACTCGCGTGTGAGTCGTGTTGGGACTAATTGATTGGGATAAAAAAGATAATTTATTTTCATTAACTCATATGGTCATTTCGAGTGCGTTTTTGAGTCCGAGAGGGTTGAGATAGTCAGAAAACACTACCCGGGTATTTTATTTGGACTCTGGAATATTTTAGGCCAAACCGGCACCCCGTAGGGGTAGTTTTGTAATTTGGATTTTTGGGGGTTTAATTAATGATGAAAATCAGTAATTAAATAAGAAAGGTACGTGGGTAAGACATTTCTCATCAGATTCTAAACCTAAGTGAGAAAGAGGAAAAACCTAAGAGGGAGAAAAGGATTCCATAGGTGTTCTTGGAGAAAGACTCAAGCTTTTACACCGAAAATTCCACCAACGCATAGATCGCAAAGATAGAAACGCATCTATAATAATATCACCAATGGATCAGACCATCATATTTGAGGCAAGTGTTTATTACTTGCGTGTTTTATCAATAATTATGTTCATGTTAGAGTAGGTGATAACCCCTCAAATTTATGAGAATTAATTTGATGGAAATCTCATGATTTGATTTATTTTGGGACTGAAATTTTTAAGAGATTAAATTCCTTCATGTAGATAGGATTACATTCACGAAATTTTGATAATGTTCCATGAACAAGTCTAGGTTAAAATGGTTCTTGAATTGAAATTGGAAGAACTAGGGTTTTATTGGTTTAATTTGGGGATTTCGAAATTTATTGAGGTATGGTGAGGATTTAATGATTCTAGGTTGTTAGAAATCATCTAAATATATTAGAGCATCAATTGGATTTGTTGTTTGGGCATTTGGGATTGAAAAATAGAGGTTTTGGAGGTGAAAATGGTGGGAAAACGTTGAAATTTTGGGGAAGAAGACGAGACAGAAAGTCTCGCGCGAAGTCGCGTGTAGCTCGTTCGCGCGAGATAAGGATCTCACGTGAAGTGGTTTGAATGACACGTGACAGTCGTTCGAGCGACAACCCATTCTTGTTTGAGCGAAAGGTTCAAATTTCTGGGAATTTTCATTTTACCCCCAGATTTAGTTACGCAATAAATTTGGGTGAGAAAACTGATATTCGATGGACTTAGTCTAGTGCATAATTTTTGGGAAGTATTTGGGAAATAATACTTTAAATAATTGGAATGGTATGTTGGCCTTGGAGATTACATGAGAGATAGTAATCGAATTAAATATATTATACGTAGTGATGAGATTAAAATACGTATGATAAGTATATAATTAGGTGGGGTAAAAGCCTATGAATTTTAATAGGATGTGTGTACGCCTATTATAAACTATGATTGTTAAGTGCACTAATGGGTGATAATCCTAGGGTACAAGAATATTATTGTTAAATGTGCTAATGGGTGATAACCCGGGGGTACAAGAATATTATTGTTAAGTGTACTAATGGGTGATAACCCGGGGGTACAAGTATATTATTGCTAAGTGTACTAATGGGTGATAACCCGGGGGTACAAGATTATGATTGATAAGTGTACTAATGGGTGCTAACCCGGGGGTACAAGAATTACATGAGTGATAGTAATTGCATTTAAAAATACCATACGTAGTGATGAGAAGAAAATACGTATGATATGTATATAATTTAGGTTGGGTGAATACCTATGAATTTTTAATAGGATGTGTGTATACCTATTATATGATATTGTTATTAAGTGCACTAATGGGTGCTAACCCGAGGGTGCGGGATGATTATGGTTAGGGGCGCTAATGGGTCTTTTCCCGGGTGTGAAGAAACAATATATATATGTATATCGATGATGTGACTATATGTATATATGTATATAAGAACTTGTAAATAGTTTTACTGTTTGAAACTAGTAGATATAGTGATAATAATAAAATGCTTTGCACCAAGTGGTGTTAACCTAAGGGTGTAGGATTGATATGTATATATATAGGGGTGATGTGACTATATATATTTATGAAAATAATTGGGAACATTCTACCTTGTAAAATTAGTAGATTTTGTATAAATGAGAAATAAAATAATCTTAGTGGGTAAAAGATTGACCATTCGAACGGTGAACAATGGAACTTTTAGTTATGTGAGATAAACTATTTTTTTTAACGTATTGTATAGGCGATACGGCTATACTACTGGAGATTATAGATGATGATATATGATTTCGAACTAGTTAGGTCGGGTAGCTTATCTAGTGTGGGTTAGATGTATGTTAGGCATGCACAATAGATCAGAGGTGAGAATCTCATGTGAGTGCGATATCTAACATGCACATAATACTTGCTTCACTGCAGTTTTAAATACTTGTTAACTATTTTTAAACATCGGGCTTTGACCCGTCTCTTGCATATCTTTTCTCTTTTGCTATATATATGTATCATATCAGGTGCTCATCCATAGGGATACCGGAACTAGAGAGTTGGATTGTTCTACGTGCCGTAGCTGTTGTGGAAGCTGTAGGTCTTTGCAGTATACGCCTCCATCATTTCCATTCAGTTATTTAGACATCCCAGTTGGGGAAGGTGTCGCCCATTCCTAGTTTTTATCAGAGTTATTATTCTGTTTACTTTGCAGTTATTTTAGTTGCATGGAATCTTACTATGAGTAGGTAAATTTAGAGTTTTGAACAGGGAGGTTTTTACCCAGTCTTATTTATTCTAATTTTTTATCCATGTTTAGTATATTCATGTGTATGATTAATGGTTTACATTTTCATAATTAAATAGAGGAATGATTTTATTTGGTTATATGTAAAAAGGAAAAAGTTTTTGACGCCTAACTTAATTTTATATTAGGTGATTAATATGTTTATAAGTTTTTCGACAGTGATGCTAAGAATGACGCAACTGAACATTCTGTTTTAAATTTGTCAAAGGACTGATCACCCTGTATTTTATTGGGCGGGGTGTCACATTAAACTTTAATCCCTTGAGCACATGCGCTTTCCTTGTTATATTGATTTGGTTTAAGATTTTTATAACTCGGTAATCTTTTGTTGCATTGTATATACTTACACCGAGTGAGCATTGGACTTTTTCTTCATTTGTGAGTGTTATACACTTTTCTTTCCTCTTTGAAAATGTTAATTTCACTGGTAATCTCTCTATTCTTTAATTGATAATTCATTAATTGAGTTTAAATCTTGAAATGTGTTACTTGAGCACGATTTTCATGAATTGTTTTAACTCGAGAATTGCGTAAACTTTATGAAATGATAATAGGCCATCTTTGTTATATCACCCATATTAGCCTTGACCTCACCTTTAATACTTTTCCTCGTCAACCCCTTTGAGCCTTAATATAGCCTTTCATTTCATAACCCAAAATCCCATAACCAACTCCACATTGGAGTTATAAACCATAAATATTACATTCCTTACCTTTGTTTGGAATGAAACTTAGGATTGAATGATGTTCATGTTTTGTGGTTGCAATTTAAGCATACGAGAGAAAAGAAAAGAAAGTAGTGAAAAAGAAAATAAAACATGTGAAAAGAAGAAAATAAAAAGAAAGAGAAAGTTTGTTTATATTGTTAATGGTGTTCAATAATCCTTTCTGCTCTCCATTTCATATATAATTCCTATATTGGAAATCATTTTCCAATTTTGATATTGCCCACTATTTCCCATTATTCCAAGTTTTTCATTCCGAACACTTTGAATCCGTATATACATCTCCTTTATTTAGTACCCTATCATAGCCTACATTAAAACCCTACAAGACCTATGTGATCCTAGGGTTCATTTAATTTAAAAGTTAAAATAGTTTTGATAATCTGTGAAAATGCATTCCGCCTCTTTTATTGAGCGATATCTTTCATTGAGATTACAGTTTTTAATTTCCTATATAGCGTCCTTCATTTGCGACACGTGTGTGGCCTAGTTTCCCTTTTCACTTACTCCTTATACCCGCATGTCCAGTGTTTTACCTCTATGTTTCAATTGAATTCATTTGATGAGCGTAATGCCCGTGAGGATTGAATATATGATTGCTTTAATGTTTATTCGATTTATTTAAGTTTTCGCCAATTCACACTTTTCATGTTCTCTCTCCCCTACCACTTTAAAAGTTTCAATTCTATGAGGTGCATTAAATCTGTTAATAACAACAGACTTTAACGAGGATTCATTCAATATGCTAATAACATGTTTGAAATCTTTTTCATTGTTGTTGAGTTTGTCGCATGCTGGGTTGGGCATATTTTGAGCAAACTATATGATGTTTATGGGTTTCATCCCTAAAAACCCTCATGAGACGACACTCGTCCACTAGGGTAACCTAGGGGTTTAACGGCTTATTGCATATGCTAAATGCAATCGTTCGCCCGCGAAAGTGGCTTTATCACTTTTTTACATATCTCCTTGTTGTGGTTTTCTTGTAGTTCTTATTATTTCCTATTTCATTGCTATGGACTAGCAATGTGTAAGTTTGGGGGTGATACGAAGAAAATATTGTGTATTTTACCCGTTAACCTACGCGTTATTAGCCCCCACGGGTATCTTAATCCATATATTTATGATCGTTAACAAAACAACCTCAGATTTCTATGTTAGCATGCTTCGCAGGGGATAATTAATCTTTTATAGGTATTCAGATGCTTAGTACGAAATGCGAACGCATTTCGGTGAAGTTCCGTACGCGATAGCACGCGCAAGGGAATTTCGATCATTTCATAGTTTGGGAACCTGTCCCAACATCTACACGAAAGTTGTAGCCCTCCTCGCAAGTTTCATGTGGCCGTAAACGGTGCGCAAATCCGATTCCTAACGAAAAAGTTACGCGAGTTTTAGCGGTAGGGAGTTCCAAATAAACCAAAACAGAAGACAACTTGGCTGATACCTGGTTCATCGATCGATCGACCAAAGAGGTTCGATCGACCGTACCCTAATTATTTCTGAAATCATGGGAGATAGTGGGCAAGTGTTTGAACCATCGATCGATCGATCCCCTATTTTCCTAGTTATTTTGCCTTGCTTTTTATTTTTCCTTTCCTTTTCATTTCTTTTTCCAACTTACTATTTAAGGGATATTTGTTGTAATAAGAGGATATACTTAGTTTTAGAAGATATCTTAGGTTAGGGTTTGGTTTTGAGAGCTCATCTTCATTTCTTCTTGGGTTGACATCCATTTGGGCTTGTAAGTTGAATTACTCATTATCCTCTCCATTAGTATAGTTATGTTCTTCATTTTCCTTGCCTAGATAATTAGTTTAATTAAGTTATTTATTGTTTTAATCGAGTTATTTAGTTTAATTTAGCTTAATTTATGATGTTCCCTTAGATAAATAGGGTCGGGGTTATGTTTCTCCATTAACGGGCCTCGAGCTTCGAAAATTAGGTTTTGTGTAAAATTTCTTTTAATTGAAATTGCGTGTATTAAAGTTGAATTGTTATGCATTTAACTTTATTTGTCACCCAACTTTAGTGTTTATAGCGACAATCCGAATTTAATCCGTGTGTGATCATTTTTTATTAAATGTTTATTCAAGCAACTTTGGGTTAAATTCCTTATTACGTGAAGTTTATGCTTAATTATAAATGCTCGGTTAAATGTTTTCGAGACGGAATTCTACTTAGTAGTTGTTTCGATTCTTATGGTAGTATGCGATCCCGACTCTCACTTTACTTTTATGTAGACTTAACTTTCCTTTTCTTTTGTTATCGTAGCCACCATATCACCTTTTACGCTTTTATTCCTGAAGTATTTAAATAATTAAAATCTAAAATTAAATCACTCCCTGTCGATTTCTTACGATACCCGACATACCTCTATGCTTTTTTGTCAAGTGTAGTTGTAGTTTAGGTTTTTGCATGTAGAGCGGGAGCCGAAATAATTGATAGTGTCCCTACACGAACACTCGATTTCCCTCGCATAAAAATGACGCAGTTACCGGGGAGTGTATTTTAGATAGTGATTGTTTTATTATTTCGTAGTATTTTTTTCCTTTTATATTTGTATTCTTTGTTTTAACCTTTCTTGCATGATTTGACTACTTGAGCGCTTAGAAACGTTGATTCTTGGTCGCGCACCTTTTCAGCGGATTCTCCATCTTTATACATTTCGGTAACCATGTCTTTCTTTTAAAGTCATTACGGTCATTCTAATGATTCCTACTTTGGGGATAGTTTTTAAGTTTTCCATTTTGAATATTTTCTTGAGATTGAACAACTTGAAAACAACAATCGGAATGAAAATTGTTATTTGGAGCTTGAGCTGGATTCACTATTCGAATCCAATGATGATTTTTATTCCGATGATTTTGAAGACGAGTTTCAACCAAATGACGAATTCGAGGCTCTTGAGCCGAGGAAGACTACTTTGGAAGAAACCCTCCTTATTTTCCTCCAAAGCACGGTTGACGATAACGATGATGAACTGAAAGTTGAAGCATTTTGCAATGAGCTTGATTCTTATTGTCATATCAACGAGGAGGTGGAAACTAGTGTTTCACCTTATCTTTTTGAAGAATCTGTCATTACAAATGAGCCTCTTTCCCCCAAAATTCAATCTCCTTCCGACAATGAGTTGATTGAGATTGGATTTATTTCATCACCATATCCGTTTACTGTAATCAAACCATTGGAATTTTCGATTGATTCCTATGAGTCGGTAGAGATTATTGAAATGTGTAAACCTTTTGCTGATGAGGAGTTTTTACCGGAATTGTTTCTGATGGACCTTATCCCCGGGTGTGCACCATCTCCCATTCCATTTGAAAAAACTTTGGGAGATGAGTCCATTTTTCTTGGTCCTTTAGTGTACCAATCCCCATTGTTATCCGAATCCCCCGTAGTCCTTCCAAAATTTCAAATTGGCGATGGTTCATTTTTTCGCCTTACACATGCCTTCCGTTGTTCAAACGAAATTCTCATTTTTCAGGAGGCATGCATTTTCGGGGGGTGACTATTTATACTTCTAGTGTATAGCTAGTGAGGAGTCTAACTAGTAGGTTGTACATAGTTGTAATACCCCGTAGCTTTATTGATATTTATTTAAGGGATTAATTAAATTAAATGTGAATTAATTGAGAATTAATCCGGATATAAATACTAACGAGATGTGAGTTGGTATTTGATTATGATGTGTAAATATGGAAATATATGAATATTGAAAATATTAAAATTGTCGCGAAACTGAAATACAACAATTTGGGAAATTTAGTTGGGACGCGCATGTCAGTCGCGCCAGGAATGTAATTATTTGAATTAAAAATTAAATTTCATTTTATCAACCGAATGGTCATTTTGAGTGCGCCAACGAGTCCGGAAGGGTCGAAATAGTCAGAAAACACTAGCCAGGGGTTTAGTTCGGGTCCCGGGGCATTTTTGGGCCATACGGGCAACTTAAAAGGGTATTTTGGTAATTTTAAAAATATGGGAATTAAAACCCACGAAAGTTAGAGTTAATATTTATTATTCTAAAGGGACCACTAAAGCCATTACCAGCAAAAGTTTAGAAAGTGGGCTACGGGAGTTTTGAGAGAAGTTGGAGAGAAGTTACAAGAACCAAAACCAAGCCATCTTCAACCTTGGGAGAAAATCTGAAGAGAAAGGAGAGAATCAACTTTCATTCACCAACATCAATTCTGAAGAAAAATCTAAGGCAAGTGATTTAATATTTTTAGTGCATCGAATATGTCTTCCATGCTTAGTGTAGGAATTGTCTTATATTGAACTTTTTGAAGAAAACCCATGAAATTGTTGAAGGAACTTTGAATTTGGGTTAGGATTTGCATGTAGAATGATGATGGATTGATTTAATATTCGAAGAGATATATATGATGATTTAAAAATGGATTTATGATTAGTAATTGGGCATAAGAAAATTAGAAGTTCATGTTCATAAGGTTTGGGGAAATATTTAGAGATTTATATTAATTCCATGATGATTTGTAAGATTTGACCCCTTAAATATGTAAAGGAATGATCTAGGGTGATTAGAAATGGTTTATATACGTTAAAACATAATTTTGATGGTCTTAGGGTGGATTTAAAGGGAGAAGAATTGAGAAAAACGGATTGGGAAATTTCTGGGCTGAAACTTCCATCTCGTTAGAAGACCTGCCCAGGTCGTTTGAACGAACTTGTAACGAGATGACAGTATGAATTCTAACGAGTTGGTATTTCTTTCAAACCCCTTCGTTCGAACGAACTCGTTAGAACGAGACTTCTAACGAGTTGACAGAATGGCCTTTTTGGCCTGAATTTATTTTTAGTGTCCCATATACTGATTTTGATGATGAGATAACCTTCCCTTATTTAACTAATGGGTATAGTTAGGAGATTGGGGTACATTGAAGAGTAAAACCTAGAATCTTATAGTAAACCGGATGACATTTGTGGTTTGGGAAGCGAGTAACAAATCACGACGTGAGAAGAGTTGATAACTTAAATACATATGAACCGGGGACTTGTGAGTTGTATAATACTAAATGTTGGTGTAAGAATGAGAAGTATACCTCTAATAAAATATTTTAATATCTAAGATGTGAAAATGCTTAGTATATGTAGTTATCTGTGTATGACATACCTACTGTACTTGCTATCATGGGAGGTTGGCGTTTGTTTAGGGCCATCTAATCTTTGTGTGCCTACAGGGGGATTTAGATTGGTACCTCGAGGACATAGGTCAAAGAAGGACTTATTGAGAAGTTAATAAGTCTGCTGATCATGGGAGCATAGGTATGTGCGTGGCCCATGTGATATGAACTATGTTCGCCTCCATTGTTTGTGATTGTTGTTAGTGAAACGTTTTCTGAGAGATTCGGAATACGTGGTCCTCATGTACGTGATGTACCGGGATTTGATAGCAGAGTATGTGTGCACCACAGTTTAGTCTCGGGTGCTAGTACTGTATATTTATGGTGAGAATAATATACTGTTGATTGAAATGAATTTTCGTGAATAATTGTGAGTATAAATAATAGCAACGGTTTGTAAAATGATAATGTAAGATTTCTAATAAATTGTAGTGCTGAAGTGGGGAAACTGCGTAATAAGGTACAATATTCTATTAAATAGAAGATGTTGGGATTTGAATTGGATATCATATAGAAATGTTAGATTTACCATTGGACTAGATAGATATGGGAGCCACTAGAATAGGTACGGGTACGATAGGAGTGCACAATTAGTTGAGAGGTGAGGAACTCATGTGAGTGCACACACTATCATGTACTTTATATTCACTGTTTAATGATATTAAACACTTGCATATTTTTAAATTATTTTCACAATCGGGCTCTGACTCGTTTGCTTTCAAATCTATTTTTTTTGTAGAAACCTTTTTAGGTGCCCAACCACAAGGACACCATGCATAGGAGTTCTATTCAGGTGACATGTTGTAGCTGTTGTGGAAGTTACAGGACCTTGACAGTAGACGCCTCCATTTCTGATCTTGACTCCATTATCAATTTTTATCATTTGTTGGGCATGTTGCCCATTCCTTTTAGAGACATCTTACTTATTCAGTTATTTCAGACTTTGGGTTGTAATTAATTTTAGTGATGCAGACTTTGTATTTATTTATTTCGGAAATCGATTTGTTGTGAGGAGTTTTCCTCCAGACTCATTATTATTGGATGGTTATTCTATTGTGACTATATTGTGTTGGTTATGTTAACTTTTCATAATTCATTTATTGCATGTTAATCAGATTTAATTAAAATGGACAACTCATTTTTTAAATACTAGGTGGTTAGTAAATATTAAAATGTTTTCGACAGTGATGCTATGAACTGAACCAAGTTGGCATTTTGTATTAATTTAATAAAGGAGTAGCTACCCAGTATTTAATTAGTCGGGGTGTCACAGGTGGTATCAGAGCATCAGGTTCTAGTGTCCTTAGGATCTGTACGGCTTATTATGATTCCGCTGAGCTTTCTTTGATATAGAGCCCTATATTTTAGGATTGTTGTATTCTTTTGTGTATGTATCGCTCTTCAGCTATTTTGAGATAATAACTGCGAACTTATAAGACTTTACTCTCATTTAAGATGCCTCCACGACGTGCGCAGCGAGTTCCTAGGGATGCACAGCCAGAGCCACAGCCTGCACCAGTTCAGGGCACTATGAATGCCGCAGAGGTTGCACCTATTGTAGCCCAAGCGGTAAATACCGCCCTAGCCGTTGTACAGCAGGCACCACCCCAGGCGCCGGAAGTTGCGCCAGTATAGGCTCGTGCATTCCCGTCTTCTTGGGAATGCGTCCGTGATGCTTTTCAGAAAGCACACCCTCCGGAGTTTTTAGGTAGCTCCGATGTTGTGGTATCCAGTCAGTGGAGGCAGGACATTCAGAGGCACTTAAGGATGTACGAGTGAACAGATGTTCAGAAGCAGATACTGGCTACCTTCAAGCTAGTAGGGTCTGCATTGCAGTGGTGGGAGTCCACTACCACCGCAGAGGAGAGCGACACCCTTTCTATTCAGGAATTCTGGGTGCGGTTCGACCGCAAATATGTTTCGTCAGCTGTTCACACTTAAATGAGGAGGAAATTAATGAACCTCAAGCAGGAGGGGAGGACCGTGACCGAGTATGAGGCCGAATTAACTAATCTCTTGAACATTGTTACCGATGAGATACCGACTGAGGAGAAGAAGATTCAAAAGTTTATGGATGGATTGACTTGGAGGATTCGTCAGCACTTGTTGGGTAATCTCTCGTTGGCCACTTATCCTGATGTGGTTAACGCTGCATTACTTCACTGCCAGGATCATCGCTTCCACATGTCTGAGAGCAAGAGATCAGGGGAGTCCATCCAATAGGGCAGGACCGGGGGAAATTGTGCCAGTGGGGCATAATCTACTCAGGGATAGCACAGGCAGGGTGACCAGGGTTCCCAACAGGGGGATTATAAGAGATTCAGATCTGAAGGTTTTAGGAGTGGTCATGGAGGTTTCAGATAGGGCCATCAGGGTTAGAATGGTTAGCAGCAGCAGTTTCAGCAGGGCCAGCATGGCTAGGGGAGGAATGGTAACGGCCACCAGGGCCGAGGGCAGTAAGGATAGCGAGGGGGAAACTTCCCGGGGAAGTGTTTTGTTTGTGGCAAGACTGGCCACAAACGCCAGGATTGTCCTGACAGGGGCAGGGCCCCATAGCAGCAGTAGCAGGGTGCCCGACAAGAGCCACAGAGGCCTATGTTTCCCGCCGCCCTCCCAGCACTACCACCCATTCCAGCGGTCCCAGTCTAGCAGGGATAACTTCAGTATGGGAGAGTGTATCAGCTCCAGCATGCCGTAGCCCCACAGGATCCACCGGCCATTGAGGGTATGTTCTCTATTCAGGGGACTATAGGGCGTATTTTATTTGATACGGGGGCCACATAATGTTTCATTGCCATGAGATTTGCATGCACTATTGGGTTGTTAGACACCCCCGAGAGCACGGTTACTTGTGTAGATTCATCGTTGAGTAGATGTTCCATGATTTTGCTTATTTGTAGAGGTGTGGGTATAGATATAGGGATGTTTAATTTTCCCGCGGATATGTTAGTGTTAGAGATGACTGAGTATGATGCCATTGATGGTATGGATTGGCTAGTTGCGTACCGAGCCATGATTGACTGTTTTAGTAGGAGTATTATCTTTACCATTCCCGGGCAGGAGATATTTTTAGTGGCGACGCCTCGCCCTGAGGGAGGATCGTCCACTCATTTGTACTATATAGAGGAGGATACCTCTAAGGAAGTGGTGATATCACTCGATTCGATACCCGTTGTTAGTGAGTTCGCTGATGTATTTCAGGATATACCTGGACTACCTACGAGTAGAGAGATATATTTTGCGATCGATTTGATGTCGGGCACTCGACCTATTGCCCGCGCACCTTACCGTATGGCTCCAGCAGAGATGAGAGAGCTACGAGATCAGATAGAACAGTTGTTGGGTCAGGGGTTTATCCGGAGGAGTACTTCACCGTGGGGTGCCCCTGTGCTGTTCGTAAAGAAGAAGGGATGGATCGTTGAGGTTATGTGTAGATTACTGAGAGTTGAATAAAGTCACGATACGGAATAAGTATCCGTTTCCCAGAATCGATGACTTATTTGACCAATTGAGAGGAGCTTCCTTGTTCTCAAACATTGATTTACGATTAGGATACCATCAGTTGCGTATCAGGGAACAGGACGTCTCAAAGACTGCTTTCTTAACGAGATATGGTTCCTACGACTTTTGGGTTATGCCTTTTGGCTTGACCAACGCTCCAGCCGTGTTTATGGACTTGATGAATAGGGTGTTCAGAGAGTTCCTAGACCAGTTCGTCATTGTCATTATTGATGACATTCTGGTTTACTCCCAGACAAAAGAGGAGAACACCGAGCATTTGAGACAGGTTTTGCAGACACTACGTCAGAACGAGCTATATGAAAAGTATGAGAAGTGTGGGTTTTGGCTGAAGAAGGTTCAGTTTTTGGGGCATATCATTTCAGACTGGGGGATATCGGTAGATCCGGGAAAGGTATCCGCGGTGAGGGAGTGGGGACAGCCCACGACACCGACTGAGATTCGTAGTTTCTTGGGCCTAGCAGGACACTACAGGAGGTTTATTGATGGTTCCTCAAAGATAGTGGGTCCTTTAACACATCTGACTCACAAGGGTGTGCCATTCATCTGGAGCGATGCCTGTCAGTTGGCATTCGATGAGTTTAAGGACAAGTTGACCTCAGCACCTGTGTTAGCATTGCCCAGACCGGGAGTTGAGTATTTAGTTTACACCGATGCGTCCTTACAAGGACTCGGAGGTGTGCTGCAGCAGGAGAGTCAGGCCATAGCTTATTCTTCCCGTAAGCTTAAGCCTCATGAGAAGAATTACCCCACCCATGACTTGGAGTTAGCGGCAGTTGTATTTGCCCTTCGGATTTGGAGACATTATCTCCTGGGGGAGAAGTTTTGGTTGTTTATGGACCACAATTCTCTACAGTACCTCTTTATGCAGAAAGAGTTGAAAATGAGTCAACGACGGTGGCTTGAGTTTGTGAAGGATTATCAGTTTGATATCCAATATCATCCGGGGAAGGCAAACGTGGTAGCAGACGCGTTGAGCCGTAGGCCAGTGGATGAGGTGGCCGAGGCGTGGAAAGCTAAGTGGAAGGAGTTGGGACACCAGGATGCAGTGGCCCGATCGTTCATGTCTGTGATGACTGTTACACCACAGATTGTTACGATAGTGGTAAAGGCCCAGGAAAATGACTCGTTCTGTCAGGAGCAGATAGTTCGATTACTAGCAGAAGGAGTTAAGTCCTATACCGTTAGCTCAGACGAGGGATTACGCTTCAATGGGAGACTAGTTGTTCCGGAGGGGGAAGACTTGCGACACGAGGTTATGGTAGAATCGCATGGCTCACGATTCGCGGTACACCCTGGTGGGGACAAAATGTACCAAGACATGAGACGTCAGTATTGGTGGAGTGGGATTAAGAGAGATATTACCGTGTTTGTTTCTAAATGCTCCACTTGTCAGCTGGTAAAAGTGGATCATCAGAGATCGGCAAGACTTCTACAGCCATTAGAGGTTCCGACGTGGATATGGGAGAGCATATCCATGGACTTTATCACGGGGTTACCTACGTCACAGAGGGGTCACGACTCCATTTGGATAATTGTGGACCGTTTGACCAAAGTTGCTAATTTTCTACCCGTAAGAACAGACTACACTATGGGACAGTATGCCCAAATTTTCATTTCGGAAATAGTGAGACTTCACGGTTTGCCCCTAAATATCGTGTCTGACCGAGACAAGATATTTGTTTCACAATTTTGGGAGAGTTTCCAGGAGGCCATGGGCACTGAATTACGGTTGAGTACGGCTTATCACCCGTAGACCGATGGGCAGACCGAGCGTATAAATCTGATGTTGTAGGACATGTTGCGTATGTGCATTATAGACTTTGGGGGTTGATGGGAGCAATACCTTCCACTGGTGGAGTTTTCTTATAATAACTCCTACCAGTTCACCATTGGCATGGCTCCATTTGAGGCGTTGTATGGTAGACCTTGTCGTTCCCCAGCATGTTGGTTAGAAGTGGGGGACAACAAAATCCTTGGGCTAGAAGTGATTCAGGATACTTCAGCAAGGATAGAGATGATACAGAGTCGCATTCGGGTAGCTCAGGACCGGCAGAAGAGCTATGCTGATGCCAAGAGGTTCTTCAGAGAATTCAAAGTGGGGGACCAGGTTTTACTCAAAGTATCTCCTATGAAGGGGATTATGCGTTTTGGGGAAAAGGGGAAACTGGCACCGAGATATGTGGGGCCATTTCCTATCATCGAGCAGATTGGGCCAGTTGCGTATAGACTTGGGTTACCGGAGCACTTGCATAGGATTCATGATGTGTTCCATATTTCCTTGCTAAGGAAATATCTTAGGGATGATTTTGCCCATACTCACATTGCTTTGGAGGACATCGACCTTCAGCCCGATAGTTCCTAGGAGGAGGGGCCGATTGTTATTCTGGACCACAACGAGCAGAAACTGAAGTCGAAGATAGTACCGTTAGTACGTGTTTAGTGGCGGCATCATAATGCTGAGGAGTCCACATGGGAGCACGAGGATGAGATGCTAGAACGTTATCCAGAGTTGTTTTTACCAGGTACTTTTTAGTTTCGAATTTCAGGACGAAATTCTGTTATTAGGGGGGAAGTATGTAATACCCCGTAATTTTATTGATATTTATTTAAGGGATTAATTAAATTAAATGTGAATTAATTGAGAATTAATCCAAATATAAATACTAACGAGATGTGAGTTGGTATTTGATTATGATGTGTATATATGGCAATATATGAATATTGAAAATATTAAAATTACCACGAGACTGAAATATGACAATTTGAGAAATTTAGTTGGGACGCGCGTGTCAGTCGTGTCAGGAATGTAATTATTTGAATTAAAAAGTAAATTTTATTTTATCAACCGAATGGTCATTTTGAGTGTGCCAATGAGTCCAGAAGGGTCGAAATAGTCAGAAAACACTAGCCGGGGGTCTAGTTCGGGTCCCGGGGCATTTTTGGGCCATACGGGCAACCTAAAAGGGTATTTATGTAATTTTAAAAATATGGGAATTAAAACGCACGAAAATTAGAGTTAATATTTATTATTCTAAAGGGGCCACTAAATCCATTACCAGCAAAATTTTAGAAGGTGGGCTACAGGAGTTTTGAGAGAAGTTGGAGAGAAGTTACAAGAACCAAAACCAAGCCATCTTCAACCTTGGGAGAAAATCTGAAGAGAAAGGAGAGAATCAACTTTCATTCACCAACATCAATTCTAAAGAACAATCTAAGGCAAGTGATTTAATATTTTTTGTGCATTGAATATGTCTTCCATGCTTAGTGTAGGAATTATCTTATATTGAACTTTTTGAAGAAAACCATGAAATTGTTGGAGGAACTTTGAATTTGGGGTTAGGATTTGCATGTAGAATGATGATGGATTGATTTAATATTCGAAGAGATATATATGATGATTTAAAACGGATTTATGATTAGTAATTGGGCATAAGAAAATTAGGAGTTCATGTTCATAGGGTTTGGGGAAATATTTGGAGATTTATATTAATTCCATGATGATTTGAAAGATTTGACCCCTTAAATATGGTAAGGAATGATCTAGGGTGATTAGAAATGGTTTATATACGTTAAAACATAATTTGGATGGTCTTAGGGTGGATTTAAAGGGAGAAGAATTGAGAAAAACGGATTTGGGAATTTCTGGGCTGAAACTGCCATCTCGTTAGAAGACCTACCCAGGTCGTTCGAACGAACTTCTAACGAGTTGGTATTTCGTTCGAATCCCTTCGTTCGAATGAACTCGTTCGAACGAACTCGTTCGAACGAACTCGTTCGAACGAGACTTCTAACGAGTTGACAGAATGGCCTTTTTGGCCTGAATTTATTTCTAGTGTCCCGTAGACTGATTTTAATGGTGAGATAACCTTCCCTTATTTAACTAATGGGTATAGTTGGGAGATGGGGGTACATTGAAGAGTAAAACCTAGAATCTTATAGTAAATCGGATGACATTTGTGGTTTGGGAAGCGAGTAATAAATCACGACGTGAGAAGAGTTGATAACTTAAATCCATATGAACCGGGGACTTATGAGTTGTATAATACTAAATGTTGGTGTAAGAACGAGAAGTATACCTCTAATAAAATATTGTAATATCTAAAATATGAGAATGCTTCGTATACGTAGTTATCTGTGTATGACATACCTACCGTACTTGCTATCATGGGAGGTTGGAGTTCGTTTAGGGCCATCTAATCTTTGTGTGCCTACGGGGGGATTTAGATTGGTACCTCGAAGACATAGGTCAAAGAAGGACTTATTGAGAAGTTAATAAGTCTGCTGATCATGGTAGCTTAGGTATGTGCGTGACCCATGTGATGTGAACTATGTTCACCTCCATTGTTTGTGATTGTTGTTAATGAAACGTTTCCTGAGAGATTCGGAATACGTGGTCCTCATGTACGTGATGTACCGGGATTTGATAGCAGAGTATGTATGCACCGTAGTTTAGTCTCGGGGTGCTAGTATTGTATATTTATGGTGAGAATAATATACTGTTGATTGAAATGAATTGTCGTGAATAATTGTGAGTATAAATAATAGCAACGGTTTGTAAAGTGATAATGTAAGATTTCTAATAAATTGTAGTGCTAAAGTGGGGAAACTGTGTAATAAGGTACAATATTCTATTAAATAGAAGATGTTGGGATTTGAATTGGATATCATATAGAAATGTTAGATTTAGCATTGGACTAGATAGATATGGGAGCCACTAGAATGGGTACGGGTACGATAGAAGTGCACAATTAGTTGAGAGGTGAGGAACTCATGTGAGTGCACACACTATCATGTACTTTATATTCAATGTTTAATGATATTAAACACTTGCATATTTTTAAATTATTTTCACAATCGGGCTCTGACCCGTTTGCTTTCAAATCTATTTTTTGTAAAAACCTTTTTAGGTGCCCAGCCACAAGGACACCATGCATATGAGTTTTATTCAGGTGACGTGCTGTAGCTGCTGTGAAAGTTACAGGAACTTGACAGTAGACGCCTCCATTTCTGATCTTGACTCCATTATCAGTTTTTATCATTTGTTGGGCATGTCGCCCATTCCTTTTAGATACATCTTACTTATTCAGTTATTTCAGACTTTGGGTTGTAATTAATTTTAGTGATGCAGACTTTGTATTTATTTATTTCGGAATTCGGTTTGTTGTGAGGAGTTTTCCTTCAGACTCATTATTATTGGATGGTTATTCTATTGTGACTATATTGTATTGGTTATGTTAACTTTTCATAATTCATTTATTGCATGTTAATCAGATTTAATTAAAATGGACAACTCACTTTTTAAATACTAGGTGGTTAGAAAATATTAAAATGTTTTCGACAGTGATGCTATGAACTGAACCAACTTGGCATTTTGTATTAATTTAATAAAGGAGTAGTTACCCGGTATTAAATTTGTCGGGGTGTCACAATTGTTAGCTTTTTATTCATTCATTCTTTCTTTATTTTTTTAATTTATTCTAGTGTAATTAGTTAATCTCTTTTTATTTCTTTTTGTATGCTTGGTCCTAACTCATTTTGTAGGTTCAACGGACTTGAATTTGCGGAGATTGTGCGTCCCGGCATACGTGTGTTAAGAAAAACCAAAAAGATAAATTTAATCGCAAAAAGATTTTCTTATTTTTCACACACTCATTCTCACGCAATTGCATTTATTTGTTCTTTTTATTTTATTTTATTTCTCATTTTTATTTGTGAATGTGCGTGTGTGTCGCTCGTTGTATAGTTTGTCTGTTTTGTGTGCTTATTTTGTTATGTATATATGTATATTTGATTTATTTGATTTATTTGTTTTTATTTTTATTTTTATATTTATATACACTCTATTTATATTTATATTTTTTACGTATATATTTAACTCTTATATCCCTTTATTCCCCCCCCCCCTCTTAAGCAAACAGTTAAGCAGTGGGCTTTTAACTGAGTCATCAATCGATCGAACCCCAGGGGTCGATCGATCGATCAACCAGTTCAAGCCGAATCTGCCTTCTTTTTTTTCCCTTTCTCTATCTATTCTCTCTTCTCTCCTCTCTCCCTTTTTTGATCCCCAGTTTTCCCTACCCCATTTTCACTTAAACTCAACATTTTTTCACTCATATCACGTATTTATTCTTCCTATTTACCTATATTTGTGTGGATTTGTTGTTTTATGTCATTTTTCTACAATTAATCCATTGTTTGACATACTTTGAGTTTTTCTCCTTATGTGTTGTTCCAACAATTTTTGTGATTGAATATTGATAAATCTCCATTCATGAACGCTTGTTGTTGGTTACTAATTATTGTTGTTCATGAATGGGGCTTGTTTGTTGGTACAATGGCATTTTCACACCCTTATTCCACATTAAGCACACCAAGTGTTCACTAAAATACCTAAACCAATTTTTCAATCCGTTTTTAGCGCACACTTGGGGGTGATTTTCACTCGTTGTCGTACCTCGATATTTTTTGTCACAGTGTGGGATATTTTCGCTCGGATTCACGCTCTTGCACACCCCATTTCAACTAGTTCACTAACTAACCTTTAATTACGCTTTACAATTCTATTTGTTTTGCCTAATTATTATTTTGTAGGTTAAAATGGCCGAGTTAAGGAAATATGATTCTACCAGGAGCGTGTCCACCCGGGGTGTTGGTGGTTTTCGTTGCGAACAGGAACGTAATTGGTTCCAAGCCTATTTTTAGCCGCCACATAGGCTATTCTCCTACCACTTTGCTTAGAACCTGGAGGTGTTGCCTGAGGTTGCGCGTACTATTTTGCGCAGGCACGGTTGGGAGCCCTTTTTTTCTACAAACGGGCATATTAATGAGGAGCTGGTTCGTATGTTTTATGCGACTTTTGTAGCTGTGAAAGGTAGGTCATCTACCTATGAGGCCATGGTTCGGGGGGTTCGGATTCAGCTTACCCGCTCAGATTTAACGAGATATATGGGTTTTCCAGACCCTGAGCGGTCAGTTAGTTTTTCGTATGGGGAGATGTTCGGGCTTACCCCATTAATCCAGGCACTTGAACCTGGCGAGGTATGGTCTAATAAGAAAGCATTTTGCTCGGCCGCAATGGATGATTTGTCGAGATTGCTTCACTACCTCAATGTACACTCCTTCATGGTGACGAGCAATCGATCTGAGATACGTCACAAGCACGCGGAATTTGTCTATTCACTGATAAACAATTTGGGCGATATTAGTTGGCCCAAAATATTTCTGGACATTATGTACGTGACAGCTAAGGAGCGAGCCCAGAAATTTTCCTTTTCTTTTCTTGACCTTATCACGAGGATCTATTTATCGCACAGATGCCCCGAGTATGACGCGGACCGCAAGCACGAGCCAATGAGTCTTATGACTAAAGATAACATCTCGAGGATGTTGACTCATGCATAGGGGGGGCCTACTACTAAGAGGCAGATAGAAGAGGTGACTGATGAGCCTGACGAGGAGGTTGAGATACGGCAGGCAGAGCAGGGACAGAGTTCTCAAGTTCCATATACAGATTCAGACGCTCTCTTTGAGGTATACCAGGCACTACAGGACCAGCACTGGGAGGAGTGGCAGGCTTCTTTGGAGTCACAGCTAAAGCAGTAGAGGGCAGAGTATAAATAGGATAGAGCAGAGCGGCAGCAGGAGTTTCGCATGTTGCAGGGTATGATGAGAGACTTATATGTACAGCAGCATAGCCCGAATGCGTCGTTCCCGCCATATTTCCAGAGTCCATATGATCCTAGTGGTTCGACCACTAGGCTGATGTTATGGGTTCAGTTTTGTATTTTTGGGATCGGATATTATTATTATTATTATGTATTTTCCTTTTTATTTTTATTTTTTTCTTTTTATTAGTTGTTATGTATTTAGTTGTTTTGTACTGAAGTTATGAAATGAGAAATAGTAATGTAGTTTGTGGTTGTGTATTGGATTTTGATGTGTGTGACTTTTCATTTTTATAAAATCAAATGTTCACCATCAATTTATCTAGTATTTGCACTTCAACCCCTCTATATTGCTGTGACTTACGACATAAATTCTTGCTTTGCTTTATACTAACTTGTTTTTTAGATTCATTTGGACTTGTACTTATGGAGATCGCTCCAATTTTAGGTAACATAATTCTTTTCCCTATTTTTGTATTGTGTTCTTTAATGGACGCATTGGGGACAATGCAATATTTAAGTTAGGGGGTGTAGGATATTTATCTATTTTATGTTTAGTCCTTGAATTTGGCCACAATTTAGTTACAAAGCATGCTTTTTGTTAAAAGTTGAAAATTTTTCAAAAATATTTTCTTTCTTTTTTCTCCTTTGTTTAGCTTTTTGCGTTTGTTTCCAATGATAAATTTCAATAATTTCCTGATCCGTTAGCAACTCAACGATGCATGTTCTTGATTTTAGAAGTTATTAGACTTTTGTCCTCAAATCATTGATATTGTGAATAACTTCATGAATTAAATTTTAATCCCTTGAGCACATGCGATTTCCTTGTTATATTGATTTGGTTTAAGATTTTTATAACTCGGTAATCTTTTGTTGCACTGTATATACTTACACCGAGTGAGCTTTGGGTTTTTTCTTCATTTGTGAGTGTTATACACTTTTCTTTCCTCTTTGAAAACGTTGATTTCGTTGGAAATGTCTCTATTCTTTCATTGATCATTCATTAATTGAGTTTTAATCTTGAAATGTATTACTTGAGCATGATTTTCATAAATTATTTTGACTCGAGAATTGCGTAAACTTTATGAAATGATCATAGACCATCTTTGTTATGTCACCCATATTAGCCTTGACCTCACCTTTTATATTTTTCCTCGTCAACCCCTTTGAGCCTTAATATAGCCTTTCATTTCATAACCCAAAATCCCATAACCAACTCCACATTGGAGTTATAAACCATACATATTACCTTCCTTACCTTTGTTTGAAATGAAACTTGGGATTAAATGATGTTCATGTTTTGTGGTTGCAATTTAAGTATATGAGAGTGAGAAAAGAAAAGAAAGTAGTGAAAAAGAAAAGAAAAAATGAAAAACAAAGGAAAACATGTGAAAAGAAGAAAAGAAAAAGAAAGAGAAAGTTTGTTTATATTGTTAATGGTGTTCAATAATCCTTTTTGCTCTCCATTTCATATCTAATTCCTGTTTTGGAAATCATTTTCCAATTTTGATATTTCCCACTATTTCCCATTATTACAAGTTTTTCATTCCGAACACTTTGAATCCGTATATACATCTCCTTTATTTAGTGCCCTAGCCTAGCCTACATTAAAACCCTACAATACCTATGTGATCCTAGGGTTCATTTAATTTAAAAGTTAAAATAGTTTTGATAATCTGTGAAAATGCATTCCACCTCTTTTATTGAGCGATATCTTTCATTAAGATTACAGTTTTTAATTTCCTATATAGCGTCCTTCATTTACGACACGTGTGCGGCCTAGTTTTCCTTTTCACTTACTCCTTATGCCCGCATGTCCAGTGTTTTACCTCCATGTTTCAAGTGAATTCATTTGATGAGCGTAATGCCCGTGAGGATTGAATATATGATTGCTTTAATGTTTATTCGATTTATTTAAGTTTTTGCCAATTCACACTTTTCATGTGCTCTCTCCCCTACCACTTTTAAAGTTTCAATTCTATGAGGTGCATTCAACTTGTTAATAACAACAGACTTTAACTAGGATTCGTTCAATATCCTAATAATATGTTTGAAATCTTTTTCACTGTTATTAAGTTTGTCGCATGTTGGGTTGGGCATATTTTGAGGAAACTATATGATGTTTGTGAGTTTCATCCCTGAAAATCCTCATGAGACGACACTCGTCCACTAGGGTAACCTAGAGTTTAAACGGCTTATTGCATATGCTAAAAGCAATCGTTCTCCCGGGAAAGTGGCTTTTATCGCTTTTGTACATATCTCATTTTTTGTGGTTTTCTTGTAGTTCTTATTGTTTCCCATTTCATTGCTATGGACTAGCAATGTGTAAGTTAGGGGGTGTGATACGATGTAAATATTGCGTATTTCACCCGTTAACCTACGCATTATTAGCCCCCCCCGGGTATCTTAATATCTATATTTATGCTCGTTAACCAGACAACCTCGAATTTCTATGTTAACATGCTTTGGAGGGGTTAATTGAGCTTTTATAGGTATTCGGATGCTTAGTATGAACTGCGGACGCATTCCGGTGAAGTTCCGTACACGATTGCATGTGCAAGGGCATTTCGATCATTTCATAGTTTGGACACCTGGCCCAACATCTACACGAAAGTTTTATCCCTCCTCGCAAGCTTCGTGTGTCCGTGAACGGTGCGCGAATCCAATTCCTAACGAAGAAGTTACGGGAGTTTTAGCGGAAGGATATTCCAAATAAACCAAAACAGAAGGCAGCTTGGCTGATACCTGCTTCATCGATCAATCGACCCCTAATTGTTTTTGAAATCGTGGGAGACAGTGGTCATGTTTTTGAACCATTGATCGATCGACCTCTTGGGTTCGATCGATCGACCCCCTCTTTTTTCCTTGATATTTTGCCTTGCTTTTTCTTTTTCCTTTTCCTTTTCTTTTCATTTCTTTTTCCAACTTACTATTTAAGTGATTTTTGTTGTAATAAATAGATATAATTCATTTTTAGGATGGAAAAGCTTAGGGTTTTGGGAGTTCTTCTTCATTTCTCCTTTGGTGTGACCCATTTAGGTTGTGTAAGTTGACTATTCAGCATACGTACCATATATATAGTTGTCTTTCCTTCATTTCCATGATTTCTAGTTAACATAATTTAGTCATTAATTGCTATAATTAGTGATAATTTAGTTTAATTTATGTTGTGCCCTTAGATAAATAGCGCTGGGGTTATGTTCCGCCATTAACGGGCCTCGAGCTCCGAAAATTAGGTTTTGTATAAAATTGCATTTAATTGAAACCGCGTGTATTAAAGTTGGATTATTATGCGTTTAAGTTTATTTGTCACGCAACTTTAGTGTTTATAGCGACAATCCGAATTTGATTCGCGTGTGATCATTTTTTATTAAATGTTTATTTAAGCAACTCTGGGTTAAATTCCTTATTGCGTGAAATTTATGCTTAATTATAAATGCTCGGTTAAATTTTTTCGAGCCGAAATTCTACTTAGTAGTTGTTTCGATGCGTGTGATAGTATGCGATCCCGACTATCGCTCTACTTTTGTGTAGACTTAACTTTCCTTTTCTTTTGTTACCGTAACCACCATATCACCTTTTACGCTTTTATTCCTGAAGTACTAAAACAATTACCAGTCTAAAATTCTATCACTCCCTGTGGAGTTCTTACGATACCCGACTTACCGCTGTTCTTGCCTCGTAAATGTAGTAGTAGCTTAGGTTTTTGCAAGGTTCTAAAAAACGCGGGGCGTGATCGAAGTGTGGAGGCCAAGCCTTAAGCCTTAAAAGTCCAGGCGGGCCTTAGGCGTAAAAATGTGTGAAAAGGCGTTTAGGCCTTCTTAATATATTTTAAGATTTTTTTAACCATAACAAGGCTATTAAAATACTAAAATTGTACATATCATAAAAATATGTCTGAATATATGCAAATTAAAATACTATTTGATTATTTTGGATGAGATAATGGTCCAGTTAGTAAAAAGATTCTTTAAAATGTGATATCGTTTCACTAAAGCATTGTTATTTTTTTTTAAAAGTGCGCCTTAGGGTTTTACCAAGAATAAGGCATAAAAAATTTAAGGCGGGCGTTTCTCCCAAACCTTAAGCCTAAGCGTGCCTAGGCGGGTTTTTTAGAACAGTGGGTTTTTGCATGTAAAGCGGGAGCCAAAATCAACAACATTGTCCCTACGTGAAAACTCGATTTCCCTCGCACTAATGTACTCGGGCTTTTTTTATTTTTTTCAAGTTGAAAATGTGTGTTTTCTACGAGTAAGATCATCAAATATTTGATGAACCCATAAAAAAAGTAATTTACAAATGGCAAGAATCTAAATGATACAAAGTAAACAACTTAACGTGCAAAATGACTATCTCAATCGCCTAGCCTGCACATGGCGCGGAATTACATCTAATAGTACTTATAACAAGAACTGAAATTTAAAATGACAAAGAAAATTTGTAAATTTCCACAAAGTATACATTCACTTTTGACATTTGTAACGTATCTTTAGAGATGTTCCAATTGTATTTTATATTGTCTAGTTAAGTGCTTTGTTTTACTTTAATACATTACTAATTCTCAATTTTAGACTTAAATACATTTTAAAATCAAAATTAACCTTTCTCCAAAATCATTAGAAAATTTGTTAACTTTAATGGCCAAAAGATATTTTAATTTAAAATAATTTAAAAACCTTTAAAAATTAATTAAAATTTAAAACAAAAAAATGAATTAAACCTGTATCCAAACAATTTTCTATATCTCGAAAAATTGAAGAAGAGAAAATGAGTACACAACACCAAACATTAATCCAGTATCCAAACATCCACACAAGATAATCCATTTCATTCGTTCAACCTAACTGGACCACCATCGGACCTCCGCAACTAAACTCTGCAGCCATCCACTATCACCGCAACTGAAATTGATTGAATTAGGTTTTCAAAACAATTTGAGTTAAGTTTGAAAATCTATTTGAAAATGAATTGGGTTGGCTTGGAATCAAATTGAGTTAGGTTTTGAAATCGATTTGAGTGGGGTTTTGAAATTGATTACGAGTTGGGTTTGAAGAGTTTGATTTCCAGTTAGGGTTGGCAGAGCTAGATTTTCAGTTGGGTTTGAAGAATTAAATTTTGAGTTGGGGTTTTGAAATCGATTTTTTTAGTTTTCGCAGTTGGAAGTGTGGGATTTCCAGTGATATAAGGTTGCCTATGGGATAGACTTGGGGTCGACTGGTTTGCTCCCCAATTCGACTCCCGATGCTGTCAAAATAATGCTTGAGCAATGGAAGCAACAAATCGCGAATGTGGATTAATCGAAGTGCGCGTAAGCTGACCCGGACACCTCATGACATGCTACAAAAAAAAAGTAGTGGTAGTGATGAAGGTGATGGTTGCCGGTGGTGGTAATGAAGGAAGTGGCCGGTGGTGGCTTTTTCGAGGATATTTGGATGTGCTTGGCTATAGCTTATGTTGTGTTTTCATTTTCTCTTTTTGGATTGTTTTGGGATATAGAAACTTGCTTTTTTGGATATATGATTAATTCAATTCCTTTTGAGTATTTATATTTTAATTTATTTAAGTCATTTTTAAATTATTTTGATTTAAAATGACACGAGTTAATCAAAATTAACGGACTTTCTAACGATTTTTAGTAAAATCTAATTTTTCAATGGATCAAATACCAAAAAGTTCGTCAAATATTTTTTAATACACATTTAGTCAAAGTCTTTTATTTTGTATCAAAATGTCCCTTATTATGTTATCTTTAAAGGTCCCATAGTAAAGTCCATCTTTAAAGGGCCCATAGTAAACCCATAGTAAAGTCTTTTTGGCATGGTGAATGACTTTTTGATACAAAATAAAAAGGTTTGGATTAAACGTGTATTAAAAAAAGTTCGAAGGACTATTTGGTATATACCCCTTTTTCAAATAAAATATATTTAACTCTAAAATTAAAAATGAATTATATATTAAATCAAAAACGAAAACCTAAATGATTATATAAGGATATACACATGCACAATTGTATATGAGTTTATAATAAAGAGGAGATCCCTCACAAACTCTCCCGCGTTAACTTTTCCAACAACTTTATACGTGGTATGTCGTGAGTTTCCAGTAACACCACTGGAATATAAAAGGATTTGTTAATAATGCGACTTTTATAAGGAACACTGAAGTGCACATAAAAACCTCTTTTGGATATTTATGGAGAAGGATATTCTTCCTTTAGTATTAGGTCTCAGTTCACTATCACAATATATGTTTTGGTTGTATTTTGAGAATTTCTCATTTCTACAAGCATTTTTCTCATAAAAAAAGTCTTTAAGCGGAGAATGATCTAATTTTAGGTTTTGTTATTTTTCAAGAGCCTAAAACTTCATGTGTTGATGACATTGACAATGCACTAATCCTATCTTATAATCAACTCCCAAAAAGTTTTAAAAAATAAAATAGAAGAGAAAATGCCAATAAGCTTAATAGCTAAGTTTTATTTACTTAAGATATTTTCTAATTAATTCTATCAAAATAAAATTTTCTCAATAAATCATATTTATAAATGTAGTGAATATTCATCACCTCTTTGCAATTAAGATCTATTGGGGTAAAATTATTTTTTTCATGTAATCTATTGGAGAAAAAAATATATATGGCATATTTGTTATATAGTTAGTAAACATTACTAATTGTTAAAAAACTCTTAAGAAATTTGTAGACTCGCAAAATATCTCAAAATTTGTATTGAGAATTAGCTAAAACTCTTTTTATGGACTAACTTATTATAAATAATAAATAAAATTAGCTGAAAGATATTTTGGCCAGCCGATAGAGATGTTTAACTATTTAAAAAAAGGTAAATGTAAGACTCAAACCTACCCAACAAATACGACCATGCATGCATACGGGATTTTTCCTAACCAATTTTGTAATTGTCAATATATGTTAACAGTTTCTTACTTACCTAATTGAATACAGCTGGTGATCAAAAGGGGCAACTCAAAAGTGGGTACCGTCAAGGGATAGTATATTATATATGAGGATGGCCAAATAATATGAATCACGATAACATGGCCGGGCACATGAAACTATTAATATTTTTCATATAATATTAAGATTATATTAGCTGTAATATAGCCGTTTAGTTCAGATAATTGGGGAGAGAGAAGATATTAAACTCAACCACTATCATTGGTTATTAAATACAACGAAAATATACATATTTTATTCAGAACGTTGCTAAGTCTCTGTCGTGCCCTGATGAACATGGACATGCAATAATTAAAATTTTAAAAATATTGACCAATACACCCTGTTCTTAGGTGACACGTGTCAGAAGAGAGAGAGAGAGAGAGAGGGGGAGGGGGGCGGCTCTTCGAGCAGACAGGTGTATAGAAGAAAGGATGGTGGTATTGGATTTGCATGCACCATACAAATGGGCATTTATGTGATGAGCCAATCATGAGGCCTATTGATTTCAGTAGAACTAATCGTTACTGCATGTTCTTAAAAATATTATAAAATAAAAGTGAATAAGAATCCGTCAAAAGCAGCCAAACACTAACTCAAGTCACGATTTTGAGAAACGGCTTCCTCGGCAATTGTTTATTTATGGATTAGGTGTAAGGCCTCCCGATATAAATAACATTATCTATAAAATCGGACTAGATATAAAAATAATTTAATTTATTTGTATTTTAATCTTTCATCTTTTTGTCACTTTGAAGCCATCAAGTATTTTTACTTTTGGACATTGGCACTAAATAGCATCGCAAAGGTATCTTTTATAACGTCATATAAAAAATATTTTTTGATGTTTTTTTTTACCAACCTTCTAGTTATGAAAACTATGAGAATCATATAGAATGTGATTAAGTAAACAGGGTCAAAACAAAATGACGTTTAATTTGATTATTTATTCATTAAAATTAAGGCATAGAAACTTTTAAATTTTAAACTCCTTATATTAAATATTGTCATTGTTAAGTGCAATAAAATAAACATTTAAATACTCATTTGAATAATGTATCATTCTTCATTGGGTCATTTATAATTTTTTCATAAAATAATATAACAGAAATAAATTTAGAACTAAAACTAATTGTTATGAAATAATTGTAATTTTTTAAAAAGGCAGTAGATCTCTTTCACCCCATTTTCTTTTTAAATTTTCATCATTCAGATTTAAAATAAAATTGTTAAACTTAGGATTCATTTATATACCAAATTAAGACAAGGTTAAAGGCAGTGAGAGATATAGATTAGATGAAAACCCGACACTAAGAAAATGGAAATGAGAGAATTAAATACTCATTGTAATAAAAGTTTATGCATTGTACAACCACATTTAGAGGTTGCATTTTAAGAGAATGAGTTCATTAATAAGGGAATTAATATTTATTTAAGGATACATGTCATCATCTCTTTGCAAGAGAACATTTAATAGTTATTACTAGTTTTTAGCCTCGCGTGATGCACAAGTGCTTTGTAGTTCTTGTTGTACAAATTTTAAGATTAAATCTATATCAAATAAATTGTGGACATAAAGAAAAATAGAGAATAAGCAAAAAGAAAGACATTAAAAAAAGGTGAACCATAAGACCTTCACTCGACAAAATTTGTATAATGATTTTAGCAAAATATCCACTCCCGATCATTGGTTACAATATCATGGGAGAGTCTTGGGCGGTATTTGAAATGCAACATCAACTTGTCAGGAATTTGAAGGAAAATATCCTAGAAATAATATTCTGAAAGTTGTATCAATTTATGAAAAATCCAATATTCAGAACAAGAACCACCAACCACATTTTTTATTTTGGCCTCAACCCCATCATTAATATGGATGAAATTGACATTTAAATTCAATTCTTGATAGATGATGTGCCCAAAGTGCACCCTTGTACTCAGAGTCACTAACCTCGACCTGTCTCACAGCCGAGTTGACAAGAAGCTCACTAACTACCATAAAAAATGTCGTATTCTGCAAGGTCGGCTCTCTACTACCAACCTCGCCTCTGCAGTAGCCGAGGTCAGCAGCGCCTTATGGGGACAGGTTACAACATCCTACTCTGCTTGAGCTAATGCTACATCTCACCTTCGTGCCTAACCTCGGCCAGTCTTCCCGATCGAGGTCATCATGTCTATTGACAAGACAAAGCAACACTGTCGGACTTCACCAACTTCGTACTCATCCAGACCAAGGTTACATCTATCAAGGACATAGGTCCGAGCATATGCAAGCACATGCAAGGTTTGGAACACGTGGGCAAATCAGTTATAACCGAATCATTCTCCTCACGTGAGGGAATATTGCGATCATTATTATCTACATAAGATCAGCCAGGTTTCATTATAATACTAGTTCGATCCTCATACACATGCTCATTGCATGCTTGGGGGGGTACATTACACCTCCCAAGCGCTATATATAAAGGTCTTCCTCTACCGTGTAAAAGGATAGATAATTGCAACCTTAGCTGAAACTCTGTTGGTTTACACAATAGATAGAGAAAGTTTGAGAGATTGTATCCATGGCCATTAGTGCCTTCATCTAGTGAAATTACTCACACACTCACAGTAGACGTAGGCTTGATTGGCTGAACCCCTTATGTACTAGTGTTTCTCCTCTTCTCCTCACCTCCCTATACTAGATGTTTACTCATGTGCTGCCATTGTTATTGCTAGCATGACCTTATCAACACCTCTTACGGGTGTTGTTATTTTCAGCATCATCAATAGATAAAGAAAATATGAAATGAATGACAAAAAAAGAATTCGTACTTTCATCACATTTGGTTGAACTAGGAAAAAGATGGAAGAATCTGCATATAAAACCAAAAAAGTTAGACCTAAAGGCTAATAGTTGAAAATGAGAACCCCAAGGGGTTTGCTAAATGGTTGATCACTCATAGCTAAGGGACTTGTACCCCCAAAGATCATGAGTTCGATTCCCCTTTCCAACATAAATTTGGTTTCACGAACTACAGAGAGTAATCTCCATTTCACGAATCTTATTTCAAGGTGGAGGGAATAGTTTGAGGCGTGTGCAAGCTGACCCAAGATGGATAACCCTCCATATAAAAAATTAGTTGAAAATGAGATTTAAGGATGAACACTCAGTATTCATACAACTCAGCATCAAAGAAATCCACAAAGAATAGTGAAAATTTTCATTAAATCAGGAAAATATATATGTTATCTCAATCAAAATTTCACTATGTCATATATCGAGAATTGTCATAGGCAGTTGGTCACGGTTCAAAGCGGTGAACATGTGGTCACGGTCCAAAATCATGACCCCATCCAAGATACCAAGACCAATGTTATGATCATGTTAAAAGGTGACCACAATTAGGAGATGTTCACAGTCTGGAGCCGTAACCAGAAGGGTCACAATCCAAAATCATGACTTAATAAAGTTCTCGCCACGATGGTCATGGTCTTGAATCGTGTCCCACCTATGACCAATACCTGTGAATGATGGTCACAGTTCTGAATAGTGACCCCCCCCCCCCCCCCAAGTTGAAAATGGACCATGACCATTTCTCGAAATTTAATTGGTCACATTAGGGGTCACGGTCTACAACTATGACCAAGTTTAAGTGTTCCATTGGTCACAGTACGGGTCATGAGTTTTAACTGTGACCATTTTCATGTTACAAATTATAGAACTTTGGTCTCAGATTGCACCGCCATAGATTGCATTTCTCTCTCTCTCTCTCTCTCTCCACCAGCGACCATCATCGGTACATCTCTCTCTCTCTCTCAGTGTATATTTTAGTGTTTTTTGTGTGTGTATATGTTTCAATGTGTGTGCATGTGTTTCGGTGTGTGTGGGTGGATGTGTTTAAATATATTTTTATTTTAGTGTGTGTATATATTGTAATACCCCGTACTTTTGACTATATTTATTTTTGGGATTAATTAATTAAATGCGTATTAATTGGAAATTAATCCGGGTTAAAAAAATACTAACGAGATGCGAGTTGGTATTTGATTATGTGCATACATGCTTTCATATGAATATTGAATTATGAAAAATTTGTCGTAAGATTGATATACGACATTTTGGGAATTTTGTTGAGACGCGTGTGACCGCCGCGTCATGGTATATTATTTTTATTTATAAAGTGAATTTAAAATAAACCGTATGGTCGTTTTGAGTGCGCCAACGCGTACGGAAGGGTCGAGATAATCAGAAAACACTAGCCGGGGGTGTAGTTTGGGTTCCGGGGTATTTTTAGGCCATACCGGCAATATAAAGGGTATTTTGGAAATTTCGTATTTTTAGGAATTAAAAATGACAAAAATTAGAGAAGTAAATCTGATTGGGAATAGACCCACTAAACCCACTAACCAACCCATATTAACCCATTAAGCTACGGAGGTTATCATTTAGGTTTCCAACTTTCCCAAAGAAAACCCTAGCCACCATAGCCACCTTTGGAGAAGGAAGCTTAGAGAAGGAAAGAAAGAGAAGGAATTCTGCAGAAATCAACACCAAATTCAGAGACAATCAAGGCAAGTGATTTAATTATATTTAAATTCAGAGAATGTTCTTTCCATGTTAGAAAATTGATGAATTAAAATTGTTCTTGGAAGATGAATGAAAACCCATGTTTATTGGACTTAGGATTTGATTATTGAGGACAAATTTCAGGTAGAATTACATAGAGATGATTATTCTGGTATTAATGTATGTTGGATGTAACAAAAACGGATTTAGAATTGACTAATTGATGATTTCAAATTCTAGGGTTTATGTTCTTGAATAATTGGGAAAAAGTGTAGAGATTTGTAAATTTGATTGATGTTAGGATGGATTAATCCCTTAAAACATGTTAGGATGTGACTATAATATGTTTAGCATTGATTAGAGACCTTAAAACATAGTTGGGACGAAGTTTAGAGGATATTTGAGAAGTAGAAATTGGGTGAAAAACGATTTTGGAATTTCTGGGCTCGCAGCTGGTACCTCGTTAGAAACTAACCCAGGTCGTTCGAACGAGCTTCTAACGAGTTGACCAGTCGCTTCTAACGAGGGGCAGTTTCGTTCGATAATCTCGTTCGAACGAGATATCGTTAGAAGGTACAGTTCGTTCGAACGAACTGGATCTCGTTCGAACAGTCTCGTTCGAACGAGACTTCTAACGAGCTGACAGTGGAATCTCGTTCGAACAGTCTCGTTCGAACGAGACTTCTAACGAGTTGGCAGTCTGGGCCTTTTTAGACTGTTTTGATTTTTGGAGTCCCGTAAACTTGTTCGAGGAGATAGATAACATGTCCGATGATGATGTAATGATAGATTTGGGACATTCGGGTATTTATGAGAAGGAAATTATATACAAGTGAGTTAAATTAAATGGACGGTTTGGGTTGAGACGTGAGTGTCTACTACGACGTGAGAATAAATTATGGCGCGTATGATTATAAACCGGAATCGTATTAATTGTGATAATTATAAGTTGGTACGAGAATGCGATACGTACTACGATTAAACTACGTTGATTACTAAGATGCGTGTTTACTTAGTATTGAAATATTAATTGTGTGTATGACATACCTACCATACTTGCTATCATGGGAGGTTACGTTCGCTTAGGACCCTCTAATCCTTGTGTTGCCCGGATTTAGACTGGTACCTTGATGAACATAGGTCATAGAAAGACTTATTGGGATATTAATAAGTCCGCTGATCGTGGGAGCGTAGGTATGTGCGTGACCCATGTGATGTGGCTGTGTTCACCTCCATTATTTGTGATGTTGTTATCTGTGAACTATTCCTGAGAGATTCGGAATATGTAATCCTTATGTACGTGATGTACCGGGATGGATAGCAGAGTATGTGTGCACCGCAGCTTAGTTCTCGGGGTGCTTGTATTGTATATTTATGATTTGAATAATATTCGCTTAAATTAATGAGAACCTTCATGTTAATGTTGTGAAAATAATTACGGTATTGTTTCGAGAAACATAACGGGTTAGCTGATAGTGAAATATATTGCATATTGAGCATCTGAGTTTACGTTAAACCCCGATTTAATTACGAGCGTTATAATGTTAATAGAACCGAGTAATAAGGGTAGGACCTATGACAGTCTAGCTAGATATGATGTTACTTAGCTAGTGGTTTGTGTCGTTATAGATGGGTACTTATGTTAGGAGTGCACAGTTAGACGAGAGGTGAGAATCTCATGTGAGTGCACGTCCTAACATGTACTTTGCATTTAATGTTTTAAATGTTTTTAAAGCACTTGCAGGTTTTTAAAATATCTCCACATTCGGGCTCTGACCCGTTTGCTTTCAAATCTACTTTCTTGTAAAACCATTTTTAGGTGCCCAGCCACAAGGACACCAAGCTTAGGATACTCATTCAGGTGACGAGCTGTAGCTGTTTGTGGAAGCTACAGGGATTTTCTTGTAAACGCTTCTATCATTTAGATTCCAGAGTCATTATCTATCAGTTGTAGGGCATGTTGCCCATTTCTATTAGAGACATCGTTTCATTACAGTTTTCAGACTTTGGCATGTATTGTTTTAGTATTCGGTTACTTATTTCAGTTGTGGGATTGTAGTGAGGAGTTTTCCTCCAGACTTTATTTACATTATGTGATGGTTATTCTTTTTACTTCAGTATGGTGAATGGTGTTATTATTCTTCATTACACTTGTTGCATGTTAATCAGACTTAATTTTAAATTTGGCAATTTACTTTTTAAATACTAGGTGGTTAGTAATCGTTAAAAGGTTTTCGACAGTGATGCTATTAACTGGACCAACTTGGCATTTTGAATTAATTTAATAAAGGAGTAGCTACCTGGTATTTAATTAGTCGGGGTGTCACAGGTGGTATCAGAGCATCAGGTTCTATTGTCCTTTAGGATCTGTACGGCTATTATGTTTTCGCTAAGTTTCTTTGATATAGAGCCCTATATTTTAGGACTGTTGTACTCTTTTTGTGTATGCTTCGTTCTTCAGTTATATTAAGTTTATAAAAAGCGAACTTATAAACTTTGTTCTTATTTCAGATGCCTCCACGACGTGCACGACGAGTTCCCAGGGATGCAACGCCCGAACCCCAGCCCGCTCCAGTTCAGGGCATGATGAACGCCGCTGAGGTTGAAGCTATAGTAGCCCAAGCGGTAAATGCCGCAATTGCCGTTGTTCAGCAGGGACCACCTCAGGCGCCAGTTGTCGCACCAGTACAGGCAAATGCATTCCCGTCTGCTTGGGAGCGTGTACGTGACGCTTTTCAGAAAGCGCATCCGCCAGAGTTTGCAGGTAGCTCAGATGTGGTAGTCTCGAGCCAGTGGAGGAAGGATATACAGAGGCACTTGAGGATGTATGAGTGCACGGACGTTCAGAAGCAGGTGCTAGCTACTTTCAAGCTAGTTGGATCTGCACTGCAGTGGTGGGAGTCTATTACCACCGTAGAGGAGAGGGATACTCTCACTATTCAGGACTTCTGGGTGCGGTTCGACCGCAAGTACTTTCCGTCGGCTGTTCACACGGAAATGAGGAGGAAACTGATGAATCTGAGGCAAGAGGGTAAGACCGTGGCCGAGTATGAGGCCGAGTTCACGAATCTGTTGAATATCGTTCCAGATGAGATACTAACTGAGAAGAAGAAGATTGAGAAGTTCACGGACGGGTTGACATGGAGGATCGGTCAGCATATGTTAGGGAACCTTTCGTTGGCCACGTATTCTGATGTGGTTAACGCTGCTCTGTTACACTTCCAAGACCACCGCTTTCATATGGCCGAGGGCAAGAGGTCGGGAGAGTCTAGCCATCAAGGCAGGACAGGAGGACATGGTGCCGGTGGGGCACAATCTGTTCAGGGGCAAAGACAGGGTGAGCAGGGTTCGCAGCAGGGAGATCAGAAGAGGTTCCGATCATAGAACTACAGACAGGGATAAGGAGGTTTCCGTCTGGGCCATCAGGGTCCAAACGGCCAACAGGGGCAGAATGGGCAGCAGTTTCACCAGGGCCAGCAGGGCCAAGGGAGGAACGGTAACGGCCACCAGGACTGGGGGCCGCAGGGGTAGAGAGGAGGGAACTTCCCAGGGAAGAGTTTTGTTTGTGGCAAGACTGGCCATAAGCGACAGGATTGTCCTGATAGGGGCAGGGCCCCACAGCAGCAGCAGCAGGGTGCTCGCCAGGAGCCACAGAGGCCTATGTTTCCCGCCGCTCTCCCCGCACCGCCACAGATGGCAACATTGCCACCCATTCCAGCAGTCCCAGTATAGCAGGGGAAGCTACAGTATGGATGTGTCTATAACGTCCACCAGGCTGCAGTTCCTCAGGCACCGCCCGCGATTGAGGGTACGTTTCCTATCCATGGCACTATGGGTCGGGTATTATTTGATACGGGGGCTACACACTGTTTTATAGCTACACACTTCGCGAAAGCTTTAGGATTGTTAGCTACGGCAGAGAGCACAGTGACGTGTGTCGACTCACCATTGGGGAGTGGGTCACTTATTTTCTTTATATGCCGGGGAGTGGGGGTAGATATTGGTGGTTTGGTATTACCTGCAGACATGTTGGTATTAGATATGCATGTTCACGATGTGATCATCGGTATGGATTGGCTCGCTGATTATAGAGCCATAATTGATTGCTTCAGCGGGAGCATTGTTTTTGCCATTCCGGGGCAAGAGATGTTTGTAGTGGCGATGCCTCGCCCAGAGGGAGGATCGACCGCTCATCTGTATTACATTGAGGAGGATACCTCTAAGGAGGTAGTGATTCCTTTAGATTCTATCCCTGTAGTCAGGGAGTATTCGAATGTGTTTCAGGAGATACCAGGCCTACCCCCCAGTCGAGAGATAGACTTTGTTATAGACCTATTGCCAGATACGAGGCCTATAACACGCGCACCGTACCGTATGGCTCCGGCAGAGATGTGAGAGCTATGAGATCAGATAGAGCAACTGTTAGGTCAGGGCTTTATTCGCAGGAGTACCTCACCTTGGGGCGCTCCAGTTTTGTTTGTGAAGAAGAGGGATGGTTCACTGAGATTGTGTGTGGACTACCGAGAGTTGAATAAGGTCACGATACGGAATAAGTATCCGTTGCCTCGAATCGATGACCTATTCGACCAGTTGAGAGGAGCTTCTTTCTTCTCAAAGATTGATTTGAGATCGGGATACCATCAGTTGCGTATCAGGGAGGAGGATGTCTCGAAGACTGCGTTCTTGTCGAGATATGGTTCTTACGAGTTTCGAGTTATGCCTTTTGGTTTGACCAACGCTCCAGCAGTGTTTATGGACTTGATGAACAGAGTGTTCAGGGATTTCCTAGATCAGTTTGTTATTGTCTTCATCGATGATATTCTGGTTTACTCCCAGACAGAGGAGGAGCATGCCGAGCATTTGAGGCAAGTTTTGCAGACACTCCGTCAGAATGAGTTGTATGCAAAATATGAGAAGTGCGGGTTTTGGCTGAAGGAGGTCCAGTTTTTGGGACACATTATTTTCGACCGGAGAATATCTGTAGATCCGGGGAAAGTATCGGCGGTGAGGGAGTGGGGACAGCCCACGACACCGACTGAAATTCGTAGTTTCTTGGGCCTAGCAGGATAATACAGGAGGTTCATTCGGGGATTTTCAAAGATAGAAGGTCCTTTGACACATCTTACTCGTAAAGGTGTGTCGTTCATTTGGAGTGATGCCTGTCAGTTGGCATTTGATGAGTTGAAGGACAAGTTAACCTCAGCACCTGTGTTAGCATTGTCGAGACCGGGAGTTGAGTATTTGGTTTACACCGACGCATCTTTGCAAGGACTTGGAGGTGTATTACAGTAGGAGAGACAGGCCATAGCTTATGCTTCCCGTAAGCTTAAGACTCATGAGAAGAATTACCCCACGCATGATTTGGAGTTGGTAGCTGTGGTATTTGCCTTACGGATTTAGAGGCACTATTTTTTAGGGGAGAAGTTTCAACTGTTCACGGACCACAAGTCCCTACAGTACCTGTTCACGCAGAATGAGTTGAATATGCGGCAGCATAGGTGGCTTGAGTTTGTGAAAGACTACCAGTTCGATATCCAGTATCACCCAGGTAAGGCTAACGTGGTAGCAGACGCGTTAAGCCGTAGGCCAGCAGATGAGGTGGCAGAGGTGTGAAAGGCAAAATGGAAGGAATTGGGACACCAGGATGCAGTGGCCCGATCTTTCATGTCTGTGATGACCGTTACACCGCAGATTTTCACGAAGGTAGTACGGGCAAAGGCTAATGACTCGTTCTGTCAGGAGCAGATAGTTCGATGACTAGCAGAGGGAGCCGAATCCTATACCATTAGCTCAGACGGGGGATTACGCTTCAATGTGAGATTGGTGGTTCCGGAAGGGGAAGAATTACGACACGAGGTGATGGCAGAGTCGCATGGCTCACAGTTCGCGGTACATCCCGGAGGGGACAAAATGTACCAGGACATGAGACGGCAGTATTGGTGGAGCGGTATGAAGAGAGATATCGCTGAGTTTGTTTCGAAATGCGCCACTTGTCAGCTTGTAAAAGTGGATCATCAGAGACCGGCAGGATTGCTACAGCCGTTGGAGGTTCCGATGTGGATGTGGGAGAGCATATCCATGGACTTTGTTACGGGGTTGCCTACGTCGCAGAGGGGTCAAGACTCCGTTTGGGTAATTGTGGACAGGTTGTCCAAAGTCGCTCACTTTTTACCCGTAAGGACTGACTACACTACGGGACAGTATGCCCAGCTCTTCATTTCAGAGATTGTGAGACTTCACGGTGTGCCCCTAAATATCGTGTCTGACAGAGACAAGATATTTGTTTCGAGGTTTTGGGAGAGTTTCCAGGAGGCCATGGGCACGGAATTGCGATTGAGTACGGCTTATCATCCGCAGACCGATGGGCAGACAGAGCGCACAAATCAGATGTTGGAGGACATGCTGCGCATGTGCATCATTGACTTTGGGGGTGGATGGGAGCAGTACCTTCCACTGGTGGAGTTTGCTTACAACAACTCCTATCATTTCACTATTGGCATGGCTCCGTTTGAGGCATTCTACGGTAGGCCTTGTCGTTCCCCAGCATGTTGGTTAGAGGTGGGAGACAACAAACTACTTGGGCCGGAAGTGATTCAGGATACTTCGGCAAGGATTGAGTTGATCCGGAGTCACATTCGGGTAGCTCAAGACAGGCAAAAGAGTTATGCTGATGCGAAGAGATTTTTCAGGGAGTTCCAAGTGGGGGACCAGGTTTTGCTCCGAGTATCTCCTATGAAGGGGATTATGCGATTCAGGAAGAAGGAGAAGTTGGCACCAAGATATTTGGGGTCGTTTCCTATTATTGAGAGGATCGGACCGGTTGTGTATTGACTTGGGTTACCGAAGCATTTGCATCGGATTCACGATGTGTTCCTTATTTCCTCACTGAGGAAATACCTTAGGGATAATTTGGCTCATTCTCACATTGCTGTGGAGGACATCGATCTCCAGCCGGATAGCTCCTACGAGGAGGGGCCGATTGCTATTTTGGACCGAAGCGAGAGGAAACTGCGGTCAAAGATAGTTCCGTTAGTGCGTGTTCAGTGGCGACGTCACAATGTCGAGGAGTCTACATGGGAGCGCAAGGATGAGATGCGCGAACGATATCCAGAGTTGTTTTTAGTAGGTACTTTCTAGTTTCAAATTTCGGGACGAAATTCAGTTATTAGGGGGGAAGTATGTAATACCCCGTACTTTTGACTATATTTATTTTTGGGATTAATTAATTAAATGCGTATTAATTAGAAATTAATCCGGGTTAAAAAAATACTAACGAGATGCGAGTTGGTATTTGATTATGTGCATACATGTTTTCATATGAATATTGAATTATGAAAAATTTGTCGTAAGATTGATATACGGCATTTTGGGAATTTTGTTGAGACGCGTTTGACCGCCGCGTCATGGTATATTATTTTTATTTATAAAGTGAATTTAAAATAAACCGTATGGTGGTTTTGAGTGCGCCAACGCGTCCGGAAGGGTCGAGATAGTCAGAAAACACTAGCCGGAGGTGTAGTTTGGGTTCCGGGGTATTTTTAGGCCATACCGGCAATATAAAGGGTATTTTGGAAATTTCGTATTTTTAGGATTTAAAAATGACGAAAATTAGAGAAGTAAATCTTATTGGGAATAGACCCACTAAACCCACTAACCAACCCATATTAACCCATTAAGCTACGGAGGTTATCATTTAGGTTTCCAACTTTCCCAAAGAAAACCCTAGCCACCATAGCCACCTTTGGAGAAGGTAGCTTAGAGAGGGAAAGAAAGAGAAGGAATTCTGCAGAAACCTTTACAGAAATCAACACCAAATTCAGAGACAATCAAGGCAAGTGATTTAATTATATTTAAATTCAGAGAATGTTCTTTCCATGTTAGAAAATTGATGAATTAAAATTGTTCTTGGAAGATGAATGAAAACCCATGTTTATTGGACTTAGGATTTGATTATTGAGGACAAATTTCAGGTAGAATTACATAGAGATGATTATTCTGGTATTAATGTATGTTGGATGTAACAAAAACGGATTTAGAATGGACTAATTGATGATTTCAAATTCTAGGGTTTATGTTCTTGAATAATTGGGAAAAAGTGTAGAGATTTGTAAATTTGATTGATGTTAGGATGGATTAATCCCTTAAAACATGTTAGGATGTGACTATAATATGTTTAGCATTGATTAGAGACCTTAAAACATAGTTGGGACGAAGTTTAGAGGATATTTGAGAAGTAGAAATTGGGTGAAAAACGATTTTGGAATTTCTGGGCTCGCAGCTGGTAGCTCGTTAGAAACCAACCCAGGTCGTTCGAACGAGCTCGTTCAAACGAGCTTCTAACGAGTTGACCAGTCGCTTCTAACGAGGGGCAGTTTCGTTCGATAATCTCGTTCGAACGAGATATCGTTAAAAGGTACAGTTCGTTCAAACGAACTGGATCTCGTTCGAACAGTCTTGTTCGAACGAGACTTCTAACGAGCTGACAGTGGAATCTCGTTCGAACAGTCTCGTTCGAACGAGACTTCTAACGAGTTGGCAGTCTGGGCCTTTTTAGACTGTTTTGATTTTTGGAGTCCCGTAAACTTGTTCGAGGAGATAGATAACATTTCCGATGATGATGTAATGATAGATTTGGGACATTTGGGTATTTATGAGAAGGAAATTATATACAAGTGAGTTAAATTAAATGGACGGTTTAGGTTGAGACGTAGTGTCTACTACGACGTGAGAATAAATTATGGCGCGTATGATTATAAACCGGAATCGTATAAATTGTGATAATTATAAGTTGGTACGAGAATGCGACACAAACTACGATTAAACTACGTTGATTACTAAGATGCGTGTTTACTTAGTATTGAAATATTAATTGTGTGTATGACATACCTACCATACTTTCTATCACGGGAGGTTGCGTTCGCTTAGGACCCTCTAATCCTTGTGTTGCCCGGATTTAGACTGATACCTTGATGAACATAGGTCATAGAAAGACTTATTGGGATATTAATAAGTCCGTTGATCGTGGGAGCGTAGGTATGTGCGTGACCCATGTGATGTGACTGTGTTCGCCTCCATTATTTGTGATGTTGTTATCTGTGAACTATTCCTGAGAGATTCGGAATATGTAATCCTTATGTACGTGATGTACCGGGATGGATAGCAGAGTATGTGTGCACCGCAGCTTAGTTCTCGGGGTGCTTATATTGTATATTTATGATGTGAATAATATACGCTTAAATTAATGAGAACCTTCATGTTAATGTTGTGAAAATAATTACGGTATTGTTTTGAGAAACATAACGGGTTAGCTGATAGTGAAATATATTGCATATTGAGCATCTGAGTTTACGTTAAACCCCTATTTAATTACGAGCGTTATAATGTTAATAGAACCGAGTAATAAGGGTAGGACCTATTAGAGTCTAGCTAGATATGATGTTACTTAGCTAGTGGTTTGTGTCGTTATAGATGGGTACTTATGTTAGGAGTGCACAGTTAGACGAGAGGTGAGAATCTCATGTGAGTGCACGTCCTAACATGTACTTTGCATTTAATGTTTTAAATGTTTTTAAAGCACTTGCAGGTTTTTAAAATATCTCCACATTCGGGCTCTGACCTGTTTGCTTTCAAATCTACTTTCTTGTAAAACCATTTTTAGGTGCCCAGCCACAAGGACACCAAGCTTAGGATACTCATTCAGGTGACGAGCTGTAGCTGTTCGTGGAAGCTACAGGGATTTTCTTGTAGACGCTTCTATCATTTGGATTCCAGAGTCATTATCTATCACTTGTAGGGCATGTTGCCCATTTCTATTAGAGACATCTTTTCATTACAGTTTTCAGACTTTGGCATGTATTGTTTTAGTATTCGGTTACTCATTTCAGTTGTGGGATTGTAGTGAGGAGTTTTCCTCCAGACTTTATTTACATTATGTGATGGTTATTCTTTTTACTTCAGTATGGTGAATGGTGTTATTAATCTTCATTACACTTGTTGCATGTTAATCGGACTTAATTTAAAATTTGGCAACTTACTTTTTAAATACTAGGTGGTTAGTAATCGTTAAAAGGTTTTCGACAGTGATGCTATTAACTGGACCAACTTGGCATTTTGAATTAATTTAATAAAGGAGTAGCTACCCGGTATTTAATTAGTCGGGGTGTCACATATATGTGTTTGAATGTGTGTATTTTTTAGTGTGTGTGTGTGTGTTTGTTTTAGTATATCTGTGTGTGTTTGTTTGTGGAGCCAAAAAATATCTTTGGGTGGGGAACTCGAAAGAACATGTGGGTGCATAATCTTCATAGGTGAATTTTTTGATGTCCTTTTTTAGAATTTTTAAACTCAAATTGTGTCAAAGTTTGAAATGCAGTAGAAATAATTTAGGTATTTGTGTGTATTTTTGTGTGTGTGCGCATAATTTAGGCTATATATATATATATATATATATATATATATATATATATATGTGTGTGTTTGTGTGTGTGTGTGTACCCGCGCGCATGTGTGTGTGTGTGTACTTTAGGTATTTATATACGTGGGTGTGCATGTGTGTGTTTGATTATTATCACATGCTTTATATAGAAATATGGTCATATTTATTGTTGGAAATTGTATACGAAACCCTTGATGTAGTACCCTTGATACCAAATACTTGATTGATGAAACTCTAAGTATGAAAATGTAAAATTATTGCCATGAGAAGAATTGATGTTTGAATACCCCATGATATACTCTTGAAAAGTTATCGGAAACTTATTATTAAATTATGTTCTTGGAATTGAGAAATGGACTAATTATGTAAGACACTTTATTCCTTAAGGGAATTAATCAAGTAGATGATTTAGAAGGAGTACGGGATAAATTTGTGTTGGATTGTAGGGTTCGTGGTTGTTGTGGTATGTATTGAGTGATCATGGTTAGATAAGGATGATGGATACTCAAAGTGCTCACTCCGTTAATTCTTCATAACAAACCCTTAACTAATTATTTGTCTTAACGACTACCCTATCTTAACGACTACACACATAGATACAAACACGTATACTCACACGTGCACATATATACACACACATCCATACACACATCCATACACACACACACACACACACACACACACATATATATATATATATATATATATATATATATATATATATATATACACACACTAAGGTATGCTGTGCCTGAAGGCACAACGCAAATTTTTGAAAGTGTACGTCGTTGATTGGACCATAGGTCGTATTTTGTTCGCAACGGATAAATAAATTTTGAAATAACCTATTGTACGAAGATATTATTTTAAAAAAATTGGAATTTTGTTAAAAAGTTTTTACATACATACACATTGTTCATCTACATACACCGTGATATGAACCTATTATGTAAAAAAATTATTTTACAACAGATAATTGTAAACAATTTAAAAACTTTAGGCAAATTTTCATTTGTTTATATAACTATTCACCGTGTTTAATCCATCATGGATCTCGTCATAATTGTTAACTATTTCATAACACAAATATTTTTAAACAAATTAAAAGCGTGACATAAAATTTTGAAAGTGTACATCGCTGGTGGATCATATGTCGCAATCATACGTCATTTAGTTCGCAACAGATAAACAATTTTTGAAATAACCTATTGTACGAACCTAAAGGCTGGTAGATAATTTTCTATAATATAAATTCGTGGAAATCCATAATAGAATGTGATAATGCACATTCAGTTTGTTAATCATAAACAATGTGTAACCACCAAAGATTTGGAAGTTAATAATAACATAAATAAAAAATTAAAAATTAAAGTTATCTCAACAAAACTTAAGGTAAGCACAAAAAGACGTGCATCTTTTGATTATTATTAGGGATGGCAACGTATCGATTTGGGATCAGGGGAAACATTCCCATCCCCATACCCATTAGAAATACTATTCTCCGTCCCGCCCCGTTATAACTGGTTTGCGAATACCCGTTTCCGTTCAAAACGGGTATCGATTTCCCCTCGGGGAACCCGTTTCTTTTTTATACACTCGTAAAAATTAAACTAAAAAGACATTCATAAAGTAGGGCTGAAAAATTTAACAAAAAAACTAAATCGAAAAAAAACGCATCTCTATAATATTAGTAATACACTAGGCCGCCACTGGAATTTTTTCAACAACAATTTTTTCAATAAACTAATTTTAACCATATAAACGTTTAACTTATTAAAAAAAAAATCACAGCCAATGCTCTGCTACTGCTTAAAACATGGACAATTAACTCGATTTCCTGTTGGCTGCCAGACATGTGTATCATGTAGTCCCTTTGGTGAGAGAGATTTAAGAAAAAGTGGAACTCCATTTGTTGAAGTTGTAGTGCTTGTATTTATCTTTGTTTGGGTTCATGAGGCATAATCAAGCTATGTAATCTTTCTAGTATATTTTTGGAATTTGTAACGTGGGGACTATAGATTGTGTCGTGTTTTTTCAGGGGTTCTACTTTCGTTTTTCTGCTTATTTTTTTATGGGTACTATTACTAACCTTTTGTCATGCTTCAAAATAGTCAAATGAAAAAAGATTGATGAAAGATTTATCATCAGAATCTTGGTGTCCATCCAATTTCAATCAGAATGAAAGCAAAGAACTGGTAGTGAACTAAGAAACACACAGTAATCAGTTGGGGAAACCATCACTTTTACAAGAAGGATTTGAGCCATATGTAATGCACTGTAATGAAACACTTGTGCCTAAAACAGGGCATGCTTCAAGCTTATGAAATGCAACCGAATATCAAAGAAACCTATATCCATATATGTGTTCAAATCAGAACATAAATTAAAAAGAGAAAGGGTTCAAGGGATGCTTCAGATGCCCCATAACTTCGAAGAGATCTCTCCAACCAGTTACAACAGGTACTGAAATAGTTCCACAACCAAACAACGCATCAAATAATTAAGAAGCTCCATTCCATATTAATGAAAACAGTGGGTCATCAATTCAAGGATCCAATTATGCTAAGTGTTTATTCAATCAACCTATTAAAACTCCTCCGACTAATTCTTCCTATCCTAAGACACCTCCTTGAGCAATTAGACCAAGTCCTGTCAAACAAATGGCTTACCATTCGGTAGAGAGAAGCAATCAAATGAAGTGCCCTATGATGGATCGACTAAATCGTGAAAAAAAATTTCAAATAATGCTGACACGGCTGATAAAATATGTTCTCAAAGTGCACTATGATGGATCGACCAACTTATCGACGATACCTGAAATGAGTTCAAGAAAATTATCATGAAAATACTGCTGATAAAATATGCATACACAAAATGAACATATATTTAAAACTAATCAAGCCAATTATATAAAATTAACTTTTAAATCTAGTTAAATAAATGATATATCGACCCAATCATTTTTTCAGCAGTAAATTTGATGTGAATTATAGTAACACCAAAATTATAAATGGTCTGACTTGGTGGAACTTTATGTTATAGCTTTATTGCAAATAGTGTTTTAGGAATCCCTTCCAAATCACCTACAGATTCAAACAAATTGTATACAAAAGGTTATTGATGTACTTTTACTGTTGTCCATCAGTTCTATCAAGCTATTTCATCTCTGAGAAATAATTTGTTTAGCAAAAAAAAAAAAATGTTCGTGAACTTTCATTTCCTTTATGTCATTAAATTATTAAATTTAGTATCTCTCATTCATTTCCAGTTCGTTGTGTAGAACACAACAAAAATATTACCCCCATTTACAATTGGTCAAGAGGAGAGAAATGTGGTTAACAATTGCATATCTTATTCATCCTAAAAATGATAATGGAAAACTTAAAAAATCTAGATAGTAAACAAAACCCAAAAACCTCTAAGGGTAGCTTTAAACACTAACATAAACCTATACCCCGTAATACTTGAAGTTAATTCGGCGATTTGAAAAAAAATAATATTTAGTGGCAACTGCAGATAAAATGAACTTACTTATCGTCGATATATTTGATATAGCTTAGATCTGCTGTTAAGTAACAATATAAGCCTTTTTCCCATATCCAAAATTTATTTTGAAGGAATGCTTTTCACTTTTGCAGCAGATGTAGTCCATACCTATTAAAACTTTCTACCTACTATCAAACGCAAACACTTTAGTTAAACTACTTTTTTACTTTTACTTTTTATTCAAGGGAAATATTATAGACAAAACATAAGCCCTTAAAGCGCATACAAATGACACCAATATACAGATTCTTTTCACATAAACAACACCACAACAAACAACAAAATTCATGTCTATAAAATCAAGTTCCCCGTTTAAAGTCGGGCAGGTAGCTTACCTTGCATTTTGTCTTGCCGAGTGCACTTCTCGATTAAAAGATATTGTTCCAAAATCATAGCATAAACTTCCTTCAAATCGGAAACATGACCGATCTTAGCACACATGGAATCTGATGCCGTAAAGAGAAAAATCTAATTGAAGTGATGAATAGGAAATGGAATTTATAATTCGTGTTTGTTAGTTGTTACTGTCAGCTACGACGAAGGTTAAAACCTCATGGAGCATTTAGGCATTATGCAACGTGTTTATAAAACCAACTCTGAGATTTCCTTAACAGAGTTCTATATTTATACATGATCAATAATTTTCATACAGACGATTATGAAGTGAATTAAAATGCTACCCCAATTCACATTCATCAACTAAATATGATGTCAAAGACGAAACAATGGTCATTATATGCATTGAATTACAGGTAACCAATGTCCAAACATGTTACACAAATCTCCTGAGAAAAGTTCAGATCCACATGCCATAAAAGTCAGGTCTAGGACTCAACAATTACTAAAATAATGCCCAACAGTTGTGAGAAAAAATGGCCTCTCAATGCAAGCTTGGCCCCATGTTCTTGCAAATAACCCAAGCTTGGCCCCATGTTCTTCACATCATCAACTGGTAGCGAGAAAAAAAATAACCTCTCGATGCAACGGAGAATTAAATCCTAAGAATCATGTACGAACAAAGTTCCAAAAAATTATCAAACCAAAAAAATTGGTGTAACAAAGAATACACTGTCAAACCAAAAAAAGCAACTGCAAAAACTTGTAAGCTGTGTAACAACTATATATGAGATGTGTTAGCTATATGTGAGTTGCTATAGGAGCTGTTAAATATAAATTACATCCTCCATTTTCAAGGGAATTTATGTTTCGCTTGTGGGACAAATGTCACATGATCTACTTTTTTGCTTCAATTTTTCCATCATACCTTGCAAACGGAATGCCATTTTTTGTTGTGAATTTGCTTAGTCTTGGATCAACACCTAAAATAAATAAATATAAATTAGTCAATTCCTGGAAGATATTTTTGCTAAATATCCTACTATTCACAATATTTTTTAGCAGGATATGAGGAGCATAATTTACTGTAATAAAATGCGCACACATTTGGCCAATTAAGAACAAACACATAGAAACATTAAATTACACTATTTATAGAAAACACAGAAATAATTTTCTTGAGAAATAAAAAAAAACTAACAATTAGAGGGTCTTGGGTAATAAATACTCAAAAACATATGTAACTTAGATTGCATTGTTAATAATCTCCACCAATTATATTTATAATAATCTCCAACACATGGCATCATCTCTCATACCTGAAGTAAACATCATTACAGAGAAATAAATATGTCAAACAATACTCAAATGGATCAAGGGAGGCAGAGAGCGAAATATATATATATATATATATATATATATATATATATATATATATATATATATATATATATATATATATATATATATATATATATATATATATATATATATGGGGATTGTAATGTTCCCAAATGAAAATAACATGGAACATGTCTTTCAAAGTGATTTAAAACAAAAAAAGATGTAGCTGGTCAAAAATTGAATTTAGAGATAAATAAAGAACCGGGAAAGTGATTGATTAATGAGAATATAGTTAGCAACATGTAAATGACGTCCCTTTGAGAAAAAGAAAAGTAGTAGTGATGATAGTCATTAAGATGATAACCTCTTGAATCTCCATCTCTTGATAAAATCAAATGATAATAGTTGATCATAATCATTCAAAGTAGTGAGGGTTTCAGAGATCTGAAAAAAATAAGAAAGCAAGGATCTTAAATGAGAAGATCTGAACAAAAAAAAACACTAAAATGAATAGTCTCTTAGCAGATCTAAACAAAAAAGGAATGACTAAATAAATCTTATCTTAACCAAACCAACGATCTTAGGTCCAAACCCAATGAATCAGGTTGACATTGCCAAACCAAACTACAACAAATGACTCTATGTTTGGTCTGAACCCAATGAATCAAATTAAAAAAATAGAGATTACCTTCTGTAATTTTTGGTGGATCCATTATTGGAAGGGGTATGTAGTTTTGGGGATGGTGGGGTTTGAAGAATACGGACCGTGAGTGGGTGGGAGAATAAAATTATGAAAGTGAAAAGGACAATATAATTTGCTGGTGAAAATTGTTGTAAAGCCGAGAGAGAGAGAGAGAGAGAGAGAGAGAGAGAGAACGGGAGAGGGGAGAGAGAGGAGTGGGGGAAAGAAATGAGACGGGCAGGTTTAGATGACTAGGTGTAAGGTGAGAATGTGGGAAATACTATTTTACCTTTGATTTTGAATTTTGAAGATAAGAGGGAAATAAATTAGAGTGTGTAAAAAGAGGGGAAAATCAAAGACTTGAGGGGCAAATTGGGTATTACAGTAAAAAACTCATCTGATGACATCATCAACTAAGCTTATGATATACATAAGTTTTCTACTTTATTATATATATATATATATATATATATATATATATATATATCACACACACACATATTAAATATTTAGAATAGAGTCATTTGGTTAACTTGTTGTGGCCATGTTCACCCCTTCCTTAAATGGTTACTATTTGGGTAAATACAAATTGGTGGAAGGGATTGCACAATTGGTGGACATATAGTAATTTTAGGTTTAATTTAATTAAAATTAACTTAAATTAGACTTGTTGCATATGATTGATTGGACGAAAAATCATAATTAGTTTAAGATTAATTAGAGTCATTACCTCCACGACTCATATTCACACCCATATATATATTTTCTCAGGAAAAATGAGTCACGATAGTAATTATTTTAAACAAGAGTACAAGAGGGTGTAATTTTACCGCACTAAAACATCTGTAATTAGTGCACACCATATAGAGGGAACTCCAATTTACAAGTATGGGAATAGAAAAATGAACAATTTAATTACTTTACTAATCGTGGAGTTGATCTTTCACAAGAGTACCTGCTCGATCGCATTCTGTTTTCTTTGCCCGAATGATGAAATGAGGTAAAAGAGAATATATTTGGCCGTCATAATCCCGACAGGGCACTAACATTGGTGACACCATTAGGAAAGGCTAAATAATATTCATCCATTGTGGACACGATTATGTTAAGAGAGCATTCTCACCCAGATTGTGATATCTCGTAACATATGCATATTAATAATGAGAATGCAAATAAGTTGAAGAAGAAAGGATTCCGAGTTCACATCATGGACCTTTATACCTCAATCATAGATACGTTTCTGCCCAGTTGGCCACATGCAAAATTTCATAGATTTTTAAAAAGTAATACTGATCGGATGGGAATCAGACACATTGAGAATGTTTTAAAAGATGTTGAAAAGGTGTATACATATATATAGTCATAAACATGAATTTCTTACATACGTCACTAAATGTTTTTTCAATTTTAGGAAATGTCGAACAGGAACGAAAATAATAAACCGAATACATAAACGCCACTAAAGGGGTGCTCTCCTACACCTCAACCTAATTTATCATCTCCTGCGATTTATTAATACCTTAGTCTATCAAAAATTAAATCTATCACTCCATCTTCGAGTCATTAAACTTAAGAACCCCTATTAATCCAACACCTTACCTCCATCTATCGAGGAATCCCATGCAAACCCTAAGAAGCCCATTGGGTTTTCCATGGTCGGGAATCATCCTATCGGTAATAGACCTAACCTTCATCTTTTTAAAAATATTTGTCTGTCTCGTGAAAAGAGGACTATGGGCACTGGTGGCACAAACAACTGGAAGAAGGTTAATCACGCTATAAAGGATGACCTGTATGAACAACTTTATAAGATGAAGGCAAAAGTTCTTTCCCGAGTAGCTGATCAAGTGAAAACCTATCGAAAGAACCTTCGAAAGAATTTTTTCAAATGGGGCAACGAGTTACGATATTTTGGGATTGAAAGATAGAGTTCCCCATTATATTCAATTGCCCATTGACCAATGGAACGATTTTTTAGAGAATAAGGCCAAGTTGTGAAAACTGACTGAGGGGGAGATAAATAAAATGAACAGGTGAAAGAAAGTTAATATCTATAAACTTGGGGAAAATTCTTATGATGATCTCAAGGGTGAATGGGTAGAACAGACCAAAAGGACTCCAGAAGAAGGTAAAAAACCTGATCAAATCAACTTATACTTACACGCACGAAGGGAAAAGAGACAAATAAATTCCCAAACAAATTAAAACTGACTCTAATGAGTTTGAATTTAATTATCACACACACACACACACACACACACACACACACACACACACACACACACACACACACACAGATATATATATATATATATATATATATATATATATATATATATATATATATATATATATATATATATATATATACACGTTATAATAAAATATTATTAAAATAGTAGTCTTAAATATAATATTATGTTATAAAAAAATGATAGAATTCATGTCAAGAAGTCAGTCTGAGTGTAACCCCTATGGCATTAAAGCAGATGCCCTAACCTAAGTACTTGAGAAGGAAAATAAGGGGAGGACAAGAGGTGTGGGATCATGTTTGCTAAGTAGTAAAAATAGCACATTATACTTCTATTGGATGAGATCTCTTTCATGATGAGTCACGTATCGAGAGATGCGGAAGACCATGCCAGGACTAAAGGAGAGGTGTCAGAGTTTTGTAGGGAGGGGGGCAATGTTAGAAAAACATGACAATCCTGACAAATAAAATCCAGGGGTTGGTCTGATACTTTACCCAACAACAGGGTCTCCTCTCTTAGATGCCTCCTCAAACATTTTCCTATCCTTGCCTTAAGGTTTCCCATCCCAAATGCCTACTCCTAGAACATTCCCCTCCTAAATGTATCATCCTGGAAAATTTCCCTCCCAAATGCCTCCTCTTGGAACATTACCCTCCTAAATGCCTCCTCTAACATTTCATGGATCATCGTCATCCATGCAGGGGGACTATGGCGAGTCGTATTATATAAGGGACTTGTCCAATAGAAGGGTCATTGGCATGTGCACTCTTGTTTCCATGAATGTAGGAACAAATGTCCACAATATCCCTTTGGTGATGGTTGGGGGTCATATATCAGTTGATACAATATACGATAGTTGCGGAGATGAGCCTATGTACTTTGACCACGGGGAAGGGCCTCCGTTAAAAAACTATCAAAATTATTTTATTACATGTCCAGTTAATTTATTGGGCAAGACCAAACGTTGAAAAATGTTTTATTTCTAAACAAATATGTAATATTTTAATTATATGGGACATTTGTTTGGTTTTATTTCATATTTACAGAATAATCGAGTTGAATGAATTTTCTTTAAATCTTCTTGGGTTGAATGTTTTCCTTTAAATAAACTGAATGATTAACCTATTTATATAGGCAACTTGAATTTTAAAGAATACTTATTGGATTTCCCACAATACAAAGAGTGGTTGAGAGAGAGTTATAGAATATATGATAATCGTATAAAGGGAGTTTGAGAATTTATTAATTATGTAGATAAAAATCTTAATAGTGATAAGATTTCGTGCCCACGCACCCGTTATATAAACAAAAAATTTAAGTCTTTGGAAGACATTGAATTGCATTTACTGATGTAGGGTATGATTCAAGACTACAAGATATGGACATTCCATGGGGAAGAGAATTTACCATATGTTTTGGAAGAATTACAGGTACATGATCGCGTGACGAAACCCCATCAGATGAAAGTGGTGAATGGTTTACCAGCACATTGTCCTTTGACCGACCTAATTGATGATGGTTTTGAAGTCCACCACCATAAAAACTATCGCCCTATAGATATTAATAATATGCATTATGACCAAGTCAACGAACAAGTTGATGCTGAATTACCTAATGATCGAGAATAAATATGATTGACAGCCGATGCGGCTAGACCTTTATATAAAAATTTCAAATAAGATCGCTCGGTATTGTCTGCAAGGATAGGTATTCATAATTTAAAGAGTAAATTTGGTTTGTTGGGCAATAACGTAACTACAATTCTTAAGTGGGCTAAAGACATTGTGACACCCCGCCTATTATAATCCTGGTTGATCAGGTTTTTATTAAAATTAAACGGGAATCAATTATGTCACTACCGTAACAAATATTTACACACAACCATCATAAATATGCACCGATTAAAATGAATAATAGAACTTATAAGAGAATAATTATAATAAATAACATAAACTAAATAAACCATCAGTTACCACAATAATACCAACACAAGCATGCTACTGGGATACAATAAGGAATATCTTACTCTAAGAAAATGTCCTATCCATCTACGGGCAACATGCCCAAAAGGAAAATACTGAAATACTGAATCTTATCTAGATAAAAGTAACTGAGTTGACTACAATCAAATCTCGCAGCATCCATAATTATGCATGCAGCAGCATGATGAAATTTCGCAGCATCCACAACTTTTAAAGTGCTTTAAAAGCTGCGAATATTTGACCGATTTTTTTGAGATAACAAATAATGCTCTTTTGAGTTATTTTTTTCTAATATGGTTTCCTTGAAATGTTTAAATGTCATATATATATATATATATATATATATATACTATGTGCAAAAATTCCATAGCATACTAGTCTACTAATCCCGAAGTCCGAACTGACTTATCGATTTCCAATTAAGTGTTCACTCACTTGTTAACCGATTTTCCTCAATCGAAACCATCTAATAGTTGGCCTAAAACACTGACAAGCCTCCTAATACTGTTCCCTGGTAATCCAAATAGATTTTGGAAAATTGTACGTCCACTTATCCAATGCTAACGGGTAAAAACAACACAAAATAAAAATTGGTACAGGCCAACAAACTGAACTGGTTCACTTGGTAAACTGAGTTGATTCGGCCAAGAAAACCAATTCACTCCCCTAGTGAAACGATTCAATTTTTCAGGGTTCCCTTCGTCTTCAACCTTAAATTTTCACCTCCCAAGCTCATCAATTGAGGTTCCAAGCCTCGCAAAATAATTATGATCCTAAACACGTACATAATCAACCTAGATATATTTTAAAGCCGATCTAAACCCAAATCCAATTTTATTCACCCAATTATTCTTAATTATTGATTCACCAGATCTAAACCCAAATTCTTAATTATTGACCCAATCTGAAATTAATCAAACTTAAACCCATTGATTAACAACCTATCATTGTTCATCACTTCCATATTAATTTTCCTAGATTTGCATTATTAATTTTGTCCATATTAATCCTCAATCAAATTAATATGTTAAAATACACATCAATCCTTTCAACTAACCCCATGATTACATCCTCAATTTTCCGATTTGACATTATTTAACTACGATCATAACTAACAGTAGAAATGCAAATATAAAGTGAGTAAACACTTGCCTTAATGGACTATTATCCGAAACTTTAAACGTTCTTTATGATTTGATTCCCCAAATGGCTCTTCCTCTATTCTCTAAGCCTTTTTCCTCTCATTTTATCTTCTTTTCTCTTCTCTTTTATTCTCTCCCTTAATCCCTATTAAGTACAGGTTCAATGAGGTGATTATCCACCCCCATTAACCCTTTAATACCTCATTGTAAAACCCTAATTTCATTTTTGGGTTAAGCCCTAAGGGTTAAAAGACGACCATGGGCTATGTCTAAAAAGCCCCTGAAACCCAACTATAACCTTGGGTACCTACTCTGGACTATTTTGACCCATTCTGGATTACCGGTTCACTCAGAAAGGCCATTTTAGTCACAAACTAAAATATTCAACCATTTCATTAACCGGTCCTGACACGTGCGTTCAGTACGCATCACTCTTAAATCTTTTAAATCCATTGTTTTTGCTCGCTAAGTACATAATACCATACTCCATCATTTTCACTGTCTGAATGGCAATATAAAACTTTTCACATCTCTATTTACTTCTTAAATGCAAGTAAATAATTGTAATCATAAATATTAACCTTAAAACTCGCTTATTAATATTTATCAAAACCAATTTAATTTCCTAGTTAAATTTAATATTTCAACGCAAAAGTGGAATAAAATACTCTCAAAAGTACGGAGTATTACATTCTTCCCCTAATCAACCAAAACTTATCCACGAAATTCGAATATACCTGTCATGAAGAGCTTTGGATACTTTTTTTGTATGCCATCCTCACGCTCCCAAGTCGACTCATAAGCATTGTAATATCCCTATTGCACACGTACTACTGGTACCATCTTCCATCGAAGATTTTTCTCGCTACAATTCAAAATGATAAATCTCTCCTCGTAAGTAATGTCCGGCTTCAATTCTATCTTCTCTAATGATATATGATGGTATGCCAACTTATCCCTGAGATAACTCCTCCTTGATGACACGTGAAACACATCGTCAACCCGTTGTAAGTGCTACGATAAGGAAAGTCTATACATAACCAACCTTACCCTCTCAAAGATGGGAAAATTCCCTATATATCTAGGTGCCAACTTCCTCTTCTTCCCCGACAGAATCACTCCCTTCATAGGATATACCCGTAACAACACCTGATAACTCGCAGTCAAACTTTAAGTGTCTTTGGTTCTCATTATCGTAGCTCTTCTGATGGTCCTGAGCTACCCAAATACGAATCTTGATCAGTTTAATCTTCACCGACGTATCCTAAAGCACGTTCGGCCCAAGAAGATTATTATTACCCACCTCTAACCAACAAGTAAGTGAACAATAAGGTGTCTGGTACAAGGGCTTGAAAGGTGCCATAGTAATAGTGAACTGGTAAGAGTTATTGTACACAAACTCCACCAACTGTAAGTACTGCTCCCAACTACCCTTAAAATCCAGAATACTTTCCCACTTCTAGATCGAAATCTCAAACGAATGCCAAACCTCAACTGGTCTCTGATGATGAACCTTCACCATCTGGCAAGTGGAGCACCTGGACATAACTCTGCAATGCACCTTTTCATACCGACCCACAAATACTGCATCTTTATATCTTGCTACATCTTATCCCCTCCTGGATGAGTAAACAATCATTACCTGGGCTATTCCTCCACAACTGTGTGTCGTAGGTCATTGTCTTTTAGGATAATAAACCTCCCTTTGAGGTGTAATCCACCCTTAGAACTGATTGAGTATATTTATGATTCATCTACCAATAAGTGCCAAAACTTTTACTGATAAAAATAATATCCTCCCTCTACCTTCACAACCCTAAAAATGATCTCGGGTGTGATGGTCATTATTGCCATATAAGCTCTAATGACCTCCTCCTCCAGATGAAGTTCATCCCACTTCGATCTCCAAACTACCGACAACTATCTCACGGACTTAAGCTTAGTGCATATGCCACCACATTAGCCTTTCTCGGATGGTATTGAATGTTAAACTGGTAGTCCTTCATGAATTCAAGACATCTACACTTCCTTATATTTAACCCCTTCTGCGTAAAAAGATAATGCAATGACTTGTGGTCCATGAAAAAATGGAACTTCTACTCCAATAAATAACTCCTTTAAATCCATAAAGAAAAATTTACTGCTACTAACTCCATGTCGTGCATTGGATAGGTCTTCTCGTGGGGCGTAAGCTTACGGGATGCAAAAGTAATAGCACGCTCCTTTTACTGTAGAATTACCCCAAGTCCCAGTAGGGACGTATTGGTAAAAATAAAGTACTCCACTCCTTCCCTAGGCAATGCAAGTAAAGGTACTAAAGTTAACTTGTCCTTTAGCTCATCAAAAGATAACTGATAGTGATCAGCTCAAACAAAAGGTACATCCTTAAGAGTCATATTCATCACCAGACCCGTAATCTTAAAAAACCCTCTAATAAACCGCTGATAGTAACTCGCTAGCCCCATAAAACTATGAACCATTATTGGTGTCATGCGCTGGTACCACTCCCCCACTGCTAACCCTTTACTAGGATCCACTGAAATTCCTCTATAGGAGACCATATGACCCAAGAACTGTACCTCTTGTAACTAAAAAACACAGTTCTCGAACTTGGCATGAACTTGATGGTCCATAAAGCCAGAAGAACAATTTGCAAAATCCTTTGTGTGCTCCCTTTATGTCTGAGAATAAGCCAGGATGTCATTTATAAAGATGATGATAAATTTGTCTAAGAAATTCCTGAACACTCGATTCATGAGATCCATGAAAATTGTTGGTGTATTGGTTAGCCCAAACGACATAACACTGAAATCGTAAGACTCGTATCTCATTAAAAACATAATTTTAGGACATCCTACTCCCTGATTCATTACAGATGGTACTTTGAAATCAAATCAATCTTCGAGAAGTAGGCTACTCCTCTCAGCTGATCGAATAAGTCATCGATACGCGACAACGAATACTTATTTCGAATCGCGACGTTGTTTAACTACCAGTAGTAGATATACAATCTCAAACATCCATATTTCTTCTTCACAAATATTACTTGGGTACCCCAAGGTGAGGTACTCCTACGGATAAATCCTTTCCCCAAAAGTTGCTGAATCTGATCTCTCAATTCCCGCAACTTTAATAGAGCCATGAGATATGCTGCTAAGTTTATGGAAAACTTAATCTCTCAACTCGGAGATAACCCTGGTATCTCCTGAAATATATCAGTAAAGTCCATAACCAAAGGGATAAAATATAATGAGGTGATAGTACCCTCTAAAGTCTCCTACTCAATGTAGTATAAATGTGTGCTCGACCCTCCCTCAGGACGAGGCATTGGCACAAGAAACATATCCTGCCCTAGAATAGTGAACATGATAGTCCTACTATAACAGTACACTATCATTATATAAGTCACTAACTAGTCCATCCCCAATATAATGTCATACTACTCGTACATATCCAAAATAAGAAAATTCGCTACCAAACATAGACTCCTAATGACCATACCCACTCCCCTACAGATCGAATGGATGAGAGCCTCGCTACCCAATGGTGAATCTATGGTCATTATAATATCAAACGTTGTGTCCATTAAACTCAACTCTCATGGGAACCTAGTGCTAATAAAGGAGTGTGATACTCCCATGTCAAATAATACTCATCATATATGCCCATGAATAGGAAAATACCCTCAAATGCTGGCGATGCCTGTGGCATAACGACCTTACAGACATTATAGACACACTCAATTGCAACTCCCTGCTGAGGTGGTGCTGCTCCAACTACTGGTGGGGCTGATAGCTATGACACCTATTTCCCTTGCTGGGTGTCCTTTTGTTGACCCCTAGACCTATTCGGGAAAGAACATTATATGTAGCCATGCTCCCCATTTACGACACACCTCCCGATGAAGTTAGATGGTATTTGTCCCTATTAAGGCTGCCCCGGTCCCTATCCCTAATGGCCTTGATATGTGTGGTTCTGGTGATCTCCACTGTGGTTCCCCTTGCCCTGATGGCTCTGAGGATCATGTTGTTTCCCCTATTAGCCCTGTCCATACCCACTATCACCCAATCTGAGCCTCTTAGTCGAGTTCCCCTATTAGGATCCCCATTCCTATTGGTTGACCTACTGTTGTGGTGCCTCGCCTACACTACTACCCATAGTCTTGCCTTACTGTCTCGACTCTCCTGACCTCTTTCCTCCCCTTAGGGATGGGTAATTTACCACAAGGGCTCAGGATTAATTGGACTTATGAATAGTTTTCAGTCACAAAGCAAGCTATTCCTTTCAAGCAAGAAGGATTTGACTTACTCACCAGGAATTCACCCTCAGGGAGAGTTCCTAAGTCATTCAAAGAATCTAGTCTAGTAAGGAGATACTTATAAACGAAAACAAAGAAGCTATCTATGTAAGGAAGAAATCTTGCGCATAATACTCAAGCAAGGGTGCCGATTATTACAATTGCTCAAGATACCCTTTTTTAGCTTCTAGGGTTTATTTCATAGTTCAAGATCCCTCTTACTAACTAGAATCAAAGAATTAGTAGATATGTTCCACCCAAAATGGGAATGGACTAGGGTTATGAACTTATAATCTATAATCTGATGATCGAGTCGATTCCGTGATTATAAGTTCATTCCATACCGGACCAGACTAGAATAGGGTTATGCACATTATCATTATGAGAAGGGGTCATGGAAGTGATGATCCTGTCAGTGTATCAATATGACGTTTACGACATTAGTGTAAGTCTTTAACACTGGGTTACCTAGTAGATGCTTCCCGATCCTCCATGTGAGCCCGTCTATGAACTTCAAAGATTATTTTCTCATTTGTGTTCACCTCATCTGGCACAAAGTTCTCCAGACGAGTGAACTTCTTCTTGTACTCAGGAAGAGTTAGATCCTCCTATGTAAGATCTAAAAACCTCGTCCTCATCTCTATCTGCACGATTAATGAGAAAAACATGTGGTCGAACCGCACCTTAAACTCCTAACTTATGATTGTATCCCTTTCCTCTAATGTGTTGGTCGGCTCCCACCATTGAAAAGATTCTCTAACTAGCTTAAAAGTAGTTAGTACTAGCTTCTAAGTTTCGCTATGGTAAACCATGTGAAGATGCCTCTGAATATTTTTATCCTATTAGTTCGCCACAACTACATCTCCACTCCCCTAAAACTCTGGTGGATTTCCATTCTAGTTAGCCTTCCTAAGTCATTGCCACACTGACGTTAACGTGTGAGTCTACACTAGTACTGACACTGGAGGTTGTGGTTACGCTTGAGGTAGGTGCTGAGGCATGGATGTTATGGTAAAGTTATCTGCCTCCGCTATGATGTCTGGGACCTCTACTGCGGTCATAGTTCCCTTGGCGACCTACAACTTCGGCAGATCCTCCCCATTTGCAACCCTTTTTGCTGCCTTTACACGTCTTACTATCCTGGTGTTTGGCATCTGAAACCAAACTGAAATTGTATGAGATTCCACTTAAATATATAAAAGTAGCAGAAGAACGCAAATGAAAAAAATGAAAACAATAGTCCTAAACATAGGGCTCTAAATCAAAGTAACATAACGCTAACAACGTAGTATGTCCACACCTATCTTAAAGGACACTAGAACCTGATGCTCTAATACCAACTGTGACACCCCTCCTATTCTTATACCGGCTGATTAGGCCTTTATTAAAATTAAATGAGAATTAATTATGATTTCGTTGTTAGCAACCTTATCGTAATAAATAGTTAAACACAACCATCACAAATATGCACCAACTAAGATGAACAATAGAACTAATAAGAGAATAGTCATAAATAACGTAGACCGAATAAACTATCAGTTACCATAATAATACCAACATAAACATGCTACTGATAAATAATAAGGAATATTTATTATCATTATCGCTACTCATAAACATGCTACTCATAAACATGGTCCTTATCGCTGAATACTTGGGGTTTTGAAAAATATTTGACAATGGGTCAAAGCCTAAAAAAACATTGGCAAGTATTTAAATGCTTTAAATGTAAATGTGCGGTGTACTACCTTCATAATTAACCTCCAGGCGCACTCACATGAGACCTTTCCTCGCCTCTCATTTATAATGCGCACCTGATGCATTTATTTTACTATCCTAATCACGCTACCCAACCTAACTAGGATAATAACCACTAACATAGCCAAGCCCGCTAATAGTCACCATTAGATAATATGCACTAACTTTACTAGGTATATTTTCATAAGTATTACATAGCAACACACATACTATAGTTAGATATTCACACAATTATCTAATATGCATACACTTATGTATCACTCAATATATACGTATAAAGAAACATCCCCAAAGTAGGGCCTCGTGTGCTATCAAGCTTCGAGTATACCGCGTACCACAACTGGGCCAGCGGGTCAAAGTCTCACCACCTAACCCAAAACGTAAACACAAATAGTAGAGAAAATCATAAACATGTGTCTGGGGGTCGCAACCATACCACATCACTCCTAAACGGTCTTCAAACCAATACCGATCCTCACATATGGATAGTGGCCATGTAACAGTGCTATGATTTGTGAAACAACCTAACACCAGTTGGTTAAGAGAAGGGTGCACGGCCCACTACGTGCAACCTCCTAACGATAGTACTACCGAGTAGGTATGTTCAAAACAGATAAATAATATACATAAATAATATATATATATATATATATATATATATATATTAATGATTACGTACAGATATCTCATAGCGTGTTAGTCTACCAATCCTGAGGTCCGAAACAAATTTTTGACTTCCAATCAGGTGTTCACTCACTTGTTATCCGATTCGTCTCAATCGAATTCAACTAATAATCGGCCTAAAACACTCATCAACCCCCTAATACTGTTCCCAAATAATCCCAATCTATTCCGAAAACTTGTATGCCCATTTATCCAACGCTAAAGGGTGAAAATAAAGCAAAATAAAAATTAAAACAGGTCAGCAGACAAACTAGTTCACTTGGCAGACCAAACAGGTTCGATCAAGAGAACCAATGAACCGGCTCGATTTGCTGGGCTTCCTTTCATCTTCAACCTCAGGTTTTCAACTCCAAACCCATCAATAATTGTCCCAAGACTCCTAAAATAATTAATTACGATACCAAACTCATCCATAATCATCCCAGCTGTCTTTTAAACCCGATCTAAACCCAAATCCAAGTTTATTCACCGAAGGATTCTTAATCATTGATTCAATTCACCCAAAATAGAATTAATTAAACTTAAACCCATTAATCTAAAAAATATCATTATTCATCATATTCATATTAATATTCTTAGTTTTACATCACTAATTTGGTCCATACTAATCCTCAATCACATTAATATGTTAAAACACACAGTAATCCTCTTAATTAACGTATGATTACATCCTCAATTTTCAGATTTAACAAAAGTTAACTATGAAAATAATTAACTGCAAAAAACATAAATCTAAAGAAAGTAAACACTTGAGTTAATGGATTATTATCTAAAGCTTGACATGTTCTTAATGATTTGATTCCGGGAATGGCTATTCCTCTCTTCTCCAAGCCTTCTTCCTCTCATTTTCTCGCGTTTTCTCTTTTCTTTTGTTCTCTCCCTTAATCCCCACTAAGGAGTGATTAAATGAGCCTCATATCCACCACCATTAACCCTATAATAGCTCATTATAAAACTATAAGTTCATATTTGGATTAGGTTACAAAGGTAAAAAGACGACGACTCCCCTATACGGACTATTCTATGTTTAAAAAGCCCCAAAAACCCAACTATAATCACCAGGATCCTATTTTGGACTATTTCCACCCATTTCGGATCACCGGTGCACTCGGAAGGCCATCCTAGTCACCGAGATAATATATTCAATAATTTAATTAATTGGTCCCGACATGTGCGTACAGTATGCGTCAACCTTAAGTCTTTTAAATCCATCGTTTTAACTCTCTAACGACATAATATAATACTTCGTTATTTTCACTCTCGAAATGACAATATAATAATTTCCACATCTCTATTTACTTATTACATGCAAGTAAATAATTTTAGTATTAAATATTAATCCCAAAACTCATTAATAAAGTTTATCGATGCCAATTTATTTTCGTAATTAAATTTAATAATTGAATGCACATGTGGAACAAATTACTCTCAAAAGTATGGGGTATTACACACGTTCTCTTGAAAGAGAACATGCTACCAAATAGTCATCCGATCAATAAAAAGAGCTTGAAGGGTTCGGGTTTGAAGTACCATTCTATTCATACATGCATCTATGATTGCATATTGTATCGTAACAAGCACGAACTGAAGAATGAAGGGCTTGTATGCAAGGAGCTAAGATAAATGGTTCGTGAGAGTCGAACAGGCGATACAACAAAATTTTGCTCGTGCTCGCACGTTTCGAAGAAGGTGTTAAAGTATTTTCCCCTCAGGCCACAGTTAAATATATTTTTCACTATGTCGTGGATAGCCGAGGCCACAAAATGAAACACTCGAGACGAGATGGGTGGAAATCTCACGAGTCATCGGTTGATTCACTCATCTGGAAGCTTTCAAACACGTGACACCTTGAATTTGTAAAAGAGCCATGCAATGTCCGTCCTTCATTATCAATCGATGGGTTTAACCTTTTCGGTAATTTAAGCACTAATTAGAATTATTAGCGAGTTCTCATGGAACATTTAAGTCTCCCTCCAACACTGTGTATGAGAAAAGGGTTCACATTATTGTCATTATTGATACCCAGGCCAAAAGCTCCCGATGATGATATTGATATTTTCTTAGGACTATTAATTGAAGAACTTAAAGAGTTGTGGGATGAAGGGTGTGAGGGCGTTTGACGCTCATAAGGGTGGAGAGTTCACACTTACAACAATGATTATGTGGGTGATTCATGACTTTCCTATCTATGGGACCTTATTCGGTTGTAATATTCATACTTATCATGGATGTCCCATCCATAGAGAGGATACTGAATCCACTTAGCCATATTATAGTGGGAAGATGAGTTATACCACTCATCATATATTTTTGTTGAGAAGTCACACTTAAGGAATGACAAGTGTGACTTTTTGCCAGTTATTTAAGAGCGTGTGACGAAATCTGTTCAGCTTTTCGGTTATTAAATCGAAGATAAGGCGAAGGTTGGTAATTTATAAGTTTGTGGGAAAATGCCCTCATTTTCTAGGCCAAAAGTGTAAATTTAGGGAGGATCCGCAAGATTCTAGTAAAATAAAGGTATGGTCCATACAGTCAATCTTATTTGACTTGCCTTATTGGAAAGACCACCGTGTAAGGCATGGAGTTAATTAGTGCACATAGAGAAGAATTTTATGAAATATCTAGTAGGAACATGCATGGATGGATCTTATTCGAAGAATGGAAAGAGGACCCATCGCAATTTAAAGGAGATGCAAAAAAAATTATGGTGATTGATATGCCTTGAATATACCCCCTCGGCTCAGAGACATCAACCTCAGCCCATGAGGATGGCCGAGGTTGGAGGGATCACAGCAGCGGTCTCATCCCAAGAAAGGTCGGCTATGGACCAGCCGACGTTCCTGCTACCTCGTCAAGTGAGGTCATTTATGATCCACAAGGGCAGGTTATTCACCAGGTCATCCATCCGAGCATCTAAAGTTTGCAACCTCGGCTTGGGAAAGGCCGAGGTGGTAAATGAGTCAACCTCAGTTGAGGATCCGCCGACCTTCATGCTGCTCCACCATTACCTCGGCCCAGGCCGACATCACACCTCAACACACTTTACCTCAGCTCTTCCACTAAGCCGAGGTCACCACCTCGTCCTATTCCAGGCCGAGGTTGTGACCAATCGCAGATGGCCGAGCTCTTATACGCATATGTATGGCTGAGAACACGTGTACACAAATTAGTTATAACTGAATCATTCCCCTCACGTAAGGGAATATTTCGTCATCATTCTCTACATGTGATAGTGACAGATCTGTTCATCCGATTGGATAGATCAACACACACATGCTCATTGCATGCATGGGGGGTGCATTACACCCCCCAGGTATTATACATAGTTTTCTTCTCCTTCTTGGAGAGGACCCCCGAAATTGGCAACCCTAGCTGAAACTCTGTCTAAATATACAGTAGAGAGAGAAAGCTTTAGAGTTTTGTATCTGGGGCCATTAGAGCCATCATACAGTGATATTTATCACACACACTTGCACAGTGGACGTAGGCCTGGTTGGATGAACCACTTATATTCTGGTGTGAATCCTCTTCTCCTCACCTCCTTCTACTATATACCCTTATACTGCCATTGTTGGCATTAAATTGAGCTCACGAACACCTTGAAGGGTGGTGTTGTTTCCAGTATCATCATTTTGGCGCCGTCTGTGGGAACGAGAAGTTATCTCTTCCTCTTTATTCGCTTAACCTCACCGGAGACTCTAGTGGTGAACAAGGCCTCCCTCCTTGCGCGGAGCTATTTCACCATTGAAAGAGGTCCTGTAAGGTATTAAGCTCATTTACTACACCAACTCTTTTATGTTAACACATGGCATCAGAATTACCACCACCTCTTCCGCCGCCTGGTGAGGGAGGGCCTAGCTCCAGCCAGGCACCGACCCAATTCGAAATGGCGGAGGTGGCCGCAGCCTTGATGTCTTTGGTTGCGATGCAACAAGCAATGCAGGAGAAATTTGCACAGCTCAGCCAAAATATGATGAGGCCACCTAGAGTCTCACCGGAAATAATCACCCCGGCGGCTATTTAGTCGCATCCTGATGCAAGGGGACCACCCCAGGCACCGCGAAAAGACCAACCTACCCCACAGTGGAGGAGGGACGTTACTGACCCTAGGTGCTTGTGCCTGGGGAGGTAAGGAAACCCTTGCCCAATTGACCGGTATGATGATCTAGAGGCGGAAGACGTCCCAGAAGACTGTTTGGAGCCATATGAAGTTTTGAACAACACAGTTAGTCCTGCCAACCGGAGCCAAGATTGTGGAGGCCGAAGGGGTGACGAAACCCAACAACGAGGATCAGCTTTTGATCGGCTGAGCAAAGGATTAGCTTTAGAAAGGCTAGGCCCGATAAATGACCTAAGACAGAGGTTATCAGGGTCGAGAAGTGCAGCTGGCTCACAAAGGGAAGAGGGGAAATATTGGCCTCATCAAGGCCGACTCCATGCAGGAAGAGGTCAACAGACGACGTTGTGCTGTGGCTGGGGAACCCTCAGTCCACCCCTTGAAGGTGTCTGGGGACAACCTCGGCCAGGCCGACATTACAAGACTATGGAACGACTCTATTAAACGTCTTAAAGAAAAGATAGGAGACCTCATCAAAAGCCGAAACCTATTGCAAAGAGGTTTCTTGGAAGGCTCCCCCTTTGTGGCCAGGATAGTAAACTTTCCAACCCCCGCTAAGTTCAAACCGCCCGTGGTCTCTCCCAAGTATGACGGTAGCACCAACCCTGTACATCACATTGAGATGTATCAGTCGGAGAACGTCTAATCGATACCAGATGAGATGAAGTGTTGTGCCTTCTCTGGGACTTTGATAAGAGCAGCGCACATCTGGTTTACTTCTCTTCCGAATAATTCAATTGAGAACTTCAAGGGCTTGGCTGAATGATTCATTCACAACTTCTGCTTTGGGGTAAGACCTCAAAAGAAGACCACCCATCTGCTGTATGTCAAGCAGGGGAAGAACGAGAGCCTAAGAGACTACATCGCCAGGTTCAACAAACAAAAACTTGAGGTTGAGGATTATGAAGAGAATATAGCTATTACCGCCCTCATAGGAGGTCTCTAGAAAGGGAAATTGTTATGGAAACTTGCAGAAGATCCTCCCAATCCATGGCAGAGATATTTGCTATAGCGGGAAAGGTTATGAATGCCGAAGAGGGCATGGCCGCAAAATATGAGGACGAGAATGGCAGTAGCAGCGGGAAGTTCCAAAGAAAAAATGACGGAAAGAAGAGACTAGCTGATGACAAGTTCGCACATTATACCCCTCTTACGGTGAGCTGCGAGCATATCCTCAATGAGATAAAAAAATGACAGGTCTCTATGATGGCCGGAGAAACTGAAGGCTCCTCCGCATAAGAGGAACAAGAACCTGTGGTGCGAGTTCCACCAAGACCATGGCCATGTTACAGACAAGTGCTTCGCCTTGAAGGATGAGATCGAAAAGATGTTAAAATCTGGAAAGCTGGGGAAATATGTTGATGGTAAGGCTCCTAAAAGCAGAAAAGATGACCCTAAAAAGAATAGAAACAACAGATGTCGTGATAATATCCTAGCAAGAAGAGACGATGATGAAGATGGAGATGATGAAGATGATCCGGACCTCTCGCCAAAAGATGAAAATACCCTAGTGAAGAGGGTTGGTATGATCTCTTTTGGTGTTAACACCATATGCGGAGGACTTACGGGGGGTGGCTCTGAAGTGGCTGACAGAAAAGCTCGTGTGGCAGAGGCCAAATCAATGACCAAACTTGAAGTGGTAAACCTAACGTCTTTCGATACTACGCAGAAGAGAAAGAAGGTAGACATGGATGCTCTCATAGTTGGGTTCTCCTAACTCGACTTCAAAGGCATCCTAGCTCCATATGATGACCCTTTGGTGATCACAACAAGAGTTCATGGATGTGAGGTGCAGAGAATTCTTGTAGACGGAGGAAGCTCAGTAGATGTGATGTTTTGGACTTACTTCAAGAGCCTAGGTCTTAGCAGATCTAGGCTGGTACCCTATCATCATCCGTTAATGGGCTTCAGCGATGAAAAGGTCCATCCATTGGTGATGTATGAGATGGACGTGCGAATGGGTGATGAGTGGCCTAAGAGGTTAACTCGAAAGATCAATTTTTTCGTTATGGATGAAAATATCTTCTCGGCCTATAACCTCATCATAGGAAGAGTAGCCCTTAAGGAGTTTGAGGTCGTGCCATCAACGGTCCATTAGATGCTAAAATTCTCGACCCCCTATGGGGTAAGGGAAGTGCAAGGTGACCAGACCATAGCACGAGAATGCTACTTCAACTAGGCTGAAGAGAGAGAGGCCCATAAGAGGGCAACCACCACTTATAACATTGACACACTTGACCCAAGAGATGAAACAAAGTTGAAGAAGGGAGAGGCCGTGAAAGAGGTAGAATCCATCGTCTTCAATGAGGACGAATCGAAAAAAACCGTCCAAGTAGGCAAAGCCTTAAAAGCAAAAATTAAGGAAGAGCTAATTAACTTCTTAAGGAAGAGACATAATGTCTTCGCTTGGAGTCACGCAGACATGCCTGGCATCAACCCTAAGGTTATGTGTCATAAACTCAACGTGACTAAGGATGCTAAGCCAATCAAACAAAGACGAAGAGTTTACTCCAGGGAGAAATACGATGTCATACGGGAAGAAGTCAGGAAGTTGGAAGAGGTCGAGTTTATCAGTTAGGTCATATATTCGGAGTGGCTATCAAACGCAGTCATTATGCCTAAAGCCAATGGAAAATGGAGAATGTGCGTAGATTTTATTGACCTGAATAAGTGTTGCCCAAAAGACAGCTATCCCTTACCTCAGATAGATCCGATGGTAGATGCAACTACAGGGCATGAACTCATGAGCTTTATGGATGCATATTCAGGCTACAATCATATCTTCATGGATGCTAAAGACTCAGAAAAGACGGCCTTCATTACTGACAAAGGGACATATTGCTACAAGGTGATGCCCTTCGGTGTGAAAAATACGAGGGCGACGTATCAGCATCTGGTGAATAAGATATTCAAAGACCAAATAGGCAAAATTATGGAGGTGTACGTAGATGATATGTTGACGAAGAGCATAAAATCCTGCACTCATGTGGCTGACCTGGAAAAGACCTTCAATACCATGGACCTGTACGTGATGAAACTCAACCCGACGAAGTGTGTCTTCGCGGTAGGAGCCAGGAAATTTCTTTGATTCATTATCAATCAGAGGAGAATAGAAGAGAACCTAGAGAAAATCAAGGCTTTGCTCGATATAAAGACACCAAGGAGTATCAAGGACGTTCAAAGGCTCACGGGAAGAGTGGCCGCACTCAACAGATTTGTTTCCAGAGCGACAGACTAGTGCCTTTCGTTCTTTAAGGTGCTCAGAAAGGCCTTACAATGGGACAAAGAGTGTGACGAGGATTTTAACCAACTCAAGCCCTACCTCGGGTCTCCCTTGCTCTTATCTCGACCTATAGTAAGAGAAAAATTATATGTTTATTTGGCAGTCTCTGAGTTAGCTATAAGTGCAGTTATAGTACGAGAAGATGTTGGGATCCAAATGCCCGTATACTTCAACAGTAATGCCCTTCAAGGGGCTGAGCAGAATTATCCTCAGATGGAAAGGTTGGAATACGCCTTGATACACGCTTTAAGGAAGATGAAGCCCTACTTTCAAGCCCATTCCATAGTCATTCTCACCTACTCCCCGTTAAGACAGGTCCTCCATAAACCTGAGAAGTCGGGTAGATTGATGACCTGGGCCATTGAATTGGGAGAATATGACGTTACTTATCAACCTAGGGTGGCCATCAAAGGGCAGGCGCTTGCAGACTTCGTTGCTGAGTTCACATAGGAAGAGACCAAGATTGAGAATAACTCAGAGACTGCAGAGGGGTCAAATATGAACGTCTTTTGAGTGCCGAAAGAGGTTATATCCAGAGAGACCAAGATTGAGAACAAATTAGAAACTGCAGAAAGGTCAAACGCGAATGTCTTCTGAGATCCAGAAGAGGTTGTATCCAGGGGGACCAGGAACAGAATGGCCGGGAATGAGGAAGACCGGTACCTCTTCAGACAAGGAATAATGTTAGAAGGTTTCTTCTCATCAGATAGAGACATCTGGAACCTCTTTGTCGACGGGTCCTCTTTCGAAAGTGGGAGTGATGCGGGGATAATACTCTCAGCCCTGGATGGCACTAACATCGAATATGCCCTAAGGTTTAACTTCAAGGCATCAAACAACGAATTAGAATACGAGGCCATAATAGCAGGCCTTTCCTTGGCAAGGACTATTGGTACAAGACTCCTCTTTCTTAATAGTGACTCAAGGTTGGTTATTAATCAAGTATTGGGAGTTTACGAGGCCAAAGATGAAAGGATGGACAAATACCTGAAGAGGGTGAGAACGATACTGCAAGGCTTCGAAGAGGTAAAGATGAAGAGAATACCTAGGCAAAACAACAGTCATGCAGATGCATTAGCAAGGCTAGCTCCGACAACGAGGACAGATATCAAAAGGACGGTCCCTGTTGAGATCTTGGCCAGAGCAACCATCGAAGAAGAAGAGGTCAGTAACTCTTGCCTAAATTTGAACCTAGGGGACTCATGGATGGATCCCCTTATCAGATACATCAGAAAGGGGGTGCTACCGGAGTCAAAGTTAGAGAGGAGGAAATTGAGGTACAGAGCTACGAAGTTATCAATAGTAGAAGATGTCCTGTATAGGAAGGGATTCTCATTACCTGTCTTCAGATGCGTTCATCCCACCAAAGTTCCCCCACGTCCTACAGGAGGTACATGAGGGTTCTTGCTCCAATCACATCGGAGGGAGACCTTTGGCCAAGAGGATTCTCACGCAAGGATATTGGTGGCCGACCTTGACAAAAGATACTGCAGCTTACGTAAAGAGGTGCGATAAATGTCAAAGATTATCCATAATCCCCCATCAACCTCATCAGCCTATGATGTCTATCAGTTCCCCTTGGCCATTCGTAGTATGGGGGATTGACTTAGTAGGTCCCCTGCCAAGGGTCGTAAATAATTACCAATTTCTGATAGTTGCCATTGATTACTTCTCCAAGTGGGTAGAGGCAGAGCCGATGATCATGATTATAGAGCAGAAGACCTTCCAATTTATTTGGAAGAACATTATATGCAGACATGGCCTCCCAAATACCCTCATTTCGAAAAATGGAACCCAGTTCAAGAATTCTTCCTTAGAAAAATACTGCGAAAGTGTTGGGATAAAGAAATTTTTCTCTTCTCCTGGCCGACCTCAGGAAAATGGACAAACCGAAGTCACCAACAGAATAATCCTCGACGGGATCAAGAAGAGGTTGGAAGAGGCTAAGGGAAGATGAATTGAAGAGGTTTATGATGTTCTGTGGGACTATAGAAGGACGGCTAAGACACCTACGGGGGAGACCCTATATATGTTATCACATGGCTCAGAGGCCGTTATACGCACATAGGTAGGATTCCCTACTCATAGGGTTCAGAACTACGACCCCGAGAAGAATGGAGAGGAAAGAAGACTCGACCTAGACTTGATTGACGAGAAAAGGGAAGATGCAGAGGTTAGGCAAGCAACTTACCAGCACAGAACATCAAAGTTCTACAATCAAAGGGTAAAATCAATGCCCATAGCTGAAGGGAACCTGGTGCTGAAGAAGACGTTGCAGAAGGCGAACAAGCTCCACCCAAATTGGCATGGTCCTTATAGAGTAATTGAGGAGGTTGTACCCGAAACCTACAGGCTAGAAAACCTCTAGGGGGAACCTTTCTCCAACCCCTGGAACACTGATCATCTAAAAAAGTATTACATATGATGTTACAAGAGTTTGTGTAAATGTATCATCTTATGAAGGAATTGTTAATGAGAAGAACAATTTCCATGCCAATTCTTGGTTCATTGTTCTCTTTGGTGAAAATTATTTATGAGGATAACATCTTAGTTAATGACCTCAGATCTTATAACATCATGATTTGGTGATAAAGTCTGAAGTTAGAGATCATACTTGGATGACCTCAGACCCTTGACATCATTAATTTAGTGCAAGTTATTTATGGGGATAACATCTTAGTTGATGACCTCGGATCTTATAACATCATGATTTGGTGATAAAGTCTGAAGTCAGACATCATACTTGGATGATCTCAGATCCTTAACATCATTAATTTGGTGCAAGTTATTTATGGGGATAACATCTTAGTTGATGACCTCAGACCTTATAAAATCATTTGGTGATAAGGTCTGAGGTCAGACATCATACTTGGATGACCTCAGACCCTTAACATCATTAATTTGGTGCAAGTTATTTATGGGGATAACATCTTAGTTGATGACCTCAGACCTTATAATATCATTTGGTGACAAGGTCTGAGGTCAAACATCATACTTGGATGACCTTAGACCCTTAACATCATTAATTTGGTGCAAGTTATTTATGGGGATAACATCTTAGTTGATGACCTCAGACCTTATAACATCATTTGGTGATAAGGTCTGAGGTCAGACATCATACTTGGATAACCTCAGACCCTTAACATCATTAATTTGGTTCAAATGATTTATGAGGATAACATCTTAGTTGATGACCTCAAACCTTATAACATCATGATTTGGTGATAAAGTCTGAAGTCAGATATCATACTTATATGACCTCAGACCCTTAACATCATTAATTTGGTGCAAATTATTTATGGGGATACCATCTTAGTTGATGACCTCAGACCTTATAACATCATGATCTGGTGACAAAGTCTGAAGTCAGACATCATACTTGGATGACCTCAGACCCTTAACATCATTAATTTGGTACAAGCTATTTATGGGGATAACATCTTAGTTGATGACCTCAGACCTTATAACATCATGATTTGGTGATAAATTCTGAAGTCAAACATCATACTTGGATGACCTCATACCCTTAACATCATTAATTTGGTGCAAATTATTTATGGGGATAACGTTTTAGTTGATGACCTCAGACGTTATAACATCATGATTTGTTGACAAAGTCTGAAGTCAGACATCATACTTGGATGACTTCAGACCCTTAACATTAATTTGGTGCAAGTTATTTATGGGGATAACATCTTAGTTGATGACCTCATACCTTATAACATCATTTGGTGACAAGGTCTGAGGTCAGACATCATACTTAGAAGACCTCAGACCCTTAACATCATTAATTTGGTGAGACCTTATAGCATGGCAAAGAAAATCATCCAATAAACAATTCAGCAAGAGAAGAAACAAAAGCCCTCCTCAGAGGGTGACAGATTAAGTTACAAAATTCAAAGATATAAAGTAACAATGTTTATCAGAGGTTACAATAAAGAGTTACAAAAGATTGCTTAATTCTTTATAAAAATTTAAGTGTTCGCAGCCTCCGGGTTAGTTGTCACGTCTGCATTTCCTTGGCCGAGGGTGTCTACTTCCACTCCATCGTCTTGAGCACCAACATCTTTAGTCATGGTGTCTCCTTGAGGGGCAGTCTCCGTGGGTGGAGCACCTCCTTCCTGTTCAACCTCCTGCAGGGCCTGATCAAACTTGGGGTCGACATAACCGAGGTCGATGAAGTCAGCGACTGCAAGGCTTCCTGACTCCTTTTCCTTCATGGCAGCCCATTTACCAGTGGCCTTAACCCCTCTCTCCAGATATTCAAAGCCGAAGCTGACAAACTCGTCAGAGATCTTGTACGCCAAAATCTTCTCGGAGGCATCATCCAAGGCAGCCTTGATAGCCACATCGACTTTATGCTGAAGAGAGTCATCCTGAGTCTTCATGGAAGTATTATGATCTTCCCTCTGCTTGTCCATATCCTTTTGCAATCCCTTCACCTTATTCTCGGCCTTCTTTAGAGCAGCCTTCAGACGTTCGACTTCGGCATTCAAGGTGGCTTCAGTCTTCTCGACCTCTTGGCCCTTCTCAATCAGAGGAAGTTTTCCTAAGGTTCAGTTGACATAATGATGCATGGTGAGAAGACCCTGTAGAACATATGCAAATATGTCAGTCTAAGGTCTGATATTGTCCAAATGACGATGTCACACATTCAGAAGCAAATAGCTAAAGGCCTTACCTGGATGGTATGGTGAAGAGAGAATTCAACCAGTAAGGGCTTATCCAGGGATCGACAAAAGTGCTTGTCAGACTCGGCCATGACACCGCCGATAGTATCCAAGGCCTTCAAACTTTGGCCAATGACACTATCACCAATCTTTAATTGCTCAAGATGAGTAATCAAGGCATCCTCAGAAGAAATAGGGATGGCATGATCCCCTCCTTTCTTCTTCTGCCTCTGATCCTCAGGGGCAGGGTCGGTAACCTTCCTATTTTTAGTAGCATCAGCCCTCGAGGTAGAAGAAGGGGGAGGAGGAGCATTCAAACCTGCCTTTTTTACGAGTTTTGTTAGACTTGGAGCTGCCATCTACCACAACTCGTCAGATATTCCTTTTGGCTGCTCTGCAGGATGGAAAGGTCTGAGTTAGAGAATCAGAGATATATAAATTTAGAGGTATAACTTGTTGTAATAAAAAGACACTTACGAAGCTCTGTCAGAGGACTCCCCCCAAGCCCTGTCTCAGAGAGGTAATAGGGGGTTATCAGGTGCTCGAATTTGATAAGAAGACCATGCTCCCCTTGATCCTGAAGGTCTTTGACCTTCTGAAGATTGTGTTGGCTTAGCCCAGGGTCAACCCTAGCATCCATTGTAACCTTTCCCCATCTCAAGGGTATTATCAGCTCTAATGAGTAAGAGGGGGCACATGGACCAAATTCCCATGGCCCTAATGCAAAGAAATAATGTGGCTTCCAGTTATGTTTTGAGGTTTGGATAATCTGAAGCATCTTTTTGTTTGACTTTTGAGCTAACAAATGATAATAAATCGGATGGTTTCTGGAAGATGAAGGGACGTAGAAACCTGTAAAGACTTGGACAGGAAGGTCTGAGTGATGGACATCCCTCCATGGGACAATGGCTCCAATTATCACCCTTCAAGCATTGGGTGACAACTGGGAAGGATCCAAGTTGATGTAGCCCAATATAGCCCTGATGATGGGATGGATGGGCAGACGAAATCCCAACTTGAACATCTGCTCATATAGGCAAATCTCACCGTCTCGGTAGTCATAAGCCCTCTCTTCCCTCAGAGGTCTCCTGAGTTTTATAGAGGGACTTATGGAATATAGATGTCTGAAGGCCAGAAGGTCGACCTCACTGACTGTACTCTCAATCTCAGCCGCCTCAGAGGTGTCAACATCACTCTCAACACCATCATCATCATCTAGCTCAACGTCAGCCCGAGCAGACGATGGGGCACCACCTGGAAACCTCTGAGCGAACTAATCCCCTATGGCTGTCGTTAGAGGAATGGCTTCAAGAATCGGTGGAACATCCACACTTGGTCCAATAATTTTAACCTCTGAGGAATAGGTTTATGTGCTTGAACTTTTGTGAGACGAGGCCCGACTGGAAACCTCTGCCTGATCAGGGACCTGATCTTGTTGATTTGGGAAGTCCATGGCCTTTTGGAAGGAGTCCACAGACATAGGGTCTGAGGTGGATGACTCAAACTCCGACATTGGAGAGGGTTCAGCTGGGACCTCTACTTAGTTAACTAGTTCAGTTGGTTCAGGGTATATGACCTTCAGAGGTAGTGGAAAGATAGGTCTGAGGGGGAATTCATCCTCCCTATGAGCTTCCTCTTGTGCTCTCTCTATTTGCCTAATTTTCTCTAAGGTCTTCTCTCTAAGAGAGGGGAATTCCTCTAAGAGTTGGTAATGGGGTCTGAGCATATGAGGCAGACCCTACACTTACAACTCTCCTAAATAACAAATAGGATTGGCAAATGGGATTAAAGATCAAACTATCAAACTTTGATTAAAAACTACCAAGAACAATAAGAACAGTATCGCCGAAAAACTAATAATCTCACCGGAAATCTCTTGAAGCTCACCGAAAAATGCAAAAACAAGAAGAAGGTAGGAAAAATGAAGAAGAAAGGATGGTAAAAGATACCTGAAGAAAAGTGGTAAGGAGGAAGGAATATATTGCAAGGAATGACCACCCAATGCTACTTCAAACCGGAGCTCTTTTAGAGAGAGAGAGTTGCAGAAGTTCCAAACGAAGAAATGAAGAATGGGGAAGAAAGAGAGAGGAAAGGAGGGTTTAACCCTCAAACAACCCCACACGCTTCCCAAGGCCCATCATTTCCTTGGGAGCCCAAAAGTCTACAATCATTGCACCTGCCAGGCACGCTAGCCACTTCAGCTGCTGACACTTGTCAAAACGTATCTACACCTACAGAAATTCAACCTCGGACAAACATACCCCTTAGGCACCTGATCACACAGGTAACTAAGGGCTAATGGGCGATTGATATGCCCTTAATATACCCCCTCGGCTCAGAGACATTAACCTCGGACCATGAGGATGGCCGAGGTTGGAGGGATCCCAGCTCATCAACCGACGGTCTCGTCCCAAGAAAGGTCAGCTATGGACCAACCGATGTTCCTGCTACCTCGGCAAGTGAGGTCATTTATGATCCATAAGGGCAAGTTATTCACCAGGTCATCCATCTGGGCATCTAAAGTTTGAAACCTCGGCTTAGGAAAGGCCGAGGTGGTAAACGAGTCAACCTCGATTGAGGATCATCCGACCTTCATGCTGCTCCACCATTACCTTGGCCCAAGCCGATGTCACAGCTCAACACACTTTACCTCGTCTCTTCCACTAAGCCAAGGTCACCACCTCGTCCTATTCCAGGCCGAGGTTGTGACCAATCGCAGATGGCCGAGATCTTATGCGCATATGTGTGGTTGAGAACACGTGTACACATATAAGTTATAACTGAATCATTCCCCTTACGTGAGGGAATATTTCGTCATCATTCTCTATATGTGACAGTGACAGATGTCTTCATCCGATTGGCTAGATCAACACACACATGCTCATTGCATGCATGGGGAGTGCATTACACCCCCCATGTATTATATATAATTGTCTTCTCCTTCTTGGAGAGGACCCTCGAAATTGGCAACCCTAGCTGAAACTCTGTCTAAATATACAGTAGAGAGAGAAATCTTAAGAGTTTTGTATCTATAGCCATTAGAGCCATCATACAGTGATATTAATCACACACACTTGCACAGTGGACGTAGGCCTGGTTGGATGAACCACTTATATTCTCGTGTGAATCCTTTTCTCCTCACCTCCTTCTACTATATACCCTTATACTGCCATTGTTGATATTAAATTGAGCTCACGAACACCTTGAAGGGTGGTGCTGTTTCCAGCATCATCAATAATTTAATCTACAACAGGAAGAAATTCGATTCCTGCGAGTGCTTTCACTTTGACTACTAGTGATAAAAATATCCTTGTAGACACGTTAAACTTGAAGACTCTGAATGGTTATTTCGATAATTTGTGCAGGATATAAGATACCAAATAAAGGACCTGAAATAGAGCAAGTCTTATGATAGGCACATCATCATCCAATTAATCCCTTTGTTGTTTAGGCATTGCTTTTCTGTCAAAGGTATTTTCATAGCAATTATCCAAACTAGTTTGTGCTTCACCTTATTTTGTGCAATAGTGATAAACAAGATGCACGCTAAAATTATGAAAGCCACTTTAGCCAAGGCAATTTGTTTCTTGGAAAATTATTTTTATGTGACGAGGATTTATTGTGTGAGCTCGTAAGGTATCACTTCACATATAACTTCGCTCAATTGATGAAAACCTTCGAAAACTAGTTTAAAAATACATGGTATATTGGATGGTAAATTGCAGAAGAATACATAACAATAGAATCATCATTATACGCTCGGGAAAATATGCCTAAATAAGTACTTAGAATGTTCAATTTTTATGAATAATGAGTGATCGAGACACCTGATGACTTTGAGGATGAATTGCATTTCGAGAACCCTAAAGAGGCGAGACACACCAATTTGCAATACACGAAAGAAATTCTTTATGTCTTCGAATCCCAATATGAAGTTGAAGGCTGAAGAAAGTAAGTAACTACATATATTACTTATTTTTGTTTAATTAATTGGATTCTCTATATTACCATTTAAACTCTACAATTTCATGAACACATTTAGGAAGTATGAGCGCGAAATGTCTAGAAATCTGAAGAGAAGTGATTTTAGGGCATGAGCATCATAAGAGATAATTCCAACCTCTTTAGTTGAGATTATTTATGTATGTTGTAAAACATGGCCTAATATAATCCATTTAAAATACAGGTTTTAAAGAAAGGTGATGTGTCTTCAAGTTTTGCATTCTTAGTCAAAGGTCCTAGTTGCCGTGCGAATGAGTTACAAAAATTCCACGTCAATGGTTTTGATTTCGTCTCATACCTATGCGAAGAAAAATTATTGATGCAAAACAGCGGAATATCAATTTCTACCTCGACTTCTTGCGTAGCTAGTAAAAGTGATTAAAATTCAAAGGACATAGTGCTGTCCCATTATGAGACTGTCTAATGAATCCTAGAACTAGATTACTTATACTTTAAGGAAATCATCTTTATTGTGAATACATGAAGGCGGAGGACACTACAAAGGGTTGTAAAGCAAATACTCCCTCAAAACTTATAATGGTAGATTTATTGATGATGAAGAGTAAAGTTCGCTTAATTAACGAGCCTTCTATTTGTGCTTTTCAAAATGCCAAGTAGGTTTTCGACTCGAAGTGCATAAACGATGACAATTTATCTATTGTTTTGCATGAACTGAATGGTTTGACTACTCAAGGAGACGCATTAAAGGCCCCTACATATTTTCGATCTACTCTTGATGACAATCCTAATTTGATTGTTCTTTTAGTTGATCTAGACGAAGAATGTGTTTGAAAATATTATATTATTATCCTTTAGTTAACTTTTGTATGGCAACCCTATTTGTATCATATGTATTGGAACAACCCTCATATTTATTTATGTTTGTGTATCTTCTACTCATATATTTAGTTTCTTAAACTTGCTTTCCCATTACTCACATTTTGCAAAGTATCACTCTGTAGAGATTCTTAAGTTTTGAATGCGATACTAATAACAAACCGTCAATTTGGGGTAACCATGCAAATGGTCACAAATTCTGTTGATGTTCAATATTTGTGTGGTTGCCTTTATTGGTGGTTTGTGTTATATGATCTTCACCGAAACACAACCCATCAAAATATCTTATTGGTAACACTGATTCAATTTTCTTATATTCTTCAATCACTAATCCTATTTTGTTTCGTGTTATTATTCCATTATTAGCTTGTATTAGGCATTCACATATATTTTCGTAAATAAAAATCCGCAAAATGGGACCTATACCATAATTACCAATTCAGAGTGTTCTCACAATTTTCTACACTTTCCACACATTTCATATATTGTTTTCATAATTTAAAAGAGATACTTTGGATTCGGATTATAGGTTAGACCCCAACCTTGTTCATCTTATGAACTATGTAGACTTTAATGCCATTTTTGGATATGTAGGAACCCAAACGTTATTTTCGAATTAAAGTCCTTTATTACTTACCATTTGGAATATTTTGAAGTTTTTTTTACAGGCCTAGTTGGAGAATGAACATTTTGAAGTCTTGTTTTGTGGAAGAAAACAATCACTCCATTGGATTTTGATTAGGATATTACGATATTATTATCTTATTCATGCAAGCGTTCGTTGTATTATTATTTGTGTTTAAAAATTTGATGGCTTTAGTTAGTTAATTTATATTGTAATATTATTTTTAATTTATGGATGGCATAGTGTCTAAATATTTCTTTCTATAATTGTAAGCAGGTATGAAAAAATGTATAGGATTTTTTCAGGATGCAGATTTTTTTTTCATTTGGTCATGACTTTGGGCATTGACCACAGTTATGAAAATTTTTCAAAAATAATATTTAATCACGGCTAAGAACCGTGATCAAATTTAATTTTTAAAATTTTCCACAGTGGTTGTCACAACTCAAAACCATAATCCCTACTGTGACCATTTAAATTTATCAAATATATAGTTATGGTTTACAGATTTAAATGGTCCCACTAGGGGCCACGATTTTTTATCACGACTCACACTAATGTTCCTTTGAATGGTCACACTGTGGTTAACTGTCCGAACCCATTAACACTGGGTCACAGTCCTAAATCATAACCTGACAATCAATATTGATGTACCACGATGTTGTCTCCTAAATATTGGCACGGTCCAAAATCATGACCCATAGACCTGGGTTATAGGCCAAACCTGTAACCATCTGCCTGTTTTGGTGTAGTGCTTCACCCTGTTTAACCTACATGAAGTAATTAAAAGAAAATGTATTTTTGGGTTTAGACATAAAAAACTAAATAATGTAGTTTTTTTAGGTTTAGTCCTATTTCCAAAGTTTTGTTAGGCTCCTATCCTATGTAATTTTTAAAATCGTATTAAGTCCAAAAAAGCACAATAAACTGCCCTTAATTGCCCTATAACCTCACCTCTTCCTTTCCACGGAGAATGACACTTGTTCCATAGTTGTTACAACATGATCAACAACAACAAAAATAAAAAATGGGAGTAACTACAAAAAAATTCTTAGAAAGACAAAATGTTGTTAAATCGATAAAACATATGTTATGTCTCCTTCAATTCAAACATGCCCCTTTTGAACTAACATGAGCATTGAACTAATAATGTGTACATATTAAATCTAGTGGTGAAAATGGATATTCAAAAATTCAGATTTGTCCGATATTCGTATTTGATTTTAGTAAATATTTATCTGAACAAGTATTTGAAATAGCTGATTCGGATAGGCATTTTAAATATCTGAAAAAATGGATAGTGATACGGATAATGCTTGTATCTATGATGGATAATCCATATCTCATACGGACTATCCATATTAATGGATATCTGTATTCTAGAATAATCGTTTTGTAAAATAATTATATTTTATTAATTATTTTTTAACTATATAATATAAATATTTTTGTAGTATAAAATAATATTTAAAATAATTAAAAGGTAGAAAGGATGAGTTACTAAATCACAAATTTGCCATTTTTGTAAACTATTTTGTAAATTATTTACCCGAACAGATCTCCAATTCCTCTCCATTTTAGTAAACTATTTTGTAAATTATTTACGCGATCAGCTATCCATTTCCTCTAACTATTTTGCGACCTCTACCTTTCCTCTCTCCATCATCCATTGGCCCATCTATCTCAACCACGATTAGCCGTCGGTCCATCGATCTCAGCCAAAATCTCACACATCCAATCTCTCCCTTTCCTCTCTCTAAATTTTTCTTCCCACCGATCAGTGTGTTTAATGATTTTTCTAAAAACATCCTGTAATTTTACTAAAAGCATCTCGAGATTTTTCATTTATAAAATTAAATACTAACATTTATAACACCTATATGAATGGGATTATGTTGGATTTAGATATTTGTTAATACACTGATTGTAAATTTAGTGTGTTGATTTTGGAAGTTGAAGATGATAATTTTTGTGTTTTGTGGACAAATTTCAGTAGAAGAATCTTTTTATATAAGAAAAACTTATGTTACATGTATTACTAAACTCATGGATTTCGCTTTTTAATACAATATATTGGTGAAGTTTTATTTGCATGAATTAATATGTTCAAACAAAAAAAATGTCCTAATTTATTTTTATGTATTACTACTAACTTATGAATTATGAGTACCTAAATGGTTAATGCAACAAGGATACATAGGAAACGACACACTTCAGGATCTTACGGGGTAAAAAAAATATCTTCCCATTTTATTGTATTATATTCTTCATTTCTCAGTTAATATTTAATCGAGTTACATTTTTTCAGGTAAGATGATCCTTCATGTTTATTGAGATATCAGAGAAACCGATGCGGGCGAAAATCCCAATGGAATATTATAATTGAATAAGAAAATGCACATTAACGGTTAATTCTTATGCTTGCACCTTCTTTTATAATTTAGATTTGATGTTTCATATATTCACTATATCTTATTTGTATAATTATATATTTGATTCCGTGATTAAATTAGTGTTTAATAAGCTATGTATGTATTAATATATCTTAAATAATAAAAACGGATAAGGATGTTACCCGAATCCCGAAAATATGGGAGGATACAGATACAAATAGTTATAATTATTACCTAGACGGGTATGGATACAGATACGGATAGTGAAGGGAGTTAACGAATATAAATATGGATACTATGATATCCGCTCCGTATCCATCCGGTTTACATGTCTAATTAAATCATAAAGTAGAATTATCACTCATCATGATATTTTTACCTTATATGCACATTGAAGGATATGTTTCTCTCTCACAATGGTCACTATTATAAAAATAAAAATGTCGGTAAGTTTATTAACATAAAAAAACAATACCAAAAAAACCCTAGAAATTAACTGAGCAATGGTAGTTAAATAAATCAACAAAATTCGCAATAGCATAAAGAATGAAATAACACTAGATATGAATTGCACAGGAAACTTAGCATATTTAAGACATGATAATGGGAGAAAAGGAGGGGAGGTTTGACGCTTTCAATGAAAATCAAAAGAAAAAAATAAAAAAAAATGAACCAAAAAACTATTGAAAAAAAGGTTATGGTAAAAACAATTGGTCGATGAAAATGAAGTTCAAATTAAATTTATATAATGGTGGGGTATGTATGTGTGTGTGTGAGAGAGATAGAGAGGGAGATAGATTGACAAAGAGGATAATAGAGGAAGACCATAAACAGTGGTCCTTACACTTCGAGATAATGATAAAAATGAATAGGCGCTCTCCTTTTAAAGTGAGGATACTATATAGGATCTTAAGTATTTAGTCCAATTTTTAAAGATTCACTTGTGCCCACTCCTATGTTTTTGCTTTTTAGTCATTGGTCATATTGTAATAACTTTAAGACAAGTGCCACTCTCTTCAAAAAGAAAAAAATTGGCACTTTTAAAGCAGATATGGGAATTTTTAGGTAATTATATAACTTATTACAAATTTAAAAAACTAGAGATTGGAACCTCATAAATCTTTGGAGATGAGATTAAAGCCAAAAGAACAGTAATCTATTACAAGATAGAGGATCGGTTTCTTAAAAACGGAAAATATAGAGTCGTTGAGATGGAAAAATAAATAGAAAGAGGGAGAGGGAGAAGAAATGGCGTGGGTAACATAAGCAATGGAGAGAGAGAGATGATTACATTATGATTTAGTGCCTTACCCCGTGTCACTTGGAGCTTTGTGTATAGAGTTTTGAATGTCCATTTTCAATGTTAATTATATGATTATATATGATTAGTATCTTAGGGCCAATTTTCAGTTTTAGTGATAATTATTTGTGAAATAAAATATAGCAAAAAATGAGTTAAATCGCTTCACAGAGTGAAAAAGGATTATGAAACAATAATTGGGCCCCTTGATAACTTGGACTTTTGTATGTTTGTAATTGTTGTCAAGTCAAGCTAATCAATTCCTTTATCACCTACAAAAAAATAATAACAAGCTAGAATAGAGGTAAGTAAGGATGTCAATCAAAATCTAAGGAGTGAAACACTAACAAAATCATGTAATTCGTTATTCTACTTATTTTTTTATAGTTTTTTTTACTTTTTCTATTTTTCTAGCTTTTTTTTATATTAAAACAATTTTCATGGGATGATGAGATAACCAAACTAGAAGTAAAGTCCAATGAAATAACTAAAAAGTGTGATGAAAATGAGGAACAAAATAAAACACTAAAATAAGAGATAAAGTGATGTAAATAAATGTGAGAACAAGCAAGGAATGAGACTACGCCACAAATTATAGTTATTCTAATAGTTAGTTTACTCATTTCAATTCTCCCAAGTTAGTATTAAAATTACAAGTCAACTATTGTCACACATATAATTTTAATACCAACCTTTTAGAAAATTAAATTCAATCCCCCACAACTCTTGAAAATATATTTATACTCCTTTTGATAAATCACCCTCTAGGATGGATTCATCAAAATTCATATAAATTATAGGAAATAAAATTTAGAGTAGAAATTCAAGGAATAATACAACACTCGAGAAACCCCTATCTCTAGTTCGATTCTAAAATGGGTATTATATATCGAATTTCAATTTTCTCTCGAAAATCATTTACCCTCTCTCGAGGCGTAAATGGAAAGGTGAAGGAACAAAATTAACATTCAAAGAGAATTTCAAATAAACAAACTAAATAATTAAAATAACATTAAATAAGGGTTCATCTTATCCCTTGAAAGGTATTTTAGCCTAATATAATATGAAACATGAGAATCAAATGAAAAAAGGCAATAAAATAAGAGTAGAGAATTGAACAATCAAACCAAATCTCTTTGAGTGAAATTGAATTCTAATCCTTGAATTATAAGCATACAACCCTCAAACCGAGTGATCTAACAAACATTAATTGACGCCCTCACACTCAAATTTAATCTCACTACAATTTATTTCCCTCAATTTACATCTAAAAATAAAAATAAAATAACTATCTAAACCTAAAAAATCTCTCTCTAACTTCTCTCTAGAACTTCCTCTCTACAATATTCTAACTATATGTTAGCTCCTCTCAAATGGGTCTTCTTTTGATCTTTATAGGAGATGCAAGTGTCTAGGGGCAATTTGGTAATGCACATGAGTGTATGTGGGTTTAATGGTGCATAAGGTGTGGAGAATGAGGGAAGTTGGAGTGTTGGGGGGGGGGGGGTATTTTAGGAAAATGGTAGAAGGCATGCGGGAGAAGTTCTTAGGCCATTTTTGGAAAATGGGGTATAAGGGATAAAACACATGTGGGTTATTGTTTATTTTTGCCATTGAAATTTGCAGGTAGAGGAAATCGGGTATGACCCTTGATGGGTTTAAAGGTCTTGGGATTGAAATGGGGTTGACATGGTTGCCAAGGGTTTTACGGGTTTGGGTTACAAGTTTAAGATTTGTTGGGTTTCGATTAGGCAGTGGGTAAGAAGGTGGTATGTTCGGAATGGGGTCTGGTCTGATTTTTGAGTTGGCTCCGAATTGAACCCGGGTTGAGGACAATCGGGTTTGAACTAGTAGGTTCGGGGTATGGTTTTGAGGTTCCGGGTTTTGGTTGGCGGGTAACAGGTTTGTGGAGAATGTTGTTGGGCCTAAACGGTGAAGGAATGTTCGGGTTTGGTTTTTCGGTTAGATGATTCGGGTTTCGAGTTTGGTCAGCGGATAAAAGTTGCTCCGAGTGGTTCGCGGGTTTGATTTTGAGGTCGACGAACCACCATCTGCTAGTGGTGGCAGGTGGTCACATGGGAGATCCGGGTTAAGGTGGTTTGGGTTTGGTGTTGAGTTTTTGTTAATGAAGGTTGGGTAGGAGAGAGAATGAGGTGAGAGGAAGAAGATGACGAGGGTTGGATTGAGTATATGTGAGGTGTAGGTAAGTGTGTGTGTGTGTGTGTGTTTGATTTATGATCCTAAAAGATAAAAATAACACTATCTATTACCTAACTAATAAATAAAACTAATAAAATTAAAAAAAAATAATAATAAAAAAAAATCCAAATCTATTAATAATGGACTCAAAATAAAATAAAAATCAAACTAAACTAAAAGAATATGAAATTAAAAATAATAAAATCTATTAAAACTAAAAACTAACTTTCTAACCTATAAACTAATAAGAGACTCAAATAAAATAAAAATAAGAATAATAAACAAGACTAATAAAATAAAACTAAAAACAAATAAACTAAATAACTAAAAATCTAATAAATACGCACACATAAATCCTAAAAATATACACGACTCAAAATAAAATATAAATTATAAAAATTATAAACGACTCAAATAAAAATCTAAAAAATTAATAAAAAATAAAAGGTGCAAACTAAACACACACGGGGCTCGGGACAGGCCTGGACTCGGTGTAGGCTAGGTTCGGATTTGGGGACAGGGTAATAGGCACATGGATTGGGATTTTAGCTCCTTTTAACCACATAAATGTCGTATTTGCCCTGATTTGAAGTGTTTGAACCCGCAAATGACATTTGGCCTACAAAATAAACATATATACGCATAAGACCCATTTTATCAAGAATTAGCAATTAAAAATCGTATATTTGGGGTATTATTAAAACACTTTTGGGTGCTTATCACCAGCCATATATTTGATCGTGCATGAATATTAGAACTATTATGATCCAAACTACTTGATTCTAAACTAAATTGTTGACATAAGACTTTATGTCACTAAAATTAACACCGATTAGTTGAAATGGGTTTGGTCATCGAATAAAAGTTGCTCCGAGTGGTTCACGGGTTTGATTTTGAGGTCGACGAACCACCACCTTCTAGTGGTGGTAGGTGGTCGCATAGGTGATCCGGGTTAAGGTGGTTTGGATTTGGTGTTGAGTTTTTGTTAATGGAGGTTGGGTACTAAAGAGAGTGAGGTGAGAGGAAGAAGATGATGGAGGGTTGGATTGAGTTTATGTGAGGTGTAGGTAAGTGTGGGTGGGGTGCTTGATTTGTGACACTAACAAAATAAAAATAAAAACAACACTACCTATTACCTAACTAATAAATAAAATTAATAAAATTAAAAATAATAATTAAAAAAAATCCAAATCTATTAATAATGGACTCAAAATAAAATAAAATCATACTAAACTAAAAGAATATGAAATTAAAAATAATAAATCTATTAAAACTAAAAATCAACTTTCTAATCTATAACCTAATAAAGGACTCAAAAAAATAAAAATAAGAATAGTAAATAAGACTAATAAAATAAAACTAAAAGTAGATAAATTAAAATAACTAAAACTCTAATAAATGCGCACACCTAAATACTAAAAATATACATGAATCAAAATAAAATATAAATTATAAACTACTCAAATAAAAATCTAAAAAATTAATAAAAAAATAAAAATAAAATAAAAAGTGCAAACTAGACACACACGAGGCTTGGGATAGGTCTAGACTCGGAGTAGGCTAGGTTTGGGTTTAGGGACATGATAATAGGCATATAGATTGGGGTTTTAGATCCTTTAACCACATAAATTTCGTATTTGCCTTGATTTGAAGCGTTTGAACCCTCAAATGACATTGACCTACAAGATAGACATATAAGCTCACAAGATCTATTTTGTCGAGAATTAGCAATTAAAAATCGTTTATTCGGAATTTTATTTAAACACTTTTGGGTGTTTATCACACCACCTCCAAACACTTTTGGCACTTAAAATTAAATATCTATTTATACAATTCTCTAAATCATTACAAAATGATATAAGCAATAAGTGTTAACATTTTTATAAGAATTATATTGAACAGTACTTCATTTTATACTATAATATTCGGGGATGAGTATAGAACTCCGAACTCCTAACATTACTCTAAATCATTAATAAAATTTTGTAATAAACTAGTTGGGGTGAGTCAAGTTTGTTGTTATTACTCTGTCAAATTAATACCGTTATATCTAGAATGTAAAGTCAATTATATAAGTTGTGATTGCAGTAATCTTGGCTTACAAATAGTATCCAACATGGCTGAGAAATTAAAAATTATATAAAAAGGTCAAATTATTTAAATGGCTCCTAATATTTGTGAAATGTATTTATGGAACCCCTAACTTTTTTTTTGTATATTGAACCTTAGTATTTATTACTTGTGTCTAATAAGTCATTCCTTTAGAGAAAACTATTAAAGTTAACATATTCTACTTAACTTACCTCTTTCCCCATATTTAAACTTGGAAAATGAAATTTTTTACCTTACTAAACTTGCCAACGCAATTTTCACTATTAAGTAGTTTAAAATATATACAACAATAAAATTCATTTTTAAAACTTATACATATTTTGTTTTAAAATTTTTTAAACATTAAAAACGTTACATATTATATAAAACAAAAACTATATGTATTATGTAAAATTGTTCTTATTATAAAAAAATTGTAGGTATTTTGAATATTTTTTCTTTTAAAAAAAGTACATTATGTATAAAAACAATTGTATGATATTTTTTCTTAAAATAAAATTTTTTAGATAAATAAAAATCATGTTATTTACATAAATATAATGTGCAATTCATTAAAAAAATTATTAACTCTTTTATATAAACGAACATGATAAACAACTATTTCCTATTTTTTAATATTTAAAAAACCTTTTTATAATTTTTTTAAAAAAAGTTAATATTTTCATAATAGAATCTTCCTATTATTTTTAAATATTTTTATTACATAAAACTATTTTTTATAAAAAAAAACTTCAAAAAAGGTACGTATTTTGCATAACTTTTTAACATATTTTCAGGCCTTTTTTAGTTAAAAAAATGTATGTAATTTATAAAGAAAAAAATTAAGTTTTATTTTAAAATAGGAGGCACAAAAAAGTTTTTTTTATAAAAAAATGTTTTATTTATTTATTTATATAAAAAATAATTTTGAAACTTTGAAAACTATTTTAACTGTTTTATATAAATAAAAATGTTAAAATTTGTTTTTTTAATCTTTTTTTAAGTTTATTTTTTTTAAAATAAAAACAATGGTTTCTTGTATAACAATAGGTGACCGGAACTGTTTAATATGGACAAAAAAAATAAGTTTAGATGTTAAAATAGGGTAAAAATGGTAAATCAGGAGAAATCTATTAACTATAATGGGTTCTTTAATGGAAGGCATTATTAGAAACAAGTAATAAACATTAACGATTCAGATAAGAAAAAAACTTAAAGTTATTGATAAAAATTACAGACTTCGTAATTATCCCAAAATTAAAATAAAATCCGCCACTTTTAATTAATATACCATTCATTTTCTGACTAGTAGTTTACAGAAGTAACAACGTGAAACAATAGTGCTCAAAGTACATATTGACTTTTGAATTGACTTTTTTATTAACATTGTATTGATTTTGATACTGTAGAGTATAACTAGTAAGTATGTTTACCTTGGATAAATATTAAGAGCGCTGAATAAAATAGAAAAGGGAGATTTAATATCCTGTTATTAAAAAAAGTGTTAATAATATTAAGGTTCATTTGGTATTCGATCCACATTAGTTATGGTGAATATTACTTTCGATACCAAAATTTAATATCATTTTGGATATCATTTTGAATGAAAATCATTCAGTCAATGATATAACCATTAACTTACATTTATTTAAACATTAAAATTCCAAAATATGATTACATTATTTAATGGTCATTTGACATTTGGCCCCCATTTGTTTAATTTTTTTTGTGTTTTTTCTATTATTTTTAGAAAACTGTTTATGTTAATGTAAAATCATTTTTAAGAACACTATATTATTAATCAATAATACATTAATTTGATTAAATTTTCACATACAAATGTTCTTAATAAAAGGATCTTGGATCTTCATGATTATCACATATAAGCATTATGTGGAACATAAATGGTGCTGAAATAACATACCTCTATAATTGTCAGAACTAGAAATATTGACAGAGCAGTCGACCTTAACTATGCCTGATCGGACTGAATTTTGAAACACAACTTCATCTTATTTGTAGCAAGAACAAATTCCAATTTTCACAAATTCCAACGGTTAGATCTCCCAATATAGCCAAAACGCTATTTCAAAATTTACTCTCCGTTAGAATTTAGATTTCTCTCCCTTTCTTATAATTTCATTATGTTGTCTTTCAGTGTCTGAATAATGGAAATCAGTCACATATTTATAGGAAAGGACATGACCTAAATCTCCAACAGTCACTTAATATCAACCGTCCATCAAGGTAGATGCCCAAGAGTTCTTTTGACTCTTGGTATTTGGAGTACCCTTTCACTGACCAAAGTGACTCTTAATATAAATATAATTATGGAGCACATAATGGATAATTATTTAAAATAATTCTAACAGCCTCCCACCCGATCAATAATTATCATAAAGTGCGCAATAACCTTTGAGTCATCCTTAAATGGTTTTCCATAAACACCTTCATCAAATAACTAATTAATGCGAGTCATGACGCTCACATACTAATTCAAAAGCATGATCACTTTCATGCACCACAATATTAACAACTCATCCAATAAGGCCTATAAATAGGGTTATTCAATAATAGTCCAATAATGTCTTTATAAAAGACTATTTCTGCCACATTATTTCATTTACATGCATGTGTACAATAACGACATAAATAAATGATTCTGAAACACTGTATGATATCATATGGTAGTTTCAAAACAAGCACTAAAAAATCCACCACATCAAGATTCTAACGGCTATACTTTAAGACTCGTCTCTTAAGCATGCTTCATTAATGTCTTTGGTGATAGACCAACCATGTGTATTGTCTATGTTAACACTTGTACAAATGTGTTAAATGGTACTTGTTTCAAAATTTATTCTTTAAAACGTATTTGTATTCAATGTGATTATTTACTCATATAATACCTAATGTATCTTAATAAAGAAGATTGCAACAAAAGTATCATAATATTTCAGCGGCTTGGCAATATAATCGACAACTCCAAGTCTCGAAATTAAATTACGTTGCCGTAATCAATAAGTTATATCATTAAAGCATGCTATAGATTCAGATTTTCATAATAGTCAGTGGATTATGTTGCACTCCTTCATTATATTGGTCGTTAAACCAAAATAAACATAAGTAGATAAGAGTGAACTTCATACTTTCCATAAAACCAGTAAATTTGAGTTGTAGTAGCCGATCATGCAAAAATGAACAGTCAACTTTAATGTGAGCATATAATCTTTTAGTATTGTAATACCCCGTACTTTTGGCTATATTTATTTTTGGGATTAATATATTAAATGCGTATTAATTGGAAATTAATCCGGGTTATAAATACTAACGAGATGCGAGTTGGTATTTGATTATGTGCATACATGTTTTGATATATGTATTTGGTATTATAAAAGTTGTCGTGAGATTTATATACGACATTTTAGAAATTTTGTTGAGACGCGTGGGACCGCCGCGTCACGGTGTAATATTTTGATTATAAAAAGTGAATTTAAAATCTATAAACCGTATGGTCGTTTTGAGTGCGCCAACACGTCCGGAAGGGTCGAGATAGTCAGAAAACACTAGCCGGGGGTGTAGTTTAGGTCTCGGGGTATTTTTAGGCCATACCGGCAACTTAAAGGGTATTTTGGTAATTTTACATTTTGAGGAATTAAAAGTGACGAAAATTGGGAGTTTTAATCTGATGTGGATTTAACCCACTAAACCCACTAACCAACCCATATTAACCCATTAAGCTACGGAGGCTATCATTAGGTTTACAAATTTTCCCAAAGAAAACCCTAGCCACCTTAAGCCACCATTGGAGGAGAAGCTTGGAGAGAGGAAATTCTGCATAAATCTTCACCAAACCAACACCAAAATCAGAAATCCAATCAAGGCAAGTGTTTTAATAATATTTAAATTCGTAGAATGTTTCTTCCATGTTAGAAAATTGATGAATTATAACTGTTCTTGAGAGATAATGAAAACCCATGTAGTTTGGAGCTTAGAACTTGAAAATATTGAGGAGAATTGCATGTAGGATGATAGGTAGATAATTATTCTCATGATATCTGTGATAGGAAGGAATTAAAACGGATTTATAGTGAGTTAATTCACGATTCAAAAGTTAGGGTTCATGTTCTTGAAATAATTGAGAAAAAGTGTAGAGATTTATATTTTGATTGATGTTAAAGAGATTTAATCCTTGAAAACATGTTAGGAGTTGACTTGAATATGTTTAGGATGAATTAGAGACCCTAAAACATTGTTGGGATGAACTTTGAAAGAGATTAGGAGTGATAAAATGGATAAAAAATAAGATGGGGAAAAATCTGGGACGAAACTGGAAGGTCGTTAGAAGCCCCTACCCAGGTCGTTCGAACGAACTCGTTCGAACGAGCTTCTAACGAGTTGACCAGTCGCTGCTAACGAAAAGGGATTTCGTTCGATATCTCGTTCGAACGAGATATCGTTAGAAGGTACAGTTCATTCGAACGAACTGGAATCTCGTTCGAACAGCCTCGTTCGAACGAGACTTCTAACGAGCTGACAGAGGAATCTCGTTCGAACAGTCTCGTTCGAACGAGACTTCTAACGAGTTGACAGTTTGGTCCTTTCTGGACTGTTTTGATTTTTGGAGTCCCGTAAACTTGTTCGAGGATATAGATAACCTTCCTTTGATGATGTAAGGATAGATTTGGAACTTTTGGGTTATTAAGAGGAGTAAACTATATACGCGAGTTATATTAAATGGACGGTTTGGGTTGAGACGTGAGTGTCTACTACGACGTGAGAATGAATTATGGCGCGTATAATTATAAACCGGAATAGTATAAATTGTGATAATTATAAGTTAGTACGAGAATGCGATATGTACTACGATTAAACTACGGGATTACTAAGACGTGTGTTTACTTAGTATTGGTATATGATTTGTGTGTATGACATACCTACCATACTTGCTATCACGGGAGGTTTGCGTTCGCTTAGGGCCCTCTAATCCTTGTGTTGCTCGGATTTAGACTGGTTACCTTGATGAACATAGGTCATAGAAAGACTTATTGGGATATTAATAAGTCCGCTGATCGTAGGAGCGTAGGTATGTGCGTGACCTATGTGATGTGACTGTGTTCGCCTCCATTATTTGTGATGTTGTTATCTGTGAACTATTCCTGAGAGATTCGGAATATGTAATCCTTATGTACGTGATGTACCGGGATGGATAGTAGAGTATGTGTGCACCGCAGCTTAGTTCTCGGGGTGCTTGTATTGTTTATTTACGATGTGAATAATATACACTTAATTAATGGGAACCTTCATGTTAATGTTGTGAATATAATTACGGTATTGTTTCGAGAAATATAACGAGTTAACTTATAGTGATATATTATGCATATTGAGCATCTGAGTTTACGTTAAACCCCTACTTAATTACGAGCGTTATAATGTTAATAGAACCGAGTAAATGGGTAGAACCTATGATTGTCTAGCTAGAGATGATGTCACTTAGCTAGTGGTTTGAGTCGTTATAGATGGGTACTTACGTTAGGAGTGCACAGTTAGACGAGAGGTGAGAATATCATGTGAGTGCACGTCCTAACATGTACTTTGCATTTAATGTTTTAAATGTTTTTAAAGCACTTGCAGGTTTTTAAAATATAACTCCACATTCGGGCTCTGACCCGTTTGCTTTTCAAATCTTTTTCTTGTAAAACCATTTTAGGTGCCCAGCCACAAGGACACCAAGCATAGGATACTCAATCAGGAGACGAGCTGTAGCTGTTTGTGGAAGCTATAGGGATTTGCTTGTAGGCGCTTCTATCTTTTGGATTCCAGAGTCACTATCTATCAGTTGTAGGGCATGTTGCCCATTTCTATTTAGAGACATCTTTTACATTTCAGTGTTGTTTCAGACTTTGGCATGTATTATTTCAGTATTCAGTTTAGTTGTTTCAGTTGTGGGTTTGTAGTGAGGATTTTTCCTCCAGATTTTATTTACATTATGTGATGGTTATTCGTTTTACTTCAGTATGGTGAATGGTGTTACTTATTTCTTCATTACACTTGTTGCATGTTAATCAGACTTTAATTAAAATTTGGCAACTTACTTTTTAAATACTAGGTGGTTAGTAAAATTAAAATGTTTTCGACAGTGATGCTATTAACTAAGCCAACTTGGCATTTTGAATTAATTTAATAAAGGAGTAGCTACCCGGTATTTAATTAGTCGGGGTGTCACAGGTGGTATCAGAGCATCAGGTTCTAGTGTCCTTTAGGATCTGTACGTCTATTATGTTTCCGCTACGTTCCTTTGATATAGAGCCCTATATTTTAGGACTGTTGTACTCTTTTTGTGTATGCTATGTTCTTCAGCTATTTTAAGTTTATAACTGCGAACTTATAAACTTTATTCTTATTTCAGATGCCTCCACGACGTGCACGACGAGTTCCCAGGGATGCAACGCCCGAACCCCAGCCTGCTCCAGTTCAGGGCATGATGAACGCCGCTGAGGTTGCAGCTATAGTAGCTCAAGCGGTAAATGCCGCGATTGCCGTTGTTCAGCAGGCACCACCACAGGCGCCGGTTGCCGCGCCAGTGCAGGTTAATGCATTCCTGTCTGCTTGGGAGCGTGTACGTGACGCTTTTCAGAAAGCGCACCCGCTAGAGTGTGCAAGTAGCTCAGATGTAGTAGTCTCGAGCTAGTGGAGGAAGGATATGCAGAGGCACTTAAGAATATATGAGTGCACGGATGTTCAGAAGCAGGTGCTAGCTACTTTTAAGCTAGTTGGATCTGCGCTACAGTGGTGGGAGTCTATTACCACCATGGAGGAGAGGGATACTCTCACGATTCAGGAGTTCTGGGTGCGGTTCGACCGCAAGTACTTTCCGTCAGCTGTTCATACAGAAATGAGGAGGAGATTGATGAGTCTGAAGCAGGAAGGTAAGACTGTGGCGGAGTATGAGGCCGAGTTCACAAATCTGTTGAATATCGTTCCAGATGAGATACCAACAGAGAAGAAGAAAATTGAGAAGTTCACCGACGGGTTGACTTGGAGGATCCGTCAGCATCTGCTAGGGAACCTATCGTTGGCCACTTATTCTGATGTGGTTAACGCTACATTGTTACACTGCCAGGACCACCGTTTTCATATGGCTGAGGGTAAGAGGTCGGGGGAGTCTAGCCATCAGGGCAGGGCTGGAGGACATGGTGCCAGCGGGGCACAATCTGGTTAGGGGCAGAGACAGAATGAGCAGGGCTCCCAGCAGGGGGATAATAAGAGGTTCCGGTCAGGGAACTACATACGGGGACAGGGAGGTTTCCGTCAGGGCCATCAGGGCCAACAGGGGAAGAATGGGCAGCAGTTCCACCAGGGCCAGCAGGGCCAAGGGAGGAACGGTAACGGCCACCAGGGTCGGGGACAGCAGGGACAGAGAGGAGGGAACTTCCCAGGGAAGTGCTTTGTTTGTGGCAAGACTGACCATAAGCGACAGGATTGTCCTGATAGGGACAGGGCCCCACAGCAACAGAAGCAGGGTGCTCGCCAGGAGCCACAGAGGCCTATGTTTCCCGCCGCTCTTCCCGCACCGCCACAAATGGCAGCATTGCCACCCATTCCAGCAGTCCCAGTTTAGCAGGGGCAGCTACAGAATGGACGTGTCTACAATGTCCACCAGGCTGCAGTTCCACAGGCGCCGCTCGCGATTGAGGGTACGTTTCCTATCCATGGCACTATGGGTCGGGTGTTATTTGATACGGGTGCTACACACTGTTTTATAGCTACACACTTCGCGAAAGCTTTAGGATTGTTAGCTACGGTAGAGAGCACAGTGACGTGTGTCGACTCACCATTGGGGAGTGGGTCACTTATTTTTCTTTATATGCCGGGGAGTGGGGGTAGAGATTGGTGGTTTGGTATTACCTGCAGACATGTTAGTGTTAGACATGCATGTTCACGATGTGATTATCGGTATGGATTGGCTCGTAGCTTATAGGGCCATGATTGATTGCTTTAGCGGGAGCATTGTTTTTGCCATTCCGGGGCAAGAAATGTTTGTAGTGGCGATGCCTCGCCCAGAGGGAGGATCGACCGCTCATCTGTATTACATTGAGGAGGATACCTCTAAGGAGGTAATGATTCCTTTAGATTTATCCCAGTAGTCAGGGAGTATTCGGACGTGTTTCAGGAGATACCAGGCTTACCCCCCAGTCGAGAGATAGACTTTGTTATAGATTTGTTACCAGGTACGAGACCTATAGCACTTGCACCGTACCGTATGGCTCCAGCTGAGATGAGGGAGTTACGGGATCAGATAGAGCAGCTGTTAGGTCAGGGCTTTATTCGCAGGAGTACCTCACCTTGGGGCGCTCCAGTTCTGTTTGTGAAGAAGAGGGACGGTTCACTGAGATTGTGTGTGGACTACCGAGAGTTGAATAAGGTCACGATACGGAATAAGTATCCGTTGCCTCGAATCGATGACTTATTCGGCCAGTTGAGAGGAGCTTCTTTCTTCTCGAAGATTGACTTGAGATCGGGATACCATCAGTTGCGTATCAGGGAGGAGGATGTCTCGAAGATTGCGTTCTTGTCGAGATATGGTTCTTACGAGTTTCGGGTTATGCCTTTCGGTTTGACCAACGCTCCAGCTGTGTTTATGGACTTGATGAACAGAGTGTTCAGGGATTTCCTAGACCAGTTTGTCATTGTCTTCATTGATGATATTCTGGTTTACTCCCATACAGAGGAGGAGCACGCCGAGCATTTGAGGCAGGTTTTGCAAACACTCCGTCAGAACGAGTTGTATGCAAAATATGAGAAGTGCGGGTTTTGGCTGAAGGAAGTCCAGTTTTTGGGACATATCATTTCCGACCGAGGAATATCTGTTGATCCGTAGAAAGTATCAGCGGTGAGGGAGTGGGGATAGCCCACGACACCGACTGAGATTCGTAGTTTCTTGGGTCTAGCAGGATACTACAGGAGGTTTATTCGGGGCTTCTCAGAGATAGCAGGTCCTTTGACACATCTGACTCGTAAGAGTGTGCCATACATCTGGAGTGATGCCTGTCAGTTGGCATTCGACGAATTGAAGGACAAATTGACCTCAGCACCTGTGTTAGCATTGCCGAGACCGGGAGTTGAGTATTTGGTTTACACCGATGCGTCTTCGCAAGGACTGGGAGGTGTATTACAGCAGGAGAGACAGGCCATAGCTTATGCTTCCCGTAAGCTTAAGCCTCATGAGAAGAATTACCCCACGCATGATTTGGAGTTGGCGGCATTGGTATTTGCCCTACGGATTTGGAGGCACTATCTTTTGGGGGAGAAGTTCCAACTGTTCACGGACCACAAGTCCCTACAGTACCTATTCACGCAGAAGGAATTGAATATGCGACAGCGTAGGTGGCTTGAATTTGTGAAAGACTACCAGTTCGACATCCGGTACCACCCGGGTAAGGCTAATGTGGTGGCAGACGCGTTGAGCCGTAGGCCAGCAGATGAGGTGGCAGAGGTGTGGAAGGCTAAGTGGAAGGAATTGGGACACCAGGATGCAGTGGCCCGATCTTTCATATCTGTGATGACCGTTACACCGCAGATTGTCACGAAGGTAGTACGGGCACAGGCCAATGACTCGTTCTGTCAGGAGCAGATAGTTCGATTACCGTTAGCTCAGACGGGGGATTACGCTTCAATGGGAGATTAGTGGTTCCGGAAGGGGAGGAATTGCGGCATGATGTGATGGCAGAGTCACACGACTCACGGTTCGCGGTACATCCCGGAGGGGACAAAATGTACCAAGACATGAGACGGCAGTATTGGTGGAGCGGTATGAAGAGAGATATCACTGAGTTTGTTTCGAAATGCGCCACTTGTCAGCTTATAAAAGTGGATCATCAGAGACCGACAGGATTGCTACAGCCATTGGAGGTCCCGGTGTGGATGTGGGAGAGCATATCCATGGACTTTATTACGGGGTTGCCTACGTCGCAGAGGGGCCATGACTCCGTTTGGGTAATTGTGGACAGGTTGTCCAAGGTCGCTCACTTTTTACCCGTAAGGACTGACTACACTATGGGACAGTATGCCCAGCTCTTCATTTCAGAGATTGTGAGACTTCACGGTGTGCCCCTAAATATCGTGTCTAACAGAGACAAGATATTTGTTTCGAGGTTTTGGGAGAGTTTCCAGGAGGCCATGGGCACGGAATTGTGGTTGAGTACGGCTTATCATCCGCAGACCGATGGGCAGACAGAGCGCACAAATCAGATGTTGGAGGACATGCTACGCATGTGCATTATTGACTTTGGGGGAGGATGGGAGCAGTACCTTCCACTGGTGGAGTTTGCTTACAACAACTCCTATCAGTTCACTATTGGCATGGCTCCGTTTGAGGCATTGTACAGTAGGCCTTATCGTTCCCCAGCATGTTGGTTAGAGGTGGGAGACAACAAACTTCTTGGGCCGGAAGTGATTCAGAATACTTCGGCAAGGATTGAGTTGATTCGGAGTCGCATTCGGGTAGCTCAAGACAGGCAAAAGAGTTATGCTGATGCGAAGAGATTTTTCAGAGAGTTCCAAGTGGGGGACCAGGTTTTGCTCAGGGTATCTCCTATGAAGGGGATTATGCGTTTCGGGAGGAAGGGGAAGTTGGCACCGAGGTATGTGGGGCCATTTCCTATTATTGAGCGGATCGGACCGGTTGCGTATAGACTCGGGTTACCGGAGCATTTGCATTGGATTCACGATCTGTTTCATATTTCCTCGCTAAGGAAATACCTTAGAGATAATTTGGCTCATTCTCACATTACCGTGGAGGACATCGATCTCCAACCTGATAGCTCCTACGAGGAGGGGCCGATTGCTATTTTGGACCGAAGCGAGAGGAAACTGCGGTCAAAGATAGTTCCGTTAGTGCGTGTTTAGTGGCGACATCACAATGTCGAGGGGTCCACATGGGAGCGCGAGGATGAGATGCGCGAACGTTATCCAGAGCTATTTTTAGCAGGTACTTTCTAGTTTCGAATTTCGGGACGAAATTCAGTTACTAGGGGGGGAGTATGTAATACCCCGTACTTTTGGCTATATTTATTTTTGGGATTAATTAATAAATGCGTATTAATTGGAAATTAATCCGGGTTATAAATACTAACGAGATGCGAGTTGGTATTTGATTATGTGCATACATGTTTTGATATATGTATTTGGTATTATAAAAGTTGTCGTGAGATTTATATACGGCATTTTAGAATTTTTGTTCAGACGCGTGGGACCGCCGCGTGACGGTGTAATATTTAGATTATAAAAAGTGAATTTAAAATCTATAAACTGTATGGTCATTTTGAGTGCGCCAATGTGTCCGGAAGGGTCGAGATAGTCAGAAAACACTAGCCGGGGGTGTAGTTTGGGTCTCGGGGTATTTTTAGGCCATACCGGCAACTTAAAGGGTATTTTGGTAATTTTACATTTTGAGGAATTAAAAGTGACGAAAATTGGGAGTTTTAATCTGATGTGGATTTAACCCACTAAACCCACTAACCAACCCATATTAACCCATTAAGCTACGGAGGCTATCATTAGGTTTACAAATTTTCCCAAAGAAAACCCTAGCCACCTTAAGCCACCATTGGAGGAGAAGCTTGGAGAGAGGAAATTCTGCAGAAATCTTCACCAAACCAACACCAAAATCAGAAATCCAATCAAGGCAAGTGTTTTAATCATATTTAAATTCGTAGAATGTTTCTTCCATGTTAGAAAATTGATGAATTATAACTGTTCTTGAGAGATAATGAAAACCCATGTAGTTTGGAGCTTAGAACTTGAAAATATTGAGGAGAATTGCATGTAGAATGATAGGTAGATAATTATTATCATGATATCTGTGATAGGAAGGAATTAAAACGGATTTATAGTGAGTTAATTCATGATTCAAAAGTTAGGGTTCATGTTCTTGAAATAATTGGGAAAAAGTGTAGAGATTTATATTTTGATTGATGTTAAAGAGATTTAATCCTTGAAAACATGTTAGGAGTTGACTTGAATATGTTTAGGATGAATTAGAGACCCTAAAACGTTGTTGGGATGAACTTTGGAAGAGATTAGGAGTGATAAAATGGATAAAAAACGAGATGGGGAAAAATCTGGGACGAAACTGGCAGGTCATTAGAAGCCCCTACCCAGGTCGTTCGAACGAACTCGTTCGAACGAGCTTCTAACGAGTTGACCAGTCACTGCTAACGAAAAGGGATTTCGTTCGATATCTCGTTCGAACGAGATATCGTTAGAAGGTACAGTTCGTTCGAACGAACTGGAATCTCGTTCGAACAACCTCGTTCGAACGAGACTTTTAACGAGCTGACAGAGGAATCTCGTTCGAACAGTCTCGTTCGAACGAGACTTCTAACGAGTTGACAGTTTGGTCCTTTCTGGACTATTTTTATTTTTGGAGTCCCGTAAACTTGTTCGAGGATATAGATAACCTTCCTTTGATGATGTAAGGATAGATTTGGGACTTTTGGGTTATTAAGAGGAGTAAACTATATACGCGAGTTATATTAAATGGACGGTTTGGGTTGAGGCGTGAGTGTCTACTACGACGTGAGAATGAATTATGGCTCGTATAATTATAAACCGGAATAGTATAAATTGTGATAATTATAAGTTAGTACGAGAATGCGATATGTACTACGATTAAACTACGGGATTACTAAGACGTGTGTTTACTTAGTATTGGTATATGATTTGTGTGTATGACATACCTACCATACTTGCTATCACGGGAGGTTTGCGTTCGCTTAGGGCCCTCTAATCCTTGTGTTGCCCGGATTTAGACTGGTTACCTTGATGAACATAGGTCATAGAAAGACTTATTGGGATATTAATAAGTCCGCTGATCGTAGGAGCGTAGGTATGTGCGTGACCTATGTGATGTGACTGTGTTCGCCTCCATTAGTTGTGATGTTGTTATCTGTGAACTATTCCTGAGAGATTCGAAATATGTAATCCTTATGTACGTGATGTACCGGGATGGATAGCAGAGTATGTGTGCACCGCAACTTAGTTCTCGGGGTGCTTGTATTGTTTATTTACGATGTGAATAATATACACTTAATTAATGGGAACCTTCATGTTAATGTTGTGAATATAATTACGGTATTGTTTCGAGAAATATAACGAGTTAACTTATAGTGATATATTATGCATATTGAGCATCTGAGTTTACGTTAAACCCCTACTTAATTACGAGCGTTATAATGTTAATAGAACCGAGTAAATGGGTAGAACCTATGATTGTCTAGCTAGAGATGATGTCACTTAGCTAGTGGTTTGAGTCGTTATAGATGGGTACTTACGTTAGGAGTGCACAGTTAGACGAGAGGTGAGAATATCATGTGAGTGCACGTCCTAACATGTACTTTGCATTTAATGTTTTAAATGTTTTTAAAGCACTTGCAGGTTTTTAAAATATAACTCCACATTCGGGCTCTGACCCGTTTGCTTTTCAAGTCTTTTTCTTGTAAAACCATTTTAGGTGCCCAGCCACAAGGACACCAATCATAGGATACTCATTCAGGAGACGAGCTGTAGCTGTTTGTGGAAGCTACAGGGATTTGCTTGTAGACGCTTCTATCTTTTGGATTCCAGAGTCACTATCTATCAGTTGTAGGGCATGTTGCCCATTTCTATATAGAGACATCTTTTACATTTCAGTTTTGTTTCAGACTTTGGCATGTATTATTTCAGTATTCAGTTTAGTTGTTTCAGTTGTGGGTTTGTAGTGAGGAGTTTTCCTCCAGATTTTATTTACATTATGTGATGGTTATTCGTTTTACTTTAGTATGGTGAATGGTGTTACTTATTTCTTCATTACACTTGTTGCATGTTAATCAGACTTTAATTAAAATTTGGCAACTTACTTTTTAAATACTAGGTGGTTAGTAAAATTAAAATGTTTTCGACAGTGATGCTATTAACTGAGCCAACTTGGCATTTTGAATTAATTTAATAAAGGAGTAGCTACCCGGTATTTAATTAGTCGGGGTGTCACAAGTATCTCATAACTTCTTCCATTACATATTGAAAATTCATGTAACATTTTGTTTCTCGAGTTTATAATAAATTGAATATATAAACTTACTCCCACTAATCATAAGTTGTATAAATTGAATATACAATATAATGGTATTACATTTAAAAATACCATAGGTGGGAAAATTAATTAACTTTATACAATCATTTATTTATAACATGTGTAAAATATCATAAGAATAATAGTTTTCACATATACTAAATGTAACTCTCATTATAATGAGTTACTCATCTCATAAGAATTTTATGTCATTAAAAATTTGACGTCCTTGGAAAAGGGGAGAAGGTTCATTTATAACCCTTTTCTCATTACACATAAAATATTTGACTTCAATTTAACTTTATCCATTTAATTACAATTAACATCGTGTTTGGTCTTGATGACCTCTTCATACTCAACTTAAATGTATTTCAGTGAGATCTCGTAGTCCATTAAGGTTACTTCTTATGATTTGTGAAAACAAAATCAAATATTTATTTGTCCTTATACCAAATTCATATTCATGTATATACACTACATAATCGATTGGAATATTAGACTCCATTTAGGATCTTCTTAATACTATTCTTAATGATTTTATCTACATTTGTCTCACAGTGACAATACCATAATTTAGTGGTTGATCATTTATTTGTTCTTTATTATTTAAACAATTCAACAACTAAAAGAACAAGTATTAAAGAAAGTTATCGGCAATGTAATAAATACCCTACCTTACTTTAAAACCCTATTTCATTATTTTTAACTCCCCCTAATTTTACCATTCATAATGAATTTGACATTCGATTTTCTTTAATGCAACAAGTGCATGTCAATGACGATTATATGATCTATGTAGGTCCACTTTAAGGAAATTTTATCATAATCTCCCACTTTGGCCACATAGGTCATCCGTATGTTAGATACTATAATACTTTAAGGGCATAACTCGACTATCAATATTTATTAGAGATATTACAAAAATCTTATCCATAAAAATTATCATAAGGAGTCTAGATTTAATTTGGTACAAGATTAAAGAGTTTTATCAAGAATACTATGATTATGATGTGGGATCAAAACAATATTTAAAAGAAATATATCCAAACTTTATTTTATACAAAACATCAAACAAATATCATAACCTTTGAGAATGACTAAAAGATGCTTTAAAAAATATCCCTCACAATCAAGTCTAGAGAAATATTTTTCAAGAAAATTGGAAGCTTTGAAAATTTATGAAAAAAAAATTGGCTTGATTCCCCTAGATTAAAAGAGAAGGAATTTTATTTGAATTTTTTGTTTATGTTGTAAAAATCCTTGCATCAAAAGTAAATACTTTTTGTAACACTGTAAGTTTAACTTGAAAACTGTACTAGGATGAAAACTCATTTCAATCCATAAAAGATACATATTATCTCTATCATTATTAGTTCGAGGGTGTCCACACAATATTGACCATTAATAGTGGGTCAAACAAAAAACAATCCAACATAATAACCGAGAGGAACAAAATCATACAATAACATGTTAAAGATATGAGATAAATTGCTCTCATACCACATGTACAACCATTTTTAAGAACACCATAATATTAGTTAATAATACATTAACTTGATTAAATTTTCACATACAAATGTTCTTAATAAAAGAATCTTGGATCTTCATGATTATCACATATAAGCATTATGTGGAACATAAATGGTGTTTAAATAACATACCTCCACAATTGTCACAACTAGAAATATTGACAGACAAGTCAACCTTAACGATGTCTGATCATGCTGAATTTATGAACACAACTTTATCTTGTATGTAGAAAGAACATACTCCAATTTCAACGAATTCCAATGATTAGATCTCCTAGTATAGCCAAAACACTCTTTCGAAATTTACTCTCCTTGAGAATTTAGATTCCTCTCCCTTTCCTATAATTTCATTATGTTGTCTTTCAGTGTCTAAATGATGAAAATCAATCACTTATTTATAGACGGGGACATGACCTAAATCTCCAACAGTCACTTAATATCAACCGTCCATCAAGGTACATGCCTAAGAGTCATTTTGACTTGGTATTTGGAGTACCATTTCATTAACCAAAGTGACTCTTAGTATTAATATAATTATGGAGCATATAATGGAGAATTATTTAAAATAATTCTAACATTCAACACAGTTTTTTCAAAGCTACTTTTTTTAATGTTTTTGAATCCACATTTTTTGTACCTATTGTATGTGCAATTAATTAAATATTTGTTGATAAAATGCTCTTTTACAAAAAAATATTTTTAATAATTTGAATCATTATAAAAGATTGAAATTTAAAGTCTTGGAAAATCTCAATTATATACCGCTGACATCATTATATAATCGAGTTTAACATCACATTCATTGATTACATCCTTGTCTCTTGTATAAAGTAATACAAGGTTAGACGTTACTAAATTTTTGTGGTGTTATATATGTTTTCTCATAAAAAATCATACTTTTGAATTAAGTGAGAATTTACAATTTATAGAGTTATGTCTCAAAATAAATCATATATTAAATTATTTACCTTTGATACCAGTCTTCTTATAAAATAAACTTTTATAGCCATTTTGTTTGATTAAGATACCTCATTTAAGATTATCACCAAATAATCATTTAACTAATTGAAAACTGTAATACAAGCCATGGGTTTTCTAATGATCAATGATAATTGTAGGGTGTTTACACTCAATGTTTTTTACAAATCTACTTTTTTTTTATTAAAGCAAGAAACAATTATTTCTCACGGTTTATAATTAATGTTATCAAATATTAGCTATATAAAACCTATCTTTTTGATTTAGATCGTATTATTACTTTTAACGTAAAAGTTCTAGCAAGCCATACAAGTTTTATAGTGTAATAAGATTTTGAAACAATTTATTGATCTAACTCTTTTTGCAAAAATATATAAAATCTTAAAAATAACAAAAGTATATTTGTTTTCTTTGTAAAAACATATTTTATGGAATTAATTGAGTATAAATATAATAGGAAACTAACATCATTGAAATTAATATAATTTCAAAAGTTCTTTTTTAGTGTACAAAAAAAAACTTTGAATGAAAATAACGAAAAGTAGTTTTGAAAAAAATGTTAAACATCAACAACTTGGGAAAGAAAAAAAAGGTAAAGAAATAAAAGAAATGGGTGCAAAATGTCAATTGATCTTTAGACAATGTAAGGGTATTTTGGGGTTTTAATACTGAAATAAGCTTAAGTTGACGACTTGATGGTATGCATCCAAAATGGTACGCAAAATGACATTATGTTCAATTTTGACACCCAAAGTGACATAGGACGTAAAGGGAGATTTAAAAGATTATGCCACGTGAACTGACATGTACTACCTAGAAAATGAGACCGTGTAGTCGATCGAATACTAAGGGAAGGCTAACAAAGAGTCCATGAAGATCAAACCATATCACGAACTGTTGAACCGATCCCGAGTCTACAACTTCGGATATAAGATCAAATAGAAGAGACCTGGATTTGTAGGCAACGTGTACTTATGAATAAGGGAAAAACCCAGCCAGTTTGGGCGTATTAAATTATATTCTAATCACGAAGACTTGGACTCTCAGCTGCCCACCCTAGCACGTATTAAGTAGGACTACAATCAAAGAGATGGACGAGCAGTTTATGACCCGCTTCATGACCAATAAAAAGGCAATCAAAGAGGTTAATTCGTTGACCGCCATCAGAAGGAAGAAAGGGGATTTCCTCAAGGAGTACCTTAACGCTAATAAGAGTTTTCCAAGGATATCGATAATTGCAATGAACAAATAACCATATTGTCCTTCAAGTTTGGGATCACCAGATTGAACGATCTCTACCAGTACTTGACCACGAAGCCTATATCCATAATGGATTATTTTATGGAACGTATTAAGAAGTACGCCAAGGTGAAAGACAGGAGTCTCAGTGTGGATATTTTGACTAATAAAAGTTCTAAACCTATTAAGAAGAACATTCCAAATAAATCCTCCAAGGGAGGAAATGAATCGATTATAGTGAAGAAGGGAGCACAAAATGGCACTTCTAAAGGATACTCCAAGTTGATGAATAACGAAAGAACCTATCAAGTAGTAGATACATTTTTTAAGGATCTCATCTAAAAGTTAATTCCTTAGATAAAAGATAAACAGTTCTTCAAAAGACTAACTAGGATGACCAACAATCCAAATGGCATTGACATCAAACTCAAGTGTACCTACTACTAGGACCAAAATAATATCATGGAGAATTGTAAGATATTCAAACGACACCTTAAGGATCTCGTGAAAGATGATAACCTCAAAGAGTATTTGATACAACTATTTAAGAAGGAATTTCTCTTTGGGTAAATAGACGAAGAGATAGTTTATCTTGTCGCCTAGGTGTTTGTAGTAAAACTGAGGCGTAACCCTTATAGATGGTAACATAAAAATATGTTGTGCAAGGATGATAATCAATAGGTTCAATAATGAAGAGAAAATATGTTGGGGTGGGGGTGGGGAATTAACTGTAAAGAACATAAAAAATAATATGGTTCACCAAACTTGGGCTATCTCCACCGAAGCTATAGTTGTATTTCCCTTAGAATGATTGTTGTATGTAACAATTATACCCCCATGTGGACCAATGATGAATACATACTTGTCATGCAGTGTGGACGACCAACCTACTTAATCGGCTCCATAAACACTTAGTTGGATGGAATGCCGACAACCTCTAGAAGGTAAACCAATAGGAACATCAACAGTTACGCGATAAGAATGCTAACCAACACTGAATTCTAAGATTTTTGCTTATTGTACACAAATGTATATGCCTAGATATATAAAGTCATTCCATCTTTAGGGTTTGTCACCCCTATAAATACAAACTAGTCCCTTAGCTTAAGGGACAACTCGAATCACTCATATGCACACCATACCGAGCTATTGTAAACCCTACTCAAGAACAACAACAATGGACATAGGCTATTTTACTACTAAACCACTCTAAAATCCTTGTCTTTTATGTGTGGGTTTGAGTTATTTCTCTTATATTTATATATGATTATAAGACTGGAGTTAGTCCATTTTAAGACATCAATAGATTGGCACTAGTTGTGGGAACGACTCTCTGCCATCGTTCTCTACCATCTATTTCGTTTCTTTATTTCTAAAGAAATGTCTGATCCAGAGAATAGCTCTTGAAATAAAGGAAACACCATCATTCCATCTGCTTCCCCCTAAAACAATAGATTTACAAGGATTTTTTCTCAACCTTGCTAAAGGTCGAGAACTCGCACTATACAAGCTACGTCCTCTAATTCCAAAAGGGATATGCCACCACCACGACCATTGAGGCATAAAATATTTCATCATTCTCGTTCTTTATATGATATGTAATATTGTCCTGGCTCAACTTCTTCATTCCGGTCGACTGATTATGATGATGGTGGATATTTTTCTAAAGAAAAAAATGTCTTAGAGAGGCTCAGTAGGGAGTCTGACTTTGATCAACTAGGCCCTGAGTAACCAGAGGATATCATAGGGTTCAAGATCATCATTGTGAATATCGAGAAGGTTCGACAAGATCTAAGGCCAGTATGAGGGGCTATGTGCATGCCGAACAAACATCTTAGGAGGAGAGTTCAGCACATAGGCAGAGTAAAGAATCTAAATCTACCTCGGCCAAGTCTAAACGAGAGGAACATTCATAGAAGGGATCTATGAAACGGTTGGAAGATCCGCTAGGAGAAATGGCCAAAATAAAGAATCTATTGCAAAGGATTTTCATCAATGAATCATCTTTCATCCAAGAAATTATGGAATACCCCACACCTTCCAAATTCAAGTAATTAGTGGTTACTCCCAAGTATGATGGGAAAACTGATTCAGTTTTACATATAGAACAATACCAAGTGATTGCTGACATATGCATAGTGCCCGATGAGATGAGATGTAAAGCTTTTTCCAGTAATGTCCTAGGGCCAGCTCAGATTTGGTATAATAATATCTCTAGAGGTAAATCTCTATTTTTCATCATTTAATTTAGTTTTTCATTGATAACTTTTATTTTGGGGCTAATCCGATCAAGAGTGTCACTCATCTCTTGATCGTGTAATAAAAGCCAAGAGAAAGCACTGGGGAATATATTACTCATTTAAATAATGAAAAGATAGAGGTGGTAGACTACGAGAAGAAGATAACCATATCAACACTTAGGAGTTGGTTACTTGATAAAGATCTTTACTATGCCTTAGCAAAAAATCCACCCAAAACCATGACGGAACAAATGGCTAAAGCTGGAAAAATAATGAATTTTGAGGAAGTTATGGTATCCAAGGAAGCTCCAGAGGCCAAAGCTGAAGGTCAAAAAAATAATTCCAATTCTTTCAAGAAGGATTAAAAAGATAAAAAACTGGATCAGATCAGGAAGTATGATGAATATACCTCGATCGATAAGGGTGCTCACCATATCCTGGAGGAGATCAAGGGAAACAGAGATTTGAATTGGCCGGGAAATCTAAAAACTCCCCCAGCAAGAGGAATAAGTTCAGGTACTGTGATTTCTACAAGGATCATGGGCACAACACCAACAGTTTCATTGTGCTAAAGAATGACATTGAAAATCTTATTCGACGTGGAAAGTTGATCAAGTTTATTGATCAAAATGACAACATAAATGATCGAAAGAGGTTAGAATCTCTAGCCTGAGCAAGGGATGATAAAAAGAGTGCAAGGAATGATGGTTTTGAAAAAGATCCAGACTTGCCGAAAAATCTTGATGAACTAGAAGTTGAGGTCAACATGATATCCTTCGAGCAACATTTTATTATAGGTGGTGATGCTGGAGGATAAGATGCCATAGTGAAAAGGAAAGATTATCTTAAGGAAGTCAAAGCCTGCCCAACTATAAAAAAAATTGATATGGCTGAATCCAGTGATTGTTGGCCGAGGAAAGTTAACAAAGATAATCTAGTAATTGGGTTTTCTAAGAATGATATGAGTGGGGTTCTCTATCCTCATGACGATCTGTTAGTTATCCCATGAATAGTTCATCATGGCAGAGTCGTAAGGATCTTGGTTGACAATGGAAGCTCAGTTGATGTAATGTTCTACAACTGCTTCAACAGCCCAGGGCTAAAGATTATCAAGCTAAAACCATACCAGAGACCTCTCATCGCATTTACAGGAGAGAAAATATACCCATTAGGGACCATCAAGCTGGAAGTCTTGGTCGGCACCTGACTAGCAAGCTGGAGAGAAAGAATTCGCTTCTTTGTGTTGGATAAAAATATCCCATCAACTTACAATATCATCCTCGGAAGAGTGGGAATCAAGAAATCTAAGTCTATGCCATCTACAGTGCACTAATTCATGAAGTTTCCAATGAAATTCGAAGTCGGCATAGTAAATGGAAGTCAGAAACATAACAGAGAATGTTATTTTATTTCAGTCGATCAGCAAGAGATACAAATGAAGTGCATAAACAATTTTCACATCGACACTCTAGATCCTCGAGAAGAAGAGAAACTAGTAAAATGACAAGTTATGGAAGAAACAAAAGTTGTGGTGATGAACGATGAGAAGTTAGAAAGAGCCACCTAGATCGGTTCCAAGGTATCTCCCTTCCTCAAACAGGAGTTAATCACTTTCCTCAGAGAATGGAAATATGTTTTCTCCTGGAGCCATGAAGATATTCTAGGAAATGATCCAACTTCATGTGTCATGAGCTCAATATGTACCCAGTCTCCAAGTCGATCAAGAAAAGACGAAGAGTCTTCAATCCCGAGGAGAATACAACAATCCCGGAAGAAGTAGAAAAGCTGTAACAGGTCCTCTTTATTGAAGATGTCAATTATCCAAGTTTGTTGGCTAATGCGGTGATGGTCAAGAAGAAAAATAACAAGTGTCGCATGTGCGTGGATTTCATAGATTTCAATAAGGCGTTTCCAAATGATCATTTCCCTTGCCAAGGATTGATCAATTGGTTGCTCCTACCATAGGTCGTGAACTACTTAGCTTTATGGATGCTTATTCTGATTACAACCAAATTAAGATGAAACCTGAAGACAAAGAAAAAACACTTCCTTCATTACCAACTAAGGAACTTATTGTTATAACATCATGCCTTTTGGGTTGAAAAACACTCGTGCTACCTATTAGAGATTGCAAACAAGTTTTTGAGGATCAAATTGCAAAAATATGGAAGTCTATGTAGATGATATGCTCACCAAGAGAAAACATGATGCCAACCAGATAGAAGATAGCTTAAACCTTTGATCAATTAGAGAATCACCAGATGAAGCTCAACCCGACCAAATGCATGTTCAGAGTACAAGAAGGAATGTTCTTAGGGTATATATTAATCAAAGAGGGATAGAGGCTAACCCTAAAACATAAAAGCCTTACTTAAAATGCAAACCTCTATCAGCAAGAAATATGTTCAAAGTCTAACAAGAAGAGTAGATGCGTTGAATTGCTTCATTTCTTGAGCAACTGATAAGTGTATTCCATTATTTAAAGTTCTTAGGAAGACCTTTGAGTGGAATGACGAATGTGAGAAGGATTTATTGGATCTAGATAAGTATTTGGGTTCTCCCCCATTCCTTTCACAACCAGTTCTGAGAGAAAAACTATATTTATATTTGGCTATTTCAGAGTCGGCTGTTAATCCGGCCTTGATCTAACTTGATAATGGATTCCAAAGGCCAGTTTATTAAACAAACAAAGAATTTAGAGGAGATAAAATTAGATATCCTCACTTAGAGAAGTTATCCCTAGCTCTTATTGAAGTATCTAGGAGAATGAGGCCATATTTCTAAGCCCACACCATCGTTGTCTATAAACATTTGCCTATGGGATGAGCATTGCACAATCCAAAAAAATATGGAAGATTAATGTCTTGGGAAGTGGAGTTAGGAGAATATGAAATTGTTTATGAGCCTAGAGTTGAAATAAAAAGACAATCATTAGCAGACTTCATTACTAAATTCACATATGAAGAGGATCTATATAATTCCCATTTGCCGACCGAGCAAACTTCTACGGAATAGAGCTTATCTGAAAAGAAAACGTAAATTATGGCCAATCAACCTGAGTCATCGGCTGCTCAAGAAAAATTGCAATAAATCCAGAATATATTCAGGCATGGAGTACTGGTGGAAGAGGAGTTCTCTGACGACATTCAAACTTGGCAATTATTTGTAGATGGGCCATCATGTGCTACATAAAGTGAAGCAGGACTCATCAATAACACTCATGATAATTTAGATATGGAATATTCTCTAAGATTCTAATTCAAGCCTTCCAACAATAAGGAAGAATATGAAGCACTGATCACCGAATTAGAATTATCTTCATCACTAGGCGCCAATCAGGTATTGGCATAGAGGGCTTCCCAATTGATTGTTAATTAAATGCAACATATTTATTGTGTCAAAGGAGAAACCATGATGAGATACCACCAAAAAGAAATTGAGGTTATCTCTTTGGTCATTTTAGTTAAAATAATGAGAATCCCCAGACTTGAGAATGCTTGAGCAGATGGTCTTGCTCGGCTTGCCACAGCAACTCCAATAGAAATCATACGAACAATCCCAATGGAGATTCTTGCCTATAAAATCATCAATGGAATGGGAATTAGTGTCGTATCTGTGGAGTTAGGTCCTCCCTGTATGGGCCCGATTAGAGAATACATCGAGCGAGGAACACTGCCATCCGACCAAAAGGAAGCCAAGAAAATAAGATACAAAGTAGCCAATTATGTGGTAAAAAAAGGTGTCCTATATAGGCGAGGATACACTATTTCATTACTTCATTGTGCTCATCCAAATGAGGTCAATGATTTGATCAAAGAGGTGAATGAGGGTTCATGTGGTGCACACATAGCAGGAAGGTCTCTGAGAAAAAGAATAACAATGTAAGGTTACTACTGGTCGATGATGGAAGCAGACACTACACCAAAATGCTCATTTAGTAACACACTATTTTTAGTATTACTAACAATACTTTACCATTACTATTTCTTACAATATAATACCGTTAGTAATCTTAAATAAGTGTTACTAATATTAGTTGAATATTTTAAAAGTAATTTTTTATCTGAAAAAGCAGGTTAATAGTTTTCTCCAAGGACGACTCTCTCCAAAACTTCCCCAAACCCAAAGCTCTTCAAACCGCGAAGCAAAATCGTGACCTAGGGTTCCAAAATTTTGCACCTTCAAATCTTTGAAGCTTCAAATCTCGACTCAAATCTTCATACCTTCAAAGCTTCATACCTTCATATCGTGACCCAAATCGCGACCTAGGGTTCTTCGAAGCTCACTAAATCGCTGACATCCTTGTGATTTGGGAGAACTAGGTACGTTTCTCTCTCTCTCTCTCTCTCTCTCTCTCTCTCTCTCTCTCTCTATATATATATATATATATATATATATATATATATATATATATATATATATATATATATATATATATATATATATATATATATCGTGGTATTTTTTCTGGTGGTTATGTTGGTGATTAAGATTAGGACAAGATACTCTTTGAACTTTCAATTAGGCATTTGTTACTTTGTTGTTTTCATTAGCAGTGCCTATGCGCCAATATATGACAGATATTATTTTTGGCAAGAAAGTAACAAATGTATTTTTGTTATTGTTATTGGGTACATACTTTTTGTATTTTTCGGTTCAAGTTTTTGATTATTTTGTATTAAATCCAAAGCTTAGAATGTTTTTTATATACTGATTTATAACATTACTAGACGTGGTATTTAATACCCTATTATACTATTAAAACACATAATTTTATATAACTAAGGAAATTGCACCCCTCCCCTGAACTTTAAGGTTTGTTCTAACAAAATTACATGTTGTAACTGTGATTTTTCTTATGTGTATCAATAATTCTATTATTTTTATATAATCATATAACTTGTGTGTAAACCATATTTTTTTGGTAGTGCAGAGTGTCACAAACATTGAACAAATAGTGGATGAATGAGAGGAATAGAATAAGTGAGGTGTACACAAATGGATTTGCGTCTTTTATTAATTTTGCAATTGCAAACAATGTCCATCAATTCTCAACCTTTCCTTATCCATGTGTTAAGTGCCGAAATAAGAAGCATTTTACTGCGGTAGATATCAAGGGTCATTTGATAATGCACGGTATAGACATGGCATATACTAAGTGGGTTTTACATGGTGAAACACTATCATCGAATCTAACATGTCCCGTAGTAGATACTATTGATTGTGAAGGACATGATGAAGCTGATAACAATGAGAATGAAAGGTTGCGAAACTTAGTTGACGCATGTTACGGAGTGCACGAACAACATTGTGTAGAACTCGATCAGGAAGTATTCTCTGAAAAATCGTATGTCGGCAATGAGAAGTATGATTAATATAATAAATTAGCGATGGAGAAATTGTACCCTTCATGTGAGGGTTCTGAGACTACTCTCTCTGCAGTTGTTGAATTGCATAATTTGAAAAATAAGTTTGGTTGGTCTGAAAATAGTGTGACCTCTCTCTTGTCGGTTTTAAAGAGGTGGCTTCCAAAAGGAAACACATTACCAGAAAAATATCCGCACATTAAGAGAATGATGAAAGACCTAGGTATGAAAGAAAATTACATTCATGCTTGCGTTAACAACTGTATTTTATATTGGACAGAGAATGAAGATTTGTAGGAATGTCCTCAGTGTGGAGAACCGAGATATGCAGTGACCTCAAAGAAAGGGAAGAGGATATGCAAAGATCCGATGAAAGTGTTGAGACATTTCCCTTTAATTCCAAGGCTAGTGAGATTGCACACTATACCTTGGATAGCGCATGAAATGACATGACGCCATCGGGCAACAAGTTCATGGGATTATCAGCGACATCCTTGTGATTCATCCCAATGGAGAATGCTAAAAAGTAGATGGCTCGATTTCGCCGAGGAAGGGCGAAATGTTTGTCTTGCAATAGCAACAGATGGGTTTAATCCCCATGGTATACAGTCTAGTAGTTATAGTTGCTGGCTTGTCATGACCGCGCCTTATAATATGGGGCCTTTTTTATGCTTGAAGCGTGAGTTCTAAATTTTATCTTTGCTGATTCCTGGGCCAAAGGCACCGGGTCAAGACATTGATGTTTTTCTTCAACCATTAGTAGATGAGTTGAAACAACTATGGGAAGGAGTTCCATCTATTGACATGCACAAAATGCAACCTTTTACGCTGAGAGCTATGTTGATGTGGGGGATTCATGATTTTCCCGCATATGGAAACTTATCTGGGTGTGTAACACATGGTTACAAAGCATTTCCTATTTGTGGCGATGACACTCCATCCATTTGGCTAGAACATAGCATGAAGATAGTTTACACAAACTATCGTATGTTTCTTAAAAGCGATCATCGTTTTAGGAGTGGTAAAGGTTTGGGACTTAGGACACAAGAAGTTGGATGCCCCCCGATTTGACTAAACGGAGATGCACTTGTTGAGAAGTTAAGAAATATAAAGTATGTACTTGGAAAAGTCTCAAAAGTTCTCGCTAAGAAGATAAAGTCTAATAATGTTAATGGGAGTGCTAATGTTGAAGTTAAAGAAGCTTGGTATAAAAAATCTATTTTCTTTGATTTGGAATATTGGCCATATCATCAAGTTCGGCATGTCCTTGATGTGATGTACATCGAAAAGAATGTTGCAGAGCATTTGATAAACACAATTCTTGATGATAATAAAACAAAGGATACTGAAAAGGGTCGATTGGATATGAAGGGTATGGGCATACACAGCGGTCAATGGCTTCATGTTGATGGACGCACCGGAAAAATGATAAAACAAACAACACCATTTATCTTGGATAAAGAAGAAAAAAAACAATTCTGCCAAATTTTGAAGGACTTAAAGCTTCCTACCAGTTTTTCCTCTAACTTAAGCAATATAGTAAGTCTTAGTCCCCCATCTTTGCACTCCTTAAAGTCGCATGATTATCATGTCATAATTGAACATCTGTTACCTGTGTTGCTCCAACATGCCTTTCGAAACATCGAGATTTAAGAAGAGCAATCCAATAAATAAGTTTGTTCTTTAACATGTTGTGCTCTAAGGTCCTAATTCGGCAAGATATCCAAAGAGCCAAATATATGGTTGTTGAAGCATTGTGCGTATTGGAAAAATATTTTCCACCTACGTTTTTTGATATTAGCATTCACCTCACTGTGCATCTAGGAGATGCAGCCCTGGTTTGTGGACCCACCGACGCTCATTGGATGTACCCGTTCGAAAGGTGATTTTTTTTACCTTTTAATATAGTAAAATATGCCCCATTTAAGTTAATAATGCTTGCTATTTATTTTTATTACCTAATACAAATAGGACGATGAAGGATTTCAAAGATATACCCAGCAATAAGTGATATGTTGAAGGTTCAATTGTAGAATCCTACGTTGTTGCTGAATCTGTTAGATATTGCATGGAGTACATGCCAAATCCATCTGATGGAAATCATAAACGCTCCCGTGAGGCCTTTTTAGAGGAAGGTGGAGAGTTCTCTAATGAAGGACCTTTGCTTGATGATAAGACTATAACATTGGGACCCGTACAGTTTCAACAAATACGTCGATGGGTATTATTTCGACTAAATGTTGATGGATTTCAAGAGTACTATAGGTTTGAGTTCGTTTGTTTGTTTATAGTTAAGAATTAATTATCATTTTGAGTTATAATTACTTATATCAAACTACATATTGCAGTGAATATGAAGCATCACTGAAATTCGTGTCTCGTTCTAAAGGGAAGGGGATTGAAATGACAGAAGTGGAGAAACAAACTTCTTTTATCCCTTGGTTATCCGAGAAGGTGATTATATAAATACTAATATTTTTATTAATCTTTCCATTAAGTATGATGAGAATTGAAACATTGTAGTAATTATGATTTGTTTTCATCAAACAGTTGCTGAAATTAGGAGAGACGAAGACAAATGAAACATTGTGGCGGTTAGTTCAAGGGCCGCAATTCAAGGCTAAAACATATCAAAAGTATCGTGTAAATGGTTTCGTATTCTCTCCTAAGTATCACGACGATACTGTTGTCACACAGGATAACGGCGTTTGCTTGAAGGCATGGACACAATTTCGAGCTAAAAAAAGTGATAAGAATCTCACAAATACTTGGACTATGTGGTATGGAGTTATCAAACAAATTATTGAGCTGGACTATACCTTGTTTAAGGAGGTGGTATTTTATTGTGATTGGGTGAGAGTGGAGGATAAGACTAATGGTTGTAAGCTTTATCCGGACTCCAACTTAGTGATGGTAAATTTTGATAAGTTTAAGAGCATTGATAATGTGTATGATGAGCCTTCCATTCTCGCATCCGAGGCTAGTCAAGTATTCTATTCGAAAGATTTTAAAAATCCCAATTGGTGGGTTGTTATAAAGTCACCTAAGAGATTGACGAGTCAAGTGGACGACTTAGAGACACCAACAATCTTCCAATCTATTACTGAAGACCAACCGCACTTGGAAAGTTTGCTCAAGCAATACGACTCGATTTAGTTGTTTTAATATTTTCTTTTGGATATTGTAACCGTTGAAAGTTGTTTTGTTTTACCAACATGACTACATTTTGTTTTACCCCATTGCTAATATATAAATTTATTAGTGGTATGTTAACCGTTGAAAGTAGCGTCTTGTGATTTTAATGATATCATCTTGTGATTTCTATATATATCTCTATCAATATGCTAATGTTGTATTAATATGATAATTCAATGCATATTATTTTATAACAGTTATTTCTATTGTTGGCATCTATTTTTTGTTTTGGCAGCACTGTATTGGGCATCATGGCTTCAAGTGCAAGTGGTGGTTAGAAACAACAAACGTCATTAACACCGCAACAAATATCATCCACTCCGCATCAAGAAAATAAAAAGAGGCAAGAAGAAATGGATAAAAAGGCTAAACAATTACAATATATGACCCAAGATGGTAAAATGAGAGTCACCGTTCAAGTGGATGGGAGTGTAGTCGGTCCATGGAGTCAGAGATGGAGCACTCGGGTTGGTGATCTTGTTAGATCTTATATTCCTATTAGTTACGAAGATTGGAGAGTTTTGCCAAACAATTACAAAGATGATGTTTGGAATTCTTTAATGGTAGGATTTGAGTTAGATGTTGAACCGGAGGTGGCTCGCCCGCTGATGGAGAAACGGTTTGCACAGAAGTTTAGGACACACAAAAGTAATATGAGATGTTTTTTTCCTACCGAAGACAATCCTGGAGTCCTACCGGAAGGTGTTGATCCCAACATATGGATATTATTTTGTGAGAACGAAAGGAAAGCGAAAAAGAAGTCACAAAACATTCAAAATGCCAAGAATCGAACCAATTTAGAATATTCCCATACCCTTGGGCGTCGCACCTATGCTGCTTTGCAATATGAAATGGTATGTATCATAATGTTTTTCAAATATCAACACTACTTTTGTGTATAACATGTGATATTTAAATTGTAGGTTCAATCGAACCCAGAAGAAGAATTAACGCAAGTAGACACATGGCTTGCGGGACACGAGGACAAAACGGGGAATGCCTTAAACAGTGCTAAGCTTTACTATGTGCGTATTTACATGAATAATAATAATATTTTTAGTATTATTTATTGCGTTTATTAATGAAATTTTCTCATTGGATAGGATAAAGTAAAGGATGCGATGGAGAAAAGAAAGAGAGTGAGTGGAGAGGGTAGTAGCAAGAGCCAATGCATAGAGAATGATGAATTGATAGAGGTTTTTGGGAAGGAGAAAAAGGGAGGAGTTCGTGGAGTTTGTCCCCAAATTTTGAAGAAGCAGTTGATGCATTTAGGGGTGGCAAATGCCAAACTTAAACAAAGAAAGAAGGCAAATGATGATGTGGATGCATTGAAGGGAGATATCATCTCTTCCGTCAATAGAAGATTTGAGGAAAATAACACACAAATTATGGTATATATGTATTTTATATAATTTCATTTATTAAAAAGATTTATTTAGGTATAACAGATATTAACTTACTATTGTTTGATTCTTTTTTTCATAGGATGCTATAGAACGTTTGGTTGATGCCTTCAATGCTCAAAACGGAAAGGGTCCACCAATCACACCGATAAGTGATCATGCATCCAATATAAGTCTACAACATAGGAATCTCTGTCAAAATTTGGATAATGTTTTTGCATCCGCTTCTCGTCCTGTTTGCGCGACCACACCTTCTCTTACCAACAATCCCAAAGTAATCTTGCTTGATAGGTATAATGAGGAACTGGCAAAGGGGTATGTCGTGACAGATGCAACAAAGGATATATGTCATGGTAAGCGAGTTGGAGTCGGGGAGAGGAAAGTATATGTGGAGGAAGTGATGAAGCCGGATGCTAGGTTGTTTGATGCTCCTCAAGGTGACCAATTCACTTTTGCTGACCTAGTCTTGGGGGGATATTTGATTTGGCTGGAGTGTTGGCTTAAATATGTTTAGTTTATGTTATGAACTTTGTTTGAGCTATCTATATGTGGACTTAGATTGTATTATGCGTTTGTTATGAACTTTGTTTGAGTTATCTATATTTGGACTTAATTTGCAATATTTGTCGTTGTGAACTTTGTTTGGATCTATCTATATTTGATTTGGAATTAATTTGGACTGTCTTTTTTTATTGTAAAACCCCTTTTAACTCTGCCAATGCTAATATTTATTTGAGTATTGCCGGTCCCAAGCCCGGATAAAGGAGGAGGGAAAGGTCATTGATTTGGTTTCTTTATTCTCATTCTTCATTTTGTTATCATTCTTCATTTTGCTTTTCTTTCTATCACAAATGTCACTCATTTTTCTTTTCTTTATGCAGGGACTCAGAAATCAAATGAGTTGCTTGGTCAGTTTCGAAATAAGGGATATGTTCATATAGAGATAATTCTTGTCACTTAAATGACTCGTTATAAACCTCAATTTGTAAGCTTCTTGTAGAATTCTTGTTCATGAAGTGGATGATTTATGTTTCAAAATAAATCAAATATATTATCTTGAAGTTGAAGGACATTCATAGCAGTAAACCGCACTTCAAATATATTTTTTTGAATCTAGATGCTTGGATTTTGAACTATAGAAACTGTCAGACCTGCAATGATGCTCCTGAACCGATTTGGGGACTGATCATTGTTTTTAACTTCAGTTAGCTCCCTGCTTAGGAATGCATTCTTGATTTCAAATGCTCAGGAAATGAAGTTGACATCCTCAGTTAGCTCCCTACTTATATAGTTATATGTATGTTTTTACAAATGGTGAAAGTGAGACGAGAGCTCGAGGAATGCAGAAAAATAAATACTGGCATAATCATAGCAGCGATTGAGAGATCAATATGAGGGAAGAAAATCCAGATAAGTTGATTCAAGGCTCCTACCCCGCCCTTGTCCCTCCTCAGCTCAACCCCTACTAGACTAGTCTGACTGTGCAACGCGTTGCCTGTGTTTATATTTTCTTCACAACCTCTTTAAAGGAAATGAGAATTCCGCACAACTGAGATTACTTGCGAAATCAAATAAGCTAGAACACCTTATTGTTAAATGATATTTTGTATGTTATTTTCATGAATCATGATGGAATCAACTGGAGTACTTGAGTATTTTTGTTGCAAAATTCTTAATAACTCATTTCAATGGCTACATGTAAACTCAAGACAGACCTGTCTTCACTCGAGTATATTAAGAATCCCAAAAATAAGTTCATGAAGTTAATTTTTAGGTTGAGTTCATTAGAATGGACTATTCAATGTGTTTGAACGCTGTAGATTATCTATTATGTGACATAGTTTGCAAAAATTTTCTTTTATCTATTTACGCATCTTCGTTTTCTTAACTTAGTTTGTAATTTGTGTTTTAAATCTTTTAGTTTGACATTAAATCATTTTGAGCTTCCAAATGTTGCTTGCTAGTGTAACCAAGGAAAGAAAATTAAGTTTAATTGTAATGTCTTATGCCTTTTTAGTTTCAGACATGAATTCTAAATTTAAAATGCCTTAATTATATGCAGTTCTTAACCTTCCTGAAGATATGGCATGCCTTAATTATATGCAGTTCTCTTTGACTGTAATGCCAGGATTAGGCAGGAATAGGATCTTGCACTTATCAATGTGCTCATGGTAACTGCGTTCAATGTTATTGTTGTTTGGTCGCTTGCTCCTTGTCGTTAATATGGCAGCACATTCTGTTTCGATTTGCAAAATACATTGCAAAAGCTCACAAACAATGTCTTTGAAAAGAGCTATTCACTTAGGTAGTTTGACTTTCAAAAGAGACTCCACTCTTTCTTCTACAAGGCTGCAGAGTTGTGTATGGTTGGGTTAACAGCTGCGGCAGCACAAGGCGCTTTGTCAAATCTTGTGGCAAGTAAAAAGGAAGGAAGGTAAACAACGTTTGACTCAGTTATGATATCATGCTCTGTTATCTATATATTATTATTTCACCCTTTGTTTTGATTAGTTACTCCACATGCGCACCAAAAACCAATGTTTGAAACCACTTTTCCATACAATATGTTATTCGGACACATTATTTGATCATAAATATAAGCCAAGTCTCAATTGAATACGTACTCATCTTCTGCAGCCATGTAGCACGGCAGTATGTATCAAACCTGATTTTGATTTTTTCCTTGCATTTCACAAACCTCCAGTGTATATTGACCTGATTACTGAAACAATAGTTGATTGTAGGATTTGTGCTGGTTGCAATGCTGAAATTGGTCATGGATGATTTTTGAGTTGCATGGGAGGTGTTTGGCACCCTGAATGTTTTCGGTGCCATTCTTGCAATCTACCGATATCTGATCCTGAGGTCTAAATAAACTCCAAGTATATATTGATATGGTTAACTAATCGTTTGGATCTCCATCATTTTACTCTTTATGTTCCATTTGGTTCTGGGTAATATGTTTTCATTCAGGTTAAAAGTAAAATGATGGAAACTATTTTCATCTATTGAGTCAAAATTTTGTTTGTTGAAATCGTTAGTAACTCTGCATAGTATATACATAATACATATCGAATAATTTAGAGAGAAATAGCAAAATGTAACTCCAAATAGATGTTCACTTTTATGTTTCACCTTAAACCTAATGCTGCATTGATGTTGGTTGTTCCATAAGTTGTTAGGGATCATATTTTTCATATATATAAATCCTTATTTCCATCATAAGCATTATTTGAATGTTGTGGTTGAACTGATGTTAATGTTCATTGCTCTAGTATTCTATGTTTGAGAATCATCCATACCACAAAACCTTCTATAAGGAGCGCCATCACCCAAAATGTGATGTTTGCAATAATTTTGTAAGTCTTCTTATGTTAGACAACAGTTACATTTATCTGCAAAGAGATATTTTATTATTGGTATATGTTCACTGATGTCTGACAAGAACGTGTAAACGTTTTTTTATTTCCAGTCCTTATACATTTTGTTTATTTTGAAAACATTGAAGATGTTTTTGGACAGTCACAAATGATGGTTTAGGTTGATTTTGAATGTCCTTTCCTTTCCCTTAATTTAGAACCAAATTAGCTTTTATGTAATTTGGTATACTATCTAGATATCTAGATGTGCCTCTTTTGTTATCTTCCGTGTATCATAATAACAATATGTCACCCTCTGGCCTTTATGTTTATCCTTGTACATATCCCAACAAATGCAGCTGGTCTTATTGAGTATAGGGCACATCCTTTCTGGATACAAAAATACTGCCCCTCACACGAGCATGATGGGACTCCTAGGTGTTGCAGCTGTGAAAGAATGGAGGTCAGTTGAAAGATAATGCAATCACCCTCGTCCTCCCCCCCCCCCCCTCACCCCCCACCCCATAAAAAAAATAGTTTAAATGATAGGACACCTTATAAACATTCTTAACTGAGTTAAGTCTATGCAGGCAAGAGACACTAGATATTTGTTACTTGATGATGGTAGAAAGCTGTGTCTGGAGTGTCTGGACTCTGCAATAATGGATACTCATGAATGCCAACCTCTTTACCTTGAAATACAAGAATTTGATGAGGGACTTAATATGAAAGTGGAACAACAAGTACCATTGCTGCTGGTCGAGAGACAAGCGCTAAATGAGGCCATGGAAGGAGAAAAAAATGTGAGTGTCTTGCATTGAATTATCTTTCTTCTGAAAAACATTGAACTCCTCTATTTTTACAAATTTTTTTATGGTGATTTATTAATTATATTGTAATGTCGGTAGGGTCATCATCACATGCCTGAGACTAGAGGACTTTGCTTGTCCGAGGAACAAACTGTTAGCACTGTAAGAATTTCTAACCATGACATCTTACCTTTAACAATGAATTGATTTCTCATATGTAAATCTTTATATGGATAAAGCTTAAAAGTACAAAGAAACCTTGAGAAGGTAACAAGGCAGTTCTCAAGTATGGCCTTAAGAGGACTCTTAATCACATTCGGCTCACAGGAAGCTTTCCTTGCTGAATCCAGTGGCCATCTTTTCTGCTTTACCCCATCACAGATCTATACAATTGCTTGGCCCTATCATATTATTTCTGTAGGACCAATTGGGAACCCCAATTCCATGCTCATAAAGGGTCTGTTTGGAAGGACCAATTCAGTTGAACTAATTCAGTTTAATATCTGATCTAAATTTTGTTTTAGAATTGGAGTTCACAGACATAATCCAAAAACAGTTTGTTTCATAGCTCGAGGCATGGAATTAGGGTCTCATACACACTGAATAATAATAAATGCGGACACTACGCAGGAAATGATGCAATCCCTAAAGGGGCACCACATGTTTTACATTTATGTTTTATACTTCTTAATAGATAGGGGAGAAACTGAATATATTTAACGAATGTGTTTTCTTTTGTACACGACTCTCTTTACCGTTTACTGGAGATCTCTACTGTTCATTTTGGAATACGTCGTGTTTGATCAGATTTCACTTGGTTACAGAAACATAGTTTGGCTGGTTTACTCCTTTACTTGGAGGAGATTTTGGCAACCACCCTTTTTTTCTCAAATCATTTCGTTTTAGCCTAATATTTTTTAAGCCCAAGTGAAGTATTTGGTTTCCAATCAGAAAGAACAGGGTTCAAATTAGCCATGGGAAGAGAAACTCGAGCTGGAGACCAATTAAAGAGTTATTTTCATGGAATCTCTTAGAAGTTACTATTGCAACCAAAGAAGAAGCCTCTTGCTAATTTCAAACTCCGTGTGCGGGTCATAGCCATTATACAATGAAAAAAAACACAAAGTAAATTGCAGCATTATAGAAATTATTTATAATGAAAAAATTTGGAGTCGGTGATATAAAATATGTATGCACTGTGATAAAATCCATGGAGGAGTACAAGACTGCCATTACCACCAATGCTAAGGTGGCCTGCCTTATCTACGACTAAACTCACTAGCGCATCTCAAGTAGTAACTTCTTCTTGGAATCAATGAAAACATATACTTGTATATCAGTTTATATAGTTAGTCCTAGCACACGAAATTTATTTTATCAGGCTTTTATTGTAGCAACCATAGGTAAGAATTTGATGCATCTGGTTCCCTTGTGACAGTTTCTCATTTTAATTCCATGGGCTTCCAAATCGGTATATATTTTATGTCTTGTGATCGATAATATATATCTCATTAGTATTATTGCGAGCCTTGGAGGGTGAGTTACTTTAAATATTAGTTTATCGTGCCAAAAACTCTATGAGGTACATATCTATGAAGCGTAAGATACTGTTAAAAAAAAAACAAAACACGAATAACATGATTTATTGCAGTTGAAAAAAAGATGAGAGATAAAAAAATCTCTTTAACATCTTTCACGTGTAATTTATTTACACGCGTAATTTATGGTTTTTTGAATTGCTAATTAGCTCATTTGGGATGCTACATTTTTCTATTTTTGCAGTGTTGGTGTTAAGAAATCAAATGATGTTACACTTTGAGTATGGATCGACTCTGCTTGTGCAGAAATTAAGATCGACCTGTGCAGAAATTAAGTTCTACTGAATCGTGTTTGGAGAATAAGGATCGACTCAGATAAATCTTATTCTATGGCCGGCACAGGCTCGTCCTAGGAAATAGTAGATACCAGTCTCCCCATCCGCTTCCGTGATTGAATTACCCCTCACCAGAATTACGGAGAATGGTAAATACCAAAAGGTAATGTGTAAAATGCTTGTATTTCATTAAGTTGCATAAGTTTGGTGTTATGATTACCCTGCAGCCTATGATAGATGGTTCCAAGATTGATGAATATAAGTTCAAGTTGGGTTTTCATCTACCCAGCTCAAATAGTAAACTCTTTTTTTTTATTAAAGAAGGTTTCAATTGTGATTTAGTTTCTTAAATGGTGCAGTACATGACAGTCAAAATCAATATTGGAGCTTTGGTGGCCCTCATCTTTTTGTCCTTTGTTGTTTGTTGGTTGCCGTTTTGGCTTGGCGCAGCATGTGGTCCTGCTTATGGTTCATCTTAGGATGATTTGTCTCGATTATTGGGGTTCTTGGTTTGTTGTCCTTCGCGCTATTTCACACTAGATCTGGCATGTTCACCATGGGCACTGTGTTGCCACAGTGGAGTTTTGTGCCGGTAACGGATGCGGGTTTCAGATTGGTCATTGGATCTTTTCCCGTTAGACTCGTGGGCCCTTTTGGGCCAGATCTTGCTGAATGGCCTTTCCCTTCTTGGATGCTGCATATTTTGGGCCTCTTTCTATGGGTCGGTGTGTCTACCTCTTTGGGTGGGATTGATAGTTATATTTTTCCTTTTTGGGATGCCTTTGTTTAGGGCTTATTTTCCTTTCAACGACTGTTTTGTCGCTTTGTATTGTTTTTTTATTTCCGTATTTTGTTCGGTCTGATTGGGGCTTCACACCCCAAGTGTCACATTACTATTTTGAGATGTATGTTCTTTTGGCTCCTGTCTCTTGTTGGCTACTTGCATTGTGTTCACTAGTCACAAGAGGGTATGCCCGGTCTATTGTTGTACTTATTTTTATTTATTTATACATTTTATATATGGAAAATGTATTAAGTTGGAGGTAATGAGATGGATTTGCGGAGGGCCCTTGAAAAATATTTTTTTTAAATATGTACTAAAATTAGTAACATAACTTCACCGTTACTAATTATAAATTCCGTTACTAATTTTGAACTTTTTGGTTACTATTAGTAACAAAATTTGTCCGTTACTAAATTTGAATTTTCCGTTACTATTAGTAACACAACTTTAGCGTTATTAATTTTGAATTTTACCGTTACTATTAGTAACAGATTTTACCGTTACAGATTTTAAATTTTACCGTTACTATTAGTAACAGAATTTTACCGTTACTAAATTAGAATTTTACCGTTACTATTAGTAACAGAATTTTACCGTTGCTAATTCTAATTTTTCCGTTACTATTAGTAACAGAATTTTACCGTTACTAGCTTCGTGCCCCACACCTTTTTTCTAACGGAAAAATTGTGTTACTAATATATTTAGTAATGGTAAAATTGTGTTACTAATGCCGTGTTTTGGTGTAGTGAGATCGTGTTGCTTTCACTAAGAAATACGCTTAATGCTAAAAATTTCCTACCATCCATAGAATACCATGATCCAGTCTAACACCTATTACTTTTCCATGGGCTTTCTCTATACGGGTAATTGACCTGGTCGGACCATTGTCGACCACCAAAGGAAGATTCAAATACCTGGTTATAACTGTTGACTACTTTACCAAATGGGTAGAGGTTGAATCACTAGTTGATATGCCTTATCAAAGAGTGTTCCAGTTCATATGGAATAAAATCATTTACAGATATGGCATGCCTTATGCCTTCATTACCGACCATGGTACTCAGTTTGATAATGAAGAATTTAAAGAATATTGTATTCGGTCAGGCATCTAGAAACTTCATTCAACACCTAGTTATCCATAATGTAATGGCCAAACAGAGGTCACTAATAAAACCTTGTTAGATGGGTTGAAGAAAAGGTTGGATGAAGCTAAAGGCAATAGGAGAAACTCCATACAGGCTAGCCTTTGGCACTGAGGTAGTAGTTTCAGTGGAACTAGGCTTGCCCACTCATAAGCTACTGAACTTTGATTCACCTAAGAGTGACCTTATGAGGCGATTAGATCTGGAAATGATAAATTAAGTCCGAGAACATGTTGATATTGGGATGACTGCCTATCAACAACGGACTTCAAGGTTTTATAATTGAAGGGTCTAGCCGACCAGAATCAAAGAGAACTAGTACTTAAGAAAGTAATCCATAAGAACAATAAGCTGGAGCCTAATTGGCATGTTCCATACCGTATATTAGCAGTTATACGTCTAGGAACCTATTGATTGAGACTTTGGAAGGGGAAGAATTCAAAAATCCTTGGAACGCATATCATCTATGCAAGTATTATCAGTGATTCTTTTTGAAAATTCCAGCCTTAATGTAATTTCTTATTTTAGTTAATTAAATTTCAATTTTTTTTATTGTCAATCATTTTTGTGTTTTGTTTTTCAGAGTATGGCGATTACACCTAATTACACTATAGGATGAGAAATTTTGAGCAATTTTTATTTACAATGGATAGGCAAGCAATTTTTTAATTCAAAGTTTTCAAAAAGTTCCTCAGCCGATAAGGACATCGTTCAAACATTTCCAAACTTTTCCAACTTTAGAAAAATTATCAAAAAGTTCCTCGCCGAGAAGGGCATGCTCAAACTTCTCTAAACTTTACTAACTTCAGAAAAGTTCTCAAAAAGTTCCTCGCCGAGAAGGGCCCGGTTCAGATTTTTCCAAACATTTTCAACTTCAAAAAATTTCGAACTTCATGTATGATTTTTCCTTAACAAGTCACGGACAAGAAGTCAGTAAAACTTCTTAATTAGATGTTTTACCTGACCAAGTTAAATTACTGGAAGAATTATACATTCTTAATACACTTGGTCGCCACTGATAACTAATGCTACAACTTAGTACAATAAAGCTATTTACAGTTTTATCTAAGAGCTTTAGTTGAATCTAAGGCCGTATACATGATTCAAACATGAATCAAATATTATTAATTGAGCAAGTTATTTAGTCTATAAGACGATTAACTAATCTTTATACATTACCTAATCAATAAAAAAGATTAATAACAACCATAAGCTTGAATAAAGAGAACTCAAATTAATTCCATTTCATTGATCACAATGTATTACAATGGAAATTAATAAGAAAAAACCAATATAAGAAAAATATCAATTTATTTTGCTGGGCATTTTCCTTGGGCCTTGTCCATTCTTGTAAAAGGATCATCAAGACTATATCTCCTTGTCCATTCTAAGAAACTTGGGTTATTCCAATGCCACATGTCACTGTTTGGATCAAACTTCAGCAAAATCAGTAAGTTGGTCCTCCCCCATTTGTAGTCTTCACGATTTCTTTGAGCCAGATGATCATTCATGTGGGCTAAAGCCTCATTATAGCCATCCATCCAGACTTCTCTAGGCTTTTTGTGAAATTTAAATGTAAGTCGCTCCGCCTGATTTTGAAGATTCTTAAGGACATTATCATTGGCTTTCAGTTGAGTAGCTTGGTCAGTAATGTTATTATCTTTGGCCTTCAAATGGGCAGCTTGGTCGACAAGAGTCTTTTTAGTCATTTCTTCCTCAGGAATTTGTCGGATAACTACCTTTTGCCTAGAAGTTTACCTAGGTTTAATTTTATTTTTATGCAAAGTCTCCTATTTTTCCACGAGTCTTGCATTTTCATTCTCAGTAAAGGAAGCTCCTTCATTGCGACCAACAGCAGTTGATCTCTTCAATCTTTCCAGTTCATCCCTCAATTCATTATTCTCTTTCTCCAACATTGCCGTAAGGGATCTAGTATTCTCGAAATCCTACTTTAAGGAAAGCTCCTTGTTGTTCAAGGTAGAAGTGATATCCCTCAATTTGGTTTCAAAACCCCAACCTTCACTTAAAGATTTATACTTGGCCTCATAGTCATAATGAAGTAAGGCCATGGATTACTTGTGATGTCGTTGCAATTACTCATTAATCTCATAATATGCAGCATTGTTAGCCACAGCTCTGTCATATAGACAATGGATATGAATATATGACTCTTTCACTTAGTCAGACGCATCTGAGTCGAGCAACCCATTCAAGTATTTTTCAGTCATAGGAACATGGCCAGCCTCCAGGAAATTTTTACTTCATATGAGTTGGTTAGATTTAGGAGAAATTATAGCCTTTTTTCCTAGCATCAAAGTGGAAAGTTGCAAATACACGAGTTTGTGGAAATCCAAGAGATCAAAGAACACAAGAGGTAAAACAACACAGTTCAACAAAAACTACAAATCATTATAAGGCATGGATAGTAATTAAAGATAAAGCCCATTCTTTCATTAATTAATAAATGAATTACAAGAGTGGATACATCTTTAAGAAATAAAGGACAAAGAAAAACAAAAAGATAAACTTGCTAGACATTCTCCTTGTCTTGGGCTTGATTTTGGCCAGCAGCAAGTTGGTCGGCACTAAAACTTGGCACCACTGACGACTTAATGGGCACCACAAAAGATTCCCCAGATCCTTCCTCATCATCAAACTCCTCATCCAGGTTAGGAGGAGTGCCAATATCATTCCTGAGTAAGAGTTCAAAGTTTTCTTCAATACAGAACACTTTCACAACTTCAGTCTAACCTTGTTTCAAGGACCATTTCTTTTCATACTCAATTTAAGAATAGGCGAAACATATGGATTTTTCCCATCCCTTATTAAATTCATCTTTGCCTTTGGAATTCAAAGCAAGCATCTCGCCTTCAGCAGCTTGTGCACTAGCTTTAGCATCTGGAAGTTTGTCCTTGGCAAGCTTGGTCGTGCCTTTAATATCATTTAGTTTTTTCTCGATAGCTTCATCTCTCACCTCAGCATCCTTATCTTAACTTCAAAAGTATTGGCCCTATCATTGGCCTTATTCAAATCCCCCTCCAAGGATTTCTATTTTGCTTCCCAAGCTTATCAGGATTCTGCCAGAGAATTTTTAAGACCTTCATAGGACTCTTCAACTTCTCCTGAAGAAGAACGCAGTTGATCATCCTTTTCCATCATCCGGTTAAAATCAACCAGGAACTGCAAGAAGGGTAACAGAATGAGACATTAGAAAAGTTCATCACTATGGAGGATAAAGGAGAAAATTAAGAAACTTACCAGTGCCAAGTTATGGAAAGCTCTTTCTATTAGCCTAGACCTAGGCATGGGGGATGACGAAGCTTTGTCAGTAGGGACTGTTCCAGATTTAATTAAACCCCTGGACAACACAGGGTTAATAGAAACAGAGGTTGACCTAATGCTAACCTGAATTTTTCCCTCTAATTCCAGTTAGTCGACGATCTTCTTTACAGCTAAGGCCTGATGCTCGACTGATTTAGTCTGTACCTATTTTGAAGAATCGAGAAATCCTCTCTTTATTCTCGTCAATTGGTGTTCCTCGGCTTGAGTCTCATCATCACCAATATGCCTCTTGTCACTTGCCTCAGACTTCTTTTCAATTGGCTTCTTGCCAGTATGAACAATCCTTTTAGGTTGAGGGGATAGTGGTGCTCCGATCAGATTGGACATTTTCTTCTTTGTCATGTCTATGGAACGAGAAAGGGGAATCTAAAAAATGTCAAAAGATTCAAAAGAGGAAGAAGTTGTAATACCCCGTATTTTAATGACTTTTAAAATGAGATAAATTAAAAGTAAATGGGTTAAATCAATAGGGATTAATTGGAATTATGTATGTGAAAATAATTGGAAATAATCCAGATTAAATATTACTAGAATAAAGTAATACTTGATTGACATTAAATACTACTTAGTGATTAAAAGTAATATATGATTATGACTTTATAAAAAATTTCAAGATTTATAAATACGATAATTAAGTCGGGACGCGCGTGTGAGTCGTATCTGGACTATAATTGAATGGACTAAAAAGTGAATCATTTTTATGTCATCTGAATGGTCATTTTGAGTGCGTCAAAGTGTTCGTAAGGGTTTAAATAGCAAGAAAAGTCTACCCGAGGGTTTGATTTGGGTAATGGGTCAATTTGGAACCGAATAGACATCCCAAAGAGGTATTTTGGTCATTTTACTTGAGAGATGAACAATACTTACAAAATTTGGGTATTTTTATATAATTTAAGAGATATGTTAGGCAAAGGTTTATTCACCAAAACTCTAAGAGACATCCATTAAGGAAAGGTAAAGATTTCTCTAGGAGAGGAAGGGTTGTTCTAGGAAAACCAAGGGACAAAGGCTCCTTACACCAGCACCGCCACCACCGGGGAGTAACCAGAAAAGAGATGAACACCATACAATAATCTTCGCCAAAGGTTTAGACCTACGAAATCAAAGGAAAGTGTTTTAACTCTTACAATACATATAGCATGTATGTTGTCTATGGTAGATAGAAAAAGATTTTATTTTAAAAGTTTTATAAATCAAAGATGAATTTTGATGATTGTGATTTAATCTTTGAAATGGAAACCAGGTAGGATTAATCCCTTGTTGATATTAGAATTAACATCACGAAACAAAGGTTTATTTGATGAAGAAATTTAGGGTTTATACGTGTTATTGAGTAAGAATGATAAAATGCAGATTTTCTGAATAAAAATGGGATTAACATGATTAATCGAAATTCCACGATGGTTTCGATATGATTTTATGTTATAAATCATGTACATACTTGGGTAAATCATTTGGGATGAATTCAAATGAGTGTAGGATCATTTGGTAAACATTTTGAGGATGAATTATGTTACAACCCGTAGCTAGAAATACGTAGAAAAAGGACGAACATTGTATGATAATTTTAGGACTGTTTTAAGTTAAAATTGATAGTGTGCATAAGTGTTCTTGTATAAAATCACATTCTGCATAACTTTGTAGTTTTAAGTTTTTTCAAAATCGGAGCAGAAAAGCCTCAAATTGTAATTTTATATTTTTGGGCGAAATGTAGCTTTATCGAGAAAAAGGATTATTGGGAATTAAAATATAATCAGGGCTTGTTATAATGAGTCTGGCTATTGGACCAAGAATTATGGACTGAAGTTAGCTACTGGAATAATTAATTAAATCCTTTCGGTTAACAAGAGATGTTAGGAGTAATAGGAAATGTGAATAAAATGTGAATTATTAGTTGATGGGATAAACCTGAAATATACTACGTGTGGGTTTTGTATATGGGGTGAGACTATACCCATTTGTTGATATATATATATATATATATATATATATATAGGAGGAACAAATACCGATAATAGGGCATAAGCACATCCCATATTACAAGTCTCATACTTTGTAATATGGGATGTGCTTATGCCCTATTATAGGTATTTGTTCCACCTATATATATATATATATATATATATATATATATATATATATATATATATATATATATATATATATATATATATATATATATATATAGGTTGAGTGTATACCTATATAATGATTTGTCTGTATGACATACCTAGCCTACTTTATATCGATGGGAGATTTGTGCATTGAGGGTAGTCATATCCTGATGAGCCTTAGGGGGGATTTTTGACTTGTTCTTCAAAACATAGGACTTAGGTTGGATTGCCATGTGTGAAAACAATGGTATTGAACGGTCATTTAGGTGCGTGGGTATGTGTGTAGCCCAAAGGTTTAGGACTATATTCCCCTCCAATATTTGTGTTTGTTATTTATGGTTCGAGGGATATAGCAAACCGAAAGTCCTTTGTATAGTGATGAGATGTACCCGGACATGATAGGAGAGTATGCATGCACTATAACTGAGTCTTGGGGTGCAATCTTGTATATATATAATAGAGTGAATTTATATATATACTTATGATATTATCTACTGCGTGAATTAAGTAGACATGAATGATAGTGAAATCTGAAATGAATTAAGTTAGTGAACACTTAATTATATTAAATTGAAAAAGTGCTTATCCATGTTAAAGAGAAATTAGATATATATGTATTACTCATATTGCGAGAGAAATACGTGGGAACAATATTGGGCTATGTTTAGATGTTATACTGGAAAGAACTAGTTAGCTTGGGAATAGTAACTGGTATGGTTTGAAGGTACGTTAGGCGTGCACATTAGATGACAGATGAGAATCTCAAGAGAAAGTTTGAGAATCTAACATGTACATAATAATTGCGTAACTGCACTTGTTAATCATTTGCTAGTTTTAAAAATATTTTACCATTGGGCTCTGACTCGTTTTCTTGAATACTCTCGCCTCCCTTTTATCTTCTATATTATGTGTCTAGTCACAGGAATGCCAGGCATAGAGGGTTGGATATTTGACGTACTATGGATGCTATGAGTTGCATACTTTTCTTAGTCATTTTCATTCTCTTAATTCATACATCCATAATAGTTAGTTCTTGTACGGTATGCGCCTAAGGATTCTAGTTATTTCGATTCCATCTCAGACAGTGGTATTACTTATGTCAGTTTTGATACATTCACTTTATTTGGATTGTTGTATTGAGATATTTAAACCGGCGAGTTTATTCCAGTTACATTTAATTCAGTTGTGATGTTACTTATCTATTATGCATTGTTGTGGAATGGATTACATGAAATTGTTTGTAATGGTAAAATAAGATTTTATTAAATTAAAATTGGAAATTTTTTAACACCATCTTAATTGAGTATTAGGTGATTAACAAAAAAAAATGTTTTTCGACAGTTATACTAAGAATGAACCAACTGTATACTATGATTTAATTGGCTATATGACTGATCACCCGGTATTTAATTGAGTGGGGTGTTACAGGTGGTATTAGAGCCTCAGATTCTAGAGTCCTTAGGATCTGTACAGCTATCTTCGTTTCAGTGTAACGTCCTTTGATGTAGGGCCTTATTATTTTGATTGTTTAATTCCTTCACGTATGAAGATTTACGTTTTCTTGCTATGAAACATAAGTGGTGAAATTCTTATACAAGTTCGGTCAGGCTTCGTACGCCGAACAAAATAGGACAGCTAATGAAGGTCGTTGACAAAATACAGCTGGAAAGTCTCAATAGGAGACTTAGTGTATTTTGGAAAATGTTAACCGAGGTAAAATTCACCATAATTATTGTTCAAGTTGACGACAATAAAGAAATTGCTTGGGAATTATAATTTCCTTAAACACCGTCGTTAGTGACAATGGTGCCATTCCAGACTCAACCAACATTTATCGGTGAAAGGTGGCGAAGTTGGAAGGATTTTATAAAAGAAAGAACATTTAAACAATGTGTGAAGGAAGAAGAGTGAGGGGACATGGAAGTATAAATACAAATGAAATTATATAGGGCGAAGTGTAGCAAACACCCATAATTTATGAAATTTCGACAACATCTTTCTCATAAGAGCAATCTTAAGTGATGGAAATTATACTTCGTATATAAAGAAGTTGGTATTGAGCTAAATGTGGAAATTGGGGTACGATTTGACTGTGAAATCGTCCATTTACTGTTGTAACAGAGATGCGAATGAAATTGTGAAATTTTGGACCTTATCATCAATGGGATGTACCTGAGAAAAATGAGTTACTTTTTGTTGAAGAGTTCATGATTTAAATACCCAGGTGTAAATGGAAAAATCAGATTTAGATGACTAATGACGATGTCGTCAAGGGTGTACGTTTATGAATCAATATCAATGCTTTCGTGAGAAAGGAGTAAAGGGTGTTGGGGAATTTGGTCGAAAAGTGAGACTAGGGTGAACGAGGATAGTAGAACACCACTTAGGGGCATACCCAGTAGGGGGACCCATATATATGGTTTAATTGAATATCTACTAAGTGGAGGCGGATTCAGTCAAGACTAGTATAGTCAATAACGAGTTCCATAGGGAAAGTGGAACCGAAGAAATCAGTAGAGCAACAATTGATGCTAGTACTGTTAGGTTCATAATGGTCTGTACGACCAGGGATAGGGGAAATGACACGAAAAGTTGTTCCAGGTGTAGAAAAAAAATCTGGGACTATTAATGTTGAATGAGTCCATAGAAATTGAGTGGAACCCATGAGACTGGGAACAATAGATGTAAATCCTAGGTATGGATATCATCATATATGTTTATGGGGTAGCAAAACCCACTGTTGACACCCGTAGGGAGAAATGGGTAGGATCATTAAGAATTATGTTATTATATACTATATTTGTGAGGGATGAATGTAGGATTTATTACGGTAATGTGTAGTGATTGATTTTCGAGTATTAAAACGATGGTAAATTATGCAACAATACTATTGTATTTGTTATTTCAGAGTGAAATGTATTAGTTCTATTAGGTGCTACCTGAAATAATATTGGGCCTAAGTGTATAAATTTATAGATGGCATTCTATACTTCGCATCTGTGAATATGTCGATGTGTATGGACTTGCTGCTGATGTGATTCAGGTTATATTGTGTTCTTAATTCGTGCGGAGAGAGATATTTCTCGTTATTTTCACTACACCAAAACTGGCGATTGGTCACGGCCAAAATCCCTGACCAAAGCTGTGGGTCGCGGACTTGGGTCGTGACCATTTCGGGTGTGACCATTTTCGTGGGTCGCGGCCCAAGTCCGTGACCAAAAAATGGTCACGGCCGAGATAGGTCACGGCAGATGGTCGTGGACTTGGTCCGTGACCCATGCCGTGACGGGTCGCGGCCGTCATCCGTGACAAATTGGTCGCGGCCTAAGTCCGCGACCCACGACCGTGACAAAAAAAAATGGTCGCGGACCTCATCTGTGGCCCATAATCGTGACAAATTGGTCGCGGCCAAAGTCCGCGACCCACAACAGTGACCAAAAAAAAAATGGTCGCAGTCCAAATTCGTGACCCACGATCGTGACGAAAAAAATGGTCGCGAACTTTGGCCGTGACCGATAACCGTGACCAAAAATATAAAAAAATGGTCGCGGCCCAAGTCCGCGACCATTTTTATGCGTGACGAAAAAAATAAAAATGGTCATGGACAAAGTCCATGATCATATTTAACTATAATTTTTTAAAAAATGTATTTTTTTTCCAATCCTAAAATTGGGGGTCCTGTGAGTGCACCTAAAATTGGGGGTCCAATCACAAACTGTGAATCAAGAACGTTGTTAAGAAACAAATATACATACAAACTTATAAATATTAAGCGTCTTAATAATTCACAAACCAAAAAAAAAATTGGGCATAGTTTCCTCTATTTTCTTGACATTCCAAAACCTGTAAATGTAAAACCTACTTATTATAAAGCCCGCACGACCATAACATTAAACAATCAAATTATAAAAGCCCACACGGCCATAAAACTAAACAATAAAAGCCCGCACGGCTGTAACATAAAAAACAAAATCCTGAATGTCCACAACATATAAACAATCTTCATGCTGTAGACCATTGCATCCTTTGTTTGTTCCGCGTGCAAAAATCCTACAAATGATAGGATACATAAAAAAAATATCAGTAACCAAATAGTTTTACAAAAAATTTAATCAAGCTGAAAAATTGCATATATGAGTTAAAATTATCAGTAACCAAGTAGAAATATGAAAATTACCGTCGTTTTGAGACCCGCAGCTGCGGGGTCAGTTCCTACGAGTTACAATGATCCCATGGGAGGTGTTAGTGCCACCCACGGGGACGTTTGGGGGCTGTTTCGAGTTTTCACCCTCTAACGTCATGTTTTACTTAAGTCTAGAAATATGCAAATCACCATCGTACTCTCAAACCGGGAGACCCACGGTTGTGGGATCAGTTTCTACGAGTTACATTGGTCCCGTGGGAGGTGTTGGTGCCACCCACGGGGACGTTCAGGGGCTGTTTTGAGTATTCACCCTCTAACGCCATGTTTTGCTTAAGTTAAGAAATATGCAAATTATCATCGTATTCTCAAACCAGGAGACCCGCGGCTATGGGGTCAGTTCTTACGAGTTACATTGGTCCTGTGGGAGGTGTTGGTGCCACCCACGGGGCTGTTTCGAGTTTTCACCCTCTAACGCCATGTTTTGCTTAAGTCTAGAAATATACAAATTACGATCGTACTCTCAAATCGGGAGACCCGCGGCTGTGGGGTCAGGTCCTACGAGTTACATTGGTCCAGTGGGAGATGTTGGTGCCAACCACAGGACCGTTCTGGGTCTGTTTCGAGTTTTCACTCTCTAACGCCATGTTTTTATGCCTAAGTCTATAAATATGTAAATTACCATCGTACTCTCAAACTGGGAGACGCGCGGCTGCGAGGTCAGCTCCTACGAGTTACATTGGTCACGTGGGAGATGTTGGTGCCACCCACGGGGCCGTTCGGGGGCTGTTTCGAGTTTTCACCCCCTAACGCCATGTTTTTAAGCCTAAGTCAAGAAATAGACAAATTATTGTCGTAGTCTCAAACTGAGAGTCCCGCGGCTGTGGGGTCAGTTCCTACGAGTGACATTGGTCCCGTGGGAGGTGTTGGCGCCACCCACGGGGCCGTTCGGGGGTTGTTTCAAGTTTTCCCCCTCTAACGTCATGTTATTAAGCCTAAGTCTAGAAAAATACAAATTATCGTCGTATTCTCAAACTGGGAGACCCGCGGCTATGAGGTCAGTTCCTAAGAGTTACATTGGTCTCATGGGAGGTGTTGGAGCCACCCACGGGGCCGTTCAGGGGATGTTTCGAGTTTTCTCCCTCTAACGCCATGTTTTTAAGCCTAAGTCAAGAAATACGCAAATTATCATCGTAGTCTCAAACCGGGAGTCCCGCGGATGTGGGGTCAGTTCCTACGAGTTACATTGGTCCCGTGGGAGGTGTTGGTACCACCCACCGGGCCGTTCGGGGGCTGTTTCGAGTTTTCACCCTCTAACGCCATATTTTTCTCATGTTTTTAAGCCTAAGTCAAGAAATATGCAAATCATAGTCGTATTCTCAAATCGGGAGTCCCGCGGCTGTGGGGTAAGTTCCTACGAGTTACATTGGTCCCTCGGAAGGTGTTGGTGCCACCCACGGGGCCGTTCGGGGTATGTTTCGAGTTTTCACCCTCTAACGTCATGTTTTTATGCCTAAGTCCATAAATATGCAAATTATCATCGTACTCTCAAACCGGGAGACCCGTGACTATGGGGTCAGTTCCTACGAGTTACATTGGTCCCGTGGGAGGTGTTGGTGCCACCCACGGGGCCGTTCGGGGGCTGTTTCGGGTTTTCACCCTCTAACGCCATATTTTTTAGCCTAAGTCAAGAAATATGCAAATTATCGTTGTAGTCTCGAATCGGGAGTCCCGCGGATGTGGAGTCAGTTCCTATGAGTTACATTGGTCCCTTGGGAGGTGTTGGTGCCACCCACGGGGCCGTTCGGGGGCTGTTTCGAGTTTTCACCCTCTAACGCCATGTTTTTAATCATAAGTCAAGAAATACACAAATTATCGTCGTAGTCTCAAACCGGGAGTCCCGCGGCTGTGGGGTCAGTTCCTACGAGTTACATTGGTCCCATGGAAGGTGTTGGTGCCACCCACGGGACCGTTCGGGGGCTGTTTCGAGTTTTCACCATCTAACGCCATGTTTTTAAGCCTAAGTCTAGAAATATGCAAGTTACTGTCGTACTCTCAAATCGAGAGACCCGCGGCTGTGGGTTCAGTTCCTAGGAGTTATATTGGTTCCGTGGGAGGTGTTGGTTCCACCCACGGGGCCGTTCGGGGGCAGTTTCGAGTATTCACCCTCTAACGTCATGTTTTTTAGCCTAAGTCTAGGAATATGCAAGTTATCGTCATACTCTCAAACCGGGAGACCCGCGGGTGTGGGGTAAGTTGCTACGAGTTACATTGGTCCCATGGGAGGTGTTGGTGTCACCCACGGGGCCGTTCGGGGGCTGTTTCGAGTTTTCACCCTCTAACGCCATGTTTTTAAGCCTAAGTCAATAAATGTGCAAATTATCGTCGTAGTCCCAAACTGGGAGTCCCGCGGCTGTGGGGTCGGTTCCTACGAGTTACGTTGGTCCCGTGGGATGTGTTGATTCCACCCACGGGGCCGTTCGGGGGATGTTTCGAGTTTTCACCTTCTAACGCCATGTTTTTAAGCCTAAGTTAATAAATATGCAAATTAGCGTCGTATTCTTAAACTGGGAGACCCGCGGCTGTGGGGTCAGTTCTTACAAGTTACATTGGTCCCGTGGGAGGTGTTGGTGCCACCCACGGGGCCGTTCGGGGGCAGTTTCGATTTTCACCCTCTAACGCCATGTTTTGCTTAAGTCTAGAAATATGAAAATTATCGTCGAACTCTCAAATCGGGAAACCCGCGGCTATGGGGTTATTTTCTACGAGTTACATTGGTTTCGTGGGAGGAGTTGGCGCCACCCACGGGGACGTTCGGGGGCTGTTTCGAGTTCTCACCCTCTAACGTTATGTTTTTAAGCCTAAGTCTAAAAATATGCAAATTATGGTGGCACTCTCAAACCGGGAGACGCGCGGATGCGGGGTCAGTTCCAACGTGTTACATTGGTCACGTGGGAGGTGTTGGTGCCACCCACGGGGCAGTTCGGGGGCTGTTTCGAGTTTCCACCCTCTAACGTAATGTTTTTAAGCCTAAGTCAAGAAATATGCAAATTATCATCGTAGTCTCAAACCGGGAGTCCCGCGGCTGTGGGGTCAGTTCCTACGAGTTACATTGGTCCCGTGGGAGGTGTTGGTGCCACCCACGGGGCCGTTCGGGGGCTGTTTCGAGTTTTCACCTTCTAACGCCATGTTTTTAAATATGCAAATTATCGTCGTATTCTAAAACAGGATGAACCCAGGCTGTGGGGTCAGTTCCTACGAGTTACATTGGTCCCGTGGGATGTGTTGGTGCCACCCACGGGGCCGTTCGGGGGCAGTTTCGAGTTTTCACCCTCTAACGCCATGTTTTGCTTTAGTCTAAAAATATGCAAATTATCGTCGAACTCTCAAATCGGGAGACCCGCGGCTATGGGGTTATTTCCTACGAGTTACATTGGTCCCGTGGGAGGAGTTGGCGCCACCCACGGGGACGTTCGGGGGCTTTTTCGAGTTTTCACCCTCTAACGTCATGTTTTTAAGCCTAAGTCTAGAAATATGAAAATTATGGTGGTACTCTCAAACCGGGAGACGCGTGGATGCGAGGTCAGTTCCAACGACTTACATTGGTCACGTGGGAGGTGTTGGTGCCACACACGGGGCTGTTCGGGGGATGTTTCGAGTTTTCACCCTCTAACCTAATGTTTTTAAGCCTAAGTCAAGAAATATGCAAATTATCGTCGTAGTCTCAAACCGGGAGTCCCGCGGCTGTGGGGTCAGTTCCTACGAGTTACATTGGTCCCGTGGGAGGTGTTGATGCCACCCACGGGGCCGTTCGAGGGCTATTTCGAGTTTTCACCCTCCTACGTCATGTTTTTAAGCCTAAGTCTAGAAATATACAAATTATCATCGTAGTCTCAAATCGGGAGTTCCGCGGCTATGGGGTCAGTTCCTAAGAGTTATATTGGTCCCGTGGGAGGTGTTGGTGCCACCCACGGGGACGTTCGGGGGCTGTTTCGAGATTTCACCCTCTAGGGCCATGTTTTTAATCCTAAGTCAAGAAATACGCAAATTATCGTCATAGTCTCAAACCGGGAGTCCCGCGGCTGTGGGGTCAGTTCCTACCAGTTACATTGGTCCCGTGGAAGGTGTTGGTGCCACCCACGGGGCCGTTCGGAGGATCTTTCGAGTTTTCACCCTCTAACGCCATGTTTTGTTTAAGCATAGAAATATGAAAATTACGATCGTACTCTCAAACTGGGAGACCCGCGGCTGTGGGGCCTGTTCCTACGAGTTTCATTAGTCCCATGGGAGGTGTTGGTGCCACCTACGGGGCCGTTCGGGGGCTGTTTCGAGTTTTCAACCTCTAACGCCATATTTTTAAGCCTAAGTCAAGAAATACTCAAATTATCGTTGTAGTCTCAAATCGGGAGTCCCGCGAATGTGGGGTCAGTTCTAATGAGTTACATTGGTCCCGTGGGAAGTGTTGGTGGCACCCACGGGGCCGTTCGGGGGCTGTTTCGAGTTTTCAGCCTCTAGCGCCATGTTTTTAATCTCAAGCCAAGAAATACACAAATTATCGTCGTAGTCTCAAACCGGGAGACCCGCGGCTGTCGGGTCAGTTCCTACGAGTTACATTGGTCCCGTGGAAGGTGTTGGTGCCACCCACGGGACCGTTCGGGGGCTGTTCCGAGTTTTCACCCTCTAACGCCATGTTTTTAAGCCTAAGTCTAGAAATATGAAAATTACCGTCGTACTCTCAAATCGAGAGACCCGCGACTGTGGGGTCAGTTCCTAGGAGTTACATTGGTCCCGTGGGAGGTGTGGGTTCGATCCACGGGGGCGTTCGCGGGCAGTTTCGGGGATTCACCCTCTAACGTCATGTTTTTTTGCCTAAGTCTAGAAATATGCAAATTACCGTCGTACTCTCAAACCGGGAGACCCGCGGGGGTGGGGTAAGTTGCTACGAGTTATATTGGTCCCATGGTAGGTGTTGGTGTCACCCACGGGGCCGTTCGGGGGATGTTTCGAGTTTTCACCCTCTAACGCCATGTTTTTAAGCCCAAGTCAAGAAATATGCAAATTATCGTCGTAGTCTCAAACTGGGAGTCCCGCGGCTGTGGGGTCGGTTCCTACGAGTTACATTGGTCCCGTGGGAGGTGTTGGTGCCACCCACGGGGCCGTTCGGGGGCTGTTTCGAGTTTTCACCCTCTAACGCCATGTTTTTAAGCCTAAGTCAATAAATATGCAAATTAGCGTCGTATTCTCAAACTGGGAGATCCGCGGATGTGGGGTCAGTTTCTACGAGTTACATTGGTGTCGTGGGAGGAGTTGGCGCCACCTACGGGAACGTTCGCGGGCAGTTTCGAGGATTCACCCTCTAACGTCATGTTTTTTTGCCTAAGTCTATAAATATGCAAATTACCGTCGTACTCTCAAACCGGGAGACCCGCGGGTGTGGGGTAAGTTGCTACGAATTACATTGGTCCCATGGTAGGTGTTGGTGTCACCTATTGGGCCGTTCGGGGGCTGTTTCGAGTTTTCACCCTCTAACGCCATGTTTTTAAGCCCAAGTCAAGAAATATGCAAATTATCGCCGTAGTCTCAAACTGGGAGTCCCGGGGCTGTGGGGTCGGTTCCGACGAGTTACATTGGTCCCGTGGGAGGTGTTGGTGCCACCCATGTGGCCGTTCGGGGGCTGTTTCGAGTTTTCACCCTCTAACGCCATGTTTTTAAGCCTAAGTCAATAAATATGCAAATTAGCGTCGTATTCTCAAACTGGGAGATCCGCGGCTGTGGGGTCAGTTCCTACGAGTTACATTGGTCCCGTGGGAGGTGTTGGTGCCACCCACGGGGCCGTTAGGGGGCAGTTTCTAGTTTTCACCCTCTAACGCCATGTTTTGCTTAAGTCTAGAAATATGAAAATTATCGTCGAACTCTCAAATCGGGAGACCCGCGGCTATGGGGTTATTTCTTACGAGTTACATTGGTCCCGTGGGAGGTGGTTGTGCCACCCACGGGGCCGTTCGGGGGCTGTTTTGAGTTTTCACCCTCTAACGTCATGTTTTTAAGCCTAAGTCTAGAAATATGCAAATAATGGTGGTACTCTCAAACTGGGAGACGCGCGGATGCGGGGTCAGTTCCAACGAGTTACATTGGTCACGTGGGAGGTGTTGGTGCCACACACGGGGCTGTTCGGGGGCTGTTTCGAGTTTTCACCCTCTAACGTAATGTTTTTAAGCCTAAGTCAAAAAATATGCAAATTATCGTCGTAGTCACAAACCGGGAGTCCCGCGACTGTGGGGTCAGTTCCTACGAGTTACATTGGTCCCGTGGGAGGTGTTGGTGCCACCCACGGGACCGTTCGAGGGCTATTTCGAGTTTTCACCCTCCTACGTCATGTTTTTAAGCCTAAGTCTAGAAATATGCAAATTATCATCGTAGTCTCAAATCGGGAGTCCCGCGGCTGTGGGGTCAGTTCCTACTAGTTACATTGGTCCCGTGGGAGGTGTTGGTGCCACCCACGGGGACGTTCGGGGGCTATTTCGAGATTTCACCCTCTAGCGCCATGTTTTTAATACTACGTCAAGAAATACGCAAATTATCGTCATAGTCTCAAACCGGGAGTCCCGCGGCTGTGGGGTCAGTTCCTACTAGTTACATTGGTCCCGTGGAAGGTGTTGGTGCCACCCACGGGGCCGTTCGGGGGATCTTTCGAGTTTTCACCCTCTAACGCCATGTTTTGCTTAAGCATAGAAATATGCAAATTACGATCGTACTCTCAAACTGGGAGACCCGCGGCTGTGGGGTCTGTTCCTACGAGTTACATTAGTCCCGTGGGAGGTGTTGGTGCCACCTACGGGGCCGTTCGGGGGCAGTTTCGAGTTTTCACCGTCTAACGCCATATTTTTAAGCCTAAGTCAAGAAATATGCAAATTATCGTTGTAGTCTCAAATCGGGAGTCCCGCGGATGTGGGGTCAGTTCCTATGAGTTACATTGGTCCCGTGGGAGGTGTTGGTGGCACCCACGGGGCCGTTCGGGGGCTGTTTCGAGTTTTCACCCTCGAACGCCATGTTTTTAATCTCGAGTCAAGAAATACACAAATTATCCTCGTAGTCTCAAACCGGGAGACCCGCGGATGTTGGGTCAGTTCCTACGAGATACATTGGTCCCGTGGAAGGTGTTGGTGCCACCCACGGGACCATTCGGGGGCTGTTTCGAGTTTTCACCCTCTAACGCCATGTTTTTAAGCCTAAGTCTAGAAATATGTAAATTACCGTCGTACTCTCAAATCGGGAGACCCGCGACTATGGGGTCAGTTCCTAGGAGTTACATTGGTCCCGTGGGAGGTGTGGGTTCGACCCACGGGGACGTTCGCGGGCAGTTTCGGGGATTCACCCTCTAACGTCATGTTTTTTTGCCTAAGTCTAGAAATATACAAATTACCGTCGTACTCTCAAACCGGGAGACCCGCGGGTGTGGGGTAAGTTGATACGAGTTATATTGGTCCCATGGTAGGTGTTGGTGTCACCCACGGGGCCGTTCGGGGGCTGTTTCGAGTTTTCACCCTCTAACGCCATGTTTTAAGCCCAAGTCAAGAAATATGCAAATTATCGTCGTCGTCTCAAACTGGGAGTCCCGCGGCTGTGGGGTCGGTTCCTACGAGTTACATTGGTCCCGGGGAGGTGTTGGTGCCACCCACGGGGCCGTTCGGGGGCTGTTTCGAGTTTTCACCCTCTAACGCCATGTTTTTAAGCCTAAGTCAATAAATATGAAAATTAGCGTCGTATTCTCAAACTGGGAGATCCGCGGCTGTGGGGTCAGTTCCTACGAGTTACATTGGTCCCGTGGGAGGTGTTTGTGCCACCCACAGGGCCGTTATGGGGCAGTTTCGAGTTTTCACCCTCTAACGCCATGTTTTGCTTAAGTCTAGAAATATGAAAATTAACGTCGAACTCTCAAATCGGGAGACCCGCGGCTATGGGGTTATTTCCTACGAGTTACATTGGTCCCGTGGGAGGAGTTAGCGCCACCCACGGGGACGTTCGGGGGCTTTTTCGAGTTTTCACCCTCCAACGTCATGTTTTTAAGCCTAAGTCTAGAAATATGCAAATTATGGTGGTACTCTCAAACCAGGAGACGCGCGGATGCGGGGTCAGTTCCAACGTGTTACATTGGTCACGTGGGAGGTGTTAGTGCCACCCACGGGACTTTTCGGGGGCTGTTTCGAGTTTTCACCCTCTAACGTAATGTTTTTAAGCCTAAGTCAAGAAATATGCAAATTATCGTCGTAGTCTCAAACCGGGAGTCCCGCGGGTGTGGGGTCAGTTCCTACGAGTTACATTGGTCCCGTGGGAGGTGTTGGTGCCACCCACGGGGCCGTTCGGGGGCTGTTTCGAGTTTTCACCCTCTAACGCCATGTTTTAAGCCCAAGTCAAGAAATATGCAAATTATCGTCGTCGTCTCAAACTGGGAGTCCCGCGGCTGTGGGGTCGGTTCCTACGAGTTACATTGGTCCCGGGGAGGTGTTGGTGCCACCCACGGGGCCGTTCGGGGGCTGTTTCGAGTTTTCACCCTCTAACGCCATGTTTTTAAGCCTAAGTCAATAAATATGAAAATTAGCATCGTATTCTCAAACTGGGAGATCCGCGGCTGTGGGGTCAGTTCCTACGAGTTACATTGGTCCCGTGGGAGGTGTTTGTGCCACCCACAGGGCCGTTAGGGGGCAGTTTCGAGTTTTCACCCTCTAACGCCATGTTTTGCTTAAGTCTAGAAATATGAAAATTAACGTCGAACTCTCAAATCGGGAGACCCGCGGCTATGGGGTTATTTCCTACGAGTTACATTGGTCCCGTGGGAGGAGTTAGCGCCACCCACGGGGACGTTCGGGGGCTTTTTCGAGTTTTTACCCTCCAACGTCATGTTTTTAAGCATAAGTCTAGAAATATGCAAATTATGGTGGTACTCTCAAACCAGGAGACGCGCGGATGCGGGGTCAGTTCCAACGTGTTACATTGGTCACGTGGGAGGTGTTAGTGCCACCCACGGGACTTTTCGGGGGCTGTTTCGAGTTTTCACCCTCTAACGTAATGTTTTTAAGCCTAAGTTAAGAAATATGCAAATTATCGTCGTAGTCTCAAACCGGGAGTCCCGCGGGTGTGGGGTCAGTTCCTACGAGTTACATTGGTCCCGTGGGAGGTGTTGGTGCCACCCACGGGGCCGTTCGGGGGCTGTTTCGAGTTTTCACCCTCTAACGCCATGTTTTGCCTAAGTCAATAAATATGCAAATTATCGTCGTATTCTCAAACAGGGAGACCCGCGGCTATGGGGTCAGTTCCTACGAGTTACATTGGTCCCGTGAGAGGTGTTGGTGGCACCCACGGGGCCGTTCGGGGGCAGTTTCGAGTTTTCACCCTCTAACGCCATGTTTTGCTTTAGTCTAAAAATATGCAAATTATCGTCGAACTCTCAAATCGGGAGACCCGCGGCTATGTGGTTATTTTCTATGAGTTACATTGGTCCCGTGGGAGGAGTTGGCGCCACCCACGGGGACGTTCGGGGGCTTTTTCGAGTTTTCACCCTCTAACGTCATGTTTTTAAGCCTAAGTCTAGAAATATGCAAATTATGGTGGTACACTCAAACCGGGAGACGCGTGGATGCGGGGTCAGTTCCAACGACTTACATTGGTCACGTGGGAGGTGTTGGTGCCACCCACGGGGCTGTTCGGGGGCTGTTTCGAGTTTTCACCCTCTAAGGTAATGTGTTTAAGCCTAAGTCAAGAAATATGCAAATTATCATCGTAGTCTCAAATCGGGAGTCCCACGGCTGTGGGGTCAGTTCCTACGAGTTACATTGGTCCCGTGGGACGTGTTGGTGCCACCCACGGGGCCGTTCGAGGGCTGTTTCGAGTTTTCACCCTCCTACGTCATGTTTTTAAGCCTAAGTCTAGAAATATGCAAATTATCATCGTAGTCTCAAACCGGGAGTCCCGCGGCTGTGGGGTGAGTTCCTACGAGTTACATTGGTCCCGTGGGAGGTGGTTGTGCCACCCACGGGGCCGTTCGGGGGTTGTTTTGTGTTTTCACCCTCTAACGTCATTTTTTTAAGCCTAAGTCTAGAAATATGCAAATTACGATCGTACTCTCAAACCGGGAGACCCGTGGCAGTGGGGTCAGTTCCTATGAATTACACTGGTCCCGTGGGAGGTGTTGGCGCCACCCATGGGGATGTTCGGGGGATGTTTCGAGTTTTCACCCTTTAACGCCATGTTTTTAAGCCTAAGTGAAGAAATATGAAAATTATCGTCGTACTCTCAAACCGGGAGACCCGCGGCTGTGGGGTCAGTTCCTACGAGTTACATTGGTCCCGTGGGAGGTGTTGGTGCCACCCACGGGGCCGTTCGGAGGCTGTTTCCAGTTTTCACCCATCTAACGCCATGTTTTTAAGCCTAAGTCAATAAATATACAAATTAGCGTCGTATTCTCAAACTGGGAGACCCGCGACTGTTGGGTCAGTTCCTACGAGTTACATTGGACCCGTGGGAGGTGTTGGTGCCACCCACAGGTCCGTTCGGGGGCAGTTTCGAGTTTTCACCTTCTAACGCCATGTTTTGCTTAAGTCTAAAAATATGCAAATTATCGTCGAACTCTCAAATCGGGAGACCCGCGGCTATGGGGTTATTTCCTACAAGTTACATTGGTCCCTTGGGAGGAGTTGGCGCCACCCACGGGGACGTTTGGGGGCTTTTTCGAGTTTTTACCCTCTAACGTCATGTTTTTAAGCCTAAGTCTAGAATTATGCAAATTATGGTGGTACTCTCAAACCGGTAGATGCGCGGATGCGGGGTCCGTTGCAACGAGTTACATTGGTCACGTGTGAGGTGTTGGTACCACCCACGGGGCTGTTCGGGGGCTGTTTCGAGTTTTCACCCTCTAACGTAATATTTTATGCCTAAGTCAAGAAATATGCAAATTATCGTCGTAGTCTCAAACCGGGAGTCCCGCGGCTGTGGGGTCAGTTCCTAAGAGTTACATTGGTCCCGTGGGAGGTGTTGGTGCCACCCACGGGGCCGTTTGAGGGCTGTTTCGAGTTTTTACCCTCCTACGTCATGTTTTTAAGCCTATGTCTATAAATATGCAAATTATCATCGTAGTCTTAAACCGGGAGTCCCGCGGTTGTGGGGTCAGTTCCTACAAGTTACATTGGTCCCGTGGGAGGTGGTTGTGCCACCCACGGGGCCGTTCGGGGGTTGTTTTGAGTTTTCACCCTCTAACGTCATGTTTTTAAGCCTAAGTCTAGAAATATGCAAATTACCGTCGTACTCTCAAACCGGGAGACCCGTGGCAGTGGGGTCAGTTCCTATTAGTTACATTGGTCCCGTGGGAGGTGTTGGGGCCACCCACGGGGACGTTCGGGGGCTGTTTCGAGTTTTCACCCTCTAACGTCATGTTTTTAAGACTAAGTCTAGAAATATACAAATTACCGTCGTACTCGCAAACCGAGTGACCCACGGCTGTGGGTTCAGTTCCTACGAGTTACATTGGTCCCGTGGGAGGTGTTGGTGCCACCCACAGGGTCGTTCGGGGGCTGTTTTGAGTTTTCATCCTCTATCTCCATGTTTTTAAGCCTAAGTCAAGAAATACGCAAATTATCTTCGTAGTCTCAAATCGGGAGTTTCGCGGCTGTGGGGTCAGTTCCTATGAGTTACATTGGTCCCGTGAAAGGTGTTGGTGCCACCTACGGGGCCGTTCGGGGGCTGTTTCGAGTTTTCACCCTCTAACGTCATGTTTTTAAGCCTAAGTCTAGAAATATTCAAATTACCGTCGAAATCTCAAACCGGCAAACCCGCGGCTATGGGGTCAGTTCATACGAGTTACATTGGTCCCTTGGGAGGTGTTGGTGCCACCACGGGGCTATTCGGGGCTTGTTTTGAGTTTTCACCCTCTAACGCCATGTTTTTATGCCTAAGTCTAAAAATATGCAAATTACGGTGGTACTCTCATACCGGGAGACGCGCGGCTGCGGGGTCAGTTCCTACGAGTTACATTAGGTGCCGTGGAAGGTGTTGGTGCCACCCACGGGACCGTTCGAGGGCTATTTTGAGTTTTCACCCTCTAATGCCGTGTTTTGCTTAAGTCTCGAAATATGCAAATTACCGTCGTACTCTCTTACCGGGAGACCCGTGGCAGTGGGGTCTGTTCCTACGAGTTACATTGGTCCCGTGGGAGGAGTTGGCGCCACCACGGGGATTTTCGGGGGCTGTTTCGAGTTTTCACCCTCTAATGCCATGTTTTTAAGACCAAGTGAAGAAATATGCAACTTATCATCGTATTCTCAAACCTGGAGACCCGTGGTAGTGGGGTCAGTTCCTACGAGTTACATTGGTCCCTTGGGAGGTGTTGGTGCCACCCACGGGGACGTTCGGGGGTTATTTCAAGTTTTCACCCTCTAACGCCATGTTCTATAAATATGCAAATTACCGTCGTACTCTCAAACCGGTGTGACACCCCGACTAATTAAATACCGGGTAGCTACTCCTTTATTAAATCAATACAAAATGCCAAGTTGGTTCAGTTAATAGCATCACTATCGAAAATATTTTTAATGGTTACTAACCACCTAGTATTTAAAAAAGTAAGTTGTCAAATTTTAATTTAAGTCTGATTAACATGCAGTAAAAGGATAATGAAAGAATAACAACCAGTCACCATAACGAAGCAATAGAATAACCAACAAAATCATAATAAGTCCGGAGGAAAACTCCTCACAACAATACCACAACTGAAATAAGTAAAACAATGTATCCTGAATTAATTACATGCCAAAAGTCTGAAAATCTGAAATAGGAAATGTTTCTAATAGAAATGGGTGACATGCCCTACAACTGATGAAAGCTGGATATAGAGAAAAGATAGATGAAGCGTCTACTAGCAAAGTCCTGTAACTTCCACAAACAGCTACAGCTCGTCACCTGAATGAGGATCCTAAGCATGGTGTCCTTGTGGCTGGGCACCTAAAATGGTTTTTACCAAAAAATAAATTTGAAAGCAAACGGGTCAGAGCCCGAAAGTGGAGAGTATTTTAAAAAATAGCAAGTGTTTTAATACATTAAAACAATGAATGCAAAATACATGTTAGGACATGCACTCACATGAAATTCTCACCTCTCGACTACATGTGCACTCCTAACGTACCATACCCATCTAAATGACATACATACCTCACCAAACCGTAATAAGTTCTACCCCTTATTACCCGATTCCCATTATACATTTTAGCGTTATCAATTAAATAGAGGGCTTTACTTAAACTCGGATTTTCAATTATTAGCAATACAATTCACTACCGGTTATCCCGTTATATATTCTCAAAACATTACCATAATTATACTCACAATACCAACATGAAAGTTCTCATTATTTAAGTGTATATTATTCACGTCATAAATATACAATACAAGCACCCCGAGGCTAAGCTGCGGTGCACACATACTTGCTATCCATCCCGGTACTTCACGTACATAATGATTACGCATTCCGAATCTCTCAGGAATCATTTCTCAGATAATAACAATCATAAACAATGGAGGCGAACACAGTCACATCACATGGATCACGCACATACCTACGCTCCCACGATCAGCAGACTTATTAACATCCCAATAAGTCCTTCTCTGACCTATGTTCTCGAGGTACCAATCTAAATCCGGGCAACACAAGAATTTGATGGCCCTAAGCGAACGTAAACCTCCCGTGATAGCAAGTATGGTGGGTATGTCATACACATAAAATTATATATACTAAGCATGCACACATCTTAGCTATATTCACATGTTCCCGGTTAATTCAATTATTTAAGCCGTCAATAACTCTCACATCGTAATAGTCACTCGCGTCCTATTCCACAATTTCCATTCAATTCAAATCACACTTCTATGTTTTACTCCTCAATATATCCCAAATATCCCAACTATACCAATTTATCATCAAGGGAATGTTATCTCTACAATTAAACAAGGTTACGGGACACGCGAAATCAAAACACGCCAAAAAGCCTAAACTGTCAGCTCGTTAGAAGTCTCGTTCGAACAAGGCTGTTCGAACAAGAGTTCGTTCGAACGAAAGTCATCGAACGAACAACCCACTCGTTAGAAGTCAAACTGTCAACTCGTTAGAATCTCGTTCGAACGAGCTCGTTCGAACGACCTGGGTAGGTCTTCTAACGAGAGGCCAGTTTTGAGCCCAAATTTTCCCCTTTTCGTTTTTTCCAATTTTCTTCACTTCTAATCCCACATAAAAATCGTCCCAACATTATTTTAAGGTTTCTAATCCATACTAAACATTCGTAGGTCATAATTAAACATTTAAATAGGGCCAAATCTTCCTAAACATCATCAAATCATCAATTCCCCTCATTTATCCCCAAATCCCATGAACATGAACCCTAAAATTTTAAAATCACCAATGGGCATAATTAAATCCGTTTTTGTTATATACAAGATGTATTTCAATCAGAATAATCATCCTAACCCAATTCTACATGAAATCTTTTCATCAAAATATAAATTTCTACTTCCAATTCAATGGGTTTTTATCAAACTCCCAAAACAATACAATTTCATAATTTCCTACGCATGGAAGAAACATTCTTGGCAAATAATGAAATTAAACCACTTGCCTCTAATCTTTCTCTGAATTTGGTGTTGGATTGATGAAGGTTGATTTTCTATCTCTCTCTCTCTCTGCAGAATTTTCCTTTCTTTCTCTCTCTACCAACTTTTCTCTAAGGATGATAATGGTGGTTAAGGTTGCCCTAGGAAGCTCTTTCAAAACTCATTCCAATAACCCCCATAGCCCATTAAGTCATAAGGTGTAGTTAGTGGGTTTAGTGGGTAAAGTCCAAATCAGATTTTTAATTCCTAATTTTCGCGGGTTTTAATTTCCAAAATTCCAAAATTACCAAACTACCCTTTTACGTTGCCGGTATGGCCTAAAATGCCCCGGGACTCAAATTAAACCCCCGGCTAGTGTTTTCTGACTATTTCGACCCTTCCGGACGCGTTGGCGCACTCAAAACGACCATACGGTTAATAGAAATAAAATTCACTTTTTAATTAAAATAATTATATTCCTGACGCAATTGTCACAAGCGTCAAAATTTCTATATTGCCATATTTCAATCTCACGACAAATTTCATAATTCAATATTCATATATAGCCATATATACTCATTAAAATCAAATACCAACTCGCATCTCGCTAGTATTTTTATCCGGATTAATTTCCAATTAATACACATTTAATTCAATTAATCCCATAAATAAATATCATAAAAATACGGGGTATTACAACCGGAATACCCGCGGCTGCGGGGTCAGTTCCTACGAGTTACATTGGTCCCGTGGGAGGTGTTGGCGCCACCCATGGGGACGTTCGGGGGCTGTTTCGAGTTTTCACCCTCTGACGCCATATTTTTAAGCCTAAGTCAAGAAATATGCAAATTATCAACGGGGACGTTCGGGGGTTGTTTCGAGTTTTCACCCTCTAACGCCATGTTTTTAAGCCCAAGTGAAGAAATACGCAAATTATCGTCGTAGTCTCAAACAGGGAGTCCCGCGAATGTGGGGTCAGTTCCTACGAGTTACATTGGTCCGGTGGAAGGTGTTGGTGCCACCCACGGGACCGTTTGGGGGCTGTTTCGAATTTTCACACTCTAACAACATATTTTTAAGCCAAAGTCTATATATATGCAGATTACCGTCGTACTCTCAAACCGGAAGACCCGCGTCTGCGGGGGTCAGTTCTTACGAGTTACATTTGTCCCGTGGAAGGTGTTGGTGCCACCCACTGGACCGTTCGGGGGCAGTTTCGAGTTTTCACCATCTAATGCCATGTTTTGCTTAAGTCTTGAAATATGCAACTTATCGTCGAACTCCCAAATTGGGAGACCCGCGGCTATGGTCTTAGTTCCTACGAGTTACATTGGTCCCGTGGGAGGTGTTGGCGCCACCCACGGGGACGTTCGGGAGCTGTTTCGAGTTTTCACCCTCTAACGTCATGTTTTTAAGCCGAAGTCTAGAAATATGCAAATTATGGTGGTACTCTCAAACCGGGAGACGCGCGGATGCGGGGTCAGTTCCTATGAGTTACATTGGTCGCGTGGGATGTGTTGGTGCCACCCTCGGGGCCGTTCGGGGGCTTTTTCGAGTTTTCACCCTCTAACGTCATGTTTTTAAGCCTAAGTCTAGAAATATGCAAATTACCATCGTGCTCTCAAATCGGGAGACCCGCAGCTTTGGGGTCTGTTCCTACGAGTTACATTGGTCCCGTGGGAGGTGTTGGTGCCACACACCGGGTCGTTCGGGGTCTGTTTCAAGTTTTCACCTCTAACGCCATGTTTTTAATCCTAAGTCAAGAAATACGCAAATTATGATCGTACTCTCAAACCGGGAGACCCGCGGTTGCAGGGTCAGTTCCTACGAGTTCCATTGGTCCCGTGGGAGGTGTTAGTGCCACCCACGGGGCCGTTCGTGGGAGGTTTCGAGTTTTCACCCGCTAACGCCATATTTTTAATCCTAAGTTAACAAATATGGAAATTATAGTTGTATTCTCAAATCGGGAGTCTCGCGGCTGTGGGGTCAGTTCGTACGAGTTACATTGGTCCCGTGGGAGGTGTTGGTGCCACCCATCAGGCCGTTCGAGGGATGTTTCGAGTTTTCACCCTCTAACGCCATGTTTTGCTCATGTTTTTATGCCTAAGTCTAGAAATATGCAAATTACGGTGGTACTCTCAACCCGGGAGACGCGCGGCTGCGGGGTCAGTGCCTACGAGTTACATTGGTCCTGTGGGAGGTGTTGGTACCACCCACGGGGCCGTTCGGGGATTGTTTCGAGTTTTCACCCTCTAACGTCATGTTTTTAAGCCTAAGTCTAGAAATATGCAAATTACCGTCGTACTCTCAAACTGGGAGACCCGCGATTGTGGGTTCAGTTCCTACGAGTTACATTGGTCCTGTAGGAGGTGTTGGTGCCAACCACGGGGCCGTTCGGGGGTTGTTTCGAGCTTTCACCCTCTAACGCCATGTTTTTAAGCCCAAGTCAAGAAATACGCAAATTATCGTCGTAGTCACAAATCGGGAGTCCCGCGACTGTGGGGTCAGTTCTTATGACTTACATTGGTGCCGTGGAAGGTGTTGGTGCCACCCACTGGACCGTTCGGGGGCAGTTTCGAGTTTTCACCATCTAACGCCATGTTTTGCTTAAGTCTTGAAATATGCAACTTACCATCGAACTCGCAAACCGGGAGACCCGCGGTAATGGGCTTAGTTCCTACGAGTTACATTGGTCCCGTGGGAAGTGTTGGCGCCACCCACGGGGACGTTCGGGGGATGTTTCGAGATTTCACCCTCTAACGTCATGTTTTTAAGCCGAAGTCTAGAAATATGCAAATTATGGTGGTACTCTCAAACCGGGAGATGCTCGGATGCGGGGTCAGTTCCTATGAGTTACATTGGTCACGTGGGATGTGTCGGTGCCACCCTCGGGGCCGTTCGGGGGCTTTTTCGAGTTTTCACCCTCTAACGTCATGTTTTTAAGCCTAAGTCTAGAAATATGCAAATTACCGTCGTACTCTCAAATCGGGAGACCCTCAGCTGTGGGGTCTGTTCCTACGAGTTACATTGGTCCCGTGGGAGGTATTGGTGCCACCCACGGGGCCGTTCGGGGGCTGTTTCAAGTTTTCACCCTCTAACGCCATGTTTTAAATCCTAAGTCAAGAAATACGCAAATTATCATCGTAGTCTCAAACCGGGAGTCCCGCGGCTGTGGGGTCAGTTCCTATGAGTTACATTGGTCCCGTGGAAGGTGTTGGTGCCACCCATGGGACCGTTCGGGGGCTGTTTCGAGTTTTCACCCTCTAACGCCATGTTTTTAAGCCTAAGTCTAGAAATATGCAAATTACCGTCGTACTCACAAATCGGGAGACCCGCGGTTGTGGGGTCAGTTCCTAGGAGTTACATTGGTCCCGTGGGAGGTGTTGGTTCCACCCACGAGGCCGTTCGGGGGCTGTTTCGAGTTTTCACCCTCTAACGTCATGTTTTTAGCCTAAGTCTAGAAATATGCAAAAAACCTTCGTAATCTCAAACCGGGAGACCCACGGGTGTGGTTGCTACGAGTTATATTGGTCCCATGGGAGGTGTTGGTGCCACCCACGGGGCCGTTCGGGGTCTGTTTCGAGTTTTCACACTCTAACGCCATGTTTTTAAGCCCATGTCAAGAAATATGCAAATTATCGTCGTAGTCTCAAATCGGGAATCCCGCGACTGTGGGGTCAGTTTCTACGAGTTAAATTGGTCCCGTGGAAGGTGTTGGTGCCACCCACGGGGCCGTTCTGGGGCTGCTTCAAGTTTTATCCCTCTAACGCCATGTTTTGCTAAAGTCAAGAAATACGCAAATTATCGTCGTATTCTCAAACCGGGAGTCCCGCGACTGTGGGGTCAGTTCCTATGACTTACATTGGTGCCGTGGAAGGTGTTGGTGCCACCCACTGGACCGTTAGGGGGCAGTTTTGAGTTTTCACCATCTAACGCCATGTTTTGCTTAAGTCTTGAAATATGCAACTTATCGTCGAACTCGCAAACCGGGAGACCCGCGGCTATGGGCTTAGTTCCTACGAGTTACATTGGTCCCGTGGGAGGTGTTGGCGCCACCCACGGGGACGTTCGGGGGCAGTTTCGAGTTTTCACCCTCTAACGTCATGTTTTTAAGCCGAAGTCTAGAAATATGCAAATTATGGTGGTACTCTCAAACCGGGAGACGCGCGGATGCGGGGTCAGTTCCTATGAGTTACATTGGTCACGTGGGATGTGTCGGTGCCACCCTCGGGGCCGTTCGAGGGTTGTTTCGAGTTTTCACCCTCTAACGTCATGTTTTTAAGCCTAAGTCCAGAAATATGCAAATTACCGTCGTACTCTCAAATCGGCAGACCCGCAGCTGTGGGGTCTGTTCCTACGAGTTACATTGGTCCCGTGGGAGGTATTGGTGCCACCCACGGGGCCGTTCGGGGGTTGTTTCAAGTTTTCACCCTCTAACGCCATGTTTTAAATCCTAAGTCAAGAAATACGCAAATTATCATCGTAGTCTCAAACCGGGAGTCCCGCGGCTGTGGGGTCAGTTCCTATGAGTTACATTGGTCCCGTGGAAGGTGTTGGTGCCACCCATGGGACCGTTCGGGGGCTGTTTCGAGTTTTCACCCTCTAACGCCATGTTTTTAAGCCTAAGTCTAGAAATATGCAAATTACCGTCGTAGTCACAAATCGGGAGACCCGCGATTGTGCGGTCAGTTCCTAGGAGTTACATTGGTCCCGTGGGAGGTGTTGGTTCCACCCACGAGGCCGTTCGGGGGCTGTTTCGAGTTTTCACCCTCTAACGTCATGTTTTTAGCCTAAGTCTAGAAATATGCAAATTACCTTCGTAATCTCAAACCGGGAGACCCACGGGTGTGGTTTCTACGAGTTACATTGGTTCCACGGGAGGTGTTGGTGCCACCCACGGGGCCGTTCGGGGTCTGTTTCGAGTTTTCACCGTCTAACGCCATGTTTTTAAGCCCGTGTCAAGAAATATGCAAATTATCATCGTAGTCTCAAGCCGGGAATCCCGCGGCTATGGGGTCAGTTCCTACGAGTTAAATTGGTCCCGTGGAAGGTGTTGGTGCCACCCACGGGGCCGTTCTGGGGCTGCTTCAAGTTTTATCCCTCTAACGCCATGTTTTGCTAAAGTCTAGAAATATGCAAATTACCGTCGTACTCTCAAACCGGGTGTCCCGCGACTGTGGGGTCGGTTCTTACGGGTTACATTGGTCCCGTGGGAGGTGTTGGTGCCACCCACGGGGACGTTCGGGGGCTGTTTCGAGTTTTCACCCTCTAACGCCATGTTTTTAAGCCTAAGTCAAGAAATATGAAAATTATCGTCGTACTCTCAAATCGGTAGACCCGCGGCTATGGGGTTAGTTCCTATGAGTTACATTGGTCCCGTGGGAGGTGTTGGTGCTACCGACGGGGCCGTTCGGGGGATGTTTCGAGTTTTCACCCTGTAAAGCCATTTTTTTAAGCCTAAGTCAATAAATATGCAAATTACCGTCGTATTCTAAAACTGGGAGACCCGCGGCTGTGGGGTCAGTTCCTACGAAGTTACATTGGTCCCCTGGGAGGTGTTGGTGCGACCCACGGGGCCATTCAGGGGCAGTTTTGAGTTTTCACCCTCTAACACCATATTTTGCTTAAGTCTAGAAATATGCAAATTATCGTTAAACTCTCAAACCGGGAGACCCGCGGCTATGGGGTTAGTTTCTATGAGTTACATTGGTCCCGTGGGAGGAGTTGGCGCCACCCACAGGGACGTTCGGGGGCTGTTTCGATTTTTTACCCTCTAACGTCATGTTTTTAAGCCTAAGTCTAGAAATATGCAAATTATGGTGGTACTCTCAACCCGGGAGACGCGCGGATGCGGGGTCAGTTCTTACGAGTTACATTGGTCACATGGGATGTGTTGGTGCCACCCACGGGGCCGTTCGGGGGTTGTTTCGAGTTTTCACCCTCTAACGCAATGTTTTTAAGCCTTAGACAAGAAATATGCTAATTATCATCGTAGTCTCAAACCGAGAGACCCGCAGCTGTGGGGTCAGTTCCTACGAGTTACATTGGTCCCGTGGGAGGTGTTGGTGCCACCCACGGGGCCGTTCGGGGGATGTTTGGAGTTTTCACCCTCTAACGCCATGTTTTTAAACCTAAGTCAAGAAATACACAAATTATCGTCGTAGAATCAAATCGGGAGTCCCGTGGCTGTGTGTTCAGTTCCTATGAGTTACATTGGTCCAGTGGAAGGTGTTGGTGCCACCCACGGGGCCGTTCGTGGGTTGTTTCGACTTTTCACCCTCTAACTCGATGTTTTGCTTAAGTCTAGAAGTATACAAATTAACGTCGTACTCTCAAACCGGGTGACCCGCGGCAGTGGGGTCAGTTCCTACGAGTTACATTGGTCCCATGGGAGGAGTTGGCGCCAGCCACGGGGACTTTCGGGGGCTGTTTCGAGTTTTCACCCTCTAATGCCATGTTTTAAGCCCAAGTCAAGAAATATGCAAATTACCGTCGAAATCTCAAATCGGGAAACCCGCGGCTGTGGAGTCAGTTCCTACGAGTTACATTGGTCCCGTGGGAGGTGTTGGTGCCACCACGGGACCGTTCGGGGGTTGTTTCGAGTTTCACCCTCTAACGTCATGTTTTTAATCATAAGTCTAGAAATATGAAAATTACCGTCGTACTCTCATACCAGGAGACCCGCGGCTGTGGGGTCAGTTCCAACGAGTTACATTGGTCCCGTGGGAGGTGTTGGTGCCACACACGGGGCCGTTCGGGGGCTGTTTCGAGTTTTCACCATCTAATGTTGTGTTTTTAAACATAAGTCTAAAAATATCCAAATTACCGTCGTACTCTCAAACCGGGAGACCCGCGGCTGTGGGGTCAGTTCCTACGAGTTACATTGGTCCCGTGGGAGGTGTTGGTGCCACCCACGGGGCCGTTCGGGGGCTGTTTTGAGTTTTCACCATCTAACGCCATGTTTTTAAGACTAAGTCAAGAAATACGCAAATTATCGTCGTAGTCTCGAACCGGGAGTCCCGAACTGTGGGGTCAGTTAATACGAGTTACATTGGTGCCGTGGAAGGTGTTGGTTCCACCCACTGGACCGTTCGGAGGCTGTTTCGAGTTTTCACCCTCTAACGCCATGTTTTTCTTAAGTCTCGAAATATGCAAATTACCGTCGTACTCCCAAATCGGGAGACCCGCGGCAGTGGGGTCACTTTTTATGAGTTATATTGGTCCCGTGGGAGGATTTGGAGCCACCCATGGGGACGTTCGGGGATTGTTTCGAGTTTTCACCCTCTAATGCCATGTTTTTAAGCCCAAGTCAAGAAATATGCAAATTATCGTCGTATTCTAAAACCTGGAGACCCGCGGAGGTGGGGTCAGTTCCTACGAGTTACATTGGTCCCGTGGGAGGTGTTGGTACCACCCACGGGGACGTTCGGGGGCTGTTTCAAGTTTTCACCCTCTAACGCCATGTTTTTAAGCCTAAGTCTATAAATATGCAATTTACCGTCGTACTCTCAAACCGAAAAACCTGTGGCTGCGGGGTCAGTTCCTACGAGTTACTTTGGTCCCGTGGGAGGTGTTGGCGCCACCCATGGGCACGTTCGGGGGTTGTTTCGAGTTTTCACCCTCTAAAGCCATATTTTTAAGCCTAAGTCAAGAAATATTCAAATTATCAACGGGGACGTTCGGGGGTTGTTTCGAGTTTTCAACCTCTAACGCCATGTTTTTAATCCTAAGTCAACAAATATGGAATTTATAGTCGTATTCTCAAATCGGGAGTCCCGCGGCTGTGGGGTCCGTTCCTACGAGTAATATTGGTCCCGTGGGAGGAGTTGGCGCCAGCCACGGGGACGTTCGGAGGCTGTTTCGAGTTTTCACCCTCTAATGACATGTTTTTAAGCCCAAGTCCAGAAACATGCAAATTATCGTCGTATTCTAAAACCTGGAGACCCGCGGCAGTGGGGTCAGTTACTACGAGTTTCATTGATCCCGTGGGAGGTGTTAGTGCCACCCACGGGGACGTTCGGGGGTTGTTTCAAGTTTTCACCCTCTAACGCCATGTTTTTAAGCCTAAGTCTATAAATATGCAAATTACCGTCGTACTCTCAAACCGGAAAACCCGCGGCTGCCGGGTCAGTTCCTACGAGTTACTTTGGTCCCATAGGAGGTGTTGGCGCCACCCATGGGTACGTTCGGGGGATGTTTAGAGTTTTCACCCTCTAATGCCATATTTTTAAGCCTAAGTCAAGAAATATGCAAATTATCAATGGGGACGTTCGGGGGCTGTTTCGAGTTTTCACCCTCTAACGCCATGTTTTTAATCCTAAGTCAACAAATATGGAATTTAGAGTCGTATTCTCAAATCGGGAGTCCCGCGGCTGTGGGGTTCGTTCCTACGAGTTACATTGGTCCCGTGGGAGGAGTTGGTGCCACCCATGGGGACGTTCGGGGGCTGTTTCGAGTTTTCACCCTCTAACGTCATGTTTTTAAGCCTAAGTCTAGAAATATGCAAATTATGGTGGTACTCTCAAACCGGGAGACGCGTGGCTACGAGGTCAGTTCCTACGAGTTACATTTGTCACGTAGGAGGTGTTGGTGCCACCCACGGGGCCGTTCGGGGGCTGTTTCGAGTTTTCACCCTCTAACGCCTTGTTTTTAAGCCTAAGTCAAGAAATATGCAAATTACCGTCGTAGTCTCAAACCGAGAGACCCGCAGCTGTGGGGTATGTTCCTACGAGTTACATTGGTCCCCTGGGAGGTGTTGGTGCCACCCACGGGGCCGTTCGGGGGCTGTTTCGAGTTTTCACCCTCTAACGCCATGTTTTTAAGCCTAAGTCAAGAAATACGCAAATTATCATTGTAGTCTCAAATCGGGAGTCTCGCGGCTGCGGGGTCAGTTCCTATGAGTTACCTTGGTCCCGTGGAAGGTGTTGGTGCCACGCACGGGGCCATTCGGGGGTTGTTTCGACTTTTCACCCTCTAACGCCATGTTTTGCTTAAGTCTAGAAATATGCAAATTACCGTCGTACTCTCAATGCGGGAGACCCGCGGCAGTGGAGTCAGTTCCTACGAGTTACATTGGTCCCGTGGCAGGAGTTGGCGCCACCCACGGGGACTTTCGGGGGCGGTTTCGAGTTTTCACCCTCTAACGCCATGTTTTTAAGCCCAAGTCAAGAAATATGCAAATTATCGTCGAAATCTCAAACCGGGAAACCCGTGGCTGTGGGGTCAGTTCCTACGAGTTACATTGGTCCCGTGGGAGGTGTTGGTACCACCACGGGACCGTTCGGGGGTTGTTTCGAGTTTTCACCCTCTAACGCCATGTTTTTATGCCTAAGTCAAAAAATATGCAAATTACGGTGGTACTCTCAAACCAGGAGATGCGCGGCTGCGGGGTGAGTTCCTACGAGTTACATTGGTCACATGGGAGGTGTTGGTGCCACCCACGGGGCCGTTCGGGGGCTGTTTCGAGTTTTCCCCCTCTAACGTCATGTTTTTAAGCCTAAGTCTAGAAATATGCAAATTATCGTCGTAGTCTCAAATCGGGAGTCCCACGGCAGTGGGGTCAGTTCCTACGAGTTACATTGGTCCTGTCGGAGGTGTTGGTGCCACCCACGGGGCCGTTCGGTGGCTGTTTCGTGTTTTCACCCTCTAACGTCATGTTTTTAAGCCTAAGTCTAGAAATATGCAAATTATCGTCGTACTCTCAAATCGGGAGACCCGCGGCTGTGGGGTCAGTTCCTACGAGTTACATTGGTCCCGAAGGAGGTGTTGGTGCCAGCCACGGGGACGTTCGGGGGTTGTTTCGAATTTTCACCCTCTAACGTCATGTATTTAAGCCTAAGTCAAGAAATACGCAAATTATCATCGTAGTCTCAAATCGGGAGTCCCGCGACTGTGGGGTCAGTTCCTATGACTTACATTAGTGCCGTGGAAGGTGTTGGTGCCACCCACTGGGCCGTTCGGGGGCTGTTTCGAGTTTTCACCCTCTAACGCCATGTTTTGCTTAAGTCTCGAAATATGCAAATTACCGTCGTACTCTCAAACCGGGAGACCCGCGGGAGTGGGGTCAGTTTCTACGAGTTACATTGGTCCCGTGGGAGGAGTTGGCGCCACCCACGGGGACGTTCGGGGGTTCTTTCAAGTTTTCACCCTCTAATGACATGTTTTTAAGCCCAAGTTAAGAAATATGCAAATTATCATCGTATTCTAAAACCTGGAGACCCGAGGCAGTGGGGTCAATTCCTACGAGTTACATTGGTCCCGTGGGAGGTATTGGTGCACCCACGGGGACGTTCGGGGGCGGTTTCAAGTTTTCACCCTCTAACGCCATGTTTTTAGACCTAAGTCTATAAATATGCAAATTACCGTCGTACTCTCAAACCGGAAAACCCGCGGCTGCGTGGTCAGTTCCTACGAGTTACTTTGGTCCCATGGGAGGTGTTGGTGCCAGCAATGGGCACGTTCGGGGGCTGTTTCGAGTTTTCACCCTCTAAAGGCATATTTTTAAGCTTAAGTCAATAAATATGCAAATTATCAATGGGGACGTTCGGGGGATGTTTCGAGTTTTCACCCTCTAACGCCAAGTTTTTAATCCTTAGTCAACAAATATGGAATTTATAGTTGTATTCTCAAATCGGGAGTCCCGCGGCTGTGGGGTCCGTTCCTACGAGTTACATTGGTCCCGTGGGAGGAGTTGCCGCCACCCATGGGGACATTCGGGGGCTGTTTCGAGTTTTCACCCTCTAACGTCATGTTTTTAAGCCTAAGTCTAGAAATATGAAAATTATGGTGGTACTCTCAAATCGGGAGACGCGCGGCTACGGGGTCAGTTCCTACGAGTTACATTTGTCACGTAGGACGTTTTGTTGCCACCCACGGGGCCGTTCGGGGGCTGTTTCGAGTTTTCACCCTCTAACGCCATGTTTTTAAGCTTAAGTCAAGAAATAGGCAAATTATCGTCGTAGTCGCAAACCGAGATACCCGCAGCTGTGGGGTCTGTTCCTACGAGTAACATTGGTCCCCTGGGAGGTGTTGGTGCCACCCACGGGGTCGTTCGGGGGCTGTTTCGAGTTTTCCCCGTCTAACGTCATGTTTTTAAGCCTAAGTATAAAAATATGCAAATTATCGTCATAGTCTGAAAATGGGAGTTCCGCGACTGTGGGGTCAGTTCCTACGAGTTACATTGGTCCCGTGGGAGGTGTTGGTGCCACCCACGGGGCCGTTCGGGGGTTGTTTCGACATTTTACCCTCTAACGCCATGTTTTTCTTAAGTTTAGAAATATGCAAATTACCGTCGTACTCTCAAAGAGGGTGATCCGAGGCAGTGGGGTCAGTTCCTACTAGTTACATTGGTCCCGTGGCAGGAGTTGGCGCCACCCACGGGGACTTTCGGGGGCGGTTTCGAGTTTTCACCCTCTAACGCCATGCTTTTAAGCCCAAGTCATGAAATATGCAAATTATCATCGAAATCTCAAACCTGGAAACCCGTGGTAGTGGGGTCAGTTCCTACGAGTTACATTGGTCCCGTGGGAGGTGTTGGTGCCACCACGTAACCGTTCGGGGGTTGTTTCGAGGTTTCACCCTCTAACGCCATGTTTTTATGCCTAAGTCTAAAAATATTCAAATTACGGTGGTACTCTCAAATCGGGAGGCACGCGGCTGCGGGGTCAGTTCCTACGAGTTACATTGGTCACGTGGGAGGTATTGGTGCCACCCACGGGGCCGTTCGGGGGCTGTTTCGAGTTTTCCCCCTCTAACGTCATGTTTTTAAGCCTAAGTCTAGAAATATGCAAATTATCGTCGTAGTCTCAAATCGGGAGTCCCACGGCTGTGGGGTCAGTTCCTACGAGTTACATTGGTCCTGTGGGAGGTGTTGGTGCCACCCACGGGGCCGTTCGGCTGCTGTTTCGAGTTTTCACCCTCTAACGTCATGTTTTTAAGCCCAAGTCTCGAAATATGCAAATTACCGTCGTACTCTCAAACCGGGAGACCCGCGGGAGTGGGGTCAGTTTCTACGAGTTACATTGGTCCCGTGGGAGGAGTTGGCGCCACCCACGGGGACGTTCGGGGGTTCTTTCAAGTTTTCACCCTCTAATGACATGTTTTTAAGCCCAAGTTAAGAAATATGCAAATTATCATCGTATTCTAAAACCTGGAGACCCGAGGCAGTGGGGTCAATTCCTACGAGTTACATTGGTCCCGTGGGAGGTGTTGGTGCACCCACGGGGACGTTCGGGGGCGGTTTCAAGTTTTCACCCTCTAACGCCATGTTTTTAGACCTAAGTCTATAAATATGCAAATTACCGTCGTACTCTCAAACCGGAAAACCCGCGGCTGCGTGGTCAGTTCCTACGAGTTACTTTGGTCCCATGGGAGGTGTTGGTGCCAGCAATGGGCACGTTCGGGGGCTGTTTCGAGTTTTCACCCTCTAAAGGCATATTTTTAAGCTTAAGTCAATAAATATGCAAATTATCAATGGGGACGTTCGGGGGATGTTTCGAGTTTTCACCCTCTAACGCCAAGTTTTTAATCCTTAGTCAACAAATATGGAATTTATAGTTGTATTCTCAAATCGGGAGTCCCGCGGCTGTGGGGTCCGTTCCTACGAGTTACATTGGTCCCGTGGGAGGAGTTGCCGCCACCCATGGGGACATTCGGGGGCTGTTTCGAGTTTTCACCCTCTAACGTCATGTTTTTAAGCCTAAGTCTAGAAATATGAAAATTATGGTGGTACTCTCAAATCGGGAGACGCGCGGCTACGGGGTCAGTTCCTACGAGTTACATTTGTCACGTAGGACGTTTTGTTGCCACCCACGGGGCCGTTCGGGGGCTGTTTCGAGTTTTCACCCTCTAACGCCATGTTTTTAAGCTTAACTCAAGAAATAGGCAAATTATCGTCGTAGTCGCAAACCGAGATACCCGCAGCTGTGGGGTCTGTTCCTACGAGTAACATTGGTCCCCTGGGAGGTGTTGGTGCCACCCACGGGGTCGTTCGGGGGCTGTTTCGAGTTTTCCCCGTCTAACGTCATGTTTTTAAGCCTAAGTATAAAAATATGCAAATTATCGTCATAGTCTGAAAATGGGAGTTCCGCGACTGTGGGGTCAGTTCCTACGAGTTACATTGGTCCCGTGGGAGGTGTTGGTGCCACCCACGGGGCCGTTCGGGGGTTGTTTCGACATTTTACCCTCTAACGCCATGTTTTTCTTAAGTTTAGAAATATGCAAATTACCGTCGTACTCTCAAAGAGGGTGACCCGAGGCAGTGGGGTCAGTTCCTACTAGTTACATTGGTCCCGTGGCAGGAGTTGGCGCCACCCACGGGGACTTTCGGGGGCGGTTTCGAGTTTTCACCCTCTAACGCCATGCTTTTAAGCCCAAGTCATGAAATATGCAAATTATCATCGAAATCTCAAACCTGGAAACCCGTGGTAGTGGGGTCAGTTCCTACGAGTTACATTGGTCCCGTGGGAGGTGTTGGTGCCACCACGTAACCGTTCGGGGGTTGTTTCGAGGTTTCACCCTCTAACGCCATGTTTTTATGCCTAAGTCTAAAAATATTCAAATTACGGTGGTACTCTCAAATCGGGAGGCACGCGGCTGCGGGGTCAGTTCCTACGAGTTACATTGGTCACGTGGGAGGTATTGGTGCCACCCACGGGGCCGTTCGGGGGCTGTTTCGAGTTTTCCCCCTCTAACGTCATGTTTTTAAGCCTAAGTCTAGAAATATGCAAATTATCGTCGTAGTCTCAAATCGGGAGTCCCACGGCTGTGGGGTCAGTTCCTACGAGTTACATTGGTCCTGTGGGAGGTGTTGGTGCCACCCACGGGGCCGTTCGGCTGCTGTTTCGAGTTTTCACCCTCTAACGTCATGTTTTTAAGCCCAAGTCTAGAAATATGCAAATTATAGTCGTACTCTCAAATCGGGAGACCCGTGGCTGTGGGGTCAGTTACTACGAGTTACATTGGTCCCGTAGGAGGTTTTGGTGCCAACCACGGGGCCGTTCGGGGGTTGTTTCGTGTTTTCACCCTCTAAAGTCATGTTTTTAAGCCTAAGTCAAGAAATACGCAAATTATCGTCGTAGTCTCAAACCAGGAGACCCGCGACTGTGGGGTCAGTTCCTATGACTTACATTGGTGCCGTGGAAGGTGTTGGTGCCACCCACTGGGCCGTTCGGGGGCTGTTTCGAGTTTTCACCCTCTAACGCCATGTTTTGCTTAAGTCTCGAAATATACAAATTACCGTCGTACTCTCAAACCGGGAGACCCGCGGCAGTGGGGTCAGTTTCTATGAGTTACATTGGTCCCGTGGGAGGAGTTGGCGCCACCCACGGGGACGTTCGGGGGCTGTTTCGCGTTTTCACCCTCTAATGACATGTTTTCAAGCGCAAGTCAAGAAATATGCAAATTATCATCGTATTCTCAAACCTGGAGACCCGCGGAAGTGGGGTCAGTTCCTACGAGTTACATTGGTCCCGTGGGAGGTGTTGGTGCCACCCACGGGGATGTTCGGGGGCTGTTTCAAGTTTTCACCCTCTAACGCTATATTTTTAAGCCTAAGTCTATAAATATGCAAATTACCGTCGTACTCTCAAACCGGAAAACCCGCGGCTGCGGGGTCAGTTCCTACGAGTTACTTTGGTCCCGTGGGAGGTGTTGGCGCCACCCATGGGGTCGTTCGGGGGCTGTTTCGAGTTTTCACTCTCTAAAGCCATATTTTTAAGCCTAAGTCAAGAAATATGCAAATTATCAATGGGGACGTTCGGTGGCTGTTTCGATTTTTCACCTTCTAACGCCATGTTTTTAATCCTAACTTAACAAATATGGAATTTATAGTCGTATTCTAGAACCGAGAGTCCCGCGGCTATGGGGTCCGTTCCAACGAGTTACATTGGTCCCGTGGGAGGAGTTGGCGCCACCCGCGGGGACGGTCGGGGGCTGTTTCGAGTTTTCACCCTCTAACGTCATGTTTTTAAGCCTAAGTCAAGAAATATGAAAATTACTGTCGTAGTCTCAAACCGGGAGACGCGCGGCTGCGGGGTCAGTTCCTACCAGTTACATTGGTCCCGTGGGAGGTGTTCGTGCCACCCACGGGGCCGTTCGGGGGCTGTTTCGAGTTTTCACCCTCTAACGTCATGTTTTTAAGCCTAAGTCTAGAAATATGAAAATTACCGTCAAAATCTCAAACCAGCAAACCCGCGGCTGTGGGATCAGTTCATACGAGTTACATTGGTCCCTTGGGAGGTGTTGGTGCCACCACGGGACTGTTCGAGGGCTGTTTCCAGTTTTCACCCTCTAACTTCATGGTTTTAAGCCTAATTCTAGAAATATAGAAATTATCGTCGTAGTCTCAAACCGGGTGTCCCGCGGCTGTGGGGTCAGTTCCTACGAGTTACATTGGTCCCGTGGGAGGAGTTGGCGCCACCCACGGGGACGGTCGGGGGCTGTTTCGAGTTTTCACCCTCTAACGTCATGTTTTCAATCCTAAGTCTAGAAATATGAAAATTACTGTCGTAGTCTCAAACCGGGAGACGCGCGACTGCGGGGTCAGTTCCTACGAGTTACATTGGTCACGTAGGAGGTGTTGGTGCCACCCACGGGGCCGTTCGGGGGCTGTTTCGAGTTTTCACCCTCTAACGCCATGTTTTTAAGCCTAAGTCAAGAAATAGGCAAATTATCGTCGTAGTCTCAAACCGGGAGTCCCGCGGCTGTAGGGTAAGTTCCTACGAGTTACATTGGTCCCGTGGGAGGTGTTGGTGCCACCCACGGGGCCGTTCGGGGGCTGTTTCGAGTTTTCACCCTCCAACTTCATGGTTTTAAGCCTAATTCTAGAAATATAGAAATTATCGTCGTGGTCTCAAACCGGGAGACGCGCGGCTGAGGGGTCAGTTCCTACGATTTACATTGGTCCCGTGGGAGGTGTTGGTGCCACCCACGGGGCCGTTCAGGGGCTGTTTCGAGTTTTCACCCTCTAACGTCATGTTTTTAAGCCTAAGTCTAAAAATATGCAAATTACCGTCGTAATCTCAAACCGGGAGACCCGCGGCTGTGGGGTCACTTTCTACGAGTTACATTGGTCTCGTGGGAGGTGTTGGTGCCACCCAGGTGGCCGTTCGGGGGCTGTTTTGAGTTTTCAACCTCTAACGCCATGTTTTTAAGCCTAAGTTAAGAAATACGCAAATTATCATCGTAGTCTCAAATCGGGAGTCGCGCGGTTGTGGGGTCAGTTCCTATGAGTTACATTGGTCTCGTGGAAGGTGTTGGTGCCACCCAAGGGGCCGTTCGGGGGATGTTTCTACTTTTCACCCCCTAACGCCATATTTTTCTTAAGTCTAGAAATATGCAAATTATCGTCGTACTCTCAAACCGGGAGAACCGCGGCAGTGGGGTCAGTTCATACGAGTTACATTGGTCCTGTGGGAGGAGTTGGGGCCACCTTCGGGGACGTTCGCGGGCTGTTTCGAGTTTTCACCCTCTAACGTCATGTTTTTAAGCCTAAGTCTAGAAATATACAAATTACCGTCGAACTCTCAAACCGGGAGATCCGCGACTGTGGGGTCAGTTCCTACGAGTTACATTGGGCCCGTGGGAGGTGTTGGTGCCACCACGGAATCGTTCGGAGGTTGTTTCGAGTTTTCACCCTCTAAAGCCATGTTTTTATCCCTAAGTCTATAAATATGCAAATTACGTTTGTACTCTCAAACCGTGAGACGCGCGGCTGCGGGGTCTGTTCCTACGAGTTACATTTGTCACATGGGAGGTATTGGTGCCACCCACGGGGCCGTTCGGGGGCTGTTTCGAGTTTTCACCCTCCAACGTCATGTTTTTAAGCCTAAGTCTAGAAATATAGAAATTATCGTCGTAGTCTCAAACCGGGAGTCCCACGGCTGTGGGGTCAGTTCCTACGAGTTAAATTGGTCACGTTCGAGGTCTTGGTGCCACCCACGAGGCCGTTCGGGGGCTGTTTCGAGTTTTCACCCTCTAACGTCATGTTTTTAAGCCTAAGTCTAAAAATATGCAAATTACCGTCGTACTCTCAAACCGGGAGACCCGCGGCTGTGGGGTCACTTTCTACGAGTTACATTGGTCTCGTGGGAGGTGTTGGTGCCACCCAGGTGGCGGTTCGGGGGCTGTTTTGAGTTTTCAACCTCTAACGCCATGTTTTTAAGCCTAAGTCAAGAGACACGCAAATTATCATCATAGTCTCAAATCGGGAGTCGCGCGGTGTTGGGGTCAGTTCCTATGAGTTACATTGGTTCGTGGAAGGTGTTGGTGCCACCCACGGGGCCGTTCGGGGGTTGTTTCGACTTTTCACCCCCTAACGCCATGTTTTTCTTAAGTCTAGAAATATGCAAATTATCGTCATACTCTCAAACCGGGAGAACCGCAGCAGTGGGGTCAGTTCATAAGAGTTACATTGGTCCCGTGGGAGGAGTTGGGGCCACCCTCGGGGATGTTCGCGGGCTGTTTCGAGCTTTCACCCTCTAACGTCATGTTTTTAAGCCTAAGTCTAGAAATATACAATTTACCGTCGAAGTCTCAAACCGGGAGATCCGCGACTGTGGGGTCCATTCCTACGAGTTATATTGGGCCCGTGGGAGGTGTTGGTGCCACCACGTGATCGTTCGGCGGTTGTTTCGAGTTTTCACCCTCTAATGCCATATTTTTATCCCTAAGTCTATAAATATGCAAATTACGTTGGTACTCTCAAACCGTGAGACGCGCGGCTGCGGGGTCTGTTCCTACGAGTTACATTGGTCACGTGGAAGGTGTTGGTGCCACCCACGGGCTCGTTCGGGGGCTGTTTCGAGTTTTTCCCCTCTAACGTCATGTTTTTAAGCCTAAGTCTAGAAATATGCAAATTATCGTCGTAGTCTGAAAATGGGAGTCCCGCGACTGTGGGGTCAGTTCCTACGAGTTACATTGGTCCCATGGGAGGTGTTGGTGCCACCCACGGGGCCGTTCGGTGGCTGTTTCGAGTTTTCACCCTCTAACGTCATGTTTTTAAGCCTAAGTCTAGAAATATGAAAATTATCGTCGTACTCTCAAACCGAGAGACCCGCGACTGTCGGGTCAGTTCCTATGAGTTACATTGGTCCCGTGGGAGGTGTTGGTGCCACCCACGGGGCCGTTCGGGGGCTGTTTTGAGTTTTCACCCTCTAACACCATGTTTTTAAGCCTAATTCAAGAAATACGCAAATTATCGTCGTAGTCTCAAACCGGGAGTCCCGCGGTTGTGGGGTCAGTTCCTACGAGTTACATTGGTCCCGTGGAAGGTGTTGGTGCCACCCATGGGGCCGTTCGGGGGCTGTTTCGAGTTTTCACCCTCTAATGTCATGTTTTTTAGCCTAAGTCTAAAAATATGCAACTTGCCGTCGTAGTCTCAAACCGGGAGACTCGCGGCTGTGGGGTCACTTTCTACGAGTTACATTGGTCTCGTGGGAGGTGTTGGTACCACCCAGGTGGCCGTTCGGGGGCTGTTTTGAGTTTTCAACCTCTAACGCCATGTTTTTAAGCCTAAGTCAAGAAATACGCAAATGATCATCGTAGTCTCAAATCGGGAGTCGCGCGACTGTGGGGTCAGTTCCTATGAGTTACATTGGTCTCGTGGAAGGTGTTGGTGCCACCCACGGGGCCGTTTGGGGATTGTTTCGACTTTTCACCTCCTAACGCCATATTTTTCTTAAGTCTAGAAATATGCAAATTACTCTCAAACCGGGAGAACCGCGGCAGTGGGGTCTGTTCATACGAGTTACATTGGTCCCGTGGGAGGAGTTGGGGCCACCTTCGGGGACGTTCGCGGGCTGTTTCGAGTTTTCACCCTCTAACGTCATGTTTTTAAGCCTAAGTCTAGAAATATACAAATTACCGTCGAACTCTCAAACCGGGAGATCCGCGACTGTGGAGTCAGTTCCTACGAGTTACATTGGGCACGTGGGAGGTGTTGGTGCCCCCACGAGATCGTTCGGGGGTTGTTTCGAGTTTTCACCCTCTAATGCCATGTTTTTATCCCTAAGTCTATAAATATGAAAATTACGTTGGTACTCTCAAACCGTGAGACGCGAGGCTGCGGGGTTTGTTCCTACGAGTTACATTGGTCACGTGGGAGGTGTTGGTGCCACCCACGGTGCCGTTCGGGGGATGTTTCGAGTTTTCCCCGTCTAACGTCATGTTTTTAAGCCTAAGTATAAAAATATGCAAATTATCGTCGTAGTCTGAAAATGGGAGTTCCGCGACTACGGGGTCAGTTCCTACGAGTTACATTGGTCCCGTGGGAGGTGTTGGTGCCACCCACGGGGCCGTTCGGGTGTTGTTTTGAGTTTTCACCCTCTAACGTCATGTTTTTAATCCTAAGTATAGTAATATGAAAATTACCGTCATACTCTCAAACCGGGAGACCCGCGGCTGTGGGGTCAGTTCCTACGAGTATCATTGGTCCCGTGGAAGGTGGTGGTAACACCCACAGAGCCGTTCGGGGGCTGTTTCGAGTTTTAACCCTCTAACGCCATGTTTTGCTTAAATCTAGAAATATGAAAATTACCGTCGTAGTCTCAAACCGGGAGACCCGCGGCAGAGGGGTCAGTTCCTACGAGTTACATTGGTCCCGTTGGAGGAGTTGGCGCCACCCAAGGGGAATTTCGGGGGCTGTTTCGAGTATTCACCCTCTAACACCATATTTTTGTGCCTAAGTCTGTAAATATACAAATTACCGTCGTACTCTTAAACCGGGAGACCCGCGGCTGTGGGGTCAGTTCCTACGAGTTACATTGGTCCCTTGGGAGGTGTTGGTGCCACCCACGGGGGCGTTCGGGGGCTGTTTCGAGTTTTCACCCTCTAACACCATGTTTTGCTTAAGTCTAGAAATATGCAAATTACCGTCGTACTCTCAAACCGGGAGACCCGCGGCAGTAGGGTCTGTTCCTACGAGTTACATTGGTCCCGTGGAAGGTGTTGGTGCCACCCACGGGGCCGTTCGAGGGCTATTTTGAGTTTTCACCCTCTAACGTCATGTTTTCATGCCTAAGTCTGTAAATATACAAATTACCGTCGTACTCTCAAACTGAGAGACCCGCGGCTGTGGGGGTAGTTCCTACGAGTTACATTGGTCCCGTGGGAGGTGTTGGTGCCACCCACGGGCCGTTCGGGGGCTGTTTCGAGTTTTCACCCTCTAACGCCATGTTTTTAAGCATAAGTCAATAAATATACAAATTATCGTTGTAGTCTCAAATCGTGAGTCCCGCGGCTGTGGGGTCAGTTCCTACGAGTTACATTGGTCCTGTGGAAGGTGTTGGTGCCACCCACGGGGACATTCGCAGGATGTTTCGAGTTTTTACCCTCTAACGCCATGTTTTTAAGCCTAAGTCAAGAAATATACAAATTATCATCGTATTCTCAAACCGGGAAACCCGTGGCTGTGGGGTCACTTCCTACGAGTTACATTGGTCCCGTGGGAGGTGTTGGTGCCACCACGGGACCATTCGGGGGTTGTTTCGAGTTTTCACTCTCTAACGCCATGTTTTTATGCCTAAGTCTATAAATATGTAAATTACGTTGGAACTCTCAAACCGTGAGACGCGCGGCTGCGGGGTCAGTTCCTACGAGTTACATTGGTCACGTGGGAGGTGTTTGTGCCACCCACGAGGCCGTTCGGGGGCTGTTTCGAGTTTTCCGCCTCTAACGTCAAGTTTTTAAGCGTAAGTCTAAAAATATGCAAATTATCGTTATAGTCTCAAACCGAGAGTCCCGCGGCTGTGGGGTGAGTTCCTACGAGTTAAATTGGTCATGTTCGAGGTCTTGGTGCCACCCACGGGGCCGTACGGGGCTGTTTCGAGTTTTCACCCTCTGACGTCATGTTTTTAAGCCTAACTCTAGGAATATGCAAATTACCGTCGTACTCTCAAACCGGGAGACCCGCGACTATGGGGTCAGTTCCTACGAGTTACATTGGTCCCGTGGGAGGTGTTGGTGCCACCCACGGGGCCGTTCGGGGGCTGTTTCGAGTTTCACCCTCTATCGCCATGTTTTTAAGCCTAAGTCAAGAAATACGCAAATAATCGTCGTAGTCTCAAATCGGGAGTCCCGCAGCTGTGGGGTCAGTTCCTACGAGTTACATTGGTCCCGTGGAAGGTGTTGGTGCCACCCACGGGGTCGTTCTCGGGCTATTTTGAGTTTTCACCCTCTAACGCCATGTTTTGCTTAAGTCTACAAATATGCAAATTACGATCGTACTCTCAAAACGAGAAACCCGCGGCAGTGGGGTCAGTTCCTACGAGTTACATTGGTCTCGTGGGAGGATTTGGCGCCACCCATGGGGACTTTCGGGGGCTGTTTCGTGTTTTCACCCTCTAACGCCATTTTTTAAGCCTAAGTCAAGAAATATGCCAATTGTCGTCGTATTCTCAAACCGGGAGACCCGCGGCAGTGGGGTGAGTTCCTACGAGTTACATTGGTCCCGTGGGAGGTGTTGGTGCCACCACTGGACCGTTCGGGGGTTGTTTCGAGTTTTCACTCTCTAACGCCATGTTTTTATGCCTAAGTATATAAATATGCAAATTACGTTGGTACTCTCAAACCGTGAGACGCGCGGCTGCGGGGTCAGTTCCTACGAGTTACATTTGTCACGTGGGAAGTGTTGGTGCCACCCACGGGGCCGTTCGGGGGCTGTTTCGAGTTTTCCCCCTCTAACGTCATGTTTTGAAGCCTAAGTCTAAAAATATGCAAATTATCGTCGTAGTCTCAAACCGGGTGTCCCGCGGCTGTGGGGTCAGTTCTTACGAGTTACATTGGTCCCGTGGAAGGTGTTGGTGCCACCCACGGGGCCGTTCAGGGGCTGTTTCGAGTTTTCACCCTCTAATGTTATGTTTTTAAACCTAAGTCTAAAAATATCCAAATTACCGTCGTACTCTCAAACCGGGTGACCCGCGGCTGTGGGGTCAGTTCCTACGAGTTACATTGGTCCCGTGGGAGGTGTTGGTGCCACCCACGGGGCCGTTCGGGGGCTGTTTCGAGTTTTCACCATCTAACGCCATGTTTTTGAGACTAAGTCATGAAATACGCAAATTATCATCGTAGTCTCGAACCGGGAGTCCCGAACTGTGGGGTCAGTTACTACGAGTTACATTTGTCCCGTGGAAGGTGTCGGTGCAACCCACGGGGCCGTTCGGGGGCTGTTTCGAGTTTTCAACCTCTATCATCATGTTTTGCTTAAGTCTAGAAATATACAAATTATCGTCGTACTCTCAAACCGGGAGACTCGCGACAGTGGGGTCAGTTCCTACGAGTTACATTGGTCCTGCGGGAGGAGTTGGCGCCCCCACGGGGACTTTCGGCGGCTGTTTCGAGTTTTCACCCTCTAACGCCATATTTTCAAGCCTAATTAAGAAATATGTAAATTATCGTCCTATTCTCAAACCGGGAGACCCGCGGTAGTGAGGTCAGTTCCTACGAGTTACATTGGTCCCATGGGAGGTGTTTGTGCCACCCACAGGGCCGTTCGGGAGGCTGTTTTGAGTTTTCTCCCTCTAACGCCATGCTTTTAAGCCTAAGTCTGTAAATATGCAAATTACCATCGTACTCTCAAACCGGGAGACCCGCGGCTATGGGGTCAGTTCCTGCGAGTTACATTGGTCCCTTGGGAGGGTGTTGGCGCCACCGACGGGAACGTTCGGGGGATGTTTTGATTTTTCACCCTTTAACGCCATGTTTTTAAGACTAAGGCAAGAAATATGCAAATTATCGTCGTATTCTCAAATCGTAAGACCCGCGGCTGTGGGGTCAGTTCCTACGAGTTACATTGGTCCCATGGGAGGTGTTGGTGCCACCACGGGACCGTTCGGGGGTTGTTTCAAGTTTTCACCCTCTAACGCCATGTTTTCATGCCTAAGTCTATAAATATGCAAATTACGTTGGTACTCTCAAATCGTGAGACGCGCGGCTGCGAGGTCAGTTCCTACCAGTTACATTGGTCACGTGGGAGGTGTTGGTTCCACCCACGGGGCCGTTCGGGGGCTGTTTCGAGTTTTCCCCCTCTAACGTCATGTTTTGAAGCCTATGTCTACAAATATGCAAATTATCGTCGTAGTCTCAAACCGGGTGTCCCGTGGCTGTGGGGTCAGTTCCTACGAGTTACATTGGTCCCGTGGGAGGTGTTGGTGCCACCCACGGGGCCGTTCGGGGGATATTTCGAGTTTTCACCCTCTAACGTTATGTTTTTAAACCTAAGTCTAGAAATATCCAAATTACTGTCGTACTCTCAAACCGGGAGACCCGCGGCTATATGGTCAGTTCCTACGAATTACATTGGTCCCGTGGGAGGTGTTGGTGCCACCCACAGGGCCGTTCGGGGGCTGTTTCGAGTTTTCACCCTCTAACGCCATGTTTTTAAGACTAAGTCAAGAAATACGCAAATTATCGTCGCAGTCTCAAACCGGGAGTCCCGCTGCTGTGGGGTCAGTTCCTACGAGTTACATTGGTCATGTGGAAGGTGTTGGTACCACCCACGGGCCGTTCGGGTGATGTTTCGAGTTTTCAACCTCTATCGTCATGTTTTGCTTAAGTCTAGAAATATGATAATTACCGTCGTACTCGCAAAACGGGAGTCCCGCGGCTGTGGGGTAAGTTCCTACTAGTTACATTGGTCCCGTGGAAGGTGTTGGTGCTACCCACGGGGCTCTTCGGGGATTGTTTCGAGTTTTCACCCTCTAACGCCATGTTTTTCAGCCTAAGTCTAGAAATATGCAAATTATCGTCGTATTCTCAAACCAGGAGACCCGCGGCAGTGGGTCAGTTCCTACAAGTTACAATGGTCCCGTGGGAGGTGTTGGTGCCACCCACGGTGACGTTCGGGGGCTGTTCCGAGTTTTCACCCTCTAACGCCATATTTTTTAGCCTAAGTCAAGAAATATGCAAATTATCAACGGGGACGTTCGGGGGCTGTTTCGAGTTTTCACCCTCTAACGCGATGTTTTTAATCCTAAGTCAACAAATATGGAATTTATATTCGTACTCTCAAACCGGCAGTCCCGCGGCGGTGGGGTCAGTTCCTACGAGTTACATTGGTCCCGTGGGAGGAGTTGGCGCCACCCACGGGGACGTTCGGGGGCTGTTTCGAGTTTTCACCCTCTAACGCCATGTTTTTAAGCCCAAGTCAATAAATATGCAAATTATCCTCGTATTCTCAAACCGAGAGATCCGCGGCAGTGGGGTCAGTTCCTACGAGTTACATTGGTCCCGTGGGAGGTGTTGGTGCCACCCACAGGGATGTTCGGGGGTTGTTTCAAGTTTTCACCCTCTAACGCCATGTTTTTAATCCTAAGTCTATAAATATGCAAATTACTGTCGTATTCTCAAACCGGAAAACCCGCGGCTGCGGGGGTCAGTTCTTACGAGTTACATTGGTCCCGTGGGAGGTGTTGGCGCCACCCACGGGGATGTTCGGGGGATGTTTCGAGTTTTCACCCTCTAACGCCATGTTTTTAAGCCTAAGTCCAGAAATATGAAAATTACCGTCAAAATCTCAAACCGGCAAACCCGCGGCTGTGGGATCAGTTCATACGAGTTACATTGGTCCCTTGGGAGGTGTTGGTGCCACCACGGGACTGTTCGAGGGCTGTTTCGAGTTTTCACCCTCTAACTTCATGGTTTTAAGCCTAATTCTAGAAATATAGAAATTATCGTCGTAGTCTCAAACCGGGTGTCCCGCGGCTGTGGGGTCAGTTCCTACGAGTTACATTGGTCCCGTGGGAGGTGTTGGTGCCACCCACGGGGCCGTTCGGGGGCTGTTTCGAGTTTTCACCATCTAACGCCATGTTTTTTACTCTAAGTCATGAAATACGCAAATTATCATCATAGTCTCGAACCGGGAGTCCCGAACTGTGGGGTCAGTTACTACGAGTTACATTGGTCCCGTGGAAGGTGTTGGTGCAACCCACGGGGCCGTTCGGGGGCTGTTTCGAGTTTTCAACCTCTATCATCATGTTTTGCTTAAGTCTAGAAATATACAAATTATCGTCGTACTCTCAAACCGGGAGACTCGCGGCAGTGGGGTAAGTTCCTACGAGTTACATTGGTCCTGCGGGAGGAGTTGGCACCCCCACGGGGACTTTCGGGGGCTGTTTCGAGTTTTCACCCTCTAACGCCATATTTTTAAGCCTAATTAAGAAATATGTAAATTATCGTCCTATTCTCAAACCGGGAGACCCGCGGTAGTGAGGTCAGTTCCTACGAGTTACATTGGTCCCATGGGAGGTGTTTGTGCCACCCACAGGGCCGTTCGTGGGGCTGTTTTGAGTTTTCTCCCTCTAACGCCATGTTTTTGAGCCTTACTCTATAAATATGCAAATTACCATCGTACTCTCAAACCGGGAGACCCGCGGCTATGGGGTCAGTTCCTGCGAGTTACATTGGTCCCTTGGGAGGGTGTTGGCGCCACCGACGGGGACGTTTGGGGGATGTTTTGATTTTTCACCCTTTAACGCCATGTTTTTAAGACTAAGGCAAGAAATATGCAAATTATCGTCATATTTTCAAATCGGAAGACCCGCGGCTGTGGGGTCAGTTCCTACGACTTACATTTGTCCCGTCGGAGGAGTTGGCGCCACCCACGGAGACGTTCGGGGGCTGTTTCTAGTTTTCACCCTCTAACGCCATGTTTTTAAGCCCAAGTCAAGAAATATGCAAATTCTCATCGTATTCTCAAATCGGGAGATCCGCGGCAGTGGGTTCAGTTCCTACGAGTAACATTGGTCCCGTGGGAGGTGTTGGTGCCACCCACGGGGATGTTCGGGGGCTGTTTCGAGTTTTCACCCTCTAACGCCATGTTTTTAAGCCTATGTCTATAAATATGAAATTACCATCATACTCTCAAACCGAAAGACCCGCGACTGCGGGGGTCAGTTCTTACGAGTTACATTGGTCCCGTGGGAGGTGTTAGCGCCACCCACGGGGACGTTCGGGGGCTGTTTCGAGTTTTCACCCTCTAACGCCATGTTTTTAAGCCTAAGTCAAGAAATATGCAAATTATCGTCGTATTCTCAAACCGGGAGACCCGCGGCTGTGAGGTCAGTTCCTACGAGTTACATTGGTCCCTTGGGAGGTGTTGGTGCCACCCACGGGGCCGTTCGGGGGCTGTTTCGAGTTTTCACCCTCTAACGCCATGTTTTGCTTAAGTCTAGAAAATATGCAAATTACCGTCGTACTCTCAAACCGGGAGACCCACGGCTGTGGGGTCAATTCCTACGAGTTACATTGGTCCCGTGGGAGGAGTTGGCGCCACCCACGGGGACGTTCGGGGGATGTTTCGAGTTTTCACCCTCTAACGCCATGTTTTTAAGCCTAAGTCAAGAAATATGCAAATTATCAACGGGGACGTTCGGGGGCTGTTTCGAGTTTTCACCCTCTAACGCCATGTTTTTAATTCTAAGTCAACAAATATGGAATTTATAGTCGTATTCTCAAACCGGGAGTCCCGCGACTGTGGTGTCAGTTCCTACGAGTTACATTGGTTCCGAGGGAGGTGTTGGTGCCACCCACCAGGCCGTTCAGGGGTTGTTTCTAGTTTTCACCCTCTAACGCCATGTTTTTCTCATGTTTTTAAGCCTAAGTGTAGAAATATGCAAATTATAGTCGTATTCTCAAACCGGGAGACCCGCGATTGTGGGTTCAGTTCCTACAAGTTACATTCATTCCGTGAGAGGTGTTGGTGCCACCCACGGGGCCGTTCGGGGGTGGTTTTCGAGTTTTCACCCTCTAACGCCATGTTTTTAAGCCTAAGTCTATAAATATACAAATTACCGTGGTACTCTCAAACCGGGAGACGCGTGGTTGCGGGGTCAGTTCCTACGAGTTACATTGGTCACGTGAGAGGTGTTGGCGCCACCCACGGGCCCGTTCGGGGGCGGCTTTGAGTTTTCAGCCTCTAACGCCATGTTTTTAATCCAAAGTCAACAAATATGGAATTTATAGTCGTATTCTCAAACCGGGAGTCCCGCGACTGTGAGGTCAATTCCTATGAGTTACATTGGTTCCGTGAGAGGAGTTGGCGCCACCCACGGGGACGTTCGGGGGCTGTTTCGAGTTTTCACCCTCTAACGCCATGTTTTTAAGCCCAAGTCAAGAAATATGCAAATTATCGTCGTATTCTCAAACCGGGAGACCCATGGCAGTGGGGTCAGTTCCTACGAGTTACATTGGTCCCGTGGGAGGTGTTGGTGCCACCCACGGGGACGTTCGGGGGCTGTTTCGAGTTTTCACCCTCTAACGCCATGTTTTTAAGCCTAAGTCTATAAATATGAAAATTACCGTCGTACTCTCAAACCGGAAGACCAGCGGCCGTGGGTTCAGTTACATTGGTCCCGTGGGAGGTGTTGACGCCACCCATGGGGACATTCGGGGGCTGTTTCGAGTTTTCTCCCTTTAACGCCATGTTTTTAAGCCTAAGTCAAGAAATATTTAAATTGTCGTCGTATTCTCAAACCAGGAGACCCGCGGCTGTGAGATCAGTTCCTACGAGTTACATTGGTCCCGTGGGAGGTGCTGGTGCCACCCACAGGGCCATTTGGGGTTTGTTTCGAGTTTTCACCCTTTAACGCCATGATTTGCTGAAGTCTATAAAATGCAAATTACCATCGTACTCTCAACCGGGAGACGAGCGGCTGTTGGGTCAGTCCTATGAGTTACATTAGTCCCCTGGGAGGAGTTGGCGCCACCCACGGGGACGTTCGGGGGCTATTTCGAGTTTTCACCCTCTAACGCCATGTTTTTAAGCATAAGTCAAGAAATATGCAAATTATCAACGGGGACGTTCGGGGTCTATTTCGAGTTTTCATCCTCTAACGCCATGTTTTTAATTCTAAGTCAAAAATAACGAATTTATTGTTGTATTCTCAAATCGGGAGTCCCGTGACTGTGGGGTCAGTTCCTACGAGCTACATTGGTCCCGTGGGAGGTGTTGGTGCCACCCACCAGGCCGTTCGGGGGTTGTTTCGAGTTTTCACCCTCTAACGCCAAGTTTTTCTCATGTTTTTAAGCCAAAGTGAAGAAATATGCAAATTATAGTCGTATTCTCAAACCGGGAGACCCGCGACTGTGGGGTCAGTTCCTACGAGTTACATTCATCCCGTGAGAGGTGTTGGTGCCACCCACGGGGCCGTTCAGGGGTTGTTTTGAGTTTTCACCCTCTAACGCCATGTTTTTAAGCCCAAGTATATAAATATACAAATTAACGTGGTACTCTCAAACCGGGAGACACGTGGCTGCGGGGTCAGTTCCTACAAGTTACATTGGCCATGTGGGAGGTGTTGGTGCCACCCACGGGGCCGTTCGGGGGATGTTTTGAGTTTTCACCCTCTAACGCCATGTTTTTAAGCCTAAGTAAAGAAATATGCAAATTATCTTCGTAGTCTCAAACCGGGAGTCCCGCAGTTGTGGGTTCAGTTCCTACGAGTTACATCGGTCCCGTGGGAGCAGTTGGTGCCACCAACGGGGCCGTTCGGGGGGTGTTTCGAGTTTTCACCCTCCAACGTCATGTTTTTAAGCCTAAGTCTAGAAATATGCAAATTACCGTCATACTCTCAAACCGGGAGACCCGCGGCTGTGGGGTCAGTTCCTATGAGTTATATTGGTCCCGTGGGACGTGTTGGTGCCACTCAGGGGGTCGGGGGCTGTATCGAGTTTTCACCCTCTAACGCCATGTTTTTAAGCCTAAGTTAAGAAATATGCAAATTATCATCGTAGTCTCAAACCGGGAGTCCCGCGGCTGTGGGGTCAGTTCCTACTAGTTACATTGGTCCCGTGGAAGGTGTTGGTGCTACCCACGGGGCTCTTCGGGGGTTGTTTCGTGTTTTCAATCTCTAACGCCATGTTTTTAAGCCTAAGTCTAGAAATATGCAAATTACCGTCGTACTCGAAAACCAGGAGACCCGCGGCAGTGGGGTCAGTTCCTACGAGTTACATTGGTCCCGTGGGAGGAGTTAGCGCCACCCACGGGGATGTTCGGGGGGCTGTTTCGAGTTTTCACCCTCTAACCCCATTTTTTAAGCCTAAGTCAAGAAATTTGAAAATTATCGTCGTATTCTCAAACCGGGAGACCCGCGGCAGTGGGGTCAGTTCCTACGAGTTACATTGGTCCCGTGGGAGGTGTTGGTGCCACCCACGGGGACGTTCGGGGGCTGTTTCGATTTTTCACCCTCTAACGCCATGTTTTTAAGCCTAAGTCTATAAATTTACAAGTTACCATCGTACTCTCAAACCGGAAGACCAGCGGCTGCGGGGTCAGTTACATTGGTGCCGTGGGAGGTGTTGGCGCCACCCATGGGGACGTTCGGGGGCTGTTTCGAGTTTTCACCCTCTAACGCCTTGTTTTTAAGCCTAAGTCAAGAAATATTTAAATTGTCATCGTATTCTCAAATCGGGAGACCTGCGGCTGTGAGGTCAGTTCCTACGAGTTACATTGGTCCCGTGGGAGGTACTGGTGCCACCCAAAGGCCCATTTGGGGGTTGTTTCGAGTTTTCTCCCTCTAACGCCATGTTTTGCTTAAGTCTAAAAATATGCAAATTATCGTCGTACTCTCAAATCGGGAGACTCGCGGCTGTGGGGTCAGTTCCTACGAGTTACGTTGGTCCCGTGGGAGGAGTTGGCTCCACCCACGGGGACGTTCGGGGGCTGTTTCGACTTTTCACCCTCTAACGCCAAGTTTTTAAGCCTAAGTCAAGAAATATACAAATTATCAACGGGGACGTTTGGGGGCTGTTTCGAGTTTTCACCCTCTAACGCCATGTTTTTAATCCTAATTCAACAAATATGGAATTGATAGTCGTATTCTCAAACCGGGAGTCCCGCGGCTGTGGGGTCAGTTCTAATGAGTTACATTGGTCCCATGGGAGGTGTTGGTGCCACCCACCGTGCAGTTCGGGGGTTGTTTCGAGTTTTCACCCTCTAACGCCATGTTTTGCTCATGTTTTTAAGCCTAAGTGAAGAAATATGCAAATTATAGTCGTATTCTCAAACCGGGAGTCCCGCGGCTGTGGGGTCAGTTCCTACAAGTTAGATTCATCCCGTGAGAGGTGTTGGTGCCACCCACAGGGCCGTTCGGGGGTGGTTTCAAGTTTTCACCCTCTAACGCTATGTTTTTGAGCCTAAGTCAAGAAATATGCAAATTATCGTTGTAGTCTAAATCTGGGAGTCCCGCGGCTGTGGGGTCAGTTCCTACGAGTTACATTGGTCCCGTGGGAGGTGTTAGTGCCACCCACGGGCCGTTCGGGGGTTGTTTCGAGTTTTCACCCTCTAACATCATGTTTTTATGCCTAAGTCTGTAAATATGCAAATTACCGTCGTACTCTGAAACCGGGAGACCCGCGGCTATGGGGTCAGTTCCTACGAGTTACATTGGTCCCGTGGGAGGTGTTGGTGCCACCCACGGACCGTTCGGGGGCTGTTTCGAGTTTTCACCCTCTAACGCCATTTTTTAATCCTAAGTCAAGAAATACGCAAATTATCATCGTAGCCTCAAATCGGGAGTCCCGCGGCTGTGGGGTCAGTTCCTACGAGTTACATTTGTCCCGTGGAAGGTGTTGCTCCCACCCACAGGGCCGTTCGGGGGATGTTTCGAGTTTTCACCCTCTAACGCCATGTTTTGCTTAAGTCTAGAAATATGCAAATTACCGTCGTACTCTCAAACCGGGGGTCCCGCGGCAGCGAGTTCAGTTCCTACGAGTTAGATTGGTTCCTTGGGAGGTGTTGGTGCCACCCACAGGGCCGTTCGGGGGTGGTTTTGAGTTTTCACCCTCTAACGTCATGTTTTTAAGCCTAAGTCTAGAAATATGCAAATTACCGTCGTACTCTCAAACCGGGAGACCCGCGAATGTGGGGTCAGTTCCTATGAGTTATATTGGTCCCGTGGGAGGTGTTGGTGCCACCCAGGGGGCCGGGAGCTGTATCGAGTTTTCTCCCTCTAACGCCATGTTTTTAAGCCTAAGTTAAGAAATAGGCAAATTCTCGTCGTAGTCTCAAACCGGGAGTCCCGCGGCTGTGGGGTCAGTTCCTACTAGTTACATTGGTCCCGTGGAAGGTGTTGGTGCTACCCACGGGGCACTTCGGGGGTTATTTCGTGTTTTCACCCTCTAACGCCTTGTTTTTAAGCCTAAGTCTAGAAATATGCAAATTACCGTCGTACTCTAAAACCAGGAGACCCGCAGCAGTGGGGTCAGTTCCTACGAGTTACATTGGTCCCGTGGGAGGTGTTGGTGCCACCCACGGGGCCGTTCGGGGGCTGTTTCGAGTTTTCACCCTCTAACTCCATGTTTTTAAGCCTAAGTCAAGAAATAGGCAAATTATCGTCGTAGTCTCAAACCGGGAGTCCCGCGGCTGTAGGGTCAGTTCCTACGAGTTACATTGGTCCCGTGGGAGGTGTTGGTGCCACCCACGGGGCCGTTCGGGGGCTGTTTCGAGTTTTCACCCTCCAACTTCATGGTTTTAAGCCTAATTCTAGAAATATAGAAATTATCGTCGTAGTCTCAAACCAGGAGTCCCGCGGCTGTGGGGTCAGTTGCTACGAGTTAAATTGGTCACGTTCGAGGTCTTGGTGCCACCCACGGGGCCGTTCGGGGGCTGTTTCGAGTTTTCACCCTCTAACGTCATGTTTTTAAGCCTAAGTCTAAAAATATGCAAATTACCGTCGTAATCTCAAACCGGGAGACCCGCGGCTGTGGGGTCACTTTCTACGAGTTACATTGGTCTCGTGGGAGGTGTTGGTGCCACCCAGGTGGCCGTTCGGGGGCTGTTTTGAGTTTTCAACCTCTAACGCCATGTTTTTAAGCCTAAGTTAAGAAATATGCAAATTATCATCGTAGTCTCAAATCGGGAGTCGCGCGGTTGTGGGGTCAGTTCCTATGAGTTACATTGGTCTCGTGGAAGGTGTTGGTTCCACCCAAGGGGCCATTCGGGGGATGTTTCGACTTTTCACCCCCTAACGCCATATTTTTCTTAAGTCTAGAAATATGCAAATTATCGTCGTACTCTCAAACCGGGAGAACCGCGGCAGTGGGGTCAGTTCATACGAGTTACATTGGTCCTGTGGGAGGAGTTGGGGCCACCTTCGGGGACGTTCGCGGGCTGTTTCGAGTTTTCACCCTCTAACGTCATGTTTTTAAGCCTAAGTCTAGAAATATACAAATTACCGTCGAACTCTCAAACCGGGAGATCCGCGACTGTGGGGTCAGTTCCTACGAGTTACATTGGGCCCGTGGGAGGTGTTGGTGCCACCACGGAATCGTTCGGGGGTTCTTTCGAGTTTTCACCCTCTAAAGCCATGTTTTTATCCCTAAGTCTATAAATATGCAAATTACGTTTGTACTCTCAAACCGTGAGACGCGCGGCTGCGGGGTCTGTTCCTACGAGTTACATTGGTCACATGGGAGGTATTGGTGCCACCCACGGGGCCGTTCGGGGGCTGTTTCGAGTTTTCACCCTCCAACGTCATGTTTTTAAGCCTAAGTCTAGAAATATAGAAATTATCGTTGTAGTCTCAAACCGGGAGTCCCGCGGCTGTGGGGTCAGTTCCTACGAGTTAAATTGGTCACGTTCGAGGTCTTGGTGCCACACACGAGGCTGTTCGGGGGCTGTTTCGAGTTTTCACCCTCTAACGTCATGTTTTTAAGCCTAAGTCTAAAAATATGCAAATTACTGTCGTACTCTCAAACCGGGAGACCCGCGGCTGTGGGGTCACTTTCTACGAGTTACATTGGTCTCGTGGGAGGTGTTGGTGCCACCCAGGTGGCGGTTCGGGGGCTGTTCTGAGTTTTCAACCTCTAACGCCATGTTTTTAAGCCTAAGTCAAGAAACACGCAAATTATCATCATAGTCTCAAATCGGGAGTCGCGCGGTTGTGGGGTCAGTTCCTATGAGTTACATTGGTTCGTGGAAGGTGTTGGTGCCACCCACGGGGCCGTTCGGGGGTTGTTTCGACTTTTCAACCCCTAATGCCATGTTTTTCTTAAGTCTAGAAATATGCAAATTATCGTCGTACTCTCAAACCGGGAGAACCGCAGCAGTGGGGTCAGTTCATAAGAGTTACATTGGTCCCGTGGGAGGAGTTGGGGCCACCCTCGGGGATGTTCGCGGGCTGTTTCGAGCTTTCACCCTCTAACGTCATGTTTTTAAGCCTAAGTCTAGAAATATACAATTTACCATCGAAGTCTCAAACCGGGAGATCCGCGACTGTGGGGTCAGTTCCTACGAGTTATATTGGGCCCGTGGGAGGTGTTGGTGCCACCACGTGATCGTTCGGCGGTTGTTTCGAGTTTTCACCCTCTAATGCCATATTTTTATCCCTAAGTCTATAAATATGCAAATTACGTTGGTACTCTCAAACCGTGAGACGCGCGGCTCCGGGGTCTGTTCCTACGAGTTACATTGGTCACGTGGGAGGTGTTGGTGCCACCCACGGGCTCGTTCGGGGGCTGTTTCGAGTTTTTCCCCTCTAACGTCATGTTTTTAAGCCTAAGTCTAGAAATATGCAAATTATCATCGTAGTCTGAAAATGGGAGTCCCGCGACTGTGGGGTCAGTTCCTACGAGTTACATTGGTCCCATGGGAGGTGTTGGTGCCACCCACGGGGCCGTTCGGTGGCTGTTTCGAGTTTTCACTCTCTAACGTCATGTTTTTAAGCCTAAGTCTAGAAATATGAAAATTATCGTCGTACTCTCAAACCGGGAGACCCGCGACTGTGGGGTCAGTTCCTATGAGTTACATTGGTCCCGTGGGAGGTGTTGGTGCCACCCACGGGGCCGTTCGGGGGCTGTTTTGAGTTTTCACCCTCTAACGCCATGTTTTTAAGCCTAAGTCAAGAAATACGCAAATTATCGTCGTAGTCTCAAACCGGGAGTCCCGCGGTTGTGGGGTCAGTTCCTACGAGTTACATTGGTCCCGTGGAAGGTGTTGGTGCCACCCATGGGGCCGTTCGGGGGTTGTTTCGAGTTTTCACCCTCTAACGTCATGTTTTTTACCCTAAGTCTAAAAATATGCAACTTACCGTCGTAGTCTCAAACCGGGAGACCCGCGGCTGTGGGGTCACTTTCTACGAGTTACATTGGTCTCGTGGGAGGTGTTGGTACCACCCAGGTGGCCGTTGGGGGGCTGTTTTGAGTTTTCAACCTCTAACGCCATGTTTTTAAGCCTAAGTCAAGAAATATGCAAATTATCATCGTAGTCTCAAATCGGGAGTCGCGCGACTGTGGGGTCAGTTCCTATGAGTTACATTGATCTCGTGGAAGGTGTTGGTGCCACCCACGGGGCCGTTCGGGTGTTGTTTCGACTTTTCACCGCCTAACGCCATATTTTTCTTAAGTCTAGAAATATGCAAATTACTCTCAAACCGGGAGAACCGCGGCAGTGGGGTCTGTTCATACGAGTTACATTGGTCCCGTGGGAGGAGTTGGGGCCACCTTCGGGGACGTTCGCGGGCTGTTTCGAGTTTTCACCCTCTAACGTCATGTTTTTAAGCCTAAGTCTAGAAATATAAAAATTACCGTCGAACTCTCAAACCGGGAGATCCGCGACTGTGGGGTCAGTTCCTACGAGTTACATTGGGCACGTGGGAGGTGTTGGTGCCCCCACGGGATCGTTCGGGGGTTGTTTCGAGTTTTCACCCTCTAATGCCATGTTTTTATCCCTAAGTCTATAAATATGAAAATTACGTTGGTACTCTCAAACCGTGAGACGCGAGGCTGCGGGGTCTGTTCCTACGAGTTACATTGGTCACGTGGGAGGTGTTGGTGCCACCCACGGGGCCGTTCGGGGGTTGTTTCGAGTTTTCCCCGTCTAACGTCATGTTTTTAAGCCTAAGTATAAAAATATGCAAATTATCGTCGTAGTCTGAAAATGGGAGTTCCGCGACTGTGGGGTCAGTTCCTACGAGTTACATTGGTCCCGTGGGAGGTGTTGGTGCCACCCACGGGGCCGTTCGGGTGTTGTTTCGAGTTTTCACCCTCTAACGTCATGTTTTTAATCCTAAGTATAGTAATATGAAAATTACCGTCGTACTCTCAAACCGGGAGACCCGCGGCTGTGGGGTCAGTTCCTACGAGTATCATTGGTCCCGTGGAAGGTGGTGGTAACACCCACAGAGCCGTTCGGGGGCAGTTTCGAGTTTTAACCCTCTAACGCCATGTTTTGCTTAAATCTAGAAATATGAAAATTACCGTCGTAGTCTCAAACCGGGAGACCCGCGGCAGAGGGGTCAGTTCCTACGAGTTACATTGGTCCCGTTGGAGGAGTTGGCGCCACCCACGGGGAATTTCGGGGGCTGTTTCGAGTATTCACCCTCTAACACCATATTTTTTTGCCTAAGTCTGTAAATATACAAATTACCGTCGTACTCTTAAACCGGGAGACCCGCGGCTGTGGGGTCAGTTCCTACGAGTTAGATTGGTCCCTTGGGAGGTGTTGGTGCCACCCACGGGGCCGTTCGGGGGCTGTTTCGAGTTTTCACCCTCTAACGCCATGTTTTGCTTAAGTCTAGAAATATGCAAATTACCGTCGTACTCTCAAGCCGGGAGACCCACGGCAGTAGGGTCAGTTCCTACAAGTTACATTGGTCCCGTGGAAGGTGTTGGTGCCACCCACGGGGCCGTTCGAGGGCTATTTTGAGTTTTCATCCTCTAACGTCATGTTTTCATGCCTAAGTCTGTAAATATACAAATTACCTTCGTACTCTCAAACCGAGAGACCCGCGGCTGTGGGGGTAGTTCCTACGAGTTACATTGGTCCCGTGGGAGGTGTTGGTGCCACCCACGGGCCGTTCGGGGGCTGTTTCGAGTTTTCACCCTCTAACGCCATGTTTTTAAGCGTAAGTCAAGAAATATGCAAATTATCGTCGTAGTCTCAAATCGAGAGTCCCGCGGCTGTGGGGTCAGTTCCTACGAGTTACATTGGTCCCGTGGAAGGTGTTGGTGCCACCCACGGGGACATTCGCAGGCAGTTTCGAGTTTTTACCCTCTAACGCCATGTTTTTAAGCATAAGTCAAGAAATATACAAATTATCATCGTATTCTCAAACCGGGAAACCCGTGGCTGTGGGGTCAGTTCCTACGAGTTACATTGGTCCCGTGGGAGGTGTTAGTGCCACCACGGGACCGTTCGGGGGTTGTTTCGAGTTATCACTCTCTAACGCCATGTTTTTATGCCTAAGTTTATAAATATGTAAATTACGTTGGTACTCTCAAACCGTGAGCCGCGCGGCTGCGGGGTCAGTTCCTATGAGTTACATTGGTCACGTGGGAGGTGTTTGTGCCACCCACGAGGCCGTTCGGGAGCTGTTTCGAGTTTTTCGCCTCTAACGTCAAGTTTTTAAGCGTAAGTCTAAAAATATGCAAATTATCGTTGTAGTCTCAAACCGAGAGTCCCGCGGCTGTGGGGTCAGTTCCTACGAGTTAAATTGGTCACGTTCGAGGTCTTGGTGCCACCCACGGGGCCGTACGGGGCTGTTTCGAGTTTTCACCCTCTGACGTCATGTTTTTAAGCCTCACTCTAGGAATATGCAAATTACCGTCGTACTCTCAAATCGGGAGACCCGCGACTATGGGGTCAGTTCCTACGAGTTACATTGGTCCCGTGGGAGGTGTTGGTGCCACCCACGGGGCCGTTCGGGGGCTGCTTCGAGTTTCACCCTCTATCGCCATGTTTTTAAGCCTAAGTCAAGAAATACGCAAATTATCGTCGTAGTCTCAAATCGGGAGTCCCCCAGCTGTGGGGTCAGTTCCTACGAGTTACATTGGTCCCGTGGAAGGTGTTGGTGCCACCCACGTGGTCGTTCGCGGGCTATTTTGAGTTTTCACCCTCTAACGCCATGTTTTGCTTAAGTCTACAAATATGCAAATTACGATCGTACTCAAAAAACGAGTGACCCTCGGAAGTGGGGTCAGTTCCTACGAGTTACATTGGTCCCGTGGGAGGATTTGGCGCCACCCATGGGGACTTTCGGGGGCAGTTTCGAGTTTTCACCCTCTAACGCCATTTTTTAAGCCTAAGTCAAGAAATATGCCAATTGTCGTCGTATTCTCAAACCGGGAGACCCGCGGCAGTGGGGTGAGTTCCTACGAGTTACATTGGTCCCGTGGGAGGTGTTGGTGCCACCACGGGACCGTTCGGGGGTTGTTTCGAGTTTTCACTCTCTAACGCCATGTTTTTATGCCTAAGTCTATAAATATGCAAATTACGTTGGTACTCTCAAACCGTGAGACGCGCGGCTGCGGGGTCAGTTCCTACGAGTTACATTTGTCACGTAGGAGGTGTTGGTGCCACCCACGGGGCCGTTCGGGGGCTGTTTCGAGTTTTCCCCCTCTAACGTCATGTTTTGAAGCCTAAGTCTAAAAATATGCAAATTATCGTCGTAGTCTCAAAGCGGGTGTCCCGCGGCTGTGGGGTCAGTTCTTACGAGTTACATTGGTCCCGTGGAAGGTGTTGGTGCCACCCACGGGGCCGTTCAGGGGCTGTTTCGAGTTTTCACCCTCTAATGTTATGTTTTTAAACCTAAGTCTAAAAATATCCAAATTACCGTCGTACTCTCAAACCGGGTGACCCGCGGCTGTGGGGTCAGTTCCTACGAGTTACATTGGTCCCGTGGGAGGTGTTGGTGCCACCCACGGGGCCGTTCGGGGGCTGTTTCGAGTTTTCACCATCTAACGCCATGTTTTTGACTCTAAGTCATGAAATACGCAAATTATCATCATAGTCTCGAACCGGGAGTCCCGAACTGTGGGGTCAGTTACTACGAGTTACATTGGTCCCGTGGAAGGTGTTGGTGCAACCCACGGGGCCGTTCGGGGGCTGTTTCGAGTTTTCAACCTCTATCATCATGTTTTGCTTAAGTCTAGAAATATACAAATTATAGTCGTACTCTCAAACCGGGAGACTCGCGGCAGTGGGGTAAGTTCCTACGAGTTACATTGGTCCTGCGGGAGGAGTTGGCGCCCCCACGGGGACTTTCGGGGGCTGTTTCGAGTTTTCACCCTCTAACGCCATATTTTTAAGCCTAATTAAGAAATATGTAAATTATCGTCCTATTCTCAAACCGGGAGACCCGCGGTAGTGAGGTCAGTTCCTACGAGTTACATTGGTCCCATGGGAGGTGTTTGTGCCACCCACAGGGCCGTTCGTGGGGCTGTTTTGAGTTTTCTCCCTCTAACGCCATGTTTTTGAGCCTTACTCTATAAATATGCAAATTACCATCGTACTCTCAAACCGGGAGACCCGCGGCTATGGGGTCAGTTCCTGCGAGTTACATTGGTCCCTTGGGAGGGTGTTGGCGCCACCGACGGGGACGTTTGGGGGATGTTTTGATTTTTCACCCTTTAACGCCATGTTTTTAAGACTAAGGCAAGAAATATGTAAATTATCGTCGTATTTTCAAATCGGAAGACCCGCGGCTGTGGGGTCAGTTCCTACGAGTTACATTGGTCCCGTGGGAGGTGTTGGTGCTACCACGGGACCGTTCGGGGGTTGTTTCGTGTTTTCACCCTCTAACGCCATGTTTTCATGCCTAAGTCTATAAATATGCAAATTACGTTGGTACTCTCAAATCGTGAGACGCGCGGCTGCGAGGTCAGTTCCTACGAGTTACATTGGTCACGTGGGAGGTGTTGGTTCCACCCACGGGGCCGTTCGGGGGCTGTTTCGAGTTTTCCCCCTCTAACGTCATGTTTTGAAGCCTATGTCTACAAATATGCAAATTATCGTCATAGTCTCAAACCGGGTGTCCCGCGGCTGTGGGGTCAGTTCCTACGAGTTACATTGGTCCCGTGGGAGGTGTTGGTGCCACCCACGGGGCCGTTCGGGGGATATTTCGAGTTTTCACCCTCTAACGTTATGTTTTTAAACCTAAGTCTAGAAATATCCAAATTACTGTCGTACTCTCAAACCGGGAGACCCGCGGCTATGGGGTCAGTTCCTACGAATTACATTGGTCCCGTGGGAGGTGTTGGTGCCACCCACAGGGCCGTTCGGGGGCTGTTTCGAGTTTTCACCCTCTAACGCCATGTTTTTAAGACTAAGTCAAGAAATACGCAAATTATCGTCGTAGTCTCAAACCGGGAGTCCCGCTGCTGTGGGGTCAATTGCTACGAGTTACATTGGTCCTGTGGAAGGTGTTGGTACCACCCACGGGCCGTTCGGGTGATGTTTCGAGTTTTCAACCTCTATCGTCATGTTTTGCTTAAGTCTAGAAATATGCTAATTACCGTCGTACTCGCAAAACGGGAGTCCCGCGGCTGTGGGGTAAGTTCCTACTAGTTACATTGGTCCCGTGGAAGGTGTTGGTGCTACCCACGGGGCTCTTCGGGGGTTGTTTCGAGTTTTCACCCTCTAACGCCATGTTTTTCAGCCTAAGTCTAGAAATATGCAAATTATCGTCGTATTCTCAAACCAGGAGACCCGCGGCAGTGGGTCAGTTCCTACAAGTTACAATGGTCCCGTGGGAGGTGTTGGTGCCACCCACGGTGACGTTCGGGGGCTATTCCGAGTTTTCACCCTCTAACGCCATATTTTTTAGCCTAAGTCAAGAAATATGCAAATTATCAACGGGGACGTTCGGGGGCTGTTTCGAGTTTTCACCCTCTAACGCCATGTTTTTAATCCTAAGTCAACAAATATGGAATTTATATTCGTACTCTCAAACCGGCAGTCCCGCGACGGTGGGGTCAGGCCCTACGAGTTACATTGGTCCCGTGGGAGGAGTTGGCGCCACCCACGGGGACGTTCGGGGGCTGTTTCGAGTTTTCACCCTCTAACGCCATGTTTTTAAGCCCAAGTCAATAAATATGCAAATTATCCTCGTATTCTCAAACCGAGAGATCCGCGGCAGTGGGGTCAGTTCCTACGAGTTACATTGGTCCCGTGGGAGGTGTTGGTGCCACCCACAGGGACGTTCGGGGGTTGTTTCAAATTTTCACCCTCTAACGCCATGTTTTTAAGCCTAAGTCTATAAATATGCAAATTACTGTCGTATTCTCAAACCGGAAGACCCGCGGCTGCGGGGGTCAGTTCTTACGAGTTACATTGGTCCCGTGGGAGGTGTTGGCGCCACCCACGGGGATGTTCGGGGGATGTTTCGAGTTTTCACCCTCTAACGCCATGTTTTTAAGCCTAAGTCAAGAAATATGCACATTATCAACGGGGGCGTTCGGGGGCTGTTTCGAGTTTTCACCCTCTAACGCCATGTTTTTAATCCTAAGTCAACAAATATGAAATTTATAGTCATATTCTCAAACCGGGAGTCCTGCGGCTGTGGGGTCAGTTCCTACGAGTTACATTTGTCCCGTCGGAGGAGTTGGCGCCACCCACGGAGACGTTCGGGGGCTGTTTCGAGTTTTCACCCTCTAACGCCATGTTTTTAAGCCCAAGTCAAGAAATATGCAAATTCTCATCGTATTCTCAAATCGGGAGATCCGCGGCAGTGGGTTCAGTTCCTACGAGTAACATTGGTCCCGTGGGAGGTGTTGGTGCCATCCACGGGGATGTTCGGGGGCTGTTTTGAGTTTTCACCCTCTAACGCCATGTTTTTAAGCCTATGTCTATAAATATGAAATTACCATCGTACTCTCAAACCGAAAGACCCGCGACTGCGGGTGTCAGTTCTTACGAGTTACATTGGTCCCGTGGGAGGTGTTAGCGCCACCCACGGGGACGTTCGGGGGCTGTTTCGAGTTTTCACCCTCTAACGCCATGTTTTTAAGCCTAAGTCAAGAAATATGCAAATTATCGTCGTACTCTCAAACCGGGAGACCCGCGGCTGTGAGGTCAGTTCCTACGAGTTACATTGGTCCCATGGGAGGTGTTGGTGCCACCCACCGGGCCGTTCGGGGGCTGTTTCGAGTTTTCTCCCTCTAGCGTCATGTTTTTAAGCCTAAGTGTATAAATATTCAAATTACCATCGTACTCTCAAACCGGGAGACCCGCGGCTGTGGGGTCAATTCCTACGAGTTACATTGGTCCCGTGGGAGGAGTTGGCGCCACCCACGGGGACGTTCGGGGGATGTTTCGACTTTTCACCCTCTAACGCCATGTTTTTAAGCCTAAGTCAAGAAATATGCAAATTATCAACGGGGACGTTCGGGGGCTGTTTCGAGTTTTCACCCTCTAACGCCATTTTTTTAATTCTAAGTCAACAAATATGGAATTTATAGTCGTATTCTCAAACCGGGAGTCCCACGACTGTGGGGTCAGTTCCTACGAGTTACATTGGTTCCGAGGGAGGTGTTGGTGCCACCCACTAGGCCGTTCAGGGGTTGTTTCTAGTTTTCACCCTCTAACGCCATGTTTTTCTCATGTTTTTAAGCCTAAGTATAGAAATATGAAAATTATAGTCGTATTCTCAAACCGGGAGACCCGCGATTGTGGGGTCAGTTCCTACGAGTTACATTCATTCCGTGAGAGGTGTTGGTGCCACCCACGGGGCCGTTCGGGGGTGGTTTTCGAGTTTTCACCCTCTAACGCCATGTTTTTAAGCCTAAGTCTATAAATATACAAATTACCGTGGTACTCTCAAAACGGGAGACGCGTGGCTGCGGGGTCAGTTCCTACGAGTTACATTGGTCACGTGAGAGGTGTTGGCGCCACCCACGGGCCCGTTCGGGGGCGGCTTTGAGTTTTCACCCTCTAACGCCATGTTTTTAATCCAAAGTCAAAAAATATGGAATTTATAGTCGTATTCTCAAACCGGGAGTCCCGCGACTGTGGGGTCAATTCCTATGAGTTACATTGGTTCCGTGGGAGGAGTTGGCGCCACCCACGGGGACGTTCGGGGGCTGTTTCGAGTTTTCACCCTCTAACGCCATGTTTTTAAGCCCAAGTCAAGAAATATGCAAATTATCGTCGTATTCTCAAACCGGGAGACCCATGGCAGTGGGGTCAGTTCCTACGAGTTACATTGGTCCCGTGGGAGGTGTTGGTGCCACCCACGGGGACGTTCGGGGGCTGTTTCGAGTTTTCACCCTCTAACGCCATGTTTTTAAGCCTAAGTCTATAAATATGAAAATTACAGTCGTACTCTCAAACCGGAAGACCAGCGGCCGTGGGTTCAGTTACATTGGTCCCGTGGGAGGTGTTGACGCCACCCATGGGGACGTTCGGGGGCTGTTTCGAGTTTTCTCCCTTTAACGCCATATTTTTAAGCCTAAGTCAAGAAATATTTAAATTGTCGTCGTATTCTCAAACCGGGAGACCCGCGGCTGTGAGATCAGTTCCTACGAGTTACATTGGTCCCGTGGGAGGTGCTGGTGCCACCCACAGGGCCATTTGGGGGTTGTTTCGAGTTTTCACCCTCTAACGCCATGTTTTGCTTAAGTCTATAAAATGCAAATTACCATCGTACTCTCAACCGGGAGACGAGCGGCTGTTGGGTCAGTTCCTATGAGTTACATTAGTCCCCTGGGAGGAGTTGGCGCCACCCACGGGGACGTTCGGGGGCTATTTCGAGTTTTCACCATCTAACGCCATGTTTTTAACCATAAGTCAAGAAATATGCAAATTATCAACGGGGACGTTCGGGGTCTATTTCGAGTTTTCATCCTCTAACGCCATGTTTTTAATTCTAAGTCAAAAATAACGAATTTATTGTTGTATTCTCAAATCGGGAGTCCCGTGACTGTGGGGTCAGTTCCTACGAGCTACATTGGTCCCGTGGGAGGTGTTGGTGCCACCCACCAGGCCGTTCGGGGGTTGTTTCGAGTTTTCACCCTATAACGCCAAGTTTTTCTCATGTTTTTTAGCCAAAGTGAAGAAATATGCAAATTATAGTCGTATTCTCAAACCGGGAGACCCGCGACTGTGGGGTCAGTTCCTACGAGTTACATTCATCCCGTGAGAGGTGTTGGTGCCACCCACGGGGCCGTTCAGGGGTTGTTTTGAGTTTTCACCCTCTAACGCCATGTTTTTAAGCCTAAGGATATAAATATACAAATTAACGTGGTACTCTCAAACCGGGAGACGCGTGGCTACGGGATCAGTTCCTACAAGTTACATTGGTCACGTGGGAGGTGTTGGTGCCACCCACGGGGCCGTTCGGGGGCTGTTTTGAGTTTTCACCCTCTAACGCCATATTTTTAAGCCTAAGTAAAGAAATATGCAAATTATCTTCGTAGTCTCAAACCGGGAGTCCCGCAGTTGTGGGTTCAGTTCCTACGAGTTACATTGGTCCCGTGGGAGCAGTTGGTGCCACCAACGGGGCCGTTCGGGGGGTGTTTCGAGTTTTCACCCTCTAACGTCATGTTTTTAAGCCTAAGTCTAGAAATATGCAAATTACCGTCATACTCTCAAACCGGGAGACCCGCGGCTGTGGGGTCAGTTCCTATGAGTTATATTGGTCCCGTGGGACGTGTTGGTGCCACCCAGGGGGGCGGGGGCTGTATCGAGTTTCACCCTCTAACACCATGTTTTTAAGCCTAAGTTAAGAAATATGCAAATTATCATCGTAGTCTCAAACTGGGAGTCCCGCGGCTGTGGGGTCAGTTCCTACTAGTTACATTGGTCCCGTGGAAGGTGTTGGTGCTACCCACGGGGCTCTTCGGGGGTTGTTTCGTGTTTTCAACCTCTAACGCCATGTTTTTAAGCCTAAGTCTAGAAATATGCAAATTACCGTCGTACTCGAAAACCAGGAGACCCGCGGCAGTGGGGTCAGTTCCTACGAGTTACATTGGTCCCGTGGGAGGAGTTAGCGCCACCCACGGGGATGTTCGGGGGGCTGTTTCGAGTTTTCACCCTCTAACCCCATTTTTTAAGCCTAAGTCAAGAAATTTGAAAATTATCGTCGTATTCTCAAACCGGGAGACCCGCGGCAGTGGGGTCAGTTCCTACGAGTTACATTGGTCCCGTGGGAGGTGTTGGTGCCACCCATGGGGACGTTCGGGGGCTGTTTCGAGTTTTCACCCTCTAACGCCATGTTTTTAAGCCTAAGTCTATAAATATACAAATTACCGTCGTACTCTCAAACTGGAAGACCAGCGGCTGCGGGGTCAGTTACATTGGTGCCGTGGGAGGTGTTGGCGCCACCCATGGGGACGTTCGGGGGCTGTTTCGAGTTTTCACCCTCTAACGCCTTGTTTTTAAGCCTAAGTCAAGAAATATTTAAATTGTCATCGTATTCTCAAATCGGGAGACCTGCGGCTGTGAGGTCAGTTCCTACGAGTTACATTGGTCCCGTGGGAGGTACTGGTGCCACCCATAGGGCCATTTGGGGGTTGTTTCGAGTTTTCTCCCTCTAACGCCATGTTTTGCTTAAGTCTAAAAATATGCAAATTATCGTCGTACTCTCAAATCGGGAGACTCGCGGCTGTGGGGTCAGTTCCTACGAGTTACGTTGGTCCCGTGGGAGGAGTTGGCTCCACCCACGGGGACGTTCGGGGGCTGTTTTGACTTTTCACCCTCTAACGCCAAGTTTTTAAGCCTAAGTCAAGAAATATACAAATTATCAACGGGGACGTTTGGGGGCTGTTTCGAGTTTTCACCCTCTAACGCCATGTTTTTAATCCTAATTCAACAAATATGGAATTGATAGTCGTATTCTCAAACCGGGAGTCCCGCGGCTGTGGGGTCAGTTCTAACGAGTTACATTGGTCCCATGGGAGGTGTTGGTGCCACCCACCGGGCTGTTCGGGGGTTGTTTCGAGTTTTCACCCTCTAACGCCATGTTTTGCTCATATTTTTAAGCATAAGTGAAGAAATATGCAAATTAAAGTCGTATTCTCAAACCGGGAGTCCCGCGGCTTTGGGGTCAGTTCCTACGAGTTAGATTCATCCCGTGAGAGGTGTTGGTGCCACCCACAGGGCCGTTCGGGGGTGGTTTCAAGTTTTCACCCTCTAACGCTATGTTTTTGAGCCTAAGTCAAGAAATATGCAAATTATCGTTGTAGTCTAAATCTGGGAGTCCCGCGGCTGTGGGGTCAGTTCCTACGAGTTACATTGGTCCCGTGGGAGGTGTTAGTGCCACCCACGGGGCCGTTCGGGGGTTGTTTCGAGTTTTCACCCTCTAACATCATGTTTTTATGCCTAAGTCTGTAAATATCCAAATTACCGTCGTACTCTCAAACCGGGAGACCCGCGGCTGTGGGGTCTGTTCCTACGAGTTACATTGGTCCCGTGGGAGGTGTTGGTGCCACCCACGGACCGTTCGGGGGCTGTTTCGAGTTTTCACCCTCTAACGCCATTTTTTAATCCTAAGTCAAGAAATACGCAAATTATCTTCGTAGCCTCAAATCGGGAGTCCCGCGGCTGTGGGGTCAGTTCCTACGAGTTACATTTGTCCCGTGGAAGGTGTTGCTCCCACCCACAGGGCCGTTCGGGGGCTGTTTCGAGTTTTCACCCTCTAACGCCATGTTTTGCTTAAGTCTAGAAATATGCAAATTACCGTTGTACTCTCAAACCGGGGGTCCCGCGGCAGCGAGTTCAGTTCCTACGAGTTAGATTGGTTCCTTGGGAGGTGTTGGTGCCACCCACAGGGCCGTTCAGGGGTGGTTTTGAGTTTTCACCCTCTAACGTCATGTTTTTAAGCCTAAGTCTAGAAATATGCAAATTACCGTCGTACTCTCAAACCGGGAGACCCGCGGATGTGGGGTCAGTTCCTATGAGTTATATTGGTCCCGTGGGAGGTGTTGGTGCCACCCAGGGGGCCGGGAGCTGTATCGAGTTTTCTCCCTCTAACGCCATGTTTTTAAGCCTAAGTTAAGAAATATGCAAATTATCATCGTAGTCTCAAACCGGGAGTCCCGCGGCTGTGGGGTCAGTTCCTACTAGTTACATTGGTCCCGTGGAAGGTGTTGGTGCTACCCACGGGGCTCTTCGGGGGTTATTTCGTGTTTTCACCCTCTAACGCCATGTTTTTAAGCCTAAGTCTAGAAATATGCAAATTACCGTCGTACTCTAAAACCAGGAGACCCGCGGCAGTGGGGTCAGTTCCTACGAGTTACATTGGTCCCGTGGGAGGAGTTAGCGCCACCCACGGAGATGTTCGGGGGCTGTTTCGAGTTTTCACCCTCTAACGCCATTTTTTAAGCCTAAGTCAAGAAATATGCAAATTATCGCCGTATTCTCAAACCGGGAGACCCGCAGCAGTGGGGTCAGTTCCTACGAGTTACATTGGTCCCGTGGGAGGTGTTTGCGCCACCCACGGGGACGTTCGGGGGCTGTTTCGAGTTTTCACCCTCTAACGCCATGTTTTTATGCCTAAGTCTATAAATATACAAATTACCGTCGTACTCTCAAACCGGAAGATCAGCGGCTGCGGGGTCAGTTACATTGGTGGCGTGGGAGGTGTTGGCGCCACCCATGGTGACGTTCGGGGGCTGTTTCGAGTTTTCACCCTCTAACGCCTTGTTTTTAAGCCTAAGTCCAGAAATGTGTAAATTGTCATCGTATTCTCAAATTGGGAGACCCGCGGCTGTGAGGTCAGTTCCTACGAGTTACATTGGTCCCGTGGGAGGTACTGGTGCCACCCAAAGGGCCATTTGGGGGTTGTTTCGAGTTTTCTCCCTCTAACTCCATGTTTTGCTTAAGTCTAGAAATATGCAAATTATCGTCGTACTCTCAAATCGGGAGACTCGCGGCTGTGGGGTCAGTTCCTACGAGTTACGTTGGTCCCGTGGGAGGAGTTGGCGCCACCCACGGGGACGTTCGGGGGATGTTTCGACTTTTCACCCTCTAACGCCAAGTTTTTAAGCCTAAGTCAAGAAATATACAAATTATCAACGGGGACGTTTGGGGGTTGTTTCGAGTTTTCACCCTCTAACACCATATTTTTAATCCTAATTCAACAAATATGGAATTGATAGTCGTATTCTCAAACCGGGAGTCCCGTGGCTGTGGGGTCAGTTCCTACGAGTTACATTGGTCCCATTGGAGGTGTTGGTGCCACCCACCGGGCTGTTCGGGGGTTGTTTCGAGTTTTCACCCTCTAACGCCATGTTTTGCTCATGTTTTTAAGCCTAAGTGAAGAAATATGCAAATTATCATCGTATTCTCAAACCGGGAGTCCCGCGGCTGTGGGGTCAGTTCGTACGAGTTACATTCATCCCGTGAGAGGTGTTGGTGCCACCCACAGGGCCGTTCGGGGGTTGTTTCAAGTTTTCACCCTCTAACGCTATGTTTTTAAGCCTAAGTCAAGAAATATGCAAATTATCGTTGTAGTCTAAATCTGGGAGTCCCGCGGCTGTGGGGTCAGTTCCTACGAGTTACATTGGTCCCGTGGGAGGTGTTAGTGCCACCCACGGGGCCGTTCGGGGGTTGTTTCGAGTTTTCACCCTCTAACGTCATGTTTTTATGCCTAAGTCTGTAAATATGCAAATTACCGTCGTACTCTCAAACCGGGAGACCCGCGGCTGTGGGGTCAGTTCCTAGGAGTTACATTGGTCCCGTGGGAGGTGTTGGTGCCACCCACGGGCCGTTCGGGGGCTGTTTCGAGTTTTCACCCTCTAACGCTATTTTTTAATCCTAAGTCAAGAAATACGCAAATTATCATCGTAGCCTCAAATCGGGAGTCCCGCGGCTATGGTGTTAGTTCCTACGAGTCCCATTTGTCCCGTGGAAGGTGTTGCTCCCACCCACAGGGCCGTTCGGGGGCTGTTTCGAATTTGCACCCTCTAACGCCATGTTTTGCTTAAGTCTAGAAATATGCAAATTACCATCGTACTCTCAAACAGGGGGTCCCGCGGCAGCGAGTTCAGTTCCTACGAGTTAGATTGGTTCCTTGGGAGGTGTTGGTGCCACCCACAGGGCCGTTCGGGGGTGGTTTCGAGTTTTCACCCTCTAACGTCATGTTTTCAAGCCTAAGTCTATAAATATGCAAATTACCGCCGTACTCTCAAACCGGGAGACCCGCGGCTGTAGGGTCAGTTCCTACGAGTTACATTGGTCCCGTGGGAGGTGTTGGTGCCACCCACGGGACGTTCGGGGGCTGTTTCGAGTTTTCACCCTCTAACGCTAGGTTTTTAAGCCTAAGTCAAGAAATATACAAATTATCGTCGTAGTCTCAAACCGGGAGTCCCGCCGCTGTGGGGTCAATTCCTACGAGTTACATTTGTCCTGTGGGAGGTGTTGGTGCCACCCACGGGGACGTTTAGGGGCTATTTTACCCTCTAACGCCATGTTTTTAAGCCTAAGTCTAGAAGTATGCAAATTATCATCGTATTCTCAAACCGGGAGTCCCGTGGCTGAGCGATCAGTTCCTACGAGTTACACTGATCCCGTGTGAGGTGTTGGTGCCACTTACGGGACCGTTCGGGGGTTGTTTCGAGGTTTTTCCCTCTAATGCCATTTTTTAAGCCGAATTCTTAATATTTTCAAATTTATCCTCATACTCTCAAATCGGGGGTCCCTTGATCGCGCGGTCAGTTCCTACGAGTTACATTGGTCCTGTACAAGGTGTTAGTTCCTCTCATGGGGACATTCGGGAGCTATTTTGGGGTTTTGCTATCTAACGCCATTTTTTAAGCCCAATTCCTTATATATGTAAATTATTGTCGTATTCTCAAATCGGGGGTCCCGTGATTGCGCGGTCTATTCCTACGAGTTTCATTGGTGTCGTGTGCAGTGTTGGTGCCACTCACGGGGCTGTTCGGGGGATATTTCGGGTTTAGGCCATCTAACGCCATGTTTTTAAGCCTAATTCCTTATATTTTAAAATCATCCTCTTATTCTCAAACTGGCAGTCCCTTTATCACGCGGTTAGTTCCTACGAGTTACATTACTCACGTGCGAGGTGTTGGTGCCTCTCACGAGGCCATTCGGGGGTTGTTTTGGATTTTCACCCTCTAACGCCTTATTTTTATGCTTAACTCCTCGTATTTTAAAATTATCATCGTATTCTCAAACCGAGAGTCTCGAGATCGCACAGTCTGTTCCTACGTGTAATATTGGTCCCGTGAGAGGTGTTGGTGCCTCTTACGGGTCCGTACGAGGGTTGTTTCATATTTTTGCTATCTAACGCCTTGTTTTTAATCTTAAGTCCTAATATTTTTAAATTATCGTCGTATTATCAAACCGGGAGTCCCGTGATCGCGGGGTCAGTTCCTACGTGTTACATTGGTCCCGTGAGAGGTGTTGGTGACATATTTTTAAGTTTAAGTCTAGACATTAGAAAGTTATCGTCGTATCCCGTACTCCTTCTAATTATCCCATACTCCTTCTAACATATTATCCAATAACAAGTCAACAACCAATAATTATCCAACAACCAAACCAAACAAAACCAATAATTATCCCGTAATCCTTCTATCATCTAATAGATTTAATAGATAATGCATATCAATTATATAACTAATTTAGTTAAAGTATAGATTACCTGGTGTGTAATGAAGAACTTGTATGTAATGAAGAAATGGTATCCATTGGTTAGATCTGCAATACGTAAACAATGTGTTATGAAGAACGGGACTCAAATGGATCGACACCCGTATTAGTGCCATTAGTATTGACTTTAACAGCCCCTGCACTTGGAAAACACCAAGAAATTAGTCGTTGCCCAATGCCCCCGAGTGTAGGTACACTTACTTAACTAAATATATAATCAAACAACTCAAACCAAATTAACTAAATGTACAATCATATAGGGGTATATAATACACCATAAATTGACACCAATGCGCATTGTAACTCACTATAAAACTCGTGATACACCAATTCAACAACATCTTCTACGAAATAGCTGCACAAATCTGAAAATAAAGAATTTGACTCAATATAGTGTGAAGGAATCTAATTTACCTCGCAAACAACCGCATAGCAAACAGGCAATAAAGAAAAAATTGATTCACACAGACAATAAAGAAAAAATTGATTCACACAGACAATAATAAAAAAAATTGATTCACACAACAAAATAAAGCCCGTGAAATAAGACTTATGTTATGCCAAATAAAATGCCATGTAAGAGACCCGCGCATATCATGGCTTGTTCTCACAACACACTGATGTAAAGGGTTATATAAAACAAACAGTAAAACCTAGATGATTAATAAAGTGAGACATAGAAGTTCTCTATCAAAAGTGATACAAAAGAGGAATAATGAAGTCCGCATAAAATTTATTAAACAGAATTGGAACCTACCTTTGCAAGGATAAAGTCCAAGATCTTAGTTTTTTTTTTTTTATCTTAATCACTATGTAATAGAGACAACACTAGTAAAAAACAATTGAGGAATAATGAAATAAACAAATACTTGTGAAAGAACATAGGAATATAATACCTTTGAAAGAAAGCATAACTTTCCACACCAACAATCTTGTTAATTCCTCAATGAAATATTCCCTATACAATAGGATAATTTTCAATAAGCCTAACAATAGTAAACAAAATACCAATAAATGGATTATATATTATTTTCCCATAAATCAACAACTTCTGCTTCGAGCACCTGCTGCGTGAGAAGGAGGAGGAGTTTTTGCCGAAACCCTAACGACCCTCATTTTTAATATTTAATATTTTTTTATCTCATATATCTTGTCAACACAACTAAAATTAGATTATACTTAATGGATCAAAATGAGTACCTACCTTGTCATATAAGGAATATAAGGACTTACAGTACACTATTTTGGAAATTTGATAAAAAGATAGAAAAATCATTAATAAAAAGCAATCAATTTGAATGCCGACAAACATGTAAACATGATTTTATAAAAAAAATGTAATAAAACCTACAACATGAACATTACATTAGATTGATGCAGTGAGTCCATAATAGTCTATCTTAACTTAATTTACTTTCATATCCTACATTCCATATGTATATTGCCTAATTAAAAGGTATGTCTCGAGTGAGCATCAAGGTTGTGCAAATGAGATTTCCCAATGTGACTAAGAAATGGGTTATGTAAATTTGATAATGTTGAAATCAATGTTTTCCCTTTTTTCTATATGCATCATGAGATGGTTGTGTTAATGGAAAATCAGACTATAATAAAAAAAATGTTTGAAATAAAAAACATCAGCAAGCAACCCTGAACTAACCTTGGACTTCGATGTAAACAAAAAACCTCCGACCGATCACCAAATGCCCTGCCCCGGAGCTAAAACTTGGACCTCGATGGAAACGATACTCGAATAATGAAGAATAAAAATCTTGCGACTCAAAACATGAGATCTCAATATATCATATTATATTAATTCTTGGATCTCTAAACTAGGGCCGTGAAAAACTACAAAATTGTCTGTGCCCTATTAACTTGAAAAATGTTAAAAGAACGGCATAAAAATTGAGGGAAGTCGTTCGAATGAAATAAGCTTCTCGTTCGAATGACTTTGGCCATTTAGTTCGAACAAAAGACAATCGTTTTAAAGATATTACCAAACTCGTTATAACGGGCTTCGAGCGAGCTTTTAATCGCAAATGTAATGTTTAGGCAGTAAGGTCTCATTTGAAGGTTGAAAGAAGCTCCTTTGAACGAAAACCTTAACCTCATTCGAACCAGGATATAACTCGTTCGAACGAGTTTAACAAACTCGTTAGAACGAAAATGTAAGCTCGTTAGAACAGCTTTAAAAACACAAAATATTATTTTAAAATGCCTCAAATAAAAATAATAACGTCTAACTAGAAACCCAGGGACTAACAAAATAAAACATATATACCTTTTTTAAATCCCAAGATTGAATACGAACATTCGACCTAAAATTCATGTCTCTTTACTCAGGTCGCTTCGTATCTTCATTGTATAGGCTTGAAGGTACAAACATAACACCATAACATATGACTCAAAAAGTTTTGTCCAAGCGAAATAAAGCCAATATTACAAATTTTTAATAAGCATTACAAACATGATACAATATTACAAAATTTATCCTTACAAAAATCACCATAAACATTTGCGTACGAAAACCTTGTTCTAGTTCACTCGAGGTGAAAAATATAATATTGTCTAGTTTTATGGAGCTTTACATTATGCTATTAGCGTAAGTGCCCTTTATCTTGGTCCCTATCAATTGAATTATTTATAGTGTTCCCAACAATTTGAACTCCGAATCCACGAGCTTAATGTCAACGTAAATGTACATCATATTATATATTCTACAACTATGCCAACGTGAAGCAGTTAATTCACAAAAATAGGATGGAAAAAATAAAACATAATATAATATAGTACGCACCCAATTGATCCAATTCGACAACAAGAGGGTGAACACCAAGGCGATTGAACAATGATTTAACCTCAGAAGAGTACCTTCACCAAAAATTTAGGAATTGTAATTTGAAGTTAGGAACTGAGATAAAGAGATAAAGAAGAGAAATAGAACTCACGAACACCAAGTCTTAGAGTACATAACAACTGGGTTTTGAGTGACGGTCTTCTTGACGCTCTCCTCCAAACAATACCCGAATGAAGGGGACATGGCTCGGATCTTCACTTTTCTTGGGCAGTGTATGATGGATGTTGATGGCCATTTTGTGGTGTTGTTTGAAAGAGTGCAAGTGTTGGGATGATGATATTAATTATGGGATGGGGATGGAGAGGAGAGGGAAAGAGAGAAGAAGAAAGCTCTAGTACTTAGAGAAGACGGAGGGAGGAGGAGAAAACCCAGGGTACTCAGAGATAACGCTCAAGATCCAAATCCGAAAACCAGAGAGGGGATGCCGCAAGGGAGACGGAGGGAGGAGGCGAGCGAGAGAGAAAGGGAGAGATGAAGGCAGCGTATGGGGAGGGTTTCGTTGGGGGAAATGAACGAAACAAAGTGGCGAATGGGAGAGAATATATAGATATTTTTTTTCATATTGAACCTGGTGCCATGACCCACCAACAAAACCATTTAATGAAATCATACTAGCCCAAGTCCGTGACCCACAGTGGTCAGGGATTTGGTCCGTGACCACTTGCAAAGCATCCATGACTCGGTGTGTTATTGAATATGGTCACGCCAAATATTGAGTTCGTCACGGCCCAAGTCCGCGACAAGCTGGTCGCGAACTTGGGTCGTGACCCACTGCGCATGACCATTCGCAGGATTTGGTGTAGTGTTTGTAGCACCAAGAACTTGTGTTAGTGAGAGCACCATGTTTAATATTATCCTTGAGGGACATGAGAGTGGATGAGTAGACTTTTATATAAACACACAAAACCTGTTGGGAAGGTACATACTATGGACTAAGAACCTGAAGGGTTTTGACGGCCAACTAGGTTAGGTATTAGTGTATCGGGGGGGTTCCTTGTTTGGATTTCTCTCTGCGAGACAACCCATGCATGAAACTAGCGAACGTTGGGAGTCGAAGTAAGTTGGGTATTTTGGATATGGGTTTAGAACCTTTATTATATTATGTATCTGTTAAAACTGAGAGTTATGGGTCATAATATGATTTGTGGCCAGTGGAGTCGCCAAATATGAATGTGAAAACCAGTATGATACGGATTATATTATAAGTAGTAAGTTGGTAAAGTGTAACCTTACAGATTAATCACGTCTAGCGTATGATATCACATCCATTTAGATCGCATGCTAAAATGTACACAACATAGGGTGTATGGGCGCCCTAGATTATTGGATTATAGTATTTTCCATAATTGAGAATTGTGGCATGGTACGTATTTTTGAGATAAACAAATGTAGAATTTGTGACTTCAGGTCTTACCTATTTAATGGTTTAGGTCAGTTTGGACTGCTACTCCCTAAATTTGCCTCACGGATCGTATAGGAAGAATTTGATAAAGTTTAACTCGAGAAAGTTGAAACTTACATAGTAAGGTATGTGGAGGCCTACGTTTAATGAGAATCTAAAATTTAAAGAGAGGGGGAGAATTTACGAGACGCGGTGATGGCATCTTCGCACGAGTCATGGTTGTGGATGCGTTTGGGAAAAAGATAAAATGCATCATGATATAAAACTGTAGTAGTGATTGCATAAAACCAAGCAAGACATTATTGAGTTCTAATTGAAAGTGGACCATTAGAAATTAATAAGGTTCCTTCAGCCGTTGTGAATTCCTTGGTAGAAATGGGAGAGTGCATCCCTAAATTATCGTAGATTTAATTACTTCGTAAAGGGATCACGACCCTATATGGCTGATAGTGGGTCAGGTAATCGAAGTAGCTCATGTTATGCCAGTTATGACTAATCATAACGTGTGATAATATATCCCAATCATTATTCCTGAGATACTAAGGTTAAATGGGGTACATTTTGACATTGTGTCTCATGGAGACAAGAGATTTATGTATCGATTATTGGGAAGAGTTTTTGGAAGGCCATAAGTATCGAGATGCGAATGTATACGACCTAATACACCCACATATGGATGGACAGACTGGGAATTCTACTTACATATTGAGGGATATGTTGTATTTTCGATTATGGAAGATATAGTGTCATGTTTGGAGTTTGTGTACAATAAATCCTATCAGCTCATTTATGGGATGACTCTGTTTGAGGCGCTATATATAAGACCTTGTCTTCCTTCTGCTTATTGGCTAGAGGTGGAGGATAATGATCTACTCGGGCCAGAGGGATTCAGGGCCTATAAGATAGAATTGAAATGATTTGGTGTTACGTTATTTCATGTTGGAAAAAGGGAAATTGGCAATGATATATGTAAGACCATTTCCTATTATTGTAAAGATTGGACCGGTAGCTTACAAGCTTGTATTCCATAGTCTTTTGTTGAGGCAGTATTATGAAAATGTGTTGGCATTTATAGTATATATTGTGTGTAAAATATATACCGTACAAACAAGAATAAACTACTAATGTGACATAGTAGTAAGACAAGTTTGTAAAGACTAATTAATCTACTACAGTGCAAATAGTAGGAAGATAGATAGTGATTATCTGAAATTAAAATTTAAGTAGTGAAACTTAAATGGTAAGGCTCGGAGTATAACATCAGTGAGGTGTTCATTATTAGGGGTATTCGATAATGTACTGTATGGGCGGTATGATGGAGGTTACATGAGATGTGAGATTAATACCCGGAGTGTTCCTTAACAGATATGCCTTAATTTTTGAATTTCGGGATGAAATTCCATTATTAAGGGGGGAGGGGAGTATGTAATACCCCATATTTTAATGCCTTTTAAAATGAGATAAATTAACAGTAAATGGGTTAAATCAATGGGGTTAATTGGAATTATTTATGTTAAATAATTGGAATTAATCCAGATTGAATATTACTAGAATAAAGTAATACGTGATTGATATTAAATATTACTTAGTTATTAAAAGTAATATATGATTATGACTATATAAGATTTTTTGGGATTTATGAATACGATAATTGCGGTAATTAAGTCGGGACGCGCGTGTGAGTCGTGTCGAAACTATAGTTGAATGGAATGAAAAGTAACTTATTTTTATGTCATCCGAATGGCTGTTTCGAGTGAGCCAAATGCGTGGAAGGATTTAAATAGTCATAAAACTCTACCCGGGGGTTTGATTTGGGTCTTGGGTCACTTTCGAATCGAATAGACACCCCAAAGAGGTATTTTGATCATTTTACTTGGGAGATGAATAATACTTACGAAATTTGGGTATTTTTATATAATTCAAGAGATATGTTAGCCAAAGGTTTATTCACCAAAACTCTAAGAGACATCCATTGAGGAAATGAAAAGATTTCTCTAGGAGAGGAAGGGTTGTTCTTGGAAAACCAAGGGACAAAGGCACCTTGCACCACCACCGCCACCACCGGGGAGTAACCAGAAAAGAGAGGAACACCATAGAATCATCTTCCCCAAAGGTTCAAACCTACGAAATCTAAGGCAAGTGTTTCAACTCTTACAATATATAGCATGTATGTTGTCCATGGTTGATAGAAAAAGATTTTATTTTAAAAGTTTTATAAATCAAAGATGATTTTTGATGATTTTGATTTAATCTTTGGAATAGAAACCATGTAGGATTAATCTCTTGTTGATGTTAGAATTAACATCACAAAACAAGGGTTTGTTTGATGAAGAAATTTGGGGTTTATACGTGTTCTTGAGTAACAATGATAAAATGCAGATTTTCTGAATTAAAATGGGATTAGCATGATTAATCAAAATTCCATGATGATTTCAATATGATTTTATGTTATAAATCATGTACATACTTGGGTATATCATTTGGGATGAATTGTAAGGATTTTGGGCTCATTTGGTAGACATTTCGAGGATGAATTATGTTACAACCCGTAGGTAGAAATATGTAGAAAAATGACGAACATTGTATGATAATTTTAAGACTGTTTTAAGTTAAAATTGGTAGTTTTCACAAGATTTCTTGTATAAAATCACGTTCTACATAAGTTTATAGTTGTAAGTTTTTTCAAAATCAGAGCAGAAAAGCCTTACATTGTAATTTTATATTTCCGGACATAATGTAACTTTATCTATAAAAAGGATTATTGGGAATTAAATATAATTCGGGCTTGTTATAATGAGTCTAGGTTTTGGACCAATAAGTATGGGTTGAAGGTAGCTACTTGAATAATTAATTCAATCCTTTTGGTTACAAGAGATGTTAGGAGTAATGGGAAATGTGAATAAAATGTGAATTATTAGTTTATGGGATAAACTTGAAACAAACTACGTGTGGGAATTTTATATATGGGATAAGAGTATACCCATTTGTTGATATATATACATAGGTGGAGCAAATACCTATAATATAATGGAGGTTTAAAATACCATGATACGTACGATATTCGAGATATAAGTATACTACGTATGAGACTTGTAATATGGGATGTGCTTATGCCTTATTGTTAATATATATATAGTTGAGTGTATACCTATATGATGATTTGTGTGTATGACATACCTAGCCTACTTGCTATCGATGGGAGGTTTGCGTGTTAAGGGCAGCCATATCCTGATTATCCTTAGGGGGGATTTTTGACTTGTGCTTCAGAACATAAGACTTATGTTGGATTGCCATGTGTGAAAACAATGGTATTGAACGGTCATTTGGGTGCATAGCCCAAAGGCTTAGGATTATATTCGCCTCTAATATTTGCGTTTGTTATTTATGGTTTGAGGAATATACCGAACTGGTAGTCCTTTATACAGTGACGAGATATATCCAGACATGATAGCAGAGTAGGCATGCACCGCAGTTGAGTCTCAGGGTGTAGTGTTGTATATATATAATAGAGTGAATGTATATATATTCTTGTGATATCATCTACTCTGTGAATTAAGTAGACATGAATGATAATGAAATCTGAATTGAATTATATTGGTGAACACTTAATTATATTAAATTGAAAAAATGATTATCCATGTTAAAGAGAGATTGGATATATATGTATTACTCATATTGTGAGAGAAATACGGGGGAACAATTTTGAGCTATGTTTAGATGTTAGACTGGAAAGAACTAGTTAGCATGGGAATAGTAACTAGTATGGTTTGAAGGTACGTTAGGCGTGCACATTATATGAGAGGCGAGAATCTCAAGAGAAAGTTCGAGAATCTAACATCTACATAATAATTAATTAATTGCACTTATTAATCATTTGCTAGTTTCAAAAATATTTTATCATTGGGCTCTGACCCGTTTTCTTGCATATTCTCGCCTCCCTTTTATCTTCTATATTAGGTGTCCAGTCATAGGAACGCTAGGCATAGAGGATTTTATAATTGGCGTACTATGAATGCTATGGAGTTGAAGACTTTGCTTAAATGCTTTCATTATCTTAATTCATATATCCTTAATAGTTAGTTCATGTAGGGCATGTCTCCCAAGGATTCTAGTTATTTCGATTCTATCTCAAACAGTGGTATTACTTTTGTCAGTTTTGATACATTCACTTTATTTGGATAGTTGTATTGAGATATTTAAACTGGGGAGATTATTCTAGTTACATCTAATTCAGTTGTGATGTTACTTATCTATTATTCATTGTTGTGGAGTGGATTACCTGAAGGTTTTTGTAATGGTAAAATGAGATTGTATTAAATTAAAATTTGAATGTTTTTAACACCATCATAATTGAGTAGTAGGTGATTAATAAAAATAAAATATTTTTTGACAATGATGCTAAGAATGAACCAACTGTATACTCTGATTTAATTGCGTATAGGACTGATCACCCGATATTTAATTAAGCGGAGTGTTACAGAAGTTCCTCCTTAAGTGAAATCAGTACCTACAGACTTAGTGGATGAGGAGGTCGGGGATGGATCTTCTTCATGTTTGATAGAAATTGAGGGTAGAGCAAGTGTAGGTCGGGCAATAAAAGATGTGATAGAACTCTTATATTCCAACAATAGTGATGCAACCCTAAGATGTTCTCCTCTAAACTTTTTGTTCAAACTCCATAGGAACTCAAGGTCATTGAGGTTGAATTCCCCTTCCTTGGGGAAATTTTTCTTACTTTCCTCTGCATAAAAAAGAATTAACAGAGTTAGTCGGTGTATATCATAAATGCAAATCAAAAGAGAAAGGACAATTAACAAAGTGATAACCTATGCCTCATTCTGATTGGGGACATCTTGGACCAGTATACGCCACCTCGGTTGGGAATAGTCATATTGCCAATTCTTGACATTAACACCATAATCCCAATAATCCTTATTGGAATTTGGTAAATTTATTATTAATGCTCTACTGTCTTCCCTAGTTTTCAAATAGTAGGTACTCTCTCCAATAGTTACCCACTTGTAGCAAAACATCAACTCTAAACCCCAATATGGGTCCCATAAAGTTCGTTTAATCTATGAACCCCATTGACAACCCTCCAAGTGTTGGGGGCTACCCTAGCACGAGCTACATCAAAATATTAGTAAAATTGAAGAAAAAGGGGATTAAGTGGAAAAGTGCTACCACACTCAGCTTTAAACAAAGTTGGGGTAAAAAAGGGAATATATGTCAATGGGACTCCTGTGTATCTCTAAGTCTACTCAAGTTGGGATTTTTCTCTTTTCTCTAAACTCATCTAAAGAGTTCTCATCAACGATGTGAACTATGTTGAAATACAGAAAAAAGATGATAAAATAGAGGAAAGCGAAAAGAAGGCTTACAGAGAATCAAAGACGATGGCAAAAAATCGAAGAAGGAAATCGCAACAAACAACTGCATAAAGAAAAAATCAAAATTAAAGAGATAGCTAAAGTTCATAAGATTTGAGGGGGAAGGAATTGAGGGAAACATCACACCTATTCACAGGTTACCTCGAGAAATGGGAATGACATGATTAACTAAATGAACCGTATATCTATCACCGGCTGCACTCTTTTCGAAGCATCAAAAGAAGACTTTATCCTTTGGCGGTTCAAAAAAGTACAAATTATTTACAAAAATGCCATCATCAAACAGTGAAAGTAGAAATTCTTACAATTATGGGAGGTTGGATTCATATCAGACACTTAAATAGAACGCTGAGTGACTTGCTGGGCTAAATACTCCATACTTTCATGCAAACATCAAGCATGGAGAATTGGGGGCTTTTATTGTATGTAAAAGTTATACCCCCACGTGGACCAATGATGAATACACACCTGTCATCCAGCGTGGTCGACCAGCCTACTTGATCGTCTCCATAGGAACTCAGTCGGCTGGAGTGCCGACCAAATCAAGAAGGCCAACCAACAGGAACATCAACAATTACTCAAAAAGAATGCCAACCAACACTGAATTCTAAGAGTTTTACTTATTGTACACATATGTAAATTCCTAGCAATATAAAGGCATTCTATCTTTAGGGTTTTGGCACCCCTATAAATACAAACTACTCCCTTAGCTCAAGGAATAACTTGAATCACTCATATACACACTATACTGAGCTATTGTAAACCCTATGAATAACAACAACAGTGGACGTAGGCTATTGTATAACTGAGCCACTTTAAAATCCTTGTCTTTTGTGTGTGTGGTTTGAGTTATTTCTCTTATTTTTATATGTGATTATTAAATTGGAGTTAGTCCATTTTTATGCATGAACAATGATAATCTATGTTTACAATTACTCACATCTCAATTAGAGTCTCAATCATTGTAATTATTTACAGTGTTTATAACTCTTTTGGAATCTCTTCAATTCGATAGAAGCCGATACCCGAATATCTCTTCTCTCTATGTCTTTGTTATATCTCTAACCACAATTATGTATGTCTTTCTTTAGTGAGAGGAATTGATCTATACAGCTTGTCTTCCTTTTGTGTAAACTTAGGCCCTTGTCCCCTCTCTTGGGATGCCACTATTGGTAAACCGTGACCAAATGTCTAATGTGGCCAAAATGGTCAATCATGGAATCTTGGAATGAAGTATTATTCTAATAAAGCGTGTTGGTTGCACTGTTCGAATCAGTAAAACAAACTTCATCGGCATGGGATTATGTTCCAATGGGAACATTCCTTTGTGTCAGATAATGCCTTTTATGTCAGTGGAACTTTACATATCATGATAATTATTAATCGTGAAAGCTTGTGGTTGCTCGTGACATTCTCTCTCGGATGAGCTATTTCTCAACAAGCTAGATCGTGTGGACATATCTTGGTCTCTGTGCTCCCATGAACTTTTTCTTTAGTATCCTTGGCCACAAGTTTCTTTGATACAAACTTCTTTGATTCCGCTATGAGTTAATTTGGTTCTAATTAGCATTGAAACATCCCATGAAATCCTTTGCTACCTTCTTCGAGGATGTTATTTTTGCTTAAGGAGTGCTACAAATAATCCCTTCTACATTTGTCCCCTCCTAGATAAAGTTATTTTGTAAGAAAGAAGTTTTTGTGTTAAACACCTCCATCTTTAACGTTTAATTATTTATAACCTCTCTATGTTCAATCTCGCATGGGGGAACTTTTATGGGATGAGACTAAAACTAAAGAACGTCATGATGAAAGATCTCAGACTAAAGAACCTTCTTTGCACACGTATTCAATTCTTCTTGTTTATACTTCACAATTGAAACGTTAATTGTTGGCATATCTTGGCATTAAATGCTAAGATCATTTACTCTGACATTTCCGTCACTCATTTCCACGTGCAGCCTAAATATAATTTCTGAGACATTAGTTTAGGCAACCAACATTTTTCCCCCAAAATTCAAATAGTATCTAGTTTTATGAACCATCAAAAAGAAGATGAAATGGCTAGACATTATTTGTACCCTTTAGGATCTTTTCTCTCTTTTTTTCTTAAAACTCTTCTAATTTCTTTCATCCATTGATGTTTGCCAAGATTTCTTCTCCAACAAAACTCTTCTTGTTTATCTTTTCTTTGGGCGATTATAATCTATTTCAATATATTTTTCTAAATTTTTCATACCACCCCACATGCTTATACCATTGTTAATCCTAAATGGCTTCATCAAGTAAGGCTGCAGACATTTTTGGCAATATTTCAGGCGTTGCTCCGTTGTCTGAGCTATCCAAAAGGGAGGCCATTTTTAACCTCCATCATCGCGCTCCATTTTTTGGCAAGGGTGATAATATTTTGAAAGAATTTAAGGATTTCTCTATGCACTTGAAGGGGTTGGAGGACCCATTGCTCATGGCTGAAGAACTAGAGAATTTCTACTCTGAAGGAGGTAACCTACCACCTTGTGGTATTTTAAGAATTAATTAGATGGGGGGGGGGGGGGGTTTCCAACTCCAACATTATGTTTGAAGCACCTTGTGGTTCTCTGGATAGTTTTACCACTTGGATAAATTATACTTATAAGAAGCATGAGGACACCCTTCTTAAGGTTGGTCTTTAGAATGCTGCTTATTTGTGGGGATTTTACCCTTTCCAAAAATAACTCTGCTCTATATTTGTCAATCTCTAGCTGGGACTATTTATCTCACACTTTCGTAGCAGCTCGGGGTGAGTTCACCATCATTTTGGGAGATGTGTGTGAGCTAATGGGGATAGAGCATTATTGTTCTCTCCCATACAATGATCAACCTTTGGATAATAAGAAAGTTAAAGATTGAACGGATCTAGAAAAACTTTGCTACAAGTCTATATGTGATTCATTTAAAGTAACTTGTACTCGATTAATCAAGCATTTTTACATAGTCCACCCAAGTTTATGAAAGAGTAGAAAGCGAATGAATAAAAGTCAAAGGATGTGGTGCGTGATGTTTAATTTGTTCCTAAGAAAGTTCAGGCTTCCGTGGTAGCGGCGTATATTTTATGACTGCTATCTTATTTCTTCCTTCATGGCACACTTAATGATCAACAACTTGATCAATTTTGGAGTTAGGTTGGATTGCGGAATGAGCATTCCTCTGGCTACTATAACATTGGGCCCACTATATACCTGGACAGATTGGACACATTTTGTCATGAATCCTTCTTTTGGAAGGTATGATGTTTTCTATTTTGGTAACACTATCCTTATGATGGTGTTTCTTTATAGCAGGTTCCCTAGTATTGACCCAATGGAACTCCCAATGTATAAATTTTCAGTCAGACACCCAAGGTTATTGCATTGGAATAAAAAGTAAAGTAATAAATATTATCTTCCTACGATAGATGCGTATAGTGATTTTATCGCAAGACCTTATGACGAGGAAACTCAAGCCAAATCAGTACCATTTTTACGGATAAAGCTTACAGTTTGTTCAATCGCCTCCCAAGCATATGTAGTTGATGATCCATCATTAATTGTGCTCCTTCTTCCTACGCCCCGTCGTATTCCTTATTTTACTAAAAGGGAGAGGGAGAGTGAGGCTTATAACCCCCACCATTTGGGGGAGACCATTTGGCTTTGATAAAGGAATTCCTCCTTCCTTTTGCCAAAATTGCAGATTTAATGATTCCTTTTTTCCTTCTTGCCTTGATTTTACATGCCAAAGTGTCTTTGTGTAGATTTTGATGGTAAAATGGTTGTTCCTCCTAGGTTGAAGCACGAAGATATTCTTACAAGATGGCTTCCCTACTTTTGGCCATTCCAGCTTAAACAATTTGGAGCTTTTATTAGGACCTAACCTTTTTTATCCTGTTATGGGATGTTTTGGCCATAATAAACTTTGCCTAAAAAATAGCTCAATTGATTCCTTGGAGTTGGAATTAAGTGCCATTCATTTCAAGCCACTTGCTGTGTATTCTCCTTTGCCCCCATAACTAAGGTTGTGAAAGTGGCCAAGAAAGCAAAGTAACCAAAGAAAGTTAATGTTTACACAAAAATTAAAGATCAAACGAGTGAAGGTCCCTCAAAGCCCAAGGCTTGTAAAAAATCCAATACAAGTCGTGGTTCATCTTCTGTGATTGGCCCACTAAATCCTGCTCCTTTTGAGTAGTGCACTCAAAAGGTAGTTGATCTTTTGTCTAAAATGGATTATGTTCCTATTACTCCAGCAAATGTTTTGGCTAGGCTGGAAAGATGTCAGCCCGATGATGATGATTTCATAATTCCTCGTATTTATCCAAAGAAGGTTGCTCCAGAAATTCCACAGAGAAAGGTCCTCCAATTAATGTGCCTCTTAAAAAAATATTTGAGGAAGAAAATTAGTCTGGCACAAATAATTGAAACTCCAACTCCTTCACCTCAAGGTTCTTCTAAATGTACATTGAATGATAAACCCGATAAAGATGTGGGTGTTCATTCCTCACAATATCATTCCTCAGCCCTGTTTTGCATCCCAAATGCTAATTAATCTAAGTGGCGAGCTTATTACTTAGTACTTAGTACTTCAATAGTCTTCTTTTAATCCACATTCTTGGTTCTTCTTTCACAAGATGCTCTTTATGCTCAAGGATTATTCTTGATATTTGTTGGTATCCCACCCCAAAAAGCACAATTAAGGCCAGTTATTGGAGATACTTTCCTTGATCCTTATCCATTTCCCCATTCTCTAATGACTTGGATTACATAATTTAGGAGATATCACTTTCACCAAGATGCTGCCACTGCTAGAAAATTATCCTGAACCCTAAATACAGTTATGGAGCCTTCTATTCCTACAATTGTAGTGGGGTTACCTCTGATTGTATTCCCTCTTACTCATTCAACCAAGGTGAGTTAGGAAAGAACATTCTTTGTTTTTCTATTACATTAACTAAGTTTGTTATATTATCAATAGTCAACTCAATGTTATAATTATAGGTGTATGTGGGGACCATAACTATGCTTCCTCTGGATAGGCGTTCTCTTATCCATGAGACCATTATTGAGGTAATTGAAAATTTTAGATCAAAATATTTATTCTTTGCATGTTGTTTAAGAAAATATTTTATCAGTCCCTTTTTCAGCCTGCATTAATTATGAGTGATACCAACCATCTCCCTCAACTAAGTTTGACCCATCCTTACTTCTCCTCTGTGTAGCAGTCAAACCTCAAGCTTCTTTAGGTAATGAACTAGTTCAGGCTTTAAAGGATGTAATTCCTCCTCCTTTTGTTGAAGAATTAGCTCTTCGTAAAAAATTTCTATGACTTAGCTTAATTACTGTTAAGGTTCCTATCAAAATTCACACTTTGTAAGTCAAATTATAAGCTTACTAGGTGTAAACCCGCGTGATGCGCAGATTAGACGAATTTGACCGTTATTTCACACCTAAATTGTTCACTTTGTGTCCTCTATATTCTTGCCTTTAGTTATATGGAATAAGAAACAACTTGATTCATTTTATTATATTATAATTTGGACGTAAAATATTGAATTATAACATTTTGTTGTCTTTGATGGTTTCACCATCGACAGACTTTTTGCTACCAATATTTGTACCCAAGCAATATTGAGTGCTAAATCTTTTGGCAACATAATGAAAATAGATTTAGGTTATCTTTTGTATAAAATATCAACAACTGAACCAAATATTCAATATATAATCAGAACTTTACAAAAAAAAACAAGGGGAAAATACTCTTAGGTCCCTTGAAAATAAATTTTCAACATTAAAGGAATTTTAACAAATATTAAACACTTAAGTCCACTAATTTTCTTCTTGTATAAGTCCAGGCTAGTGGCATAACAAGTGGACCTAATAGTAAATTGTCCTTAAATGTTTAAAAATTGTCAACAAGGGACCTTAGAGTAACTTGCCCAAAAAATAATAGGATTTGTTTATTTGCTGAGGATGTAAAGGAATCTTATTAATTTATTACTTGTGAAGAATAATTCAAACGAACAAAAGTCTTCATTTAAATCATAAATTAATAGAAAACATAAGTATATGTTTATCTAACAATTATTATTTTCTACGTAATTTTCATTAAACAAACTTAACAAACCTCATTATTGAACTAAAACAAAGCCATAAATACACATAAATTCACACTTTCACAAATGTTTTAAATATACCATTTACCAACCTTAAATTGCATGTAAAATTTCTATAGCCTTTTATATATAATCAGATGAAACGTAGAAAAATTAGTGACACTCCAAGTTCAGTGCCTTTATTTTCTCCTAGCAACACACGACAAAGTTGTCACTTCTCCTCGACTCATAGTTGCGGTTTTCTTATATACCATGTGTCAAAACATCTAACAAAGAAAATTATATCTTCCTTATTCATATCAATAAAATAGGCCCAATACCTAACGTCATATGTGCATCCAAGATTGTACCCATGCCATCCTTTGTACACAATCCAAATATAAAAATGTTCCAATTTAAAACCAATTAAACATATTTAACACTAAAAAATATGAGAAAAATCTAACATATAGACTATAAAATTTAATTCGTGTGATAAATAAAATTGGAACAGAACATCATCGTGAAATACCATGTCAAAAAAGTGGAAAGAAATTCACCTTACTCCAACTCCGACAATGACCTCGTTCTTCATCATCACACTCTGTATTCAAAATTTGTCCAAACAATCTCACACAAGTATATGATCAAGGAGAAAAATAGAAGCAACCCTACAAGCCAAAAACTATTAAATATTTGGAATTTTTTGAAATCATCGACAATACAAACTGAACTATTATTAAAATCAAATATTGAAATAACAAATAGAAAAAGTGTTAGATATAATTCATAAACATTTTATGGATGGAAAATTTTGAAATCAACGTTAATATAAATTGGACTATTTTTAAAATCACAAAAAAACCTTTGAACCATACTTGGTAGAAAATGTATCATTCAAATATATCTCTATACAGTATTGCTTTGGAAAATTAACAGATATTTAGCCGTTAACACACTTCGGGTATTAAGGAAACAAAAAGTGATAACTTACCATAGTATCTACTGAAACTTGATGATCATCACAAGCATTAAACGATATGGCTAGCCCGCCACTCATACCTTTTTAAGTAATTTATAGTCCTCTATGGTGTTCCCACGTATAAAAGAGCCTTTCTATTTGCACAGAGGACATTTGTACAGAGAATGTACATAGTGATGTGGAGAACCTGATTCTTCAAAACCACCACACCAAATTACAAACAAAAAAAATCCACACAGTTTTCCACATCTCATCCTTACCATTTTTCTTCAACTAAAGTTATTGTCCCATAATACAAAATAACAATTCACTCAAAATTTTTAATAAATCTAAAAAAAATTGTAATAGTATGAAGAATGCAGAGCCCCCCCCCCCCCCCCCCCTGTAACAACCCGTCCTTTTTTTTAGAGACAATTAAATTCCCTAATTTAGTATAATTTGGGAATTTGGAGAATTTCTCGAAATAGTGATTTCTGGGATTTTCAAGGATTTGAGGATTTTCGAAGGGTGTTATAAATTATTTTGGGACCATATAGGTCGAAATATTTTATTTATGTGTCGCCGTGGAGTATAGCGACAAAAGAGGTGAGATTTTGAGTAGAACACCGCATTTAATTATTTTGGATTAGAATAGTGATTTGCGGTCAAGTACCTCGAATGGAAATTTCGACTGCGCCACGAGTCTCGGAATGTCCGAGATAGTCGGAAATGAGTGTCCGATTGTCGAAATTAAGTCCCGGGTAATTTTGGAGTTAAATAGGCTCGTAATTGGGTAAACGAGTCGTTTTTGGGCTTTTAGGGTTAAAACCCTTTTTCTCTCTATATATAGAGGAAGAGAGGAAAGAAAGAAGAAAGAAAAGAAGGAAGAGAGAGAGAGAGGGAAGAAAAGAAGAAAAAGGGGGAGATTCCGGCCGGCCTCCGCGGGATTCGGCTCGAGGACGTCGGATTGTATCCACGAGGCAAGTGTTTACTTGCTTTATTTATTTTTGAGCATAAATATCTCATATCATTGTTGGTATAACATACCCTAATGGTTTTGGGGTGGGTTATCGTGGATAAAACGGGTTTTTGGGAGTTAAAACAATTAAACCCCAATAATATTTCAATTTTGTGGAACTAGAGTTTTAATCCAAATTAATTGGTGATTCCGGGTTCTAGGATGTTTAGAACCCGTGTTATAAGTGTATTTGTAGTTGGTTGAGGTTGTAGGACGTTGGGTGAGGCGACAAAAGCTTGGGAGAAGCTTTAATGGCGGAAATCGTCTCGGAGGTGATGATGAATAGTAACCCGTCACCTTTGGGGGCATTTTTGGCCAGGAAAAGAATTGATTTAGCTTTCGGCCAAAACAAGAAAGTTGTAGATCTTTTCGATACGGTCGCGTGGGCGCCGACCGCGTATTTTTTTGATTTTTCTACGATTTGATATGATTTTTACAAGATGACAGCTCCGGGTTGACATCGTCAACTCGGAAATCAAATCGGGAATTGGAAAAATTACGGCTAGAATTAATGTCGTAGATGTTCAGGATAATTTTTGGGGTAGTTTAGAAACCCCGAAAATGAATTTGGGTTGTTGGATAAGGGACTTAAGGATTTTAATTTGAGGACCTGGTGTGACCGGTCGACCGCGCCCCTATGGCCGGTCGACCGCGTCAAGGAGAAAGGGCCTACTGCTTTGTTTCGTAGGCTTATTTACAACCCGCGGTTGACCGGGGGTCTAGGACCGGTCGACCGGTGCCCTGTTTTCAGCCCAAGATTTTTGAAGATTAGGATTATTTCTCCTTTTTGAGTTTATGTTTAAAGGCCTTCCAAATTAGAAATTTATGGAGGGTTATGTCCTAAAGGACTTGAGGAATTGGGGGTATATATATATATATATACTTCACTTAGAGAAGAATAGTATCATTGGAGATATCCAATAAATCCTTAGAATAGGATTAAAGTATATAGTGATTATTAAAGTAAGAAATACTTTGGATTTAGAATCATGCTAATATCAATGCATGATTATGATTCCCGGAGGGAATCTTTGGGATTATTATCATCGTTAGATGCTATAGGCCACTAAGGCCGTTTATATATATATTCTAGGAAGAATATATAGGATATGTATATACTGTGTGTTTTAGGTATATATATATATATATGATGATGGTAATGATTTTGAAAATATATAAATGAATATTTTCAAAATGGAAAGAGAAATGTTTTTCATAATTAATAAAATATGGATTACACACCTCTCTAAATCGCTATCATAAGGGAAGTTGCGTTCGTATGGTGAAGCCCCCTGGCTAATGATGCAGGGTGGATATAGTCCTAGGCCATGGGAGCGCTTATGGTTGTATATTTTCTGCGGGGGTAGGGAGATTCCGGGTGTGGTCTTGGCTACCACGCAGGCTCATGGCCGCTTCCCGACGTGTTTCGATATAGGATCCCAGGTTGTCTTGGAGGCCCTGGAAGATGATAGCCATTTAGGGGCGCGCACAGTGGAGAAATCCGGACGGGCGGTCTTAGAACGCGTTTATTAAAGCAGTTCATAATAATGGATTTGCTTTAAATACATTTCCTGGATATAGGAAGGGAAATGGGTTATATATAAATTGGCTTCGGTAACACTTCCCGGATGGAAGAAGGGATTGTGGAAGCATATGTTTTGATCAAAGCATTTTTATGATAATGAAAATGCCTTTGAATACATTTCCTGAATATAAAAAGGGAAATGGGATAATTGATAAAGGAAAAACTTTTTATGTTAATAAAATTGGCTTTCAAAAAGTATATGGTTTGTTAAAGCAATTCATGATAATGAATTGGCTTTTATAAATACATTTCCTGGATATGAGAAGGGAAATGGAAGTTTTTGAAATGAAAAGGATAAGTATTTATAAATACTTTATATATCAAGAAATCCTCAGTCCGGGAGATATTTATATTATCCGGAAGTATATTATAGATATATGTATATGTATAAACTGGGTGCCGAGGGTCTAATGAATCCCGACGATCGACCGTGCCGCATAGTAGTGTATCGGGGGGGTTCCTTGTTTGGATTTCGCTTTGCGAGACACCCCACGCACGAATATGGCACAGTGTTGAGACTGGGGAGAAGTTTAATCCTTAGTGCTCTTATATTATTAAATGTTATGGTATATATATTATATATCTTTCTGTACTAAGGGACTGGCGGATCTCAAAGATTGACCTTGCTGCATAGTAGTGTATCGGGGGGGTTCCTTGTTTGGATTTCGCTTCGCGAGACACCCCACGCACGAACATGGCATAGCGTCGAGATTAAAGTGAAGTTTAGCCCTTAGTACATCTATTTGACTATCTAGGCTAGATAGTGGTTGGGTATTAGACTAGTTTAGCAGGGTAGCTTGACTAGGATGTTTTCGGGATGCGCTAGGTGTGCACTGTTAGAGGAGAGGTGAGGGGTATCTCATGAGAGTGCGATACCAATTTAATTATGAGATAAAACTATTTTTCTAAAAATAAAGCATTTATGCACTTGCAAAATATTTTCTAAACATTCGGGCCCTGACCCGTTTGTCTACTCTCCTTTCTTTCTCTATACTGTATGTATATAGGTGTCCAGACACAGGGACGCCTGGATGGAAACTCTTTCGAGTCAGACGTCTGCTGCAGCAGCTGTGGATGCTTGCAGGTTATCGGTAGACGTTTCTTTCCTTGTACTCTAGATAGGAGTTATTGTATAAACACTCGAGCCAATGGCTCAATTGCATTTATTTATTCTTTCAGTACATCATTCGATATGGTTGTATTATTTTGGACCGAGTGTTCGGTTATTTTAGTTCCTTTCTTTTCTATTTCAGTTCATTACGCATTTAATTGTGGATGTTTTAATTTGTGCGCTAAAAAGAGTAGTTAGATAAAAGTTTTTAACGGCCACCTAATAGGATATTAGTAATTAATTGGATTTTCGACAGTGATGCTAAGTATGATCCATATGAAACTCCTGTTTTAATTTAATATTGGAGTGATCGCCCAGTATCTTATTAGGCGGGTTGTTACAGATGGTATCAGAGCATCAGGTTCTAGTGTCCTTAGGAATCTGTGCGTACGTACTACGCTTTCAGCGTCGCTCTCGATTTGTTATAGAGCCCCAGGATTAGGATTGTTGATATCTCTTGTGAGATTGCGTTCTCCTGCCATGTTAGAAGATTATAGAAATCTTTTGCTCGGTCGTTTGAGAATCGTGTGCGGAGCTTGGATGGCAGCAGGAGGTGAGGCTTAGCTGGAGCAGCTAGTAGAAGGTTGGGATGAGGACCATAGTAGAGGTCACTCTCCTTATGGCAATTTCTAAGGATTTCGGTGGCGACTACTAAATAATGGTAGTTAGGATTACCACAGTACCGCTGAAGTAGAGAGTGGTACTAAAGTCGAATTCCTCATTAAAATTGAGGGTTCGAAAGGGACCTTACGGATAGTTTTAATCGTGAGTCCCCATGAGTTAGTTGGAATGAGAAGGATGTTGTTATGAGTTTTACCTCAATCGAGGAGGTATATTTGGCGTGACTAGATAAAGTTGTGGTATTAGTCAGCCCTAGACTCGTGTGTGTATTTTGAGTTGTGGCGGTCTCGATAACATTTTAATGTATGACTATGTGTTTTCCGCAATAGCGGAATTTTATTTCCCTTCATTCGCCATAGAGGAGGGTGATTATATTTTGTATATATACGTATACGGTATATGGTGTAACGGAGCGATAGCAGGCTAATGATGGCAAGTCTATCGTGTCCGCAGTTCCTAGAGGGAACAGGTTGTTATTCTGGTGTCTCACCTTGATACAGGTTGAGTACACCTTTGCTATTATGGATTTATGGAACCTCGATGAGTAGAGGCTCCCTTATTTTGGATGGTATATATGGCAACCTTATAGATATAATTTAAGGCCCACAGAATCGTTGTTGAGCGGTAAGATTTAGCTCAGTATTAGTTTGCGCAAGGACTTAGGAATGAGTGCGAGCGCAGGGTGGTATGACTCTTAGTTAGAGATAGGAGTTCAGATCATCTTTTTGTTGGATTAGGGGATAGGGTTATCCCGGTTGCATGTTTAAATGACAGAACTCCATAACCAACGAAGTCAAGGGTTAATGTGTGGAGGGGTTCCTTGTTTGGATTTCGCTTTGCGAGACACTCCACACGTGACTCTTAATGGCGTCGGGAGTGGGGAGCTGTTATGAGATGCAAGGATGTTGATCATGTGGAACGGTCGTATAGTGTGGATGAACCACTATAGACTATGAGCCACATAATGTCAAAATACTTATGGAAAATTGTGCTATGGAAAAGCACTAAAATGATCCCTTCGCCACAAATGGGTGGGTGAGGTCGAACTTAGAGAAATTGATTTAAGGACAATAGTCAGGCCTTAACGAAAAGGCAAGTTTTGAGGAGCTCCATTTTGGGTATTATGTTCGTGACACTTTCTACAGAAAGTGGGCACTTGATTTGTTAGGTTTCCTTCTGTATGGGCGGAAGGATAAGATAGTAGGAATGCGTTCATAGGCTAGCCTAGTAGGATTTAGGACGTCCCGCTTCTGTGCCTTGGGTCGTTATATCTCGATGACCGACTACGCGAGGGAGTAGTGTAACGGGAGGGTTCCTTGTTTGGATTTCGCCTTGGCGAGACGTCCCACGCATGAAACCAAGCACTTGTCGGGAGTTGGGAGAGGCCTTGGGCACTAGGGACATACTTAGGATTATATTAGTTTCGTGTAGGTAGGGTAACGCTTAGATCGCAGCATTTTTAGGATATAGGTTCGCTAGTATTAGCAGCCCCGAGGTTAGGAATATTGGAATGCGCGGATTCGGAGGACCCATAGGTGAGTATTACACCGAGGAAAGGAGACCCTTACTGGGAGAGAGTGATGTGTGTCAGACGTTCGTAATGATTGTGCTGATATGCAGAAGTTAGAAAGGTGTATGGGCACCTTGGTAAGGTAGTTTGATGTACCGTCTAGCTAAGATGGGAGTAGTATACAAGATTGAAATCCATGCCAAGAGGCATTTTAGATGATGGGTATTATGTGACGTATAAGAGTCACTTTGCGATCGTGATAGTCGTGTAGCATATGGTTGGGAACCGTTGGGTTAGCATCGTTTCCCTTGAGGTATTAGGATTTGGAGTGATCCTAAGATTGGTGGTGTAGGTCGCATCTGAATTTCGAGGACGAAATTCCGTTGTAAGGGGGGGAGTGTAACAACCCGTCCTTTTTTTTAGAGACAATTAAATTCCCTAATTTAGTATAATTTGGGAATTTGGAGAATTTCTCGAAATAGTGATTTCTGGGATTTTCAAGGATTTGAGGATTTTCGAAGGGTGTTATAAATTATTTTGGGACCATATAGGTCGAAATATTTTATTTATGTGTCGCCGTGGAGTATAGCGACAAAAGAGGTGAGATTTTGAGTAGAACACCGCATTTAATTATTTTGGATTAGAATAGTGATTTGCGGTCAAGTACCTCGAATGGAAATTTCGACTGCGCCACGAGTCTCGGAATGTCCGAGATAGTCGGAAAAGAGTGTCCGATTGTGGAAATTAAGTTCCGGGTAATTTTGGAGTTAAATAGGCTCATAATTGGGTAAACGAGTCGTTTTTGGGCTTTTAGGGTTAAAACCCTTTTTCTCTCTATATATAGAGGAAGAGAGGAAAGAAAGAAGAAAGAAAAGAAGGAAGAGAGAGAGAGAGGGAAGAAAAGAAGAAAAAGGGGGAGATTCCGGCCGGCCTCCGCGGGATTCGGCTCGAGGACGTCGGATTGTATCCACGAGGCAAGTGTTTACTTGCTTTATTTATTTTTGAGCATAAATATCTCATATCATTGTTGGTATAACATACCCTAATGGTTTTGGGGTGGGTTATCGTGGATAAAACGGGTTTTTGGGAGTTAAAACAATTAAACCCCAATAATATTTCAATTTTGTGGAACTAGAGTTTTAATCCAAATTAATTGGTGATTCCGGGTTCTAGGATGTTTAGAACCCGTGTTATAAGTGTATTTGTAGTTGGTTGAGGTTGTAGGACGTTGGGTGAGGCGACAAAAGCTTGGGAGAAGCTTTAATGGCGGAAATCGTCTCGGAGGTGACGATGAATAGTAACCCGTCACCTTTGGGGGCATTTTTGGCCAGGAAAAGAATTGATTTAGCTTTCGGCCAAAACACGAAAGTTGTAGATCTTTTCGATACGGTCGCGTGGGCGCCGACCGCGTATTTTTCTGATTTTTCTACGATTTGATATGATTTTTACAAGATGACAGCTCCGGGTTGACATCGTCAACTCGGAAATCAAATCGGGAATTGGAAAAATTACGGCTAGAATTAATGTCGTAGATGTTCGGGGATAATTTTTGGGGTAGTTTAGAAACCCCGAAAATGAATTTGGGTTGTTGGATAAGGGACTTAAGGATTTTAATTTGAGGACCTGGTGTGACCGGTCGACCGCGCCCCTATGGCCGGTCGACCGCGTCAAGGAGAAAGGGCCTACTACTTTGTTTCGTAGGCTTATTTACAACCCGCGGTCGACCGGGGGTCTAGGACCGGTCGACCGGTGCCCTGTTTTCAGCCCAAGATTTTTGGAGATTAGGATTATTTCTCCTTTTTGAGTTTATGTTTAAAGGCCTTCCAAATTAGAAATTTATGGAGGGTTATGTCCTAAAGGACTTGAGGAATTGGGGGTATATATATATATATACTTCACTTAGAGAAGAATAGTATCATTGGAGATATCCAATAAATCCTTAGAATAGGATTAAAGTATATAGTGATTATTAAAGTAAGAAATACTTTGGATTTAGAATCATGCTAATATCAATGCATGATTATGATTCCCGGAGGGAATCTTTGGGATTATTATCATCGTTAGATGCTATAGGCCACTAAGGCCGTTTATATATATATTCTAGGAAGAATATATAGGATATGTATATACTGTGTGTTTTAGGTATATATATATATATATGATGATGGTAATGATTTTGAAAATATATAAATGAATATTTTCAAAATGGAAAGAGAAATGTTTTTCATAATTAATAAAATATGGATTACACACCTCTCTAAATCGCTATCATAAGGGAAGTTGCGTTCGTATGGTGAAGCCCCCTGGCTAATGATGCAGGGTGGATATAGTCCTAGGCCATGGGAGCGCTTATGGTTGTATATTTTCTGTGGGGGTAGGGAGATTCCGGGTGTGGTCTTGGCTACCACGCAGGCTCATGGCCGCTTCCCGACGTGTTTCGATATAGGATCCCAGGTTGTCTTGGAGGCCCTGGAAGATGATAGCCATTTAGGGGCGCGCACAGTGGAGAAATCCGGACGGGCGGTCTTAGAACGCGTTTATTAAAGCAGTTCATAATAATGGATTTGCTTTAAATACATTTCCTGGATATAGGAAGGGAAATGGGTTATATATAAATTGGTTTCGGTAACACTTCCCGGATGGAAGAAGGGATTGTGGAAGCATATGTTTTGATCAAAGCATTTTTATGATAATGAAAATGCCTTTGAATACATTTCCTGAATATAAAAAGGGAAATGGGATAATTGATAAAGGAAAAGCTTTTTATGTTAATAAAATTGGCTTTCAAAAAGTATATGGTTTGTTAAAGCAATTCATGATAATGAATTGGCTTTTATAAATACATTTCCTGGATATGAGAAGGGAAATGGAAGTTTTTGAAATGAAAAGGATAAGTATTTATAAATACTTTATATATCAAGAAATCCTCAGTCCGGGAGATATTTATATTATCCGGAAGTATATTATAGATATATGTATATGTATAAACTGGGTGCCGAGGGTCTAATGAATCCCGACGATCGACCGTGCCGCATAGTAGTGTATCGGGGGGGTTCCTTGTTTGGATTTCGCTTTGCGAGACACCCCACGCACGAATATGGCACAGTGTTGAGACTGGGGAGAAGTTTAATCCTTAGTGCTCTTATATTATTAAATGTTATGGTATATATATTATATATCTTTCTGTACTAAGGGACTGGCGGATCTCAAAGATTGACCTTGCTGCATAGTAGTGTATCGGGGGGGTTCCTTGTTTGGATTTCGCTTCGCGAGACACCCCACGCACGAACATGGCATAGCGTCGAGATTAAAGTGAAGTTTAGCCCTTAGTACATCTATTTGACTATCTAGGCTAGATAGTGGTTGGGTATGAGACTAGTTTAGCAGGGTAGCTTGACTAGGATGTTTTCGGGATGCGCTAGGTGTGCACTGTTAGAGGAGAGGTGAGGGGTATCTCATGAGAGTGCGATACCAATTTAATTATGAGATAAAACTATTTTTCTAAAAATAAAGCATTTATGCACTTGCAAAATATTTTCTAAACATTCGGGCCCTGACCCGTTTGTCTACTCTCCTTTCTTTCTCTATACTGTATGTATATAGGTGTCCAGACACAGGGACGCCTGGATGGAAACTCTTTCGAGTCAGACGTCTGCTGCAGCAGCTGTGGATGCTTGCAGGTTATCGGTAGACGTTTCTTTCCTTGTACTCTAGATAGGAGTTATTGTATAAACACTCGAGCCAATGGCTCAATTGCATTTATTTATTCTTTCAGTACATCATTCGATATGGTTGTATTATTTTGGACCGAGTGTTCGGTTATTTTAGTTCCTTTCTTTTCTATTTCAGTTCATTACGCATTTAATTGTGGATGTTTTAATTTGTGCGCTAAAAAGAGTAGTTAGATAAAAGTTTTTAACGGCCACCTAATAGGATATTAGTAATTAATTGGATTTTCGACAGTGATGCTAAGTATGATCCATATGAAACTCCTGTTTTAATTTAATATTGGAGTGATCGCCCGGTATCTTATTAGGCGGGTTGTTACACCCCCCCCCCCCCCCCGATTTTAAACTCTTTTAAAATTGTAATATTTCCTTTTTATGAAACAAATGCAGAAGCGTAAATGTGATGGTTCAACTTAAATACCAAAGTTTTAATTTCTATCTAAATTAAAATTAAACACTTTCATTTAAGCACAAATAATTAATCCAAGTCCTAAAATTTGCCTACGTCATATTTTTTCATTTAAACAAATTAGTATAAACCATTTTCAACAAATGACTTGAATTAAGTAAACATTACCCAAATTTAATTATGCACCAAATTAAATTAAAAGTGATTTAAACCAATTGTATCTTCTTTACCTAAGAATGCGTTCTAGGTGATATTGCAAGATAAAATAAAACAAGAAATCACTACGCCGCGATGTACGAGGAAAAAGCCAAGACGGGAAATAACCTCGGACGACCCTAGCCACAAATCCACTAGATACGGTCTTACAAATACAAGACAAAAGACTTACATCACATGACTCGATCCCTCTCAATCCCCGATGCTTCTTCTTGTAGACACCTCTTCCTAGAGGATAACCTTGGAGCTCCACCGCGGTCTCGGAATCCACCGATAAGACTTTATATGGTCACCGTCACCCGAACTAGGAGCCTTCCTCCAAGAGGGTAAATCAACGTAAACAACTTCTTCTTTGAGGGATTTAGAAGCAAACCCAAACACTCTCTTCAATTCGGTGTAGAGATAAACCTGGTGCCAAACTCCAAGCAAGATGTATATATATATGAACTTGGATGAATAAAACTATGGGTGAAAACTAGAGTGGTAGATGAATTTTACTTTGACAATTATCACTCAAAACATGATCTTTTTCTCTTTATAATTTTTCTCTCAAAACACTCTCTAAGTGTTCAAAGGATATGAAAACGATAGATTAGAAAAATGGTTTCCCGCACATTGATATTCAGCAAAAAGTAGTGGGGTAAAACCAAGTGGGAAAGTGGGCAAAACTGCTTAAAACTGCCAAAAACCTGTTCCCGCCAAATCTCGTTCGAACGACATTTCGTTCGAACGACATTCTCGTTCTAACGAGTCTTCTAACAAAGTTCCAGTATGAAACCCATAAATTTTTCAAAAAACCCCAGAGGTACGTAGGCAGTTCATATGCTTTACCTGAGCACGATCCCCTTTCGTTTTTACAAAATGTTATTCTTTTCTTATTACTGAGAACGATAGTTCATTTTTATAATTTACATGAACAAAGTGATTATGTATGCCTTAGCGATTGGTATAGACAATTCGAATGAAAAACTCATCATAGAGGCACAACAATATAAGTAATTTTTTTATTATTTTCATTAATGTTGTTACAATTACATTAGCATAGGGAGTCAAACAACTTCCCCTACCAACCTGACCCAACTTCCCTAAAACTAATAAAAAATAAATAGAAACTAACTATTTCGAAAACAACCTTCCTAAATTATTCCCACACAACCAGAAAACAATCGGATACACCATACCAAAAGCTTCATAGATAAATTCCCCGCGGACTCTACCTACAACTACCAAAAGAACTAGCCCCATCATCATCCACATCCTAGGGTCCCCAAACTTCCACTGCTTGAATGAAATGTCGCAGGCACTCCATGGAATGATAAGACTGGACCATCCTAGGGAAAATAACAACCCTCCTCCATGGTGTCAGATATGGCAAACCTTCTTTGCACGGTATCCACAGCTAGCATCTTGGCAACTACCTTCCTCCATAACCACTTCATATAATCCTTGGAAAAATGCTAGACTCTACGAATAGACTGGGAAGAATGGGTCGATGGTCGATGATTTTTCACAGAGATCCCAGTCGCATGCGCATGCGCTCTGTCAAATCCTCCACCGAAAAAAAGTCTAGTGTCTGAGGTGGCACAATCTTCTCCAACCCAATTTGGTCCAAGTGCCGTCAGGGAAAGTACAAAGAAGTCTGTCGGAGGCCGACGAACTGAACATACTGGTATTCCCCTAGTTCTAGAATGGGTAACAATTCTCCCCACTAAGGTACTAACCAATGCACACCTTGATACCCGTGCTTTATAAACCAGTTCTCCCAGTTCTCGATGTCCAAAACCACGCTGATAAAGTAGCGAGGAAAAACGTTTGGCCTCGGGAGGGACCTCAATACGAAATTTTTCCGACAACCACATGAACAGCATAACGGGGCTACCCCTTAGGAAGTTAGAATGTCCTTCCCACCAGGCATCCAGACTATTTAGAGTCTCCACCAATATCACCACTGTTGGATTACGAAAATATGACATCCATGAACCAATGTCTATGAATTGTGTGTTCACCAACAGTTCCCTAGTCACCAATAATAATTTTGAAATAAAGTCGAGGATAATGGCTCCAGCATAGCCATCATTACCGTCATCCTATAAATGAACAGAATGCATCACAACAGGGAAAGAGATCATTAATCCCGTAACTAGTGACCTAACAGAGGGAGAGATATGGATAAGTCCTGCGAATAGCTCCCTAGGAGACTAGAAAAATTCAGGCATGGCTGGCGCAACATTGGGATTTATCCCCATTATAGCAAAGAACTCTTCATAAGTTGGACAAACTTCGTCCAAGAAAAAGCGAAATACATAGTCTTCTGGGTACCATAATTCCATCGCTTCCATCAGCATGTTTCATTCAATAGGTCGGTTGCGCCATAATAAAATCCGACGCATGTTGAAAGCATCATAGTCAACATTGTATGAGAACATCGCTTATAAGTTTTTGAGATAAGTAACAAATTCAACATTTTTGGGGAGAGCCATATCGTAAAATGATAAGACAAAGAGCAAGAAGAATGCAAAAGAGAGGAAATGTGGAGGAGTGAAGAAAATACTCCACCCATACCTCTATTTATACTTGGAAAACCTCAACCAAAAATAAAAATCCTGGAAATTATGGAAGAAAACCGACCCCACTAAGTACTAAGCAATTGAGGAATGTGCAAGCAAAGCCTTAGATTGATTATACTTGACTGAACAGCTGAAAGGCAGGACAAGGGGCATGCCGATCGACAACCCCCTATTTTTGGAAAAATCCCTTTTTGTCAAAATAAAAAAACTCAATAAAAATATTTTTTATTCTAAGGAATTCATAATTTCCTTTTCCTTATATTTATACTTATCCTGTTTTAAAATAAACTTTCTCTCATATCATTTTTAATTATTTTTACGGTCTCAGCTGCAAAGTAAAAAGAGCATAGGCATTAAGTAAATAAATCAAAAAATTAATAAAAAAACTTCATTTCATTGCATAGATTTTGCTTTATTACATTTGCCTTACAGGAAAGGAAAAACACAAAAAACAACGGGACTTGGCCCAAACCCCCAAACTCTCTCTCTCTCTCTCTCTCTCTCTCCCTCTCTCCCTCTCTCTCTCTCACATACCTTCACCTACATTCTCTCTTCCTCTCTCACACTTTCTCTTTCTCTCTCTTTTTTTCTCTCTCTTTAAGAACTCCGTCCCTATGATGTGCGCCGCTTTCTCCGATGACGAGATGATGTACCTATGGTCCCCGAACTAGACCCCTCCTCAGATGAGGCAGACGACACCAAGCAAGATGGAACCAAGATGGACTCCCAAATGTGAGTTGTTGCAGATACTACCCAATCTTGAATGTCTATCATCCGACTGGTCGATGCACGAATGTGTTGCAAGAAAAACAAAAAAGAGCAATTCAATCAGTTTGAGGCAAAGAAAGAAATTAGAAAATCAAAAGATAAAGAAATAAAAAGTATGCCATTGGTTGAAGAACGTCCTCTATCAGCCCTAGCTCCTTCGGGTTCATTTCATTGGGTTGATGTAGCATACACGCTGACCCGCCGTCTGATTGTCGGATGTTATAAGAAGGAGGGGCCAACCGCACAAAGGGAACCTCTAAGGATGTCGTCGCTGTCGATGCACCACCTACACTTTGGGAAGACCCCACTGGCCAGCTCGAGCCCATGGGGAGGAGAGGCAAAACTTCATATATTCTAAACAACATCAACCAGCTCGACACAAAATCCAAATAATTATAGGTCACCACCGTGTTGGTATATGACGAATAAGGTTGGTCGATCATCGTCGCCACCCTCACATCCTATGACACCTCCCGCTCTTTCCTCAAATACATCGGGGACTCATATGTGGAACCCTCACCTCGTCCTACACTACCTGTCGGACTACTCTTTCCCCTAGATACCAGGGGTAGCTAAACTCATGTGCTAGTAGACACCACAACCGCACATTCCCCCCAGTCACCCCGTATGTTGGATGGCCATCCCCTAGGGATAAAAGGTCACCTGAAAAATTCCCAGCAGAAAATCAATATCTGAAAAGATCATCAAGGAAAAATGGTCTCAAGAAGAAAGAAGATTTACCCAATCACTCGTCATTCCATTCAAGACCTGATGCACTACCTCTAAAGAGAGAGACCGTCTGGACTGCTGGTTGGTCTTTCACCACCGGTCCATCCGACAAAAGTTCCCAACAGAATTATCCTTCAAAGCTATTAATTGGGCATTAAGACCAATCACCTCATAGAACCATGTCTGCAAAGGACAAAGGTCATCAATAAAGAAATCAAGAATAAAATGCACAAAGGAAAATGCGAATGCATAAAGGAAAATGAGAATGCACAAAGGAAAATGCATAAAATAAAGAATACCTCCAACAGGTACGTGGTGCCAGTAAAGGTCTACCGACAACACCGGATGAATGAATCCAAAGAAGAATAAAGGGTCACCAAAGTCAGGTTCCCCCCGTTAAAGGGAGGGATATTCAAAAATACCCTAAAATAAGGCAAAAACTATATATGGATGATGTCGCCAATCGTCTCCACCAAAAATCCTCCCAACAATAAAAGAATGAATAAATGGGCCATTATCTGCACCTGTAGCCATCGGTCTTGTCAATTAGTTGACTCAACAATACCTCCTTTAAAAGCGACAGGTAGATGGTCCCTTGAGACTATCCTCCCAACATCACCCAATAACACCTCACAACTGTCGGCATCGCTCGGAAAGTCCGGTCCACCTCTATCTGGGCCCCCTTATAGTTAAGCCCTAATGGGTGATGCACATCGATGGGAGTTACTGCTATCTCCTCAAAGAAAAAATGCATAATGTGAGTGGTATCCCACCAACTCTCCCCCAAAGCACAAAGAGCATCCGTTGAACGGGGCGTGTAATCCAATGCAGATGCCAAACTTTCAAAGCCAATTGATGAAACCACCTAATGCACCACCAAAGGAAGATGCTCCAAAACATTCTTGAACCCCGTCGTCCCCCGGGAACACATATTCGACATAGATATATTAGTCTGATAAAGCCCAAAGGAAAAACGCTTGTCAAAATTCAAAAAATAAAGAAATATCACCAAGAAAGAAAAAAATACTAAAGGTAATCAACACTTACATAGCGACCAGGATTCACCACCCTAGAAGATTGATGGTGCATCGGCTCACAAAAAAGAGGTCGCCCATCTGCAACTAGCTCGAATGAGTCAAAAACATTCTCACTACCCAGCGCAAGGGGCACCCTATCTTGCCATTCCATGTTTGCCCAGTCGTTGGCATTTAGCCACGCCATGTGGGTCTCACTACTTGAGAAATCAACCATTCCTTTGTTTTAGAAAACTAAAATAGTTTACAGAAATAAATAGCAGAGGATAGAAAGTTTGGAAGCTGTGAGAAATGAGGAAATCTCTCCCCTTTTTATATGTTGCGAAGGGGCATGCCGATCGGCAGCTCCTAGTAACATATCGATTGCCACTGTCCCTTGATCTTCTCGAGGTACCCTAAAAGACCGTTCCACTGTCATTTGGCACCTATCACACCATGCCGATCGGCACCCTCCCTAAAATTTCGTACAAAAACTCCTAAAAAACTACCGAAAAATACTAAAAAATCCATAGGAAATTCCTAAAATTAGCAAATAAATTTTAAAACCTTTTTCACCTAGAAAAACATTTAATAACACCTACTTACCTAACGGAACATTTACTTCCCCAATGAAACACTTACTTCCCCATTGGAATTCTCAAAATCAATTGGATATCTTTCTAGCAACATCTCTAAAGGATATTGGAAAAATTCCCTAACAAGGAAACATCCAATCCTCGGATTAGTACATTTTCCCTAGTGGAGTTTCTAAAATAAAACTACAACCTAAGCCCTCAGAATGGGCTTTGGACCTCAAAATGGAATTTGGACCTCAAATTGGTGGCTTCTTCTTAAAACCCTCAGAATTGACTTCGACCTTAGAATTGATCATCTCTATTTAAGCCCTTAGAATTGGCTTCGACCCTCATAATTGGCTTCAAACCACATAAATGGTCAGCCATACTTAAGCCCTTAGAATTGTCTTCGACCCTTAGAATTGGTCACCTTTACTTAAGCCCTCAGAATTGGTCTCTTCTACTTAAAGTCCTCATAATTGACCTAAACCTGCAGAATTGGTCATGTCTACTAAAGCCCTCTGATTTGGCTTCGACCCGCAGAATTGGTCATCTCTACTTAAGCCCTCAGAATTGGCTTGGACCCTTATAATTGGTCAGTTCTACTTAAAACCCTAAGAATTGGCTTCGACCCGAAGAATTGATCACCTTTACTTAAGCCCTCGAAATTGGATTCGACCTTCAGAATCGGTCTCACCCTACCTTAAAGCCCTCTGAATTCGCTTCAACCCTCAAAATTGGTCACCTATACTTAAGCCCTCAGAATTGGCATCGACCCTCAGAATTGGTCACTTTTTTATAAGACTTCAGAATTGGCTTCGACACTCATAATTGGTCACCTTAACTTAAGGTACTCAGATTTGACCTCGACCCACATAATTGGTCATTTCTGCTTAAGGTCCTCAGAATTGACCTCGACCTGCAAAATCGATCGATCCCTACCCTAGGTCCTTAGAATTGACCTCAGCCCATAAAATCGGTAGATCCTTACCTTAGGTCCTCATAATTGACCTCGATCGCAAAATTGGTCGCTCCCTACCCTAGGTCCTTAGAATTGACCTTGGCCCACAGAATTGATCATGCCCAGTATTTCCTTAGGTCCTTAAAATTGACCTCAACCTCATCCTTTATGTCCACGGAATCGACCTCTTTCCAAAACATCATGTGGCGATGGCTATCACATGTTCCAATCTCACCCATCAAGAGGATCTATAGACACCACATTCTAGGACCCCCAAGTATCTCCTTAGGTCCCTATCACCTCCCCATTTCACTATGAACCCTAGGTAATACTCTGAGTATCGATTTAGAGGCCATCGGGCTCTCTCGAGCCCCGATTTGACCCCAATTAACTCTATTTTCAAAGCGAAAGCTTAATGAATCTTCAAACGGCTTAAAATCCCCTTTCCAACAATCCACCCTGTTCACGAATTGGCATAATGGTTCAGATGAATGAACCATTTTACTACCAAAATCAATCTAGAGGCCACCAGGCGCTCTCGAGCCCCGATTTGACCCTAATCAACTTCATCATCAGATCTAAATCTCTTTTAATCTTCAAAGGTCACTGAAACCCCTTTCTAATAATTCACCTCGTGCAAAAAATGGCATAATTGTTTGGATGAACAATCCATTTTCCCTAAAAAATTGATCCGGAGGCCACAAGGTACTCTCGTGATCTGTTTGACTAGGTCAACTCTTTAGTGCGAACGAGACTGAATGGATCTTAAAAGTTCAATGAATACCATTTCCAATGGTCCACCCCATGCACAAATGAGCTTTACGATATGGATGAACGACCCATTTTACTTCGAAAGGTCATCGGGTGCTTCTAGGTCCCGGTTGACCAAGGTAAACTTTCCAAACCGAGCTAAGATCTTTGGAATGTCGAAGTACCTCGCATAACCTTTCCAACCATCTTCTCCGTGCGCGATTCTGACTTACCATCCGGATGAACGATCCATTTCCATCTGATGATCTCTCGTCCAAAGGATCGACGAACGTTTCTGAGCCAACTTTGACCCAAAGTCAACTCCCGAACCCGAGAGAGCCCCAAAGGACTATTGAATGCCTTTGAATTACCTTTCTAATGGCATTCCCCGTGCATAATTTGGAGCAATATCAAACTTCAATTCTTCAAAGAAGGTCCAACTCCTCCCCCCTCTCTTTAAATTTCTTGTCATCGCGTTAATTACATAAATTCATAATCTAGTCTTTTTTTACTTTAGTTATTACACATTAACATCTCACCTTTTTATTAGTTATGTTGCACATACTTTATTTTTCTATAAAAAAACCCAAAACAAACAAAAAGAGGGTTACACCTATAAATTCCAACGGGATTATCCATCGCACCTTGTCAAAAGAAAAATACATTTTCTACACACACACACACACATATAATGAAACCTTGTTCGAATATATGGTATGAACCCCACCCCTATGAGTCATGCGAACTACGTGGACTTTAATTCCTTTATAGGCTACGTAGGCATCTCGATTAAAACCTGAGACTCGAGTCCAATTTTCCCATTTTCCAATTTTCCAAATTTTCTAATTTTTTAGTTTCCCCAATTCCCCATTTCTGCATTTGTCATATTCGCGCATTATTTTATTACATATTATGTTGGTGATCCTTAGAAGTATTTTATCTAAAACATATTATCGTTTCATTTTAACGATCAATATCACGATAAATGCATTAATCATATTTTTAATATTATTTTTGGAACATTCCTATGGATGACCTCACTCTCTCTCTTCCATGGTATGAGTTGGGAAATTCCGTTCTCCATTTACATAGACACACACACACACATGCACACTTCACGTATATATAAAGGGAAACAATAACACAATCCCATGAGAGACCAAATGGGAGGGATAAGTTCTTAACACCTTCCCATTTATCAACTTAGCCCCCAAAACATAGCCCCAGAACGTTTGATTTATTGGTTTTGTAAGCATCAATTTGTCTTTGATGCCTCTCTTTCGAGGCGATGGCATGTTATTTTGCTTGTTTTGTGAGAAATATGTTGGCGATTCCATCTCTTTACATTCATCCCATACCGACGATGGCTAAAGTGTTCCTAGATCAAGAAGGGTGTGGTACCTTTATTACCCCTTTTCCCCCAACCCCCTGGGAAGGAGAGGAAAGAGAAGGTAGGATATATCTGGATGGCCATAACCTTATTTGGATATATTTTATACAATCGTGGTATACGCATCATCATGTCTATTTACCGTTCTTGGGCGTCTCTCTACTTTAACTTGGTTAAATTAATCAATCAACCTTTGTATGATTGTTCAATAGGGATCTAGGATGAGGTGCTTCAATGCATTTTCACCGTTCACTTTTTTGAACACCAAATTGGAATCTCGTTTAATGCAGAGAGAAAGAATGGTCATTTGAAGGTCCTCAAGAAAGCCTAGAGTCGAAGCTTCATACTCTACTTAATTATTTAAACAAGTAAAATCTAGTTTAAAATTAAAATAAATATCCCCTTTTCCTCTAGATAAAATTGCCCCATATCTTCCTCTATCTTGAGACGATGAACTATTAAACTCCATGGACAATTCCTCCAAATCCACCTCACAAAGATTGGATAATAAATCATCACCCAATATTTTTTCATGAGGTGGTTCAAACAGACCTGAGGGGAAAACAACCGACAAATTTGCAAAGGATTGGATTTTGATTACTCGGGGAACCATGCACTTTAAATCAAACTTTGATAGAATGAGGAACCATCTTACTATTCTCCCTACCAAAATAGTTCGTGCAAGAAAATACTTAATTGGGTCACATTTTGTAACTATGCTAATAGTAAAAGACAATATACAATGCCTAAGTTTTTTATCCACAAAAACGAAAGCCAAATAATGTCTCTCAATTCTTTTATATCTTACCTTAGAGTAGTGGATGACCATACTCAGATAGTAGATATGACTCTCTTGTCCATCCATATCCTATGCTAATAAAGCACCGATGGACCTTATAGTAGAGTTTAGATAAAAAAGGAAAGGCAATCCTTCCTTAGGCGGAATCATCATTTGAGGTGAGGTGAGTAAATTTTTAATCTTGTCAAAACCTTGTTGGTGTGATTCCTCCCATTTAAACTTTGTGGTCTTTTGCGATAGCTCCATCAACAGGTGGTTAATATCTAAAGAACTTGGGAAAATTCTCCCCAGGTAGGAAATTTTTCATAGGAAACTCTTTAACTCAAACCATGTCTTAAGAGGAGGCATATCAATATTGCGTCTTTTCTTGCCCCGGTCCATTTCTACCCTATATGGATTAACAAAAACCCGGAGAACGTTCCACTAGTTACCCCCAAGACACACTTGAGCGGTTTCATCTTTTGCTTGTACTTTCTACATCTTTTGAAAATTATTCTTAAATCATCTAGATGAGCATCCTCTTTCTTTAACTTGATGACTGGATCATCCACATAAAATTCCACAACGTCATGAAAGAGGTAGTGAAAAATAGCCATCATTTTCCTTTAATAGGTTTCCCCCATATTTTTTAGACCAAAAGGAATTACATTATACATGAAGTTGCGTAAAAGAGCTCTGAAAGATGTCTTCTCCACAACATCTGGGTCCATTATGATTTTCTTATAGCCCACATAGCCATACATCTAATGACCAACCATTGAATAAATAAATCTATCAATTAAAGGTATAGGGAACTCATCTTTAGGGAAAGATCTATTAAGGTCTCTTTATTCACACAAATATAAATTTGTATGTTATCTTTATCCTATACTAGAATAATTCTAGAATGACAAATTAGATGTTGAATTGTCTGGATAAATTAAGCTACTAGTAATCATTCCACCTTAGCCTTAATTTTACGATTGAAATTAGGTTTGTATGTTCTAGTTGACTACTTGATTGGGATTGCTGAAGACATGAAACTCAACTTATGGTATCTCACTTCTTAATGCAGCCTAGGCACCTCAATGTACTTCTACACAAAAATATCTTTAACTTATCGGATGATATTAATTACCTTCGTCTTCTTCACATGTTCTAGGTCTTTCGAAATGAAAATTGGTATTGGCTCATCACCATCTTTAGCTAGATCCACCTTCTCCAACTCTTGAACTTATGGTTTTGAATGATCTTACTTGTATTATGGTTCATCATCCACCACTTCCATATATTCTTGGATGTTTGAATTATCAATGACAAGACATTATCCTTAATTATTTATCAGAAAATGTTTATACTCTGGGTCAGCTTCCTCAGGAGTTTTACTTCATGCTCACCCCTTCAAAGGTGATATACCACCCTTCCATAATTGATTAAACCTTCTTATATTGTCTCTAAGAAGTAGGTGGTTCTTTTTCCTTACAGTTTTCTAAATGCTCCATCGCTCGTCTATTATCTCTGTTTAGGGCACTCTTTTGCTGCACCTCTTGCTCCATTGGATCTATCATTGGTTGAATTATATCTCTAAGTTATTAAGAAAGATAATGAGGTTTAGGATTAACATACCCTTCTGCTCTAACTTGCATGACTTCTTTGAAGTCTTCCTTTTGAATTCGTAGAGGTTCAAACCTGTCTTTAATAGAGGTAATTGCACCCCATCAATATACCTCGTAAGAACACGTGCTTCTTTATTTAACTCAGTGTAGAAGGTGACGTCCTCCAAATGTGCCTCCTTCTTTGCAAAAGGCTTTTTAGTAGATCGTATCACAATCTTTGTTCACTTGACATTGACCTTTGCACATTGATGGCACGTTTAAGGAATCAGACCATGATTATGCATCCAAACTCTCCAAATCTACAAATAGTAAAAGGTAGCTGACTCAATCATGTGGAATTTAATGTGTAATGTGAGATTTCACATTTTTATTCCATTATTTACATAAAAAATGGACTTTAAAGTTTGGTTCTCATAGCAAGAGATTGATAGGGGTATTGTAACAAAACTTATCTTTGAGATATTAGCTGCGTAAAATGAGATAATAATCATGATGTTTATTGAATCATCCCGTACCATTAAGGCAATAGAGAATCTTTCTCCATTAATGCTTGATGTTACGTACAAAGGTTTATTGTGGTCCAACCTTATTTATCTGTCAACATCTGAGAAAGTCATCTCAGACAAACTTTCTGATTAACTTGACCATAAATCCCTTCCATTTTAATGATGGAACAATATTCTACGTCCCAATGTCCAAAATAACATGAGTTATCTCCAACCAGCTTTGTGGGTGGGGGGGGGGGGATTCTAACCCGATCGAAGAACCACTAAAATTTTGGTGATTTCAATATAGACTGATACTCTAAGATTAGATCCAGCTCATATTCTTTTGCTTCACAAGACTGCTCACTATCTCTACCACTTAGTTCATCATACGTAATAAACCATTAGCCATTCCTTACAAACATATATGAAAAATATTTTACAAGCATTATCATTCTCTTATTCAACTTTTAGCCTCCTCATAAAATGCCACCACTATGTGTGCTCCATGAACTGGTAATGAGTTATTGTTAACATTTCATTGAGGGATATGAAAAGTTCCTTCCAATAAATGTTTATTAATGATCTTCCTCAAGGTAAATCATGAAATGATGTGATGGCCAATACTCTAATGGACCTAGAATTTGTTGGGATCAGATTGAACGTCTGCCGTTGGAGAAAAAGGTGGGGTATTTCTGGGTGGAAACACTAATCCATCACCCACCATTGTATTGTAACAACTCATTGCTTCCTCGATCGTACAAGGAAATAGGGATGAATCTTCATGATCAAACTTCCTCTTATTATTTTTGTTCATTTTATTCTCGCCTCCTCCATTTCCATCAACATAGTTAACTCTTGGAAACTGGGTTCCTTTTGCTTATTGGTTGGGCGACTGCTTCCATGCTACATTGGTCATGATTGACAAAGTTCGAATGATCAAAGCAATATTTTGGGTTGCTCTCATGAAGGATTTGAACGTTCCTTCTCTACTTTTATTTATCAAATGAAAAATAAACTCCACTAATAAACCCTCCACACAAAATTTAAGGAGCTTTCCCTCCTTTGAATCTTTTCATATGTCTAAAGATCTTTCTCTAAATCATTTAATGCCATTAACTTCTTGCCTGATCTTTTTTTTCATGAGCTATCTAAGCAAGTGTAAACTCAACATGTGCGAGGAAGAACTACAGGAGAAATTAATTATGCATATCCTCCCACGTATCCACACTCTTTGGGGCCAGGTGAGAGTATCATGTGTAAGCTTTGTTAGCGAGGGATTTTGAAAAATGCATTAACCAAACTTTTTGTTATTGTAAGGACCACCTAAATACTCCATAAATATCTTAATATTTCTTTTGGGTTGCCTAATTCCCATTAAACATCTCAAAGATAGAAGGAATATACCCCTCATGATAAGGTTCATCTTTGTACTATTTTAGATAAGGAGTACAAAAATCATCATACATCAAGCATTGCTCCATTGTCTGAGCTATCCAAGAGGGAGGCCATTTTTAACCGCCGTCGTCACGCTCCATTTTTTTGGCAGGGGTGATAATTTTTTGAAAGAATGTAGGGATTTCTCTATGCACTTCAAGGGGTTAGGGGACCTATTTCTCATGGATGAAGAACTAGTGCATTTCCACTCTGAAGGAGGTAACATACCTCCCTGTGGTATTTTAAGAATTAATTGGATTGGGGGGGTGGGGATTTTTCCAACTCCAACATTATGTTTGCAGCACCTTGTGGTTCTTCGGATAGTTCTTCCACTTGGATAACTTATATTTATAAGAAGCATGAGTACACCCTTCTTAAGGTTGGTCTTTCTAATGCTGCTTATTTGTTGGTATTTTACCCTTTCCAAAAATAACTCTGCTCTACAATTGTTAGTCTATAGCTGGAACTATTTATCCCACACCTTCGTAGCGGCTTGGGGTGAGTTCACCATCATTTTGGAGGATGTGCATGAGTTAATGGGGATAAATCATTGTTGTTCTCTCCCATACAAAGATCAACCTTTGGATAAAAACAAAGTTGAAGATTGAACGGAGCTAGAAAAACTTTGCAACAAGTCTATATGCGATTTATTTAAGGAAACTTTTACTCGATTAATTAAGCATTTTTACATGGTCCTCCCAAGTTGATGAAGGAGTAGAAAGCAAATGAATAAAAGGCAAAGGATGTGGTGCGGGATGTATAATATGGTCTTGAGAAAGTTCTGGCTTTCTAGTTAGCGGCTTATATTTTATGACTTCTCTCTCATTTCTTCCTTCCTGGCAGACTTAATGATCAGCGACTCGATTAATTTTGCAGTTAGGTTAGCTTGCGGAATGAAAATTCCTATAGCTACCATAACATTGGTCTCACTATATACCTGGATAGATAAGACACATTTTTACATGAATAATTCTTTTGGAAGGTATGATGTTTTCCATTTTGGCAACACTATCCTTATGATGGGGTTTCTTTATAACAGGTACCCTAGTATTGACCCAATAGAACTCCCAATGTATAAATTTTAAGTCAGACGCCCTAGGTTATTGCGTTGGAATAAAAAGTAAAGTAATAAATATTGTCTTCATACGATAGGCGTGTATAGTAATTTTATCGCAAGACCTTATAACGAGGAAACTCAAGCTAAATCAATATCATTTTTACGGACAAAGGTTACATTGTTTGTTCAATCGCCTCTGAAGCATATTTAGGTGATGATCTGTCATTAATTGTGGTCCTTCTTCCTATGCCCAGTCGTCTTCCTTGTTTTACTAAAAGGGAGAGGGAGAGTGAGGCTTATAACCCCCACCATTTTTGGGAGACAATTTTGCTTTGATAAAGGAATTCCTCCTTCCGTTTGCCAATGTTGCAAAGTTAATGATTCCTTTTTTACTTCTTACCTTGATTTTGCATGCCAAAGTGTGTTTGTGTAGATTTTGATGGTAAAATCGTTTTTCCATCTAGGTAGAGGCACAAAGATATTTTTACGAGATGGCTTTGCTACTTTTGGTCGGTCCAGCTTAAACGATTTGGAGCTTTTATTAGGACTTAAAATTTTTATCCTGATATGGAATGTTTTTGATTCGTTGGAGTTAGAATTGAGTGCCATCCATTTCAAGCCAATTGCTGTGTTTTCTCCTTTTTCCCCCATCACTAAGGTTGTGAAAGTGGCCAAGAAATCAAAGTAACCAAAGAAAGTTAATGTTGACACAAAAAGAAAAGATCAAACAGGTGAAGATTCGTTTAAGCCCAAGGCTTGTAAAAAATCCAATACAAGTCGTGGTTTCTCTACTGTGATTGGCCCACCTCTAGAATCCATTAAACCCCTTAATCCAGCTCCTTTTGAGAAGTGCACTCAAAAGGTAGTTGGTATTTTGTCTCACATGGATTATATTCCTATTACTCCAGCTAATATTTTGGCTAGGTTGTGTGACACCCTACCTAATTAAATACCGGGTGATCAGTCCTTTATTAAATTAATATCAAAGTGTCCGATTGGTTTATTCTTAGCATCACTATCGAAAAATAATTTTCATTATTAACCACCTAATAAATAATTAAGCTAAGTGTCAAAATATTTTCCCAATTAATTATACCCAATCAATTCATTAATAAAAGCCAAACTATAAGATATAAGCCATTACCATTCCACAAGAATAAATATTGAACATGAATCAAATACTGAAATAAATGAGACTCGATAAAAAATTTCAGTTCAAAGCCTAAAATCAATAGAATCATAATAATCAATCCAGCATGAAAAGAAAAGCTAATAAGAAATATAATCTCTGAAATAACTAAGCTGGAAACGGTGACACATGGCCTAATCGAAATGTCTAAACTAAGAACTGAATGAAAAGATAGAGGCGTCTAATATCAATGACCTATAGCTTCCACAAAAGCTGCAGCTCGTCAAATGATCCACGCGTCTAAGTATGGTGGTGGCCTTGTAGATGGACACCCGGTACAATATATATATATATATAAAAGAGATGAGAAATAGCAAGAAACGGGTCAGAGCCCGATGTGTAAAAATATTTGTTTTAGCAAGTATTTAAAACTGTATTATTGCAATTATTTTGTGCATATTAGTTCCGAACACTCACATGAGAACCTCACCTTTCACTAATGTGCACACCTAGCATACATCCACCGTAACCTAGTTATCCATCTTATTCCCAACTAGGTCCTAGACATAAACCCTTATATATCTCAAGAGAGTAACCCGTATCTCCCATACAATATGCTAATAATATTCTTTATGCCCGTTACCCATTTTATATTCACTATTTTGATAGAAAATCTTTTATTCACTAAAATTACTTTTCTTACCCGTATTTATACATTTTCTAATTTCACACATTAGAATCATTCATTCTCAAGTATATATATATATATATATATATATATATATATATATATATATATAACCTGCCCTGCTTGGTTATGACCACTTGGCGCAATGCATACTCTGCTATCGTGTCCCAGTGCATCGCTCGCTGCATAAAGGACAACTGGTTCGACGTCTCTTACGAACCATAAATCTCATAACAAAAATACTGGTGGCGAGCATACTCACCAGCTAAATGGGTCACACGTATACCTACGCTCCCATTCAACCATTGAAACTATCCTACATAACAGATATCATGTATCCAAGTTCATATGCTTTAGGTACAAGTCAAATATCTCCCCATTGGGTCACCCAGGATAAGACTGTTCACTGCGCGAAACCTCCGCCCGATAGCAAGCAGCGTAGGTATGCTATACACACAATAATGATAACATATAATAATAATAATAATAGGCATTCCCGAAGACTTACAACAATTTAGGTATTCACCCAACCCATATTTATATGTCTTTACGTAGTATATTTCTATTTACTACTTACACAATTTACTCGATTATTCACACTTTTGAATATCCCAAGGTTAATTCACCTATTCAATACTTAAGGTTTCATTCTAGGATTATTTCACAAAAAAATTTCTGCACTAAGTTAATATTGGTAAATGGAAGTATCCCTAAACATAATTAACTGGGTAGCATGATCTGGGGGAAAATGGAATTTCTGGGCTTTTTTGGGACCTGTCGTTCGAATGAGTTAGCATGTCATTTTAATGACTTTGACTTCTCGTTCGAACGAGACTCCATCTCATTCGAACGAGACTCCATCTCATTCGAACGAGATGGTGTCTTTTTCTGCTTTAGCCAGACCTGTTATGTTTTACTGTTCATACTTCGTCTTCCCCAAAATTTCAGTAAAACCTCTAAATTTCTGAACCCCAACACCAACATGTCAATCCTTATTAATGTTATAACATATATAAATTATTTCCCTTAACTTTGAACCATTAATTCATCATAAAAAAATTATAAATTCCAAAATTCCTAATTTAAAAATTCAAAACCCTAGTTCATCAAATTTGTAAACATGAGTTCCAGATTCGTCCATTACAATTAATCAACAATTTGGGATTTCTAAACTATCTACATGAGGGATTTATCCTAATTCATTTTTCAGATTTTAATTCATAACCTTAAATCTCCAATTTTATCAAAACCCATAAATCAAAAGTGAATATAATCTACCTACACCAATATGAACATATTTATTGCTATGAATCGCAAGTAATAAACACTTGCCTTAATTTCGACGGTTTGATTTGCTCTTGATATGGGTATGAGTGTGTTCCTCGTCTCGCGATCTACACTTTGGTATAGTTTTTGGTGGGTGTTCCTGAGTTAGGCACCAAGAACGAGAATATCTTCTTCCTTCCTATGTGCCTTTCTCTCTTCTCTCACGTAGGTTTAGAGATGTTTACTCGCCACTAATCCATGTACATCTCTCTTTTATTTCCCAATTGTCGTCAATATTATTACTCCAAAATTCCAAAGGACAAAAATACTCCTACGGGGTGCCGGTTAGGCCTAAAATTACCCCGGAGTCCAATTAAAATATCCGAGAAGAGTTTTCTTACTATCTCGACCCTTCCGGACTCAATGGAGCACTCAAAATTTCCATACAAGTTATACAAAATAATTTTTTTTATTCCATACAATTAGTCCTGACACGACTCGCACGCGCATCCTGACATTAAATACCAAGCTGTCATATTTCGCACTCCGACAAATTATAAAAATTATACAATTCCATATTACGTATACCATAGTAATAATCAATGATTTCCATCAATAGGTATTAACCCTTGGCACGCTAATTAATAATTATTTTAAATTGGGATTAATTAAGAATTAAATTCCCCGACCTTTTTAATTTAATTAATCCAGCAATAATAATAAATCCCAAAATTATTTAATATCATAAAAATGCGGGGTATTATATACTTCCGCCCCTAATAACAAAATTTCGCCCCGAAATTTGAAAAGTAAACCATACCTAGTAGGAATAAGTCTGGATATATCCCGCGCATATCCTCCTCTCGCTCCCATGAAGATTCCTCTACGTTATGATGCTCCGACAGAACCCTCACCAAGGGAACTACCTTTGACCACAGTTTCCTCTCGCTATGGTCTAGGATATCCACGGGGCTCTCCTCATATGAACTATCGGGTTGTAAATCAACCTCCTCAATCTCAATGTGGGTGTGGGCCAACTCATCCCTAAGATACCGCCTCAATGATGAGATGTGGAACACGTCGTGAATAAGGTGCAAGTGTTGTGGCAAACCAATTTTGTATGCCATCGGTACGATCTTCTCGATAATGGGAAATGGTCCTACATATCTAGGAGCCAATTTCCCTTTCTTCCCGAACCTCATCACCCCTTTCATAGGAGACATTCATAGTATTACTTGATCCCCCACGTTGAACTCCCTAAAGAACCTATTTGCATCGCGTAGCATTTCTGCCTGCCCTGGGCTACCCGAATACGATTCCTGATCATCTCAACCCTGGCTGACGTTTCCTGAATTACCTCTGGCCCGAGTAACTTGTTGTCAACCACCTCTAGCCAATAAGTAGGAGAACAACAAGGTCTGTCGTACAACGCCTCGAATGGGGTCATGACGATCGTAAACTGATAGGAGTTATTATAAGCGAACTGCACTAGTGGAAGATACGGCTCCCATCACCCTCCAAAGTCAAGGACACACATGCGCAATGTGTCCTCAGCATCTGATTAGTATTCTCAGTTTGCCCATCTGTCTGTGGGTGATAATCCGTACTCAACCGCAGTTCAGTACCCATAACCTCCTGAAATCTCTCCCAAAAGCATGATACAAAAGTCTTATATCTATCAGAAACGATGTTCAAGGGTACCCCATGCAACTTTACTATCTCAGCAATAAATATCCGGGTATACTGTCCCGTAGTGTAATCCGTCCGTACCTGTAGAAAATGAGCTACCTTGGTCAAACGATCCACCACCACCCATATAAATCGTGACCCCGCTGCGAAGTGGGTATCCCAGTGATGTAACCCTGGCGGCCTCTGGTGGTCCACCTTTACCCGATGATAGGTGTCACACTTGGACACGAACTCCGCAGTGTCCTTGTTCATCCCACTCCACCAGTACTGTCGCCTCATATCCTCCTACATTTTATCCCCTCCAGAATGTAGCATAAATCTGGTTTCATGAGACTGTGTCATCACTTGCATGATTTAAATCCTTACGTTCCAGGACCACTAATCTCCCATTAAACCGTAGTCCCCCATTTGAGCTTATTGAGTAGCATTTTGCGCCCTTCACCAGAAGCCGTACAATCTGATCCTGAAAAAACGAATCAGTGGCCTGGGCCTGGATCACTCTCGTAACAATCTCCGGAGTGACTTTCATAACGGACATAAAGGATCGGCCCACTGCCTCCTGATGTCCTATTTCTTTCCACTTCACCTTCCAAACTTCCACCACCTCACTTATTGGCCTACGACTCAATGCATTAGTAACTACATTGGCTTTCCCCGGGTGGTACTGTATCTCGAACTAGTAATCTTTCGCAAAATCTAGCCACCTGCGCTGATGCATGTTCAACTCCCACTGAGTGAACAAGAACTGCAGTGACTTGTGGTCTATGAAAATGCAAAATTTCTCCCCCAACAAGTAGTGTCTCTAGATCCGCAGGGCAAACACAACTAGTGCTAACTCCAAGTCATGGGTGGGGTAGTTCCTCTCATGAGTCTTAAGCTTACGAGATGCATAAGTTATAGCCTGTTACTCCTGTTGAAGTACTCCACCAAGATCCTGTATAGAAGCGTCAGTATACACCAAGTACTCCACTCCTGTTCGAGGTAAGGCAAGAATAGGCACCGAAGTCAACTTATCCTCTAGCTAATCTAAAGCTAACTGACAAGCATCATCCCAAATGAACTTCACCCCTTTACGAGTCAAATTTTTCAATCGACGTGCAATCTTCGAGAATCCTATGATGAATTGCCTGTAATACCCGGCTAACCCCAAGAAGCTACGCACCTCCGTCAGTGTCGTGGGCTATCCCCACTCCCTCACTGTTGACACCTTGCTCAGCTTCACTGATATTCCTAATTCTTACTCAATGTGCTCCAGAAATTGTACCTTCCGTAACTAGAATCCGCACTTTTGATACTTAGCATACAACTGATGCTCTCGTAGTATCTGAAGAATCCCTATCAAGTGCTCGGTATGCTCCTCCTCAGTCTGGGAATAAATCAAGATGTCATCAATGAAGACAATGACAATCTGATCTAAGAACTCTCTGAACACCCGGTTAATTAAGTCCATGAATACGATTAGAGCATTTGTCAACCCAAACAGCATGACTCGAAAGTCGTAGGACCCATACCTCGTCAAGAAAGCAATATTCGACACGTCCTGCTCCCTAATCCATAGCTGATGGTATCCCGATCTCAAATCTTTCTTTGACAAGAAGGAAACTCATCTCAACTCGTTGAAAAAATCATCGATTCGGGGCCACGGATACTTATTTCGTATCGTGACTTTTTTCAACTCTCGATAGTCCACACACAACCTTAATGAACCAAACCTCTTCTTCCCAAATCGAACGGGATCACCCCAAGGTAAGGTACTCCTACGGATGAAGCCCTTTCCTAATAGATGCTTAATCTGATCTCGTAACTCCCTCATCTTTTCTAGAGCCCTATAGTACGGTGCGGGGCTATCGACCGAGTGCCCGACATCAAATCTATAACGAACTCTATCTCTCAGCTAGGTTGTAGTCCCGGAATATCTTGGAACACGTCAAAAAACTCGTGGACTACAGGAATCGAATCAATAGGAATCACTATCTCCTTAGAGGTATACTCCTCTATATAATATAAATGGGTGGACGATCCTCCCTCAGGACGAGGAATCACCACCAGAAACATCTCTTGGCCCGGTATCGCAAAGATAATATTCCTACTATAGTAGTCTGTCATGGATCTATAAGATGCAAGCCAATCCATGTCAGTGATGGCGTCTTGCTCGTGCATATCTAGGACTAACATATCCGTAGGTAAAATCAAACTCCCGATCTCTATACTTACCCCCTGGCATATAAAGAAAATCAAAGACCCACTACCTAATGGTGAGTCTACACTTGTAATTGTACTCTCTACTGTGGCTAACAACTTGATGGCCCATGCAAAACTAGTATCTATAAAACAGTGTGAAGCACCCGTGTCAAATAAAATGCACCTCGTAGTACCATGGATAGGAAACTTACCCTCAACTACGGGAGGTGCCTGTTAGGGTACTGCCTGGTGGACATTATAAACATGTCCATACTATAACTGTCCCTGCTGATGCGAGGGTGCTGGCAATGCTGGGACCTGCGCTGGTTCTGGTAGGGCGACAGGAAAGAGGGGTCTTTGGGGCTCCTACTGGGTAAACCTTCCCTTGTCGGGGCAATATTGCTTCCTATGGACAGTCTTTCCACAGGATAAATACCTTCCACTAAAGTTACCTCCCCTCTACCCCTGTTGGCCTCGTCCCTACTGACCATTGCCACCCCTCCACTGGCCCTGGTGGCCCTGCATATGTCACTGTTAGCCCTTCTGATATTAATGTTGGCCCTGTTCTCCATGCTGACTAGACTAGCACTGTTGGCCTTGTCTATAACCCCATATCCATATCTCGAGTCACAATATTGAAACCGCTTATCAGGGTCCCCCTGATGGGAACTCTGCTCAATCTGACGGAGCTTTTCCTGAGTTGATGGTGCCCCACTGGCACTACTACCTCCGGTTCGGCCCTGCTGTCTAGACTCCCCTGCTGATGGAAATGATGGTCCTGGCAATGTACCAGAGAGGCGCTGAGTACATGAATGAAATTACCCACTGACAGATTGCCTATGAGGTGCTGACGAATCCTCCAGGTCAATGCATCAATGATTATCAGGATTTTCTTCTCTTTCGTAGGTGCCTTATCTGGCACCATAGTAAGTAGCCTCGTGAATTCCTCCTCATATTCTGCCACTGTCATACCCTTCTGTTTTAGATCCAGTAGCCTCTGCCTCATCTCAGTCTTCACGGCGGAGGGATAGTATTTGCAGTTAAACCGCACCCAAAATCTCTAAATAGTCATATTATCCCTCTCCTCCAAGGTGGTAGTGGACTCCCACCACTGCAAAGAGGCCCCCACTAGCTTGTAGGAAGCTAGTAACTGCCTCTGAATGCCAGTACACTCGTACATGCGGAGATGCCTCTGGATATCTTTCTTCCATTGGGTCACTATGATGATGTCATAACTGCCTGAGAACTCTGGGGGATGTGCCTTATGGAAAGCATCCCTGACCATGTCCCATGTAGTGGGAAACTGTGCTGGAACATGTGCCCCAGCCTGTACTTTGGGCGGGGCCTGCTGTACTACCGCTAGAGCTGTATTTACCGCCTGAGCAAGAATGGCAACAACATCAACTGTGTTAATCATTCCCTAAGCCTGAGCTGCTTGCTTCTCTCGCCGGGCATTCCTGTTCCTCGGGGCTCGTCTCGGAGGCATCTGAAACGAGAAGGGATTTATTAGTACAAAATTAGTATTAAATCTCAAATAGCTGAAGACGTAAACGTATAAATAAGAGTACAACAGTCCTAAAAGATATGGCTCTATATCAAAGAACACTAAGTAGAAAACATGTTAAGCCATACAGATCCTAAAGGACACTAGAACCTGAGGCTCTGATACCACCTGTGACACCCCACCTAATTAATTACCGGGTGATCAATCCTTTATTAAATTAATATCAAAGTGTTCGATTGATTCATTCTTAGCATCAATGTCGAAAAACCGTTTTCATTATTAATCAGCTAATAAATAATTAAGCTAAGTGTCAAAACATTTTGCCTATTAATTATACCCAATTAATTCATAAATAAAATCCATACTATAAGATATAAGCCATTCCCATTCCACAAGAATAAATACTAAACATGAATCAAATACTGATATAAATGAGACTGGAAAAAACATTCCAGTTCAAAGTCTACAACCAATATAATAATAATACTCAATCCAACACGAAAAGAAAAGCTAATAAGAAATACAATCTCTGAAATAACTAAGATGGAAACGGCGACACATGCCCTAATCGAAATGTCTGAACTAAGAATTGAAAGAAACGATAGAGGCGTTTAATATCAATGAGCTACAACTTCCACAACAACTGAAGCTCGTCGAATGATCCACGCGTCTAAGTCTGGTGGTGACCTTGTGGCTAGACACCCGGTACAATATATATATATATATATATACACATACACACACACACACACACACACACACACACACACACACACACACATATATATATATATAGCAAATGAGAAGAGAAATAGCAAGAAAAGGGTCAGAGCCCGATGTGTAAAAAACTTTTTTTAGCAAGTATTTAAAACTGCATTATTGCATTTATAATGTGCATATTAGTTCTGAACTCTCACAAGAGAACCTCACCCTACCACTAATGTGCACACCTAGCGTACGTCTACCCTAACCTAGTTATCCATATTATTCTCAACAAGGTCATAAACATAAGACCCTAAATATATCTCAAGGGAGTAACCCGTATCGCCCATTCAATATGCTAGTAATATTCTTTATGCCCGTTACCCATTTTATACTCACTATTTTGATAGAAAATCTTTTATCAACTGGAATTACTTTACTTACTCGTATTTATACATTTTATAATTTCACACATTAGAATCATTCCTTCTCAAGTATATATATATATATATATATATATATATATATATATATATATATATAACCTGCGCCCCTTGGTTAAGACCACTTGGCGCCATGCATATTCTGATATCGTGTCCCGGTGCATTGCTCGCTGCATAAAGGACAACTGGTTCGACGTCTCTCACGAACCATAAATCCCATAACAAAAATATTGGAGGTGAGCATACTCCCCAGCTAAACGGGTCACGCGCATACCTATGCTCCCATTGAACCGTCAAAAATATCCTACGTAATAGATATCACGTATCCAAGTTCCTATGCTCTGGGTATAAGAAAAATATCTCCCCATTGGGTCACTTAGGATAAGACTGTCCACTGCGCGAAACCTCCACCTGATAGCAAGCAGCGTAGGTATGCTATACACACAATAATGATAACATAGAATAATAGGCATTCCCTCTGCCTTACAACAATTTAGGTATTCACCCAACCCATATTTGTATTTCGTCACGTAGTATATTTTTCTTTACTACTTACACAATTTACTCAATTATTCACACTCTTGAATTTCCCAAGGTTAATTCACATATTCAATACTTAATGTTTCATTCTAGAATTATTTCCCAAATAATTATGCACTAAGTTAATATTGGTAAATGGCAAAATCCCTAAACATAATTAACTGGGTAGCATGATTTGGGGAAAATGGAATTTCTGGGCTTTTTGGGACCTGTCGTTCGAACGAGTTAGCAGGTCGTTTGAACGACATTGACTTCTCATTCTAACAAGACTCCATCTCGTTCGAACGAGATGGGGTCTTTATCTTCTTTGTCCAGACCTGTTACGTTTTATTGTTCATACTTCGTCTTCCCCAAAATTTCAATCCTAAAACCTCTAAATTTCTCAACCCCAACACCAAAATGTCAATCCTAATTAATTTTCTAACATATATAAATTATTTCCCTTAAATTTGAACCATTAATTCATCATAAAACATTTATAAATTCAAAAATTCCCAATTTAACAATTCAAAACCCCAGTTCATCAAATTTATAAACATAAACTCCAATTCAGATTTGTCCATTACAATTAATCAATAATTTGGGATTTCTAAACTATCTACATGAGGGATTCATCCTAATTCATTTTTTCAGATTTCATTTCATAACCTTAAATCTACAATTTCATCAAAACCCATAAATCAAAAGTGAATATAATCTACCTAAACCGATATGAACATATTTATTGCTATGAATCGCAAGGATTAAACTCTTGCCTTAATTTTGACGGTCTGATTGGGTGTTGATATGGGTATGATTGTGTTCCTCGTCTCGCGATTTACACTTTGGTATAGTTCTTGGTGTGTGTTCTTGAGTTAGGCACCAAGAACACCAATAGCTTCTTCTTCCTTCCTCTCTGCCTTTCTCTTTTCTCTCATGTAGGTTTAGAGATGATAACTCCCCACTAACCCCTGTACATCTATCTTTTATTTCCCAATTTTAGTCCATATTATTGCTCCAAAATTCCAAAGGACAAAATACCCCCTATGGGGTGCCGGTTAGGCCTAAAATTACTCCGGACTCCAAATAAAATACTCGGGTAGAGTTTTCTGACTATCTCGACCCTTCCAGAGTTAATAGTGTCAAAATTTCCATACAAGTTATACAAAAAGAATTTTTTTATTCCATACAATTAGTCCCGACACGACTCGCACGCACGTCCTTACTTAAAATACCAAATTGTCATATTTCGCACTCCGATAATTTATAAAAATTATACAATTCCATATTACGTATACCCACAGTAATAGTCAATGATTTCCATCAATAGGTATTAACCTTTGGCACGCTAGTTAATAATTATTTTAAATTCGTATTAATTAATCTAGCAATAATAATAAATCTCATAATTATTTAATATCATAAAAATATGGGGTATTACAGGCAGGAAAGGTGTCAGCCTGATGATGATTTCATTGTTCCTCATATTTATCAAAAGAAGGTTGCTCTAGAAATTCCACAGAGAAAGGTTCTCCAATTAATGTGCCTCCTCAAAAAAAAATTTTGAGGAAGAAAATTAGTCAGGCACAAGTAATAGAAACTCCAACTCCTTCACCTCAAGGTTCTTCTAAACGTACCTTGAATCATAAACACGATGAAGATGTGGGTGTTGATTCCTCACAATATCATTCCTCAGCCTTGTTTTGCATCACAAACGGTGATTAATTTAAGTGTTGAGCTTATTACTTTGTACTTCAAGAGTCTTCTTTTAATCCAGATTCTTGGTTCTTCTTTCACATGATGGTTTTTATCCTCAAGGATTATTGTTGAAATTAGTGATAACCCACCCCAAAAAGCATAATTAAGTCCAATTATTAGAGATACTTTCATTGATCCTTATCCATTGCCCCATTCTCTAATGACTTGGATTACATAATTTAGGAGATATCACTTTGACCAAGATGCTGCCACTGCTAGAAAATTATCGTGAACGCTAAATACAGTTATGGAGCCTTCTATTCCTACAATGGTAGTGGAGTTACCTTTGATTGTGTTCCCTCCTACTAATTCAACCAAGGTGAGTTAGGAAAGAACATTCTTTATTTTTCTATTACATCAACTAAGTTTATTATATTATCAATAGTCAACTCAATGTTATAATTATAGATGTATGTGGTAACCATAAATATGCTTCCTCTAGATAGGCTTTCTCTTATCCATGAGACCATTATTTAGGTAAGTGCAAATTTTTGAACAAAATATTTATTCTTTTCATGTTGTCTAAGAAAATATTTTATGAGTCCCTATTTCAGCCTGCAGTAATTAAGAGTGAGACCAACCATCTCCCTCAACTATGTTTGATCCATCCTTACTCTTTCTCGGTGTAATAGTCAAACCTCAAGCTTCTTTAGGCAATGCACTAGTTCAAGCTTTAGAGGATGTAATTCCTCCTCCTACTGTTGATAAATTAGCTATTCGTAACAAAATTCTATGACTTAGATTAATTATTGCTAATGTTTCTCTGAAAATTCACACTTTGTAAGTCAAATTATAAGCTTACTAGGTGTAAACCCTCGTGATGCGCGGATTAGACGAATGTGACCTTGATTTCACACGAAAATTGTTTACTTCATGTCATTTATATTCTTGCGTTTTGTAAAATGGAATATGAAACAACAACTTGATTCATTATATTATATTATATTATAATTTCCACGTAAAATATCGCGCTATAACATTTTGTTGCCTTTGATAGATTGACCATCGACAGACTTTTTGCTACCAATATGTGTACCTAAACAATATTGAGTGCTAAATCTTTTTGAAACATATGGCAAATAGATTTAGGTTTTCTTTTCTATAATATATCAACGACTGAACCAAATTTTCAATATATAATCAAAACTTTAAAAAAAAAACAAGGGGAAAGTACTCTTAGGTCCCTTGAAAATAAATTTTCAACATTAAAGGAATTTTAACAAATTTTAAACACTTAGGTCTACTAATTTTCTTCTTGTATAAGTCCACGCTAGTGGCATAACAAGTGGACCTAATAGTAAATTGTCCTTAAATGTTTAAAAATCGTCAACAAGGGACCTAAGTGAAAATTGCCCAAAAGATAATAGGATTTCTTTATTTACTGAGGATATAAAGGAATCTTATTAATTTTATTACTTGTGAAAGAATAAATCAAAAAAACAAAAGCCTTCATTTAAAATCATAAATTAATAGAAAACATAAGTATATGTTTTATCTAACAATTATTATTTTCTATGCAAATTTCATTAAATAAACTTAACAAACCTCATTATTAAACTAAAACAACACCATAAATACACATAAATTCACAATTTCACAAATGTTTCAAATATACCATGCTATACCAATCCACTGAAATCCATTTACCAACCTCAGATTACATGTATATTTTTTATAGCCTTTTATATATCAACAAATCAAATGTATAAAAATTAGTGACACTCCAAGTTCAGTGCCTTTATTTTCTCCCAATAACGCACGACAAAGTCATCCCTTCTCCCCGACTCATAGTTGCGATTTTCTTATATAGCAAATGTCAAAACATCTAACAAAGAAAATTATATCCACCTTATTCCTATCAATAAAATGCGCCCAATACCTAATGTCATACGTGTGTCCAAGATTGTACACATGCCATCCTTTGTACACATTCCAAATATAAAAATGTTCCAATTTAAAACCGATTAAAACATATCTAACACTAAAAAATATGATAAAAATGTAACATATAGACTAGAAAATTTAATTAGTGTGATAAATAAAATTGGAGCAGAACATCATCATGAAATACCATGTCGAAAAAAATGGAAAGAAAATTACCTTACTCCAACTCCGACAATGCCCTCGATCTTCATCATCACGCTCTGTATTCAAAATTCGTCCAAACAAACTCACACAAGTATATGATCAAGGAGAAAAATAGAAGCAACGCTACAGATAAAAAACTATTAAATATTTGTAATTTTTTGAAATCATCGACAATAGAAATTGAACGGTTATTAAAATGAAATATTGAAATAACAAATAAGAAACATATAGGATATAATTCATAAACATTTTATGGATGAAAATTTTTGAAATCAACTTTAATATAAATTGAACTGTTTTTAAAATAAAAAAAATAACTTTGAACCATACTTGGAAGAAAATCTATCATTTAAATATATCTCTATACTCTATTGCTTTGGAAAATTAATAGATATTTAACACTTAACACACTTCGGGTATTTAGGAAACAAAAAGTGATCACTTACCATAGTATCTACTGAAACTTGATGATTATCAAAAGCATTAAACTATATGCCTAGCCCGCCACTCATTCCTTTTTATGTAATTGATAGTCCTCTATGGTCTTCCCACGTATAAAAAAAGCCTTTCTATTTGCACGGAGAACATTTTTACAGAGAATATACATAGTGGTGTGGAGAACTTGATTCTTCAAAACCACCACACCTAATTAGAAAAAAAATCCACACAGTTTTCCACATCTCAACCTTACCATTTTTCTTCAACTAAAGCTATTGTCCCATAATACAAAATAACAATTCACTCAAATTTTTTTAATAAATCTAAAAAAATTGAAATATCATAATGCACATTTCAAACACAAAAAAAATACCAATAAAGCCAAAAAGGTTCATTTTTAAATTCATTTATAAATACATTACTATATACTTTTCACATCAATTGATATTTCATTTTTAAATACATTACTATATAAAATAATAGTTTCATACCAATATATATTTTTTTCCTAAAAAACTCAATGTTTATATAAAAATAAATGAAAAAGAAGTTTTTAAAAAAAAGCGATCTTTTGACATTTATATATATATAGAGTTTATTTTTCATAAAAAAAATTTATGTTTTTTTAAAACAGTTTATAGCATAGAATTTTTTTTTAATTAAAAAACAGTGTTTTAATCTTTTTATTTACAATAACGTTTTTAAAAACATTTTCTACATAATTTTTTCCTTTTAGAAAAACGTTCATTTTTTTTATAAATAGAAATCGACAAAAAGGGATTTTATTAAAAAATTGAACGCTTTTCTAGAAGAAAAAATTGTGTAGAAAGTGTTTTTAAAAACGTTGTTGTAAATAAAAAGGTTAAATCACTGATTTTCATAAATAATTTATTTTAAAACTATAAACTGTTTTAGAAAACGTTAAAAACTTTTTAAATAAATAAGCGTTTTTTATAATATAAATGTTAAATTTTTATTTTTTTAAAAACTACTTTTTCTATTTTTTTATATAAACATTGATTTTTTGATTAAAAATATATGAGTGATTCTATGTGAATCGGATTTGGAAACCACCTTGAACCCGCATGGCTACGGGGCATGTCGGAATTGGTTAATTCCACTTGCGCAGACCCACATCTGTAAGGAATTAACAAATCTCGACACGCAATGTAGACATTCAGTTTCAAAACAGTCTCCAATTACGGTTCACCCATAATTATTCAAAAAAATATAGGGTTATACAACTATTTTTTTATGCCAAAGTGTGTTGAAATAAAGTGAAAATGGAAAGAAAATGATCCACAAATAGAGGGTTTGTTTTAAAAAAAATGGATGCCAACTCGGGTGGGAGTTTCTATGGGGTACTAACGGAGGGTTTAAAAAATTATTCATGAAAGAAACCAAAATGTCACTAAAAATAAATTTTGGTTTATTAGAAAACTAAGAACACCACTTGCATTTTTTAGTAAGAAAAACTAAGCCACAACTCACTATGTGCCAAAATTCTCAGTACATCATGTGCAAATATATTTTGTTTATATATAATCTTTCTCTGCTGCATAATGAAGAAAAGAACATGGAGTTCTTAATTGATTAAAGGGACCTAAGATATATTAAAAAAAGCTATGTTGTGATGTTAAATAAAAAACAATAATAATTTAAATTATATATAGCCAACAAGCGTGAGGTTGTTTAGCTAAAAAATATCTCTCGTGGCTAAAAAACTTTGTTGATGTTTAGTTAAAAAAAAAACTGAGGCCTCTTGATGAAGTGGTATAACCCTCTCACTGGGATAGTTTTGGAGTGAATTGGGTTTGATCCTCAATTTGATCCTCGATAGTGTCAAAATAATGCTTAGCTAACGAAAGTCACAAATCACGAATGAAAAGTAGTTAAAGTGCATGTAAACTGTCTGAACACATGATATGCTATCAAAAAAAAAATTAAGAAATATCTCATATAGTTTTGGTAGACTCCCTCTATAACAACGCTTGTTGTTGATTTATGGAAACATCCTCTCTTATTTTATGTGTGTACCCAGAAGTACCTAACCCAGAAAAACCATCCTCACACACACATTCATCCACATTGCCTACCTGCATAACCCCAGTTAGGGGTGGCAATTCGAGTTAGTCGTATCATTTTCGAGTCGCGTTCATTTTGAGTTGAATATAAGTTTTGGGTACTCTTAAATTTGTACAAGCTAATCGTGTCATGTTCGGGTCATTTCGGGTTATTACCATAAACGAATTATCGTGTCAAATATTGCCAGCCCGAACCCCAGTAGCCCACTCATTTTTACTTGCCGCATCAGATGGGTCTCCTCTCTTCCCCACATTTCTCTTTCATCCTCTTACTAAAACTTGTACCCACCATAAACAATCTCAACTACAATCCCCAAACTCTCACCGAGTTACGGCCTATGTTGTATCTCTAGCTTTCCTCCACAACAAACTCTCACCACTATCTCGTTATCCTTTCTCCTCTAAAATACCCAACACATAACCCCATTATCATTTGCTTTATCCTCTTCAATAAAATCCACACAACCACGTAACAAACCCATATCCCCACTCTCAATAAAACCCCCACACCCACCCCCTCCGACCATTTACCCATGAACCTGTCGGAGATCCACACTAAACTCCGACGGCCACCCTTATAACTCCCCAACCCGAACTCCAAGATCCGGCCTTACCACCAACTTCTGGAAAACTCCACCACCTTATACTACCATAACCCAACAAACCCAAATTATTCTTATCCATAGGGATATCAGGTGAGAAAATGAAAGAAATAAAATGGCAGCGCCTCCATCGAATGAATCACCAGCACCTTTGCCAAAGTCAGTCTCCACCCTTTAGACACCATCAAAGTCAAAATCCATATCAAAGGATCCTAAAAAATTAACACCAACTCTGTAGACGACATTGTCCAAACTTTCTAACAAAAAGGAGAAGTATGACAATAAGTACTCTTCAATTCTTAAAAAATTGAGTCATAAATTATCTATATCTGTACAAATGATATAGACAATTTGCACAAAAAAAAAGCATTTTTTAATAAATTTTATAATAGTATACAGATTTGCACAAACAAAAGAATTTTTTTCCAAATTATATGTATGAAAAGTAATAAAAGATTACCTATTACCTGTGGAAGTTGCCGTTGATAGTAAATGGTTACAAAAATTAACGGATCTCCAGATGAGCCATGGGAGTCTATTTCGTCTGCAGAAAAGAGAATAAAAGGTTAAATGAGAGTTGGTTAAAGTGACAGATATATTAAGGGAGTTAAAAGGTTGTAGGAGCAAAGAAAGTTGAATGGACGGACGTCGAAGAGAAAAAGACAAATGAATCGTCCATTTGCAGAAGAGACTGGAACTTCAATAGACACACTGCTTTTAAATATATGATGCCTCGTGGACACAATACGGCAAAGTGAATTAATAATTTGTACAGTGTTTAACATAACAAAATAGATTACTAAGGTTTTTCTAAATCATTTTGCACTTTGTAAGTCAACTTATTAGCTTATTACTTAAAAATTTCTTAAACACTTTTTACTTTGTAAGTAAACTTAGTAGCTTATTACTAAAATTTCTCTAAAATTCTCTGCACTTTGTATTCAACTTTATAGCTTACAAGTAAGGTTTTTTCTAAAATAATTTACACTTTGTAAGTGAATTTAGTAGCTTACTACTAAGGTTTTTCTTAAATATTTTACACGTAAGTCAACATAATAGCTTACTACTAAGATTTTTTCTCAAATAATTTACACTTTGTAAGTCAATTTGGTATATTAATACTAAGGTTTTTCCTGAAATATTTTCGACTTTGTAAGTTAATTTAGTCGCTTACTACTGAGTATTTTTTCTCAAATAATTTATACTCTGTAAGTCAACTTAGTAGCTTACTGCTAAGGTTTTTCTCAAACTCTTAAATGCACCTTCTTGGTGACTTAGCACCAATTATGCTAAGGATTATGCTAATCCTTCTGTTTCAACTGTTCTTGCAGCATGTCATAGAGAGCAATCTTCTTGGATCACCTTCTATTATTGTGCTTTCTATTGTGGTAGATCTATTTGTTCCAAATTATTCTCACTCGTCCTCTATTATTGACCAATGTAATACAACTAACGTTCAAACTGGGGAGAGTGAGCTTGGGTTTGAGTTCCTGATGCCTAATGTATCTTCTGCTTAGTTCTATCATCAAGTGTTTGATCGCAGTACTATCATTTCCATCCCTTTCAGGTGTATACTAGATCAAATACTGATCTCTCATCCAAAGGCTTTTATAAATAAGTGCGTGAGGACTCATCAGTTAATGATCACATATATTTTGCATGCGGTAGCTGCTGTTGTTTCTGGGATTGAGAAGATTCCCCTGTCTTCTCTCACGAGGCCTATTCTTAATCAATTTATGGGTAATCTTAAAGCTCTGGGGAAGGATGGTTTCGATATTAGTTGGTTGATCAAAAAGTTGAAGGATTTAAAGAACCATCAGTTAGTAGTCTGGCATTCTAGCTACCTCAATGTGGTAGAGGAATTAATGCTTGAGGAAGGCAAACTAGAAGAAATCACGCCTTAGCTTGAGAAGTGTGACCAAAGGGTGGTTGCAACAGTAGAGGCTTTAGCTGATACCAAGAGAGAACATGAAATTCTATTCAAATGGAAGGATAAAGTTGAAGTTAACATCTCTTCTATGTCTTTTTTCCATTAGAAAGTTGCTCAGTTTATAGCTACTTTAGTTGAGGAGGATTTATTCACTTCTTCTAACTTTGGATTTTTGTCAGGATGAATTCACTAATGTGTATCTTTGGGAGATAGTCCCATTTTGAATAATAATTATCTGAAATTGGAATAAAAAAAAAGAAAGATCTTCTTCAATCTCATGTGTATGTCTTTATTCCTTATTTCAACATTAACGTCCTTCATATTATAAGAGGTAGTTATTCTTCGAACAAGAAAAAAATGAAATTACAAGTGTTTTCACTAAAACATGATAGATTTTCAACCATTTATTGTTAACCTTGACAGTTCTATCATCTTTAAATTTTAAAATCAGACAATAACCTAAATTATGTGTTTCTCTAACCATATATGGTCCATCCTAATTTGCAACAAACTTAGGAAAATGGAGTCCTTTAATATGATTAATAGCAGCATTCAACACCGAGTTACCTTATACAAACTTTTTTGGTTTCACGAGGCTCTCATAAGATTTGAAAATCTATTTCGTGTAAAATTGAAAGTTGTTCCTCGCATTGTCTTTATGCTCATCCAGTGACTCCAGTTGAACATGCCTATTTTGAAGAATCATGTTAATTCACAAACCATATCTAGCAGATGGTAATTCTACATCCAATGGAAGAATTGCTTCAGCTTCACAAACTAAAGAGAAAGGCGGGTAACCTAATGGCTTCCTCTTGGTCGTTCGATATTCCCAAAGTAACAAAAACAGTTTATCATCCCATGCTCTTGGAAAATCCTCCATGATTTTGGCCAAAATGATAACCAACGTTTTTTTTAGATTTTTCTTGACCATTTCCTTTGGGATAAGTATGGTGAATAATGGAGTTTTTGTTAGGCAACATCGTCACCTCTTTGTTAATGAAGGGAGCCCCGTTATCTCAAAGAATGATCTTGGAAATGCTAAAATAACAAATTATGTATTCACCAATAAATTGTTCCACCACTCCAGTTATTGTCCTCTTCAGAGATACTGACTCTACTTATTTCGTAAAGTACTCAGTTGCCACGAGAATCCATATTTTTTCCCTAAATGGTGGTTTAATTTTTCCCCACCAGGTTAATGCCCAAGAATGGAAAGGATAAGGTGTTAGTAATTAATGAAAATTGACCGATGGAGCATTGATTAAATTGCCATGTAATCAGAAAGCCTTACATTTTCTAATGAAGTAACTTGAATCTTTCTCCATCATTGGACAATCATAACCCAGTGTCATGATTTGATCATATAACTTGGCTCCTCCAATATGAGCTGGATCGTGACCTTACTTGAGAACCTCTTCTTCGTCCTCTCTTATGACACATCATAGGGTACTATTGAAATAGAGGCATGAAATCACTCCCACTTAGCCTATAAATAGAGGCATGAAATCACTCCCAAAGCATGCCTCAGATCCATCACCTCAGTGATATCAATAACACTCTCATGCAATCAGCAAAGTTTCCATATGTGAAATCCCATCGCATCTTACATTCCCAACCTTTTCATGCCCAATTTGGAAACCTCTCATTCTCTCTCATCCAAAATTCATCTCAACATTTAAGGGAGTTCATTAAAGATCAAGATCAAGCTTCAATTCTTCAAACAAGGTCCAAATACTTCCCTCTCTCTTTAAATTTCTTATTTTCGCATTAATTATATAAATTCATAATCTTTTTTTTTTTACTTTAGTTTATTCACATTAACATCTCACCTTTTTATTAGTTATATTGCACATACTTTATTTTTCTATAAAATACCCAAAACAAACTAAAAGAGGGTTACACCTATAAATTCCAAAGGGATTGTCCATCACACCTTTTTGAAACTAAAATACATTTTCTACACACATACATATAATAAAATCCCGTATGAATCTATGGGATAAAGCATGCAAACTACGTGGATTTTGATGCCTTTATAGGCTTTGTAGGCATTTGGAATTAAAACTCGAGACCCGAGTCCAATTTTCCAAAAATTCTAATTTTCTAATTTTCCAAATTTCCCATTTTCCCAAATTCCCCATTTCTCCATTTCTCTTATTCTCGCATTATTTTAATGCATATTATGATAGTGATCCTTAGAAGCGTTTAATCTAACACATATTATCATTTCAGTATAATGATCAATATCATGATAAACGCATAAACCATATTTTGTAATATTATTTTGATAACATTCCTATGGATGACCTCACTCTATCTGTTCCATGGTATGAGTTGGCTGATTCCGATCTCCATTTACAAATATACACACGCATGCACTTCACGAAGAAATAAAAGGAAACAATAACACAAGCCCATGAGAGACCAAAAGGGTGGGATGGGTGCCTAACACCTTCCCATTCCATAACTTAGCCCCCGAACCTTCGAACTATTGGTTTCATAAGCATCCGTTTGTCTTTGATGCCTCTCTCTCGAGGCTGCGACATGTTCTTTTGCCTATTTTACGCAAAATAGGTTGGCGAGTCCATCTCTTTACATTCACTCCACACCAACGATGATCGAAGAGTTCCTAGATCAGGAAAGGAGTGTGACTTGTATTCCCCCTTTCCCCCAACCCCCTTGGGAGGAGACGAGAGAGAAGTGAGGATATATCGGGATGGCCAAAGTGGCGACTTTGCTAGGGAATTTATTCATAAGAGGGCTAGACTATGTTTTCATGGGTTCTTTGTTTTTCTACTTGTGTACATTTACACCTTTATGTATGTCCCCTTTTTATTCTCCTCTGTTATTTCTTGCACATATATTCTTCATGCTTATATCACTACTCACTCACACTCTTGTAGATACTCTCTATGTACACTTCACACTATGTGTACCTAGGATCACTTACATCGACATATTGAACACACCACTTATAATAGCCATGCATTAGTGTCACTAACACACACCTCCACTTATCACACTTGTATATATCCATGTTCAATCACACTTATCACACACCACTTGTAGTTGATCCATGCTTAGGTTCACTACCACACACTCACTCGTAGATATTCACACATATCCATGCTTAGTGTAATATTCATGCTCCATGCTAGATTTACATTTTACACTTTTACATTCTCCCCTGCTTAGTATAATGTTCAGCATGCCAAATAAATATGCTCTCTCAATAATATGTTGATCAAGAATCATGAATTTTGCACATTGCATCACCAAAGTGCATGGCTATTGACCAAATTTTGTCCCGTAACTGGGGGGTCATTTCGGGATGGGCGCTGGTCTGGAAGGTCGCAGTTAGCGTAAGCGATATGACTCTCACCTTCAATTGGCCAAGTAAGTTCGACGTATATCGAAGGGTTCCCCCCGCATCGTACCACTTGTCCAAAGTCATGACGGGATGTATATCACACAAACTCATTCACATACATCAAGTATAGCGAATTCACTCTCCCATATACTGTCCTCATAAGGTATATAGTGAGGCAATCCACGTACAATCATGTGTATCAAATATCTTGTCTGCACATACTAATTTCCCTTAAAATCGAGACGTATATCGTGGATGTCATACCAAAGGGGGGAACTCTTCCAATTAACCTAACAATTTCATACTCTCATATTGGAGTCAAACCTAGGGCACTCATATTTTGTTTGTCGATTTCTACTCCAAACTCTGCCAAAATGACGGGTTAGAAGGCCGCCCAAATTTTCTCGCGATTTTTTTTTTAAAATAGGACCCTGTCCATAAGCCTGGCAACAAGTCCAACCATATTTTTAAAATCCAATTTTTCCAGGTTCGGGTCTCGTCCAACCTTTCTTTTTGCATTTAGGTCAACCTAATACAAGTGAAAACATAATAAACATAATAATAATCATGCTGAGACCCTTTTTCTCATTTTTCCTATATCTTTACCAAAAGTGTCAAAAACATTTTTTCCTCTTTTATCGAAATACAAAAAACATTTTCCTTTACTTATAACAAAAAGATTTCCCCTCCTTTTTACCCAAAAAACATTTTATCGTCATCTTTTCCAAAAATGTCAAAAACATTTTCCTTCTTTTTCAAAAATAACAGTTTTTCCCTTTCTCTTTCAAAAATAAATTTGAATTTTTCTCCTTCTCAGGTCGATCGCATACTCGACCCTTGGCCTGGCTCCCTATTGGCTTCGGTTTTCCATCGAATCGCCTCGAGATTCCATTAGTTCACTCGATACTTCCTCTGAGTCCAAAATTCATCTTTATCCTCTTTCAATAGAGAATACATACCAAGTACCAAATGTGCATCCTAGGCCAACTGACTACCAGGATTGATAACCTACAAACTAAGGTTCATGAGATGAAACAAAACCGGTTCCCTGTTCCCAAAGAGCCCAAGGTCCTCATCCCTCACGCTATGGTTCCTCTTGCACTTGAGCCTATTTAGGTCTCCAAGGAATATCATCACGCTCCACATACCGACAGCTCAGCTCCCTATGCCGAATCTTGCCTAACAAGGGGCTAACATAACCATAATAGTTGATCCAAAGGAGAAAGAATTAAATAAGGTCAAGGAAGACCTCAAGATGTTGACCACGAAGTTTGACTAAGTTCGAATCACTGGAAACTACATGGATTACACCCATATGTCTCCCTATCCTAAAGAAAGGCTGTCAAAAAAGTTCAAGATGCCTAACATAGAGAAGTTCGGGGGTAGTGGACCCCCAATTATTCATCTCCGAAGTTACTAAAGAGCCATGACTCTCCTAGGTGCCTCCGAGGAAATAATTTCCCCAATGTTCCATCAGATTTTGAAGGACAACTCTATTTGCTAGTTCTTATCTCTTAAAGAGTCCAGAATCTGCAGTTGGGAAGATGTTGCCCGCGAATTCATGTCAGAGTATAAGTACAATAAAGAATTAGAGGTTACTCACCATGATTTAGAACTGCTCAAACAAAATCCTGGGGAATCATTCAGTAACTTCATAGCTAGGTGGAGAGATAAAGAAGCCACCATGACCAATCGGCCTTCCGAAGAGGAACAAGTCAGCATAGTGAAAAAGAATTTCTTACCCCATGTTATAACAACGATGGGAGGACAATATTAACCTCATTTTTGAGTCCTCCAAGTGGCAGGAGTAGAGATCGAATAAAGTCTTGCCAAGAAAGAAGTTGATCCCAAGAAAGTATACGGATAGTTCACTCCTAGAAAGGATTTAAAACCTGCCAATACCGCAGTTTTAACCATCAATAACATCCCATAGCCTGCCATTTCACGGGCATTAGAAATCCACCCTAATTCAGTAAAAAAGGAATACACCGAGCTTCACACTCCCCTCTCCAAAGTTTACCAGACCTTTTTAAATCGAAATCTTATCAAGAAATTGGTCCCTCATCCATTACCAAAGTCACTTCCCCAGAATTTCAAACATGATGCCCATTATGATCCCACCAAAGTGCTGGCCATACCACTTTCAAATGTTTCCACCTCCGAAATTTAATCCAAGGTATTATTTATCGGGGTATCATCATCCAACTAGCCAATCCTAAGCCAAACACTACCGATAATCCAGTCCCAAATCATACAACTGCCATCTGCTTAGAAGACCACCCAGAATTTGACCCGTCTACCCAGATCGTACTCAGTAAATCACACATTATACCCATATATTCCCCAAAACCCCTCCAAATTTTCCCTTATTTTCTCCTGCATCCTACCTATTTCGTCGATCAATCTCTGTCACTTCTTACTAGAGCACTGTTCGTACTCATTTTAAAGGGAACGTTATGGAATTATCAGCAGTGTTGAACCAACTCCTAGAGTTCAGACTAAAATTTCCCTCTAAGATGACTGATTGCCAAAGATTCAGTAAACTATTTTTGAAAGCTCATAAATGGGTTAGAGAGTCAGATAATTGGGTGGTACCTATCGATTAAGTTAGTTTAGATAATGTGGTCCAAATCCTGGCAGGCTTATTCTGATAGACCGGTCAGATTTGCAGTATTACATAACTACTTGATACTTTAAAATTACAAGGGATCTTAGTCCTTTCACTTCTACATCTCCCCATCGAATGGGAGGATATATACGAAGAGGCCGTTAAGGTTGCGGAGTGTATTAACTTTTTATGGAAAGATGATGTTGTTACCACCGGATGGAGGAACGAATTTGATAGTTTAGATGAAGCGCGAAGCCCAAAAAAGACTAGCCCAATAGTCAGCATATGTGGAATGATATCGTTTGAGGAGATACTAGGATAAATAAACATGGTGGTTGAACAACCCAAGATAGATGAGGAAATAGGGTTTCTATTTTTTCCCTCTTTTGTGAACCATATGGATATATCAGGGGGGAATTACCAAGTTCTAGACCTACAACCATCTGCGATCAATAAGGGAATGGGTGTTGAAAATCTTCCTATTCTAGAAGTGACCTTCGAATAGAGCAAGATCCTCGACCAATTGAATAAGTCCCAAGTTAACATCACTCTCTAGGGACTCTTTATGTCTTCCCAGTTGCACTGGAATGCCTTGATGATACTACTTTCTAGGCCCACCGTCCCTTCTTCTACCATGCCAAAAGAACTAGTGAATTTGGTAAAATCCCTAACCTCTACTAGAATGCTCTCCTTATCCGAAGAAGTAATACCTAAGATTATTCCAAACCACAACTATGATCTCAATATCTCTGTTAAAGTCATGAGAAAGACCGTCCCATTTTTGCTTGTCAATAATGGATCAACTCTTAATGTTTGCCCATTGAGAACCCTTAATTGTTTGGGGCTGAAAGTGAGCGACCTTACTCCAACCTCTGCCGCGATGCGCACTTATGATAATACTTATTGAGAAGAAGGGATTCACAAAGATTATAGGGGTTTACCCTATAAATCCTGTTGTTAAATTCTAAGTCATCGACATCCTGACTTTTTTCAATATATTGCTTGGATGACTATGGCTCCATGATATCAAGGGTGTATCTTTTTCCCTTTATAAAAAACTGATGTTCTTCACCAATGGGGAGGTTATCACCATCTTGGGCAATGACGAAAGCACCGAGAATGTAAGCACCAGCAATCCAATACTTGAGATACAACATGGGGCAAATGATATGCTTTTTTTAGGTTTTCAAGTCCAGTCACTTCTCCTACCAATAGGGGATGATTTTAAAAATAAGGTAAGTCCAGAGTATAACCCTCATGACAACGTCAATGTGATCCAGATATTAAAAAATATGCACTTTATGCCTAGACTGAGACTGGGACGATGGTAACAGGGAATACTTGAACTCATTGTATTGAAGAACGCCTTTCATCAATAAAGGAACTCAGAATGCTTTGCCAACCTCAATTGAAGAGGAGGTTAGAAAATTTTAAGACTGTCTCAAGAGATTCCTTGAATGAAAGATTCATCAGAGAGGATGAAGATTTCCCTTTTTGCGACTATTCCGAACCATGGTATGATCATGTGAACAAGAAGATGAAACTACGAATGGAGATCTTTTTCCAAAACAACTACTCATGGGCCAAAAGTTATTAGCATTATGTGCGATAAATCATTGAGAAGACTATAGCTAATAACGAAGATTCGTAGGGTAGTGACTCCGAGGATTCAATTAACTTGTAGACACTGGGGGCTAACACTTTACATGATCCACTTAATTGCTACAACATCGGATCCATCCCGACTGATCAAAGTTGTTGATGCACCTCTCCTCAACTGGCATGATGTACTAGTTCCACCTACTGAAATACAACTCAACTCTGATGTTTATCCCATTCCCCTTCTTTTGTTGTTACTTCCTATTCTAATGTAATCGAGACCTCCTTCGATGAGGTTCTCAAAAATGTTTTTCCTAATAATAAAATAAATAAAGATTTTGGGTATCTTACTTTGCCTTATATTAAATTGTCTTGATTCTAATCAAACACTTGATGATGATTTTACAAATGAACGATTCTTAACTGATCTAAATAAGGTTAATAACAAATAACATAGCCGCATTCAAGTTAATGAATATGAAATCGTTGTTATTAATCTCGGTTCTAGTAGAAAACTGCGCGAGATTAGTATAGGGTCTACCCTTGATAAGCATGAGCACGCGTAACTCGAAGAATTACTGTAGGAATTTATGGATGTATTCATATGGTCATACGACGACATGCCTGACATTAATCCTGAGATTGCTCAGCATGAGATTCCAACGCTCCCAGAATGTAAATCAATCAAACATAAACTATGAAAGATTTGCACTGAATGGTCGCTCAAGGTTATGAAAGAAGTGGTCAAACAGTTGAGCGTGGGCTTAATTCGTCTGATTAAATATCCCACATGTCTAGCCAATATTGTACTCATGACAAAATTCAGAGTAAAGGTTCGCATGTGCGTTGATTACCAAGATAGGAATAAGGCCTCTCTAAAGGACAATTATCCGCTACTCATCATAGACATTATTGTGGAAAATACATCCAGTCATGTTATTAAGTCATTCGTTGATGGGTTTTCCAAATATAACCAGATCAAGATGCACCTGGATCATCAAGAGAAAATTGCATTCATCACACCTTAGGGAACCTTTTGCTACACCGTTATGACATTTGGTCTAAAAATGTAGGGGATACCTACCAGAGGACTGCCATAACCATCTTGCATGATCTAATACAAAAATAAGTCGAGGTCTATGTGGATGATATGATTGTCAAGTCTAAGACTAGGGAAGGTCATGTTTTTGCAATCCGAAACTTCTTCGAGCGACCACAAAAATATCAGATGCAGCATAACCCACATAATGTGTCTTTGGCATAACCAAATGTAAGCTCTTGGGATTCATGGTTAGTGAGAAAGGAATAGGACAAATCCTACCAAACTGAAAGTGAAAATCAAAATTCCACGACCCCAAATGGAGAATAAAGTCAGGACATTCCTTGGAAAATTGCAGTATATCAATCGGTTCATCAGCCAGTTGACTTCTATCTATGAACCTATAACTTCTTAGAAAGGATTCCACTAAGTTTTGGAACAAATCTTGCAAAGAACCTTTGACCAAATTAAGCAATATCTAACCCAAACTTCGATACTCATACTACCACAGCCGGGTCTCCCCCTACTCCTATACCTAACTATAACAGACACTGAAGTTGGGGCTTTATTAGCCCAATATCCTGAAGATTATCGCAAAGAAAGATACATCTACTATGCTAGTCGCAAGTTGGCCGAGTATGAAGTTAACTACACAGTCTCGAAAAAACCACATGTCGCCCTTGTTTGGGTCACTCCAAAACTACGGCACTACATGCTCGCCTTTCCCATCAAACTGGTCTCTTGAATTGATCCTTTCAAGTACCCAATCGAGAATCCTTCCATGTCCAGCTGAATGGCCTAATGGTTGATGCTTCTAGTTGAATTCGATATTATATATGTCATGCAGAAAGCCACAACCTATAGAATAAACTGATGTTTTGATCTCTGAGTTCCTAGATGAAAATATGCTTTGTACCTCCCAAGAAGACGTATGGTGGCAAATGTTATTTGACGGTTGCCACCAACAAGAAAGGGTATGGCATTAAGATACTCCTAATTGCCCCTGATGACTCTCACACTCCCATTGCCATCAAGCTATATTTTCCTTGCACTAACAACATCACGGAACATGAGGCATGCACAGTAGGCCTCAAAATTGCTCTCAATAAAGGAATTTGATACCTAGATGTCTACGGGTATTCAACCCTCATCATTGGTTAAGTACTCAAAAGATGGAAAGTCAATGGGGATAAATTCTTACCTTTCCATACCCACCTGGAAGAGCTGGCCTCCTAATTCCAATATGTAATCTTCTATTACCTTCCCCGAGCAAAGAACAACCTAGCTGATGCCCTTTCTACCTTAGTGTCCATGGTTGACATGCTCGAAGGAATAACAATGGGCCCTTTCCTAGTCCAAAAGAAAAATAAACCTACCCACTGCTACCACATTGAAATCATCACTGAAGAAGATCCTGATATAGTCGATTACTGGTAATACGATATTTGGAGCCTCTTCAAGCATGGTAGGTATCCTCAAGATTCTAATAAGAAAGATCGAGGAACCTTCTGCAAATTATTTGCACAGTAAATCATCTGCGATAAAGAACTGTTCAAAAGGAACTTTTATGGAACCCATTTACACTGCATCATAGGGGCTGAAATTGAAAAGATGATGCAGAAAGCCCACAACGAGGAACGCAGACCCCACGTGAATGACCATATGATCGCCAAGAAAATCATTCGACAAGGTTGCTAGTGGACTACCATAGTTCAGGATTGCACTGCCTATGTTCAAAGATGCCTTAAATGACAGTAGTTTTCTAACCTCCCTCCAAAACTTGCCTCCATGGGAATTGTACAAAATGTCTTCTCCCTATCCTTTCTCCATATGAGGCATCTGTATCATAGGGAAAGTTACACCCAAATCCTCCAACGGACATGAATTCAACTTGGTTGAAATTTATTACTTCACCAAATGGGTCAAAGTCGAGTCATACACAAATTTGAATGACAAAAAAGTGGCCAAGTTCTTTCGAAAAAATACCATCTGCCGATATGGGGTCCCTCACGAGCTAGTGTCAGACAACATGTTGCATTTCGAGGCAGAGGTCACAGAAATGGTCGATGAGTATGGGATTCAAAGATACAAATATTTCTCTATCGACCTCAAACCAATGAAGTTGTTGAATTCGCCAATAAGGACCTCAAAGCCATCATCAGTAAGATAATTGAGAGTTTTTGAGATCGGACCGAACTAATCCCTTATGTCCTCTAGGGCTATCGCACCTCAATTCGAACCTCTACTGGGGCTACCCCTTACTCTCTGGTATACGACATGGAAGAAATCCTACCTGTTATGCTGGAAACTCCTTCACTACGCTTCATGCTTGAAAGCAATCATACTCGTTGCGCAATAATAAAATCGGACACATGTTGAAAGCATCATAGTCGACATTGTATGTGAACATCGCCTATAAGTTTTTGAGATAAGTAACAAATTCAACATTTTCGGGGAGAGACATATCGTAAAATGATAAGACAAAGATCAAGAAGAATGAAAAATAGAGGACATGTGGAGGAGTGAAGAAAATACTCCACCCATACCTCTATTTATACTTGGAAAACCTAAACCAAAGACAAAAATCCTGGAAATTCTGAAAGAAAACCCGCCCCACCAAGTACCAAGAAATTGAAGAAATGCAATCAAAACCTTGGGTTGATTAGAATGGACTGACCCGCTAATAGGTAGGACAAGGGCATGCCGATCGACAACCCCCAATTTTTGGAAAAAATTCCCTTTTTATCAAAATAAAAAAAAACTCAGTAAAAATATTTTTTATTCTAAGGAATTCATAACTTCCTTCTCCTTATATTTATACTTATCCTGTTTTAAAATAAAATTTCTCTCATATCATTTTTAGTTCTTTAACGGTCTCATCAACAAAGTAAAAAGAGCATTGGCATTAAGTCACTAAATAAAAAAATTAATAAAAAATTTCATTTCATTGAATAGATTTTGCTTTATTACATTTGGCTTGTAGGAAAGGAAAAACACAAAAAACAACAGGACTCAGACTAAACCCCCAAACTCTCTCTCTCTCTCTCTCTCTCTCTCTCATACCTTCACTTACATTCTCTCTCCATCTCTCACACTTTCTCCTTCTCTCTCTTCTCTTTCTCTCTCTCTAAGAACCTCCATCCCTGTGACGCGCACACTTTCCCCGGTGACAAGTTGATGTACCTTTCCTCCCAAAACTAGACCCCTCCTCAGATGAGGCAGATGACACCAAGAAAGATGGAATCATGATGGACTCCAAAATGTGAGACGTCATAGACATTACACAATCTTGAATGTTTGTCAGCCAATTGGTTGATGCACGAATGTGTTGCAATAAAAACAAGAAAGCGCAAATTAGTCAGTCCGAGGCAAAGAAAGAAATAAAAAAATCAAAAGATAAAGAAACGAAAAGTATACTGTTGGTTGAAGAACGTCCTCTGTTAGACCCAGCTCCTTCAGGTTCATTGCATTTGGACTATGTAGCATACACATTGAACCTCCGTTTGATCGTTGGATGTTATAAGAAGGATGGGCCAACTGCACAAAGGGAACCTCTGAGGACGTCGTCGCTGTCGATGTCGAAGCATCACTTACAGTTTAAGAAGACCCCACTGGCCAAACCGAGCCCACGGGGAGGAGAGGCATAACTTCATATATGCTGGACGACATCAAGCATCTCGACATGAAATCCAAATATTTATAGGTCGCAACCGTGCCGGTATACGATGAATAAGGCTTGTCGACCATCGCCCCCACCCTCACATCTTCTAATATCTCCCACTCACGCCTCATATACATAGGGGGCCTCATAGGTGGAACCATCACCTCTTCCTACACCACCTATCGGACTACTCTCTCCCCAAGATACCAGGAGTAGCTAAACTCATGCGCTAGTAGATGCCATAGCTGCACATTCCCCCCAATCACCCCGTATGCTGGATGGCCATCCCTAGGGATAGAAGGTCACCTGAAAAATTCCCAACAAAAAATCAATATCTGAAAAGATCATCAAGGAAAATTGGTCTTAAGAAGAAAGAACCAAATCACTCGTCAGACCGTTCAAGACCTGACGCACTACCTCCAAAGAGAGAGACTGCTTGGACTGCTGGTTGGACTTTCACCCCCGGTACATCTGGCAGAAGTCCCCAACAGACTCATCCTTCAAAGTTATTAATTGGGCATTAAGACCAATCACCTCATAGAACCGCATCTGCAAAGGACAAAGGTCATTAATAAAGAAATCAAGAATAAAATGCGCAAAGGAAAATGCGAATGCATAAGGGAAAATGAGAATGCACAAAGGAAAATGCATAAAATAAAGAATACCTCTAATAAATAGGTAGCGCCAGTAAAGGTCTATCACCAACACCGACTGAATGAATCCAAAGAAGAATAAAGGGTCACTAAAGTCAGTCTCCCCCAGTCAAGGAAAGGGATATTCGAAAATACCCTCAAATAAGGCAAAAACTATTGATGGACGACGTCGCCACTCGTCTCCATAAAAAATCCTCCCAATAATAAAATAATGAATAAACGGGCCATCAGCCGCACCTGTAGCCGTCAATCTTGTCAATTAGTCGACTCAATAACATCTCCTTCAAAATAGACATGCAGATGGAGTCCCTAGAGACTATCCTCCCAACATCACCCAATGCCACCTCCATAACCGTCGGCGTCGCCCGCATAGTCCAATCCACCTCTATCTGGCCCCCTTTATAGTTAAGCCCCAGCGGCTGCTGCACATCGATGGGAGTCACTTTCATATCCCCAAAGCAAAAATGCATAGTGTGAGTGGTATCCCACTAACTCTCCCCCAAATCATAGAGAACAACCGTTGAGCGGGGCATCTTATCCAATGCAAATGCCAACCTTCCAAAGTCATCCGATGAAACCACCCAATGAACCACAAAAGGAAGGTTCTCCCAAATGTCCTTGAACCCCATCGTCCCTCGAGAACATAGGTTCGACGTAGATATATCAGTCTGCTAAAGCCCAAAGGAAAAACCCTTGTCAAAATTCAAAAAATAAAGAAATATCACCAAGAAAGAAAAAAAATACTAAAGGTAATCAACACTTACATAGCCGCCAAGGTTCACCACCCTAGAAGATTGATGGTGCGCCGATTCATGAAAAAGAGTTCACCCATCTGCAACTGTCTCGAATGAGTCAAAAGCATTCTCACTACCCAGCACAAGGGGCACCCTGTCTCGCCATTCCATGTTCGCCCAGTCATTGGCATTTAACCACGCCATGTGGGTCTCACTTCTCGAGAAATCAACCATTTCTTGGTTTTTGAAGACTAAAATAGTTTACAGAAAGAAATAGCAGAGGATAGAAAGTTTGGAAGCAGTTAAAAATGAGGAAATCTCGCCCCTTTTTATAGGATGCTAAGGGGCATGCCGATCGGCAGATCCCAGTAACATACCAATCGCCATTATCCATTAATCTGCTTGAGGTACCATAAAAAACCATGCCACTGCCATTTGGCACCTCTCATAGCGTGCCGATCGGCACCCTCCCTAAAATTTAGAACAATAATTCCCAGAAAATACCAGAAAATCCCAAGGAAATTCAAAAAATTAGCAAATGAATTTAAAAACCTTTTTCACCAAGAAAAACATTTAATAACACTTACTTACCTAACATAACATTTACTTCCCCAGCGAAACACTTACTTCCCTAATGGAATTCTCAAAATCAATTGGATATCTAGCAACATCTCTAAAGGATACTGCAAAAATTCCCTAACAAGGAAACATCCAATCCCCAGATTAATACGTTTTCCCTAATGGAGTTTCAAAAATAAAACTATAACCTAAGCCCTCAGAATGGGCTTTGTACCTTAGAATGGGATTTCGACCTCAGAATTGGTGGCTTCTACTTAAAGCCCTCAGAATTGGCTTCGACCTCAGAATTGGTCATCTCTACTTAAGGCCTCAAAATTGGCTTCAACCCTCAGAATTAGTCACCTCTACTTAAATCCCTCAGAACTGGTTTCAAACCACAAAATTGGTCATCCCTACTTAAGCCCTCGAAATTGGTCACCTCTACTTAAGCCCTCAGAATTGGCTTCAATCCTCATAATTGGTCTTTTCTACTTATGGTCCTGATAATTGACCTAACTCTGTCGAATTCATCATGTCTACTAAAGCCCTCTAATTTGGCTTTGACCCGCAGAATTGGTCCTCTCTACTTAACCCTTAGAATTGGCTTCGCCCTCATAATGGTCACTTCTACTTAAAACCCTCAGAATTGGCTTCGACCTGCATAATTGATAACCTTTACTTAAGCCCTCAGAATTGGCTTTGACCCTTAAAATTGGTCGCACCCTACCTTAAATCCATTTGAATTGGCTTCGACCCACAGAATTATCACCTATACTTAAGCCCTGATAATTAGCATTGACCCTCTGAATTGGTCACTTCTATATAAGCCCTCAGAATTGGCTTCGACACTCAGAATTAGTCACCTCAACTTAGGGTCCTGAGATTTAACCTCGACCCATAAAATTAGTCATTTCAACTTAAGGTCCTCAGAATTAACCTCGACATGAAGAATCAATCGATCCTTACCTTAGGTCCTCAGAATTGACCTCGGCCCGTAAAATCGGTCGCTCCCTACCTTAGGTCCTCATAATTGACCTCAGTCATAAAATTGGTTTCTCCCTACCCTAGGTACTTAGAATTGACGTCGACCCACATAATCGACCATGGCCAATATTTCCTTAGGTCCTTAAAATCAACCTCATCCTTGTCCATTAGGTCCACATATCGACCTATTTCCATAACATCATGTGGTGTCTATTCGATAACTTTCACATGTTCCAAGATCACCCATCGAGGGGATCTATAGACACCGCATTTTAGGACCCCTACATATATCCTTAGGTCCCTAGCACCTGCCAATTTCACTACCAACGCTAGGTCATAATCCGAGTATCGATTCAGAGTCCACCGGGCTCTCTTGAGACTTGATTTGACCCCAATAAACTCTATTGTGATAGAGAAAGCTCAATCAATCTTTAAAGGGATTGAAATCCCCTTTCCAACGATCCATCCTGCGCACGAATCGGCCATCGGGTGCTCTTAGTCCCCAATTTGACCCCAATCAACCCCATCATCAGATCTGAAGCTCTTTGAATCTTCAAAGGTCACTGAAACCCCTTTTTAATAGTCCCCCCATGAAAAAAAATGGCATAATCGTTTGGATGAACGATCCATTTTCCCTAGAAAATTAATCCGGAGGCAACTAGACACTCTCAGGATCTGTTTGACTAGATCAAATTTTTAGATCAAACGAGACTCAATGAATCCTAAAAGGGAACTGAATACCATTTCCAATGGTCCACCCCATGCACAAATAAGTTTTACGATACAGACGAAAGACCCATTTTACTTTGAAAGGTCATCGGGCGCTTCTAGGCCCCGGTTAACCAAGGTCAACATTCCAAACCGAGATAAGATCTTTGGAATGTTGAAGTACCTCGCATAACCTTTCCAACCATCCTCCCCATGCATGATTCTGACTTACCGTTCGGATGAACGACCCATTTCCATCTGACGATCTCTTGTCCAAAGGATCGACGAGCGTTTCCGATCCACATTTGACCCAAAGTCAACTCCCGAACCCAGGAACGGCCCAAAGGACCCTTGAAGGTGTTTGAATTACCTTTCTAATGGTATTACCCTAGAATAATTTGGATCAATTTCAAGATTCAATTATTCAAAGAAAGCCCAAATCCTCCCCCATCTCTTTAAATTTCTTGTTATCGCATTAATTACATAAATTCATAATCTAGTCAGTTTTTACTTTAGTTAATACACATTAACATCTCACCTTTTTATTAGTTATATTGCACATACTTTATTTTTCTATAAGAAAACCCAAAACAAACTAAAATAGGGTTATACCTATAAATTCCAACGCGATTATCCATCGAACCTTTTCAAAACTAAAATACATTTTCTACACCCACACATATAATAAATTGTTGTTTGAATTTATGGGATAAACCCGACCCCTATGCCGCATGTGGACTACGTGGACTTGAATGCCTTTATAGGCTACATAGTTATCTCGAATTAAAACCTGAGACTCGAGTCCAATTTTTTCGTTTTCCAAATTTTCAAATTTTTTACTTTCCCAAATTCCACATTTCCACATTTATCATATTCTTGCATTATTTTAATACATATTATGTTGGTGATCCTTAGAGCATTTTATCCAACATATATTATCGTTTCATTTTAACAATCAATATTAAGATAAATGCATAAATCATATTTTTAATATTATTTTCGAAACATTACTATGGATAACCTCACTCTATGTCTTCCATGGAATGAGTTAGGCAACTCCGTTATCCATTTACATACACACACACACACCCTTCACGAAGAAATAAAGGAAAATAATAACACAATCCCAAGTGAGATCGAAAGGGAGAGATAGGTGCCTAACACCTTCCCATTCCGCAACTTAGCCCCCCAAAACTTAGCCCCAGAACGTTCGATTTGTTGGTTTCATAAGCATCAATTTGTCTTTGATGGCGCTCTCTCGAGGCGACGACATGTTATTTTGCCTATTTTGTGTAAAATACGTTAGCGAATCCATCTCCTTATATTCACCCCATACCGACGATGGACGAAGCGTCCCTAGATCAAGAAGGGCGTGGGGCCTTTATTACCCCTTTCCCCCAACCCCATGGGGAGGAGAGGAAAGAGAAGGTAGGATATATAAATATATTTTATACAATCGAGGAATAGGCATCATCATGTCTATTCATATTTCATGGGTATCTCTCTACTTTAACTTGGTCAAATTAATCAATCAACCTTTTGTATAATTGTTCGATGGGGAGCTAGGATGAGGCGCTTCAATGCATTTTCACCGTTCACTTGTTTGAACACCAAATTGGAATCTCGTCTGATGCATAGAGAATGAAAGTTCATTTGCAGGTCCTCAAGCAAGCCTAGAGTCAAAGCTTCATACTCTACTTAATTATTTGAACAAGGAAAATCTAGTTTAAAAGAAAAAAGAAATATCCTCTTTTCCTCTAGATAAAATTTCCCCATCTCTTCCTTTACCTTGAGAAGATGAACCATTAAACTCCATGGACGATTCCTCCAAATCCACCTCACACAGGTTGGATAATAAATCATCACCCACTATGTTTCTTGAGGTGGTTCAAACAAACCTGAGGGGAAAACATCCAACAAATTTGCAAAGGATTGGATTTTGATTGCTCGAGGAACCATGCACTTTAAATCAAACTTTTATAGAATGAGGAACTGTATTACTGTTCTCCCCACCAAAATAGTTTGTGTAAGAAAATATTTAATTGGGTCACATTTTGTAACTATGTTGATAGTAAAAGACAACATATAATGCCTAAGTTTTTTAGCCACAAAAATTGAAACCAAATAATGTCTCTTAATGCTTTTATATCTTACCTCGGAGTAGTCGATGATCATACTCAGATAGTAGATATGACTCTCTTGTCCATCCATATCCTATGCAAATAAAGCACCGATGGACCTTGTAATAGAGGTTAGATAAAGTAGGAAAGGCAATCCTTCCTTAGGCGGAATCATCATTTAAGGTGAGGTGAGTAAATCTTTAATCTTGTCAAAACCTTGATGGTGTGGTTCCTCCCGTTTAAACTTTGTGGTCTTTTCCGACAGCTCCATGTACAGGTGGTTAATCTCTAAAAAACTTGGGAAAATCTCCCCAGGTAGGAAATTTTTCATAGGAAACACTTTAACTCAAACCATGTCTTAATAGGAGGCATATCAAGATGGTCTCTTTTCTTGCTCCGGTCCATTTGTACTCCCTATCGATCAACCAGAAAACCCAAGAACTTTCCACTAGTTACCCCAACGACAGGCTTGAGTGGTTTCATCTTTAGCTTTTACTTTCTACATCTTTTGAAAATTATTCTCAAATCATCTAGATGAGCATCCTCTTTCTTTAACTTGATGACTAGATCATCCACATAAAATTCCACAATGTTAAGAAAGAGGCAGTGAAAAAAAGCCATCATTTTCCTCTAATAGGTTTCCCCCACATTTTTTATTCCAAAAGGCATTACATTGTACATAAAGTTGTGTAAAAGACATTTGAAAGGTATCTTCTCCACATCATCTGGGTCCATTATTATTTTATTATAGCCCACGTATCCATCCATAAAGCCATACATCTATTGACCAATAATTGAATCAATCAACCTATCAATTAAAGGTAGAGGAACTCATCTTTAGGGCAAGATATATTAAGGTTTCTTTATTCACACAAATATAAATTTGTATTTTATCTTTCTCCTCTACGAGCACAATGCTAGAAAGCCAAATTAGATGTTGAATTATCTTGATTAATTATGCTACCAGTAATCATTCCACCTTTGCCTTAATTTTACGGTCGAAATCAGGTTTGCATGTTCTAGTTGACTACTTAATTGGGATTACTGAAGATAGGACACTCAACTTGTGGTAGATCACTTCTTAATGCATCTTAGGCATCTCAATGTACTTCCACGCAAAAATATCTTTAACTTCTCGAATGATATTGATTACTTCCAGCTTCTCCACATATTCTAGGTCTTTCGAAATGAAAATTGGCATTGGTTAATCACCATCTTCAGCTAGATCCACCTTCTCCAACTCTTGAACTTGTGGTTTTGAATGATCTTACATGTATTATGGTTCATCCTCCACCTCTTCCATATATTCTTGGATGTTTGAATTATCAATGACAAGAAATTATCCTTAATAATTTTATCAGAAAATGTTTATACTCTGGGTCAGCTTCCTCAGTACTTTAGCTTCCGAATTAGTACACCTTTAAATTATCTCTAAGAAGTTAGTGGTTCTTTTTCCTTATAGTTTTCTAGTTTCTCCATCGCTCGTCTATTATCTCTGTTTAGGGCACTCTGCTGTTGCACCTCTTGCTCCATTGGATCTATCCTTAGCTTTATTCTATCTCTAAGTTATTAAGAACGATAATGAGGTTTAGGATTAACATACCCTTCTGCTCTAACTTTTATGACTTCTTTTAAGTCTTCCTCTTGATTTCGTAGAGGTTCAAACCTGTCTTTAATAGAGGGCAATCTCACCCCATCAATATGCCTCGTAAGAACACATGCTTCTTCATTTAACTCAGTATAGAAGGCGACATCCACCAAATGTGCCTCCTTCTTTACAAAGTCTTTTTGGTATATCGTATCACAATCTTTGTTCACTTGACAGTGGCCTTTTCACATTGATGGCATGTTGAAGGAATCAAACCATGGTTATGCATCCAAACTCTCCCAATCTACAAATGGTATAAAGTAGTTGACTCAATCACGTGGAATTTAATGTGTAATGTGAGATTTCCCATTGTTATTCCATTATTTACATAACCAATGGGCTTTAAAGTTTGGTTGTCATAGCAAGAGATTGATAGGGTTAGTTTAACAAAACATATCTTTGAGATATTAGCTACATAAAAAGAGATAATAGGCATGATTTTTTTTTAATAATCCTTGCCCACTAAGGATATAAAGAAGGAAATAGGGATGAATCTTCATTGTATTGTAACAACTCATTGCTTCCTCGATTGTACAAGGAAATATGGATGAATCCTCATGATCAAACTTCCTCTTATTATTTTTGTTCATTTCATTCTTGCCTTCTCCATTTCCATTGGCATAGTTAACTCGTGGAAACTAGGCCCCTCTAGCTTCTTGGTTGGCCGACTGCTTCCATGCTACATTGGTCATGATTGACAAAGTCTGAATGATCAATGCAATATTTTGGTGTGCTCTCGTAAAGGATTTGAATGTTCCTTCTCTACTTTTATTTATTGAATGAAAAATAAACTCCAGTAATAAACCTTCCACACAAAATTTAAGGAGATTTCCCCCATTTTCATATTTTCGTACATCTAAAGATCTTTCTCTAAATCTTTTAATTCCATTAACTTCTTCCCTGATCTTTTTTTTCATAAGCAATCTAAGCTAGTGTAAACTCAACATCTGCGAGGAAGAACTACTGGAGAAATTAATTGTGCATATCCACCCATGTAGCCACACTCTTTGGGGCCAGGTGAGATTATCATATGTAAGATTTGTCAGCGAGGGATTTTGAAAAATGCGTTAAACAAAACTTTTTTTATTGTAATGACCACTCCTTGAATATATTCAAATGTTCTTTTGGGTTGCCTAATTCCCATTAAACATCTAAAAGATAGAAAGAATATACCCCTCAGGATAAGGTTCATCTTTGTACTCATTTGGATAAGGAGTACAAAAATCATCATAAATTAGGAGTTGCTCCGTTGTCTGAGTTATCCAAGAGGGAGGCCATTTTTAACTGCCATCGTCACGCTCCATTTTCTGGCAGTGGTGATAAGTTTTTGAAAGAATGTAAGGATTTATCTCTGCACTTAAAGGGTTTGGAGGACCCATTGCTCATGGATGAAGAACTAGAGAATTTCCGCTATGAAGGAGGTAACCTACCTCCCTATGGTATTTTAAGAATTATTTGGATGGGGGGATTTTTCCAACTCCAACGTTATGTTTTAAGAACCTCGTGGTTCTCCAGATAGTTTTTACACTTGGATAACTTATATTTATAATAATCATAAGGACACCCTTCTTAAGGTTGGTATTTCGAATGCTGCTTATTTTTGAGGATTTTACCCCTTCTAAAAATAACTCTGCTCTACATTTGTTAATCTCTGGTTGGAACTATTTATCTCACACCTTTGTAGCATCTTGGGGTGATTTAACCATCATTTTGGAAGATGTGTGTGAGCTAATGGGGATAGAGCATTGTTGTTCTCTCCCATACAATGATCAACCTTTGGATAACAAGAAAGTTGAAGATTGAATGGAGTTAGAAAAACTTTGCTATAAGTATATATGAGATTCATTTAAGGCAACTTTTACTCGATTAATCAAGCATTTTTACATGGTCCACCCAAGTTGATGAAGGAGTAATGAATAAAAGGCAAAGGATGTTGTGCATGATGTATAATTTGGTCCTGAGAAAGTTCAGGCTTTCGAGTTAGCGGATTATATTTTATGACTGCTCTTTCATTTCTTCCTTCCTGGCAGACTTAATGATCAACAACTTGATCAATTTTGGAGTTAGGTTGGCTTGCGAAATGAGCATTACTCTAGCTACCATAACATTGGGCTCATTATATACCTGGACAGATAGGACACATTTTGACATGAATCATTCTTTTAGCAGGTATGATGTTTTCCATTTTGGCAACATTATCCTTATGATGGGGTTTTTTATAGCAGGTTCCCCAGTATTGACCCAATGGAACTCCCAAAGTATAAAATTTTAGTCAGACACCCTAGGTTATTGCGTTGAAATAAAAAGTAAAATAATACATATTTTCTTCCTATGATAGACGTGTATAGTTATTTTATCGCAAGACCTTATGACGAGGAAACTCAAGCCAAATCAGTATCATTTTTATGGACAAAGCTTACACTCTTTATTCAATCGCTTCTGAAGCATATGTAGGCGATGATGTGTTATTAATTGTGGTACTTCTTCCTATGCCTAGTCTTCTTCCTTGTTTAACTAAAAAGGAGAGGGAGAGTGAGTCTTATAACCCCCACCATTTTAGGGAGTCAATTGGGATTTGATAAAGGAATTCCTCCTTCCTTTTGCCAAAGTTGTAGAGTTAATGATTCCTTTTGTACTTCTTACCTTTATTTTACATGCCAAAGTGTCTGTGTGTAGATTTTGATGGTAAAATGGTTTTTCCGTCTAGGTAGAGGCACCGAGATATTTTTACGAGATGGCTTTGATACTTTTGGCCATTCTAGCTTAAACAATTTGGAGCTTTTATCCTGTTATGGAATGTTTCGAACATAATAAACTTTGCCTAAAAAATGGCTCAATTGATTTCTTGGAGTTGGAATTGAGTGTCACCCATTTCAAGCCACTTGTTGTGTTTTCTCCTTTGCCTCCATCACTAAGGTTGTGAAAGTGGTCAAGAAAGCAAAGTAACCAAATAAAGTTAATGTTGACACAAAAAAAAAGATCAAACGGGCGAAGGTCCCTCAAATCCCAAGGCATGTAAAAAATCCAATACAAGTCGTGGTTCCTCTGCTGCGATTGGCCCACCTCTAGAAGCCATTAAACCCCTAAATCCAGCTCCTTTTGAGAAGTTCACTCAAGAGGTAGTTGATATTTTGTCTAACACGGATTATTTTCTCCAGCTAATGTTTTGGCTAGCCTAGAAAGATGTAAGCCCGGTGATGATTTCATTATTCCTCATATTTATCCAACGAAGGTTGCTCCAGAAATTCCACAGAGAAAGGTTCTCCAATTAATGTGCCTCTTAAAAAAAATATTTGAGGAAGAAAATTAGTCGGGCAAAAGTAATAGAGACTCCAACTCCTCCACCTCAAGTTTCTTCTAAACGTACCTTGAATGATAAACCCGATGAAGACGTGGGTGTTGATTCCTCATAATATCATTCCCTAGCCTTGTTTTGCATCCCAAACGGTAAATAATCTAAGTGTTTAGGTTATTACTTAGTATTTCAAGAGGCTTCTTTTAATCCACATTCTTGGTTTTTATTTCATAAGATTCTCTTTATCCTCAAGGATTATTATTGATATTGATGATAACCCACCCCAAAGAGCACAATTAAATCCAATTATTAGAGATACTTTAGTTGATCCTTATCCATTGCCCCATCCCAAGTTTCAAGTTTTAGCTCGATGGTGGAATGCAAAATACTATCTCACACTGGTCAAGTCGTCGGTTATGGTAGGAAATTGCCGCCAGGAGCTGTATCTTCAGTTCACTTCCATGAGTTAGGAAAGAGAGAAGTGAAGATCGTACTCGACCTTATAAAAGTGCCTGAATATCCAGTTTGGGGTGGAAAACAAGGATCTTGTGAGACGCTGGGAGATGTGGGTAACAATGGATTTTTGTATTGGCACGATGACTTTCTCCCTCCCATTGATGACACCAACGAATGATAAAGGTAATATTTATTTTAGTTTTCATGCTCTCTCGTTCTTAATACATATTTTAGATTCCTCTTTATTTGATGCTTAAAATATATTTTAGTTCCCTATTGTTAATTTGAAAACATTTGGATTAAACTTAAAAACAGGCCATTAAAACAGGCCGTTAAGGGGTGAAAACCCGAACCAGCCCCCAAACGACCCACACTTAGACTTGAAAACAGGCCGTTAAGGGGTGAAAACCCAAACCAGCCCCCAAAAGACCCCGTAGGAGGCACGAACACCTCGCACGGGACCAATGTAACTTGTAGGAACTGACCGCGTAGTCCCGGGTCTCCCGGTTTGAGAGTATGGCGATAATTTGCAAAAAATCACACTTAGACTTGAAAACAGGACGTTAAGGGTTGAAAACCCAAACCAGCCCCCAAACGACCCCGTAGGAGGCACGAACACCTCGCACGGGACCAATGTAACTTGTAGGAACTGACCGCGTAGTCCCGGGACTCCCGGTTTGAGAGTATGACGCTAATTTGCAAAAATCACACTTAGACTTGAAAACAGGCCGTTAAAGGGTGAAAACCCAAACCAACCCCCAAACGACCCCGTAGGAGGCACGAACACCTCGCACGGGACCAATGTAACTTGTAGGAACTGACCGCGTAGTCCCGGGTCTCCCGGTTTGAGAGTATGGCGCTAATTTGCAAAAATCACACTTAGACTTGAAAACAGGCCGTTAAGGGGTGAAAACCCAAACCAGCCCCCAAACGACCCCGTAAGAGACACGAACACCTCGCACGGGACCAATGTAACTTGTAGGAACTGACCGCGTAGTCCCGGGTCTCCCGGTTTGAGAGTATGGCGATAATTTGCAAAAATCACACTTAGACTTGAAAACAGGCCGTTAAGGGATGAAAACCCTAACCAGCCACCAAACGACCCCGTAGGAGGCACGAACACCTCGCACGGGACCAATGTAACTTTTAAGAACTGACCGCGTAGTCCCGGGACTCCCGGTTTGAGAGTATGACGATAATTTGCAAAAATCACACTTAGACTTGAAAATAGGCCGTTAAGGGGTGAAAACCAAATCAGCCCCCAAACGACCCCGTAGGAGGCACGAACACCTCGTACGGAACCAATGTAACTTGTAGGAACTGACCGCGTAGTCCCGGGTCTCCCGGTTTGAGAGTATGTCGATAATTTGCAAAAATCACACTTAGACTTTAAAACAGGTCGTTAAGGGGTGAAAACCCAAACCAGCCCCCAAACGACCCCGTAGGAGGCACGAACACCTCGCACGTGACCAATGTAAATTGTAGGAACTGACCGCGTAGTCCCGGGTCTCCCGATTTGAGAGTATGGCGATAATTTGCAAAAATCACACTTAGACTTGAAAACAGGTCGTTAAGGGGTGAAAACCCAAACCAGCCCCCAAACAACCCCGTAGGAGGCACGAACACCTCGCACGGGACCAATGTAACTTGTAGGAACTGACCGCGTAGTCCCGGGTCTCCCGGTTTGAGAGTATGACGATAATTTGCAAAAATCACACTTAGACTTGAAAATAGGCCGTTAAGGGATGAAAACCCTAACCAGCCCCCAAACGACCCCGTAGGAGGCACGAACACCTCGCACGGGACCAATGTAACTTTTAAGAACTGACCGCATAGTCCCGGGACTCCCGGTTTGAGAGTATGACGATAATTTGCAAAAATCACACTTAGACTTGAAAATAGGCCGTTAAGGGGTGAAAACCAAATCAGCCCCCAAACGACCCCGTAGGAGGCACGAACACCTCGTACGGAACCAATGTAACTTGTAGGAACTGACCGCGTAGTCTCGGGTCTCCCGGTTTGAGAGTATGACGCTAATTTGCAAAAATCACACTTAGACTTGAAAACAGGCCGTTAAAGGGTGAAAACCCGAACCAGCAGCCAAACGACCCCGTAGGAGGCACGAACACTTCGCACGGGACCAATGTAACTTATAGGAACTGACCGCGTAGTTGTATATGCAATTTTTCTGCTTGTATATGCAATTTTTCTGCTTGGTTAAGATTTTTTTAAAAATGACTTGGTTACTAATATTGTATCTTTTTTGTTTCTTATTTTTTTTTGTAGGATGACATTCACTCGTTAGCTTTTATCCACTTGGAAGGCACGAAGAAGTCAATGCTTTACAACAGGGGGACTGTTTATTTTGTGTCGTTAATATTCAGGATTCTTCTGTGTTATGGTCGAGCAGGCATAAGTAGTTTTACGGTTTATTTTTATGGTCGTGCTGGCTGTAGTAGTTTTATTGTTGACTTTTATGGCCGTGCAGGCTTTATATGGGCAGATTTTGTGTTAGCAGGTTTTGAAATGTTAAAAAAATAGAGGAAACTCTGCCCAATTTTTTTTTGATATGGGAACTATTAACTCTTGTAATTTTTTGAAGTTATTGTCGACTTTTATGGTCATGTACGGCTTTATATTGGTATTAACTCTTGTAATTTTTTGAAGTTTCTATGCACATTAGTTTATCAACAACCTGCGATATTCATAATTTGTGAATTTTCTTGATTTTGTTTTGCAACTAATAAATATTTTTCCTACCGAATTTGGAATTTTCATATTTTCCAGATTTATTTCCTAATTATATTTTTTTTAATCAACTGAAAAATCTGGCACGGTTTTAAACCGTGCCAAAACCGTGCCAATGCATAAAAATGAGAACCCTTATAAAACAATCTGGCACGCTTTATAACCGTGCCAAAAGCGTGCCAAAAAATAAACAATTTGTCACGGTTTCAACGTGTGCCAAAAGCGTGCCAGATTTAAAATCTAGCACGGTTTAAAAGTGTGCCAAAAGCGTGTCAGAGTAAAAAACTGGCACAGTTTAAAAGTGTGCCAGTTTGGAAAATCTGGCACGGTTTTAAACCGCGCCAGAAAATCTGGTACCCCTGATTCTGGCACGATTTTGAACCGTGCCAGATTGCGTCTGGCACTGTTTTAAACCGTGCCAGTTTCCTGTTTTTGGTGTAGTGATTCTGTAATGACTTAGACTACATAATTTATGGGATATCACTTTGAGCAAGATGCTTCCACTACTAGAAAATTATCCTGAACCCTAAATACAGTTCTGGAGCCTTCTATTTCTATAATTGTAGTGGAGTTACCTCAGATTGTGTTCCCTCCTACTGATTCAACCAAGGTGAGTTAGGAAAGAACATTCTTTATTTTTCTATTACATCAACCAAGTTTATTATATTATCAATAGTGAACTCAATGTTATAATTATAGGTGTATGTGGCAACCATAACTATGCTTTCTCTGGATAGGATTTCTCTTATCCATGATACCATTATTGAGGTAATTGCAAATTTTTGAACAAAATATTTATTCTTTGCATGTTGTCTAAGAAAATATTTTATGAGTCCCTATTTCAGCCTGTAGTAATCAAGAGTGAGACCAACCATCTCCCTCAACTAAATTTTATCCATCCTTACTTCTCCTCGGTGTAACAGTCAAACCTCAAGCTTCTTTAGGTAATGCACTAGTTCAAGCTTTAGAGGATGTAATTCCTCCTCTTACTGTTGATTAATTATCTCTTCGTAAAAAAAATATATGACTTAGCTTAATTATTGTTAAGGTTCCTATGAAAATTCACATTTTGTAAGTCAAATTATAAGCTTACTAGGAGTAAACCAGTGCGATGCGCGGATTAGACGAATATGACCGTTATTTCACACGTAAATTGTTTACTTCATGTCATTTATATTCTTGCCTTTAGTAATATAAGAAACAACAACTTGATTCATTATATTATATTATAATTTCCACATAAAATATCGCGTTATAACATTTTGTTGCCTTTGATGGATTCACCATCGACAGACTTTTTGCTACCAATATGTGTACCTAAACAATATTGAGTGCTAAATCTTTTGGCCACATAATTCAAATAAATTTAGGTTCTCTTTTGTATAATATACCAACGACTGAACCAAATATTCAATATATAATCAGAACTTTACAAAAAAAGCAAGGGGAAAATACTCGTAGGTCCCTTGAAAATAAATTTTCAACATTAAAGGAATTTTAACAAATTTTAAACACTTAGGTCCACTAATTTTCTTCTTGTATAAGTCCACGCTAGTGGCATAACAAGTGGTCCTAATAGTAAATTGTCCTTAAATGTTTAAAAATTGTCAACAAGGGACCTAAGTGTAAATTGCCCAAAAAATAGTAGGATTTATTTATTTGTTGAGGATATAAAGGAATCTTATTAATTTATTACTTGTGAAAGAATAAATCAAAAGGACAAAAGTCTTCATTTAAAATAATTAATTAATAGAAAACATGAGTATATGTTTTATCTAACAATTATTGTTTTCTACGTAAATTTCATTAAACAAACTTAACAAACCTCAATATTGAACTACAACAAAACCATAAATACACATAAATTCACACTTTCTCAAATGTTTCAAATATACCATGCTATACCAATCCACTAAAATCCATTTACCAACCTAAGATTACATGTACAATTTCTATATACTTTTATATATCATCAAATGAAATTTAGAAAAATTAGTGACACTCCAAGTTCAGTGCCTTTATATTCTGCCAACAATACACGGCAAAGTCGTCACTTCTCCCCGACTCATAGTTGCGATTTTCGTATATACCAAGTGTCAAAACATCTAACAAAGAAAATTATATCCACCTTATTCATATCAATAAAATACGCCCAATACCTAACGTCATTCGTGTGTCCAAGATTGTACGCATGCCATCCTTTGTACACAATCCAAATATAAGAATGTTCCAATTTAAAACCGATTAAAACATATCTAACACTAAACAATATGAGAAAAATATAACATAATGACTATAAAATTTAATTAGTGTGATAAATAAAATTGGAGCAGAACATCATCATGAAATACCATGTCAAAAAAATGTAAAGAAAATCACCTTACTCCAACTCCGGCAATGCCCTCAATGTTCATCATCACGCTCTGTAATCAAAATTCTTCCAAACAAACTAACACAAGTATATGATCAAGGAGAAAAATAAAAGGGACCCTACAAACCAAAAACTATTAAATATGTGGAATTTTTTGAAATCATCGACAATACAAATTGAACTATTATTAAAATCAAATGTTGAAATAACAAATAGGAAAAATCTAGGATATAATTCTAAAGCATTTTATGGATTGAAAATTTTGAAATCAACGTTAATATAAATTGAACTGTTTTTAAAATCACAAAAACAAATTTGAACCATACTTGGTAGAAAATGTATCATTAAAATATATCTCTATATTCTATTTCTTTGGAAAATTAATAAATATTTAGCAGTTAACACACTTCGGGTATTAAGGAAACAATAAGTGATCACTTACCGTAGTATCTACTGAAACTTGATGATCATCACAAGCATTAAACGATATGGATAGACCGCCACTCATACATTTTAAAGTAATTGATAGTCCTTTATGGTCTTTCCACGTATAAAAGAGCCTTTCTATTTACAAAAAGAACATTTGTACAAGAATGTACATAGTGATGTGGAGAACTTGATTCTTCAAAACCACCACACCTAATTACAAAAACAAAAACCCACGTAGTTTTCCACATCTCAACATTACGATTTTTTTCAACTAAAGCTATTGTCCCATAATACAAAATAACAATTCTCTCAAAAAAATTTAATAAATCTAAAAAAATTGTAATATCATAAATCCCGTTTCAAACTCAAAAAATACCAATAAACCCGAAAAGGTTCATTTTCAAATTCATTTATAAATACATTACTATATACTTTTCATACCAATTGATATTTCATTTTTAAACACATTACTATATAAAATAATAGTTTCATAACAATATATATATTTTTTTGCTAAAAAACTCAATGTTTATATAAAAATAAATGAAAAAATAGTTTTTTTAAAAAAGCGGTCTTTTGACATATATATATATATATAAAGTTTATTTTTCTTAAAATTTTTTAACGCTTCTTAAAACAGTTTAGAATTTAGATTTTTTTATTATTAAAAAATAGTGTTTTAACCTTTTTATTTACGATAATGTTTTTAAAACATTTTCTACATAATTTTTTCCTTGTAGAAAAGCATTCATTTTTTTGACAAATAAAAACCAACAAAAAGTGATTTTATTACAAAAATGAACGCTTTTCTAGACAAAAAAATTGTGTAGAAAGTGTTTTCAAAAACGTTGTTGTAAATAAAAAGGTTAAAACACTGATTTTCATAAATAATTTATTTTAAAACTATAAACTATTTTTGAAAACGTTAAAAACTTTTTAAATAAATAAATGTTTTTTAAAATATAAATGTTAAAAAATCATTTTCTTAAAAAACTATTTATTCTATTTTTTATTATTAAACATTGATTTTTTGATTAAAAATATATGAGTGATTCTATGTGAATCGGATTCGGAGACCACCTTGAACCCGCATTGCTACGTGGCGTGTCAAAATTAGTTAATTCCCCTCGAGCAGACCCAGATCCGTAAGGAATTAACAAATCTCGACATGCAACGTAGACATTCAGTTTCAAAACTGTCTCCAAATACGGTTCACCCAGAATTATTCAAAAACATATAGGGTTATACAACTATTTTTTTTATGCCAAAGTGTGTTGAAATAAAATGGAAAAGGAAAAGAAAATGATCCACAGATAGAGGGTTTGTTAAAAAAAAAGTGGATGCCAACTCAGGTGGAAGTTTCTATGGGGTACTAAAGGAGGGTTAAAAAAATTATTCATGAAAGAAACCAAAATGTCACTCAAAATAAATTTTGGTTTATTAGAAAACTAAGAACACCACTTGCATTTTTTAGTAAGAAAATCTAATCCACAACTCACTATGTACCAAAATTCTGAGTACGTCACTCTGTGCAAATACATTGTCTTCATAGGTAATCCTTCTCTGCTGCATAATGAAGAAAGGAACATGGAGTTCTTAGTTGATTTAAGAGACCTAAGATATATTAAAGACATCTATGTTGTGATGTTAAATAAAAAACAACAATATTTTGTATTATATATAGCCAACAAGCGTGAGGATGTTTAGCTAAAAAAATATCTCTGGTGGCTAAACTACTTTGTTAATGTTTAGTTAAAAAAAACACACATGCCTCTTGAACTAGTGATATAAGGCTGTCACTGGGACAGTCTTGGGGATGAATTGGGTTTGGTCCCGAGTTCGATCCTTGATAGTGTCAAAATAATGCTTAGCCAATGGAAGCCACGAACCGCGAATGGGGATTAGTCGAGGTGTGCGTAAGCTGGCCTGGACACCTCATGGTATGTTACAAAAAAAAATATTAAAAAAAATCTCATATATTTTTACTATACTCCCTCTATAACAACGATTGTTGTTGATTGATCTAAACATCCTCTCTTATTTTATGTGTGTACCCAGAAGCACTTAACCCACATAAACCATCCTCACACACACATTTTTCCACATTGCCTACCTACATAACCCCCAGTGGCCCACTCGTTTTTACATGCCACATCAGATGGGTCTCCTCTATTCCCCACATTCCTCTTTCATCCTATAACTAAGACTTGTACCAACCATAAACGATCTCAATGACAATCCCCAAACTATCACCACGTTACGGCCTATGTTGTATCTCTAGCTTACATCCACAACAAACTCTCACCACTATCTCGTTATCCTTTCTTCCCTAAAATAACCAACACATAACCCCATCATCATGTGCTCCCGCTCCGTCCACTTTAATAAAATCCACACACCCACATAACAAACCCATATACCCACTCTTAATAAAACCCACACACCCACCCCCTCCGACCATTTACCCATGAACCTTTCGAAGATCCTACATTCCAAACTCCGACAACCACCCTTATAACTCCCAGCACCTTTGCCAATGTCTTTCTCCACCCTTTAGACAAGATCAAAGTCAAAATCCAAATCAAAGGATCTTAAAAAATCAACACCAACTCTGTGGACGACATTGTCCAAACCTTTTAACAAAAAGGAGAAGTATGACAATAGGTACTCTTCAATTCTTAAAAAAATGAGTCATAAATTATCTATATCTGTACAAATGTAGATTGTATGAACAACTGTAGAGGAATATAGATCAGTGTTTCCATAATCATTTTTACGAAATCTAATATGGATTAATGAGAATAATTTATAAAGAACATGCATATCTTGGATTTTTATGATATTTAAATTTGGGTGGTTCTTGAATGAGTTTCGTAAAGATTTGATGATGTATTTACGTTGGAAATAGTCTCTATACATGTAGTGGATGTTTGGTCATGTTGATAGAGATTTTCATAAGGTTTAATGAGGTTTTGAAATATCGAACTTGGTGAAAACCATAACTGGGTATGGTTTCTATTTGGTCGAGAGATCGATAGACCCATGAATCTCGATCGATCGACTGATCGATCGATCAACCAAAACCTTCGATCGATCGACTAAAGATGAATCGAGGCTCTTTTATACGTTGATGGTTATTCGATTTCTAACGCTCGGGGGAAACCTTAGGGATGATATTATACCTAGTTAAGGACTTAGGAAAGAACAATAGGTATATTGTTAAGTCCAATAGTGTACTTTAGAGTGAGACTTAAAGTATGGACCAAAGAGGATAAATCGATTGGGGTGCGTATCGAGAAATGCGTGGCATGGGTTATGGAAGGAGAGTAAACACTAATCCATGAAACATACCACTAGAGTAAGTTAGGCTTAGGTAATAAAATTAAAGAGGGGTTAACTAGGTCCCTTAGAGTTAGGTGGACACTCGAGAAAATGCGATAAAGAGAGAAATCAAAATGCACAGTACGGTGAGTATTAGAGAGAAATATACTACATACTAATGTAAATCTTTAGGTCGTGTGAATACCTATAAATCTTGTACTTAGGTTGGGTGAACACCTATAGTTCCTATATGATATTGGAGTCAAGGATTAGGCCGGGCCAATATTTCATTATTTCATTTACATTTGGAGTCGAGGATTAGACTGGGCCAATGTAAATGACAGGAGAATTGGATTTGATGATTAGACCGAGCCAATATTCCTTATAATATATATTGTGTGTGAAATATATACTATATAATTAATCTACTTGGGTAGAGTGGTAGATGATTATATGATGTTCATACATCTAAAAGAAAAATAATTTGGGATAATTGGAGTCGATGATTAGATTGGGCCAATATCCTTATAGTCTATATTGTGTGTGAAATATATACTATATAAATAATCTACTAGGATAAAGTAGTAGACAATTAGATAACGTGACTACATCTAAATAGTAACTTAAGTGGAGGAAGCTTAATTTGAAAAACATAATATTAGATAGTGGACATCAAATGAATAAGATTAAGTGGTCAGACTTAACTTGCAAAATCAGAAACTAACATATGTGAAATGTTACTTAGAAATTTATTAACATTATGATAAGTGTTAATGAAACTTAGTGTTGTATGGGCGGTACGAGAACTTAGACGTGTAGATGAGTTCAGACGAGTACTATAGTCTAAAAAGTTTGGTTAGTTGAAGCTAAATAGGCTAAGTATGGAACATTAGGCGTGCACTATAGATGAGAGGTGAGCAAAGTCAAGGGAGTGTGCGTGAACCTAACATGTGTAATCAATAACTGATCTTTACTGCAATAAATTACTTGCTAAATATTTTCAAAATGTTTTGAGTACTAACTCTTTCTATGTAAAAATATTTTTAAAAACCTTTTAGGTGTCCATCCATAGGGACGCAAAGCGTGACTTCATTCCAGGGATTTCGGAGCTGTAGCACAGGTGGATGTTGTAGGACATTAATTAGACGATTCTTTTATCATTTTTGATCTAGTGTAGGATTTCTATTTTCTGTACGGACATGTTGTCCCACAGTAATTTCATTATTTAGAGTTTTGTTATTAATTGGATTTTTGGCCGATGGTTTATTCGGCAAGGCTTGTTTGCCTTAGTTAATATATTCAGATTTTTAGCCCAGTTTGTAACTTATACATTATTCTGCATGTTGTTGTATGTTTAATGGAAGTTAAAATTTGGCACTAGTCTAATTTCACCTAGGTGGTTAGTAATTAATTTTTTTTCGAAAGTGATGCTAAGAATGAACCAACTGAGAAACCTATTTTAATTTGATTTAGGACTGATCACCCGGGTTTTAATTAGGCGAATCGTCACACCAAAATATTCTTCGGTACAAGCTTCTTCAATTCTTCCTTGACCTTTTTCTATTACGATCAATTTCCTTAATGAAACATTCCATGAACTCATTTTTTACCTTCTTGAAGTATCTGATTTTTGAGTAAGGAGTTATACAAACAAACCCCTCCTATAAACTAAGACATATCCTCAGCTCAGGTAAATAAAGAGCAGAAATTAGGCCAAGAAGATGATCTCCCACCTGCAATAATTGTTGTAGTAATTCATGACTACACCAACCCCTAACAACTCATCGATAAAATTCTCAGAGTAAGAGTGGAAATTATATCCTCTATTTGACTGGATTTTCAAGTGAAAGTGTCATAAGTATGTCCTGGATAAGTGGTAAACCAAGGATAATGATTTCGATTGGGTAATAATATTTGTCGATGATGATCTAGTCAGCATTAATCTTCCCACAAATATTTTATCATCCTTACTATCCGAATGATGAAATTTGGTGTCAAGAGAATACTAATTAACCAAAGGAAATCTTCAGAGATCATGTGCCTTAGTTTGTTTCTCAGGATAGGATCTTGTACATGAAGGTAGGACCGTTAATTAGTTTTAATGGATATGTGGAGGCACCATTAGGGCAGATCAAGCTTCCTGTCAAATTTGTCCCTATCAATAATTAGATAGAGTTTCACGTCATCTAGTTAAAGTTTCCTTATAACACTATCCTTGGCAGGGGTTGGCTTTGCACTATGAGTATTGTACCTTCTTCCCTTCATCAAAAGATCAAATTTTTAAGCGACCATGGAGTTATTTTGATCAACAGAGATCAGGTTGAAATTCGTAGTTGAACTCATCACCATTCTTATAAATTCATCCAAACCAGATAAATTTTTCTGATCGGATCAATAAGAAACTCATTCACTTTGTCAAAACAACCGTCGGTGTCTGCAGTTAGCAAGCTTATGATTTTTTGGGTATAGATCCAAAAGTCACTTATGATCGATTACATGTAGATCTAACTTATCTATCGATCAAGCAGAAGTGAGGAAATTAGAGCGAAGAAAGTAAGATTTGTAAAAAGCGAAGTCGGGAATCGACTCTAGGATGGCTCCATAAGAGAAGTCCAACTTCTAAACTATACTTCCAATACTGTTGTGGTAAGAACAAAAGAGTGGAAAGTGGAGGTTTTGCATCAATTTCACCTATGTAAACAAGCATTATAAAAAATAGTTTTCCACTACCTCAAATTGAACAACTCGTGGACTCAACATATGAGTTTCATGGATGCCTAATTCGGATGACATCAGATACCGTTTCTCGACCCAAATCAGGTGGAGACTTTGTTCATTAGAACCTTGGGACTTTATTATTATAAGCTAATGACCTAGGATCTGAAGAACGCTGGAGAAACCTATTAATGTCTCATCACCAAGATGTTCGAGAAATGGATTGGGAAAGTATAGAGGTCTACATCGATGATTTTTTTATCAAAGCAATTAGGCAGCCAACCAAATCAAGGACCTGAAAAGAACTTCAAGACTTATAGGATATCAGAAAGCCGACCACCATTAGATGTATTGAGATTTTATTCTTAAAACCATGTATGACATTTTTTAAGTAAAGGTATGTGAGTTAAGTTTGAAATAAGAATTATGGTTACAAGGATGCCTTATATTTGGTTTAACTATATTGTAGACATATTAGTCAATAGAGCTCACTAAGAATTTCGGTGAGTCAAGTTCATCATGATCATATGGAGATCGAATTTTTAATTATAGCACAATTAAAAATTTTACAACCTAGATAGGGAGTTGACATCTTATTAGAACGGTAATGGTTGTTACATTCAAGGAATGTATTGAATAAGTCCAGCCTTGATATTTGATTCTAACGACTGTCTTGATTTGACTCAGGTAAACTAACCACATTTTCTAATTATCCAGATATTCTTAATCCTGATAATTATGAGGATTTTTATGCTCGCGCTAATGTCACATTAATTGTTATGGTGCGATTTGATATTATATCAGGTCAAAATATCCAAGAAAATTGGATGACAGTTATTTGAGTAAGTCTGATATGGTAATTCGGAAGAATCTGCGTGTCCAGGGGATACTTTGATTGTGATACTCCTTTGATAGACTTTTATATTTTGTTTCCACTAATTAAAACCCAACCATTGGATTATCTTCTAGTCATGGCGGAGTAAAATATAATCCAAGTAAAATAATTATGAAAAGTACATTTGATGTTGGTTAAAATTGATTAGGGGAAAATTGATTTGACCAAGTAGGTATCGGACAATTAATGTGGGGAATCAAATTATGTACCATAGTCAACTTTGCAAATAAGACCTTTTGTACATAATTTATTTTAGAGATAATTAAATTAGATTGAAGTCATCATTACTTAGTGGAGTTATTAGTGATTAAATAAATAAAGATATAAATCACGGGGTTACAATTTCAAATTTCTACATATTTATTTAGAAACCAATTCAATGAAATATTTTGTGTCCTTAGTATAGTCTAATAGAAAAGTTATAAGCCCCAAACTCTATGAAAGTCCAGTTTGACTAAAACCCTTAGTTCACACCTATATATATTGGTGTAATCTAGGGTTTTAGTTGAATGATCCATTATGGAATGTTAGAGAGGGAGAAAAAAATCACCATTCATATTTTTGTGAACGGGTGAGGGGAGAGAAGGTCAATTCTCTCATATTTCACTAAGGTGTTATCTCCAACAGTTCCCATATACAAGACTTACTTTGGGTGAATTATATTCTAGAAGATTCAAGGTGTTCGGAGAATTCTTACGATATTTTTGAAACCTTGGAGGGAAGCAACGATTTCATCTTCTTCAACCTTTGTCTCCACGTACGAATCATAACATGATTTTCTATGGTATTGTATTCTTAAGGTCACAGGTTTAATCTTTAAACCTAGTTCTTGATTTATTTTTAATGCATGATTAATATATAATCTTAGGTTTGGAAGTTTTTTAACATTTTAATTGTCAATCCAAAGTTTTTTCCCAAATAATTGGTATCAGAGACCCGATTAAGATTAATAATGTTTTGGAAAGGTCCATGTTGCCCACCGTAAAACCCTAGTTTTTGCATGTTTTATTATTATACAATATTATTTATGGTATTGTAATGGCACAATTTTGAGATATTCTATGTTTAAATCTCTTCCATCGTGGTCATATATATTTATTTCGTGTGATCGGATCCTACGTTTGTTTATCCATAGTTATTTTTCGCTCCTAGATTCGATATGGTAGCAATAATTAGGTTTTGTAATTATTTCTCTATCAATGTATCTAGAGGTTTCGGAATATAATTATAATATTTATTTATAGTTAGAATGATGTATTTACATTGGTTTGGCGATCCACAAAGTTTCATGAAGTTTCATGAAATTTTGGGGATGTTATGGTCAGTTTTACATGTAATTCCCGTAAGGAAGATGAAGTTGTTAGGTAATGGGGTTGGATCGATCAGAAATACAGGTCGGATCAATCCATGGGAGGATTAAATCAATTTGATGGACAGGACGGATCGATCAGATGGAGGCAAAATGTGTCAATAAGGTTTGGTTCTTACTGTTTCGGGTTGGTTTTCAACATGATTCTTCTTCTTTAATCTTCCAACACAAGAGATGATCAATTCCAAAGGTTTACTACATGAAGAATTCCAAGATTCAAAGATGTTTACTTTGAGATGTATTCTTTTTAAGTAATGATCCTACTTCAAGTGGGTTTATTATTCTTCAGGACATCTACATGTAGAAGGATTCTTGGCAATGATGGATAGGGGAATTGTTGTCTTTATATTTCCATTTGCATTTATTTAGTTATTTGCGAGTTGTTTTTTCTTTATTATGTTGCATAATCTGGCATTCTAATTGGTTAATTAGGAACATCTGTTTCTGGACAACATAAATTTAGCTTTAAGACTGGCCTAAACCATGTTTTCTCTAGAAAATCCATTCTTATTTATTCTTTTCTAAATTGAATTGAATCCGGGTAATTAATTTTAAGGTATAAATTAAATTATGAATTTCATATTTTATTTTAACATTAAAATATTTTTTTTGAAAAATTAAAATAATGAGATCGACTAATTTAATTCGTACACGTAGGTTGTAAATTAGCAAGGATTTAATTGGGGCATTTAGAATTGAATCAATTATTTTTCAAAATCCTCAAGTTCAAACTAACTAAGTGGGAGAGGGGAATTTATCATCATTTTATGAATCAGATGTTATTAATTGGTCGCATCAGTTAAGCTCCCCTCAAATCGAATTAATTAGGACATTAGATATTCATTAAAACTTTTAAGTGATAAATCCTAGAGTTAGAATATTAGTGAGTTTGATCCCCCCACGAAAAAGTTCTTCACAAGCAAGTTCTATTTCGAGGAATGAATCGATGGTATACACTTAGAAATAATTAATAATATCCTCCCCCACAGAGTCATTGTCATTAATAGGGGGATCGAAAGGCGCTTGCTATACATGATATTGAATAGAGGGTTCCTAAACAGTTCGATAACATAGTGAAAGATGAAAACCAGACTAGTTCAAGATAGGTTGATTTAAGCTCCTAACAGGAAATCTCACCTCATAAGGGAATTGGGATGTTAGCCATATTAGTTTTTGAAATTGGCGATTGAGGGACGTCACTTTAAAATTTAATCGAATTAAGTCTCGCACTTAATTGGAAATTAAAATTTTCAATTTAATGATTCTAAAATTTCAAAAAAGAGTTTAGCTTTTTCCTGTTGATTTTAGGCTTAGAGTTTCAATTAGAATAAGTTGTAAGGACGAAAAATATAATTGGACATTGTTCATCCTTAAGGGAACAATAAATCATTTTAACTAATAATTCACATTAATATTTTCAAAATTGTGATGTAATAAACTCCTCGCATCAATTAAGCTACCCCTAGATGGTTTTAATCACAGAATCACAGTATTTTAAAATATATGGTAATTCTATTAAGTTAAGTGTTACATGTGTTCAGCCCCCACCCAACCCCCACTGAGAAGTCTATGTTTACATGTTTAATTTTAAAGAATTGATAAATTAAAATTTGTTAACCCTTATGTTTGTTGATGACACACATGTAAGAATCATGTTATTGAAATGATCTCCTTCATTGATTGAAGAATCATGTTATTGAAATGATCTCCTTCATTGATTGAACAAATGATTCTTTGGAATAGGTTTAGTGGGGAAATCTAGTACAATTTCATAATTTGGGAGTGACTATCATTGGTATCCAAGCGTTGGTGTTAGTTGATTGGGAGGAACTTTAATTCTTTCCTAAAATCGAAGTAGGAGGTTAAGGTTAAGTCTTATTTACAATGGTTTGGGTTTAAAATTTTAATATTCCTCGGTAGTAGTGAAAAAGACAAAAGACATGTATTCTCATGTAATACCCCGTATTTTCTGTGATATTTATTTTTGGGATTAATTGTATTAAATGTGTATTAATTGAAAATTAATCCGGATAAAATATTAACGTGATGTGAGTTAGTATTTGTTTATAATGTGTATATATGGAAATATATGAATATTGGAAATATTGAAATTGTCGCAAAATTGAAATACGGTAATTTGGGAAACTTTGTTGGGACGCGCGTGACAGTCGCGTCAGGAATATAATTATTTGAATTAAAAAGTGAATTTTATTTTTATCACCCGTATGGTCATTTTGAGTGCGCCAACGCGTTCGGAAGGGTCGAAAAAGTCAGAAAACACTAGCCGGGGGTTAAGTTTGGGTCCCGAGGCATTATTGGGCCATACCGGTAACTTATAGGGGCATTTTGGTAATTTCGGAAATCTGGGAATTAAAACCCACGAAAATTAGAAACAAAAATCTGACTTATTCTTTATCCACTAAACCCACTAACTACACTAAGGGACTTAATTGGCTACGAGAGAAGTTAAGATATAGTCCCAACTTGCCAAAAATCCACCACACCTCCATTATCATCATCCTTAGAGAAACTTGTAGAGAGAGAGAGAGAGAAGAGAATTCTGCAGAAAGAGAGAGGGAGAACAACTCAGCCTTCAAGATTCAACATCAAATTAATAGAAAGATTAAGGCAAGTTGTTTAATTACAATTGATTCAATTCCATGCTTTTCCATGTTTAGGAATAATCGAATTTATCTTGGAAGATGATATAGACCCATGAATTGGAAGTTTAAAACTATGAACTATGTTAGGGACTGCATGTAGAAACATTCTGGACAAATTATGAACTCAGAATTATGACCCTTGATGATTTAAAAACGAATTTTAGAAGAAGTTTATTAATGTTCTTGAAAGAAATAGAAATCCGGAATTCTTGATGAAGATTGATCCATATATAGTCCTTGGTTGATGAATTATTGGTTTTAGAACATTAATAATGTTTTAGGATGGTTGTATGATGATACCATAACCTTACATTAGAGTTTCATGCATTAAAAGTATGTTTTGGGATGATTTGAAAACTGCAAAACGAAGCAGTCTGTAACCATACCTAGTGCGTTCGATCGATCGATGTTCTTCAGTCGATCGATCGACCACCATCGATCGATCGAAGGTAAAGGTCGATCGATCGACCTTCCCAGAATGAGTAAAGTTTTTCCCTATTTAAATTTTAATGGTGGTAACCCTTGGAAAATATTATTGGAGACCTTATGAATACCTTAAACTTAAAGAAGACCAGTAGGCATGATTATGAAACTTGGACCGTAATTAGAATTCAATTTGAGGAATTATTCTAATTTAATGAACTTCGATAAGTGAGATAACATTTGGGTTAAAAGTGTAAATTTGAATAATTTGATGAAATGAGGTTTGGGGCAGAAGTAAAGACCTTAGGAATAAAGATGTTATATGTGGGAATGATAGGAACTTAATACTCTATTTGAGATAGGCTTTAAGTATAAGAAACTACGACGTGAGACGTGTCGACAGTTTAACTTTTATATTATCGGGAGACGTAAAATATACAAATTTGGAATAATGGTATAAGGATGTAGAGTATACCTTTATTAATATTGAATTATCTAAGATGTGTGAATGCTTAGTATATGATTTTTATATGTATGACATACCTACCATACTTGCTATCACGGGAGGCTACGTTCGCTTAGGGCCTTCTTATCCTTGTGTTGCCCGGATTTAGATTGGTACCTCGAGGACATAGTTCAAGAGAAGGACTTATTTGTGAGTTAATAAGCCAGCTGACTATGGAGCGTAGGTATGTACGTGACCATGGATATGTTGAATTATGTTCGCCTCCATTTATGTGTGTGGTGTTTATTCCAACAATTCCTGAGAGATTCGGAATTTGTAATCCTTATGTACGTGATGTACCGGGATGGATAGCAGAGTATGTGTGCACCGCAGCTTAGCCTCGGGGTGCTTGTATTGTATATTTATGATGTGAAAATATACGGTTAAATGAAAAGGAATTTACTATGTTAAATTGTGAGTATAGTTATGGTAATGTTATGAAAAGATAAAAGGGGACTTATATCAAAAATGGTTTTGTTAATAATTGGGAATCCGAGAATTAAAGTAGAACTCTCTATTTAATTGTTAAGGTTGGAAATTAAACGTGAACCGAGTATAAGTGTTAGAAACTCTTTGGAATTAGATAGTTATGAGAAAACACATGAATGGGTACAGGAACGTTAAGAGTGCACAGTTAGACGAGAGGTGAGTATTTCATGTGAGAGCACGTCCTAACATGTATCTTGCATTCATTGTTTTAATTATTATTAAAGCACCTGCTGTTTTTAAAATACTCTCCACATTCGGGCTCTGACCCGTTTCCTTTCAAATCTATCTTTTTGTAAAAACCATTTTAGGTGCCCAGCCACAAGGACATCATGCTTAGGATCCGTATTCAGGTGACGAGCTGTAGCTGTTTATGGAAGTTACAGGACTTTGCTTGTAGACGCTTCATCTATCTTGACTCTATACTTAGCATTTATCAGTTATAGGGCATGTCGCCCACTTCTTTTAGAGACATTTCATTTATTCCAGTTATTCAGACTTTGGTTTGTAATTATTCAGGTTACACTGTTTTATTTATTTCAGTTGGTGGGATTTTATTGTGAGGAGTTTCCCTCCGGACTTATTACTCTTTGTTGGTTATTTCATTACTTCATTATGGTGAATGAATTATGTTGTTCTTCCATTATTCTTTTACTGTATGATAATCAGACTTAACTTAAAATTTGGCAACTTACTTTTTAAATACTATGTAGTTAATAATTATTAAAATGTTTTCGACAGTGATGCTATTAACTGAACCAACTTGGCATTTTGTATTGATTTAATAAAGGAGTAGCTACCCGATATTTAATTAGTCGGGGTGTCACAGGTGGTATCAGAGCATCAGGTTCTAGTGTCCTTAGGATCTGAACGGCTTATTATGTTTCCGCTGAGCTTTCTTTGATGTAGAGCCCTATATTTTAGGACTGTTGTATTCTTTTGTTTATGCTATGTTCTTCAGCTATTTTGAGTTTATAACTGCGAACTTATAAACTTCATTATTATTTCAGATGCCTCCACGACGTGCACAATGGGTTCCCAGGAATGCAACGCCAGAACCACAGCCCGTACCAGTTCAGGGCACGATGAACGCCGCTGAGGTTGCAGCCATAGTAGCCCAAGCGGTAAATGCTGTATTAGCCGTAGTTCAGCAGGCACCACCTCAGGCGCCAGTTGCCGCGCCAGTTCATCCATATGCATTCCCGTCTGCTTGGGAACGTGTACGTGATGCTTTTCAGAAAACACACCCATCGGAGTTTGCTGGTAGCTCCGATGTTGTTGTTTCGAGTCAATGGAGAAAGGATATTCAGAGGCACTTGCGGATGTATGAGTGCACTGACGTTCAGAGGCAGGTACTAACTACTTTTAAGCTAGTGGGATCTGCACTACAGTAGTGGGAGTCTATTACCACCGCAGAGGAGAGAGATACTCTCACGATTCAGGAGTTCTGGATGCGGTTCGATCGCAAGTACTTTCCGTCTGCTGTTCACACGGAAATGAGGAGGAAGTTGATGAACCTTCGACAGGAGGGTAAGACTGTGGCCGAGTATGAGGCCGAATTCACCAATTTGCTGAATATTGTCCCAGATGAGATACCGACGGAAGAGAAGAAGATTCAGAAATTTATAGATGGATTGACTTGGAGGATCCATCAGCATTTATTGGGGAACCTCTCGTTGGCCACTTATTCTGACGTGGTTAATGCTGCATTGCTCCATTGCCAGGACCACCGCTTTCACTTGACAGAGGGGAATCGATCAGGAGAGTCCAACCATCAGGGCAGGACAGGGGGAAATGGTGCCAGCGGGGCACAGTTAGCTCAGGGTCAGTATAGACAGAGTGATCAGGGTTCCCAGCAGGGGGATCATAAGAGGTTCCGATCAGGGGGTTTCAGGAACGATAAGGGAGGATTCCGAAATGGCCAGCAGGGTCATAACGGCCATCAGGGCCAGCAGGGTCAAAATGGTCAACATCAGTAGTTTCACCAGGGCCAGCAAGGCCAGGGCAGAAATGGTAATGGCCACCAGGGCCGAGGGCAGCAGGGACAGCGAGGGGGTAACTTCTCGGGGAAGTGTTTCATTTGTGGTAAGATTGGCCACAAACGTCAGGATTGTCCTGATAAGGGCAGGGCCCCGCAGCAGCAGCAGGGTGCTCGACATGAGCCACAGAGGCCACTTTTTCTGCCAGCCCTTCCAGCTCCATCCCAGGTGCCAGCTCTTCCAGCCATTCCAGCAGTTCCTGTGCAGCAGGGGCAGTTACAGTATGGACGTGTCTATAACGTCCACCAGGCAACAGCTCCGCAGGCACCACCCGCGATTGAGGGTACGTTTCCTATCCATGGTACTATGGGTCGGGTTTTGTTTGATACGGGGGCAATGCATTGTTTTATAGCTACTCATTTTATTTATTCCAGTTATTCAGACTTTGGTTTGTAATTATTCAGGTTACACTGTTTTATTTATTTCAGTTGGTGGGATTTTATTGTGAGGAGTTTCCCTCCGGACTTATTACTCTTTGTTGGTTATTTCATTACTTCATTATGGTGAATGGATTATGTTGTTCTTCCATTATTCTTTTACTTCATGATAATCAGACTTAACTTAAAATTTGGCAACTTACTTTTTAAATACTAGGTGGTTAATAATTATTAAAATGTTTTCGAGAGTGATGATAATAACTGAACCAACTTGGCATTTTATATTGATTTAATAAAGGAGTGGCTACCCGGTATTTAATTAGTCGGGGTGTCACATCTCACTACAAGTAGTTAGAACGTTTATAGCGACGATGTCCGACTTTTCATTTCTCTATGGGTAAAATGACATGGTACTGGTTTATCTCTTAAAAGGGAAAGCATGACTTATGGTCTGACCTATGGAAACCTGGTGTGTGGACTCACGAACCACAAATCAGGATTACAATTCGTTACAAAAATTTCGGGTAATCGGACTATTTCTAAAAAGAGAGATGTTCCTAGTTATGGGAAATTAGAATAGGACAACAATATTAATGGAGGAATATTAAAATGAATTTTGGTGTAGACATAAAGTTAACATAGGTAAACTAATTAATGTACATGGATTTAAGAATAGTTGGTTTTAATTTTGAATATTGGTTTTTAATAAATATTCATTTGATTTTATATAATTACCTTTTCAAAATTGGAATGTCTTTTATCAATTCTAGTACATAGGAAAATAATTTATACATTATAAGGCCTCTCTAACTAATATAGATAAATACCGATATTGAATAATTTTATGGATAAGATCATTACAGAGATAGTTTCCTTCTAGAACCAAACATAGTTTCGTCACTCTGGCTTAGGTTATTTAATTCTAAAAGGAATTTTAAGGATGGTCTTAAACAGATAATTGAGTTCATTAGAAGTGAAGTCACTGATGGTCTTGAATTATATTTAAAAGGTAAAATGAACAATGGGCCCCTTATATCCAAGAGGCAAAAATGTATTGGAAATGGTTCATTTTGATTAGTTCGGTTTGGTAACTATCCGATTAAGATGTGATTTTGAGTACTTCATTGATTTCATTGATGGTCACTCGAGGTATGGATATGTTTACCTTGTGCACCACAAGTCCGAAGCCTTTGATTATGTTAATAAGACGAAGGTGGAGAATAGGTATGGTAGATAAATCCAAGATTTGTAATCTGATGGTAAGGGTGTTTTCCTTTTAGGAAAGTTAAGGAATCATTATCAAAGGTGGGGATCGTATCCCAATTATCTACATCAGGTATTCCATGTCGTAATGGTATAAATGATAAGGAAATAATAATGCTCTTTTAATTTCATTTCTTCTTAATATTTATCTTCAACTCCCATTGAACTTTGGAGGGGGAGAAATCTCATTCTTGGTCATGTTTATATCCAGGGGTTCCCACACTCTTTCTACGGAAGGAGCCAATGAAGTTGAAATAAGGACAGAGGTACGTCTTTTTGGTTGTTATCCCAAAGGTTATAAAGTTAGTTTATATCATATTCCTAAGAATAAGAAGTTTATTGATTGTATTAATGCTCAATTATTAAAAGAGAACTATGTAATAAACCATGACCCTAAGTGTAAGATAGTCATACAAGATTAGATGGAACATCATATCCCCAATGTTGTTAGACCACCCATATAAGATGAAATACAACCAGATATTAATAATGCACTGTCTAATGGTAGTGAGATTATAATGGATGATCCGAATACATGTGTCACTTATACTGGAAAGCTAGTGGAGCTATATTTTAGTGGGAACATTAAGAGTGATCCTAAAAGGTTAGTGTTTTGGGTGATCATTTCGATTGGAACCCAAGAAAACACAAATCGGGTCTTTAAAACTACAACGAGGCATTCCAAGATAAGGAATTTTGACTTATGACTATAGATACCAAAAAGATTTCAATGTATTCAAATAATTTTTGGGGACTTATAGCTTGTTGATATGATAAAACCCATAAGTGACAAGTAGAACTACATGAAGTTATAAGATACATGGATGTGAAGGTGCAGTCCTTGAAGGAAAGGCTTGTAAAAGGGTTTACTCAGAAAAAAAAAGATTGACTATGAGAAAACCTTCTTATAATATTTATATTAAAGTCTATCAGGATTCTTTTAATGTCAAGTCTGCATTGTTAAATGATTATCTTAACACGTAGATAGTTAAAGGTCAAGAAAGAAAATTGATGTAATCTTGTGACATCAATTTATGGATTTAATCTAACATCGTGGTCTTGGGTTATTCTATTTGATCATGTAATCAATTTTCGATAAACGTTGTGGCATTTCTAAGTACAATTTGTGAATAGTATTTTCCTATTTGGGAATGAGGTGGGAGTATTATCTTCAATAAGAGTGTGGTTGTCTAGGTGTTTCAATATTTAGAAATTAAGAAAAGTCGATCATATCCTTATGAATATGATTTTTATAGATTGGACATAAATGATATTGGGCTTATCCCAAGTCAGTTATATCTATATCTTATTCACAAGTCCACCATCAGGATTTTATGCAATAAGTTTATTTTAACATAACGAATCATTTTCTCTGGGGATCAATGTTTTAGAACACTTGATTAGATATAAGTAACGAGGAATATACCTAATGCATAGGAGGTGGGTTACCTAAGGAATGCTATATACTATGTTCAAAGACCAAAATTTGTTATGACTTGGGCATGGCCAATAGATTTCTGGCTGATAGTCTGGTACCTTTTAGTCATAAAGACTACATTTCAAGTCAGATAACGATTCAAAGTTTTTTAACCTTGGATTATGAGTTTATCCAAAGAGGTTAAGGTATAAGTTGGAGGAGTTTGAAGAAATATTTTATTGCTAACTCCACCCGGGAGGCCGAAGTTGTGTCTTTTCAGAGTTATATAAAGAGGTTATATAGCACGAGTACTTCCTAAGTATCTCGGATGAGGTTCCTTCATGTGCAATTATCTATTCCACTTATAATGTTTATGTAGGTAAGACTGCACGTAACCCATAAAATGGTTAAGCGCATTGAGTGTAGGTCCCCCTTAGTTAAGATACTGAAACTTTTATGATCAAGATTGTATCCAATAACCCTATTATTGCTTCTACCAATACACTATAAACTGCCATGTAAATGGGTGTGGAGTTAGATACATGGTGATCAGACTAAGTGGGATATTATTAGGGTTTCATTCGTAAAACCATATATGAAGTTTAATTTTAAGTAAAGGTGTGTCAATTCATTTAAAATAAGAATAATGATTATGAGGATGCCTTATATTTGGTTTAAATACAGTGTAGACATGTCAGTCAATAGATTTAAGTAGGAATTCTTGTGAGTCAGGTTCAGCTATATCATAAGGATATCAGAATCTTGGTTTTAGCACTATTGAAACTTTCACAACCTAAATATGGAGTTGACATCCTATTGAAACTATAGCAAGAAATCTGAGTGTTTTATATAAAACTACGAGGACATAAGTAATGGTTTGGGAATGTATATGATAGTTTAATGGAGGATTATGATCTGTAATATATAGTCTAAGGTATGTCTTAATTAGACTCATGCAATGTCATACCATTTGCAAAGGGTTAATAGGTTCTTAATCCCCAAAATTAAGAGTATTGGGATGCTTGCACAAATGTCACTTTCATTGCTATGGGTGAGATCTGATATTATATCGGGTTAAAAGATCACTACACATTGGGTTGCAATTGTGTTAGTAAGTATAAGATCATAATTTTGAGGAATCCATGTCCATGGATGTCGTGGATTGTAATACCCTTGATAGACTGATATGTTTTGTTTTCACCAAGTAAAATCCAACCAGTGGATTATTTATGAACTTGGTGGAGAGGAAAATATGTTAATTCTAACACTCTACAATATCCTCAAACCATAACCCGACTCTTTACCACTAGATCTGCTAATCGCCATGACGACTAATCCATAAGATCCCAAAGACTAAGGAAATTGGATACTATGAGAAAGTTATGTGGGAGAACGCACAACCACACATGCACATAACTCTGCATAATAAAAACATCTTTTAAATACGATCGCCCTCACTTGCCGAGCTGCAATGACCGCACCAAGTCCATTCGCACTCATACTGAGCCAAGTCCCGTTGTGATCGAACTGTCAATATGGAACAATAGCAGACCACCAAATTCAAAAGAACACTGTCCTAGACCATTAGAACTAAAAGAACATAATCTTTGACTACCGGGACTAAAAGAACACAATGAATCAGAATGAATAAGCGAATGTTTAGATGGAATACCATTCGCATGAAATGGGCTATGGTTTACAAAAGGAAAATCCATACCATACGCCTTAAGTCTATGACCCCTCCCAAGATTTTTACTCATATCTTTCTCTAGCCATACATCCCGGTGTTATTCAACAACCGTGATGAATTGGGTCATGAACAAATCCTTGCAAAAAAATGAAATACACGAACTATTTTTCTTTTAGAAGTCAAATGCTGGACTTCTCTCCTTAGGAATAAGGCTTCCTCCATTCATCCTTGGTAAACATGAGCCATACTGATTGATGAAGGCCGATCGCCATTGTTAACGCCGACCTTATACATCTTTCTAGTCAACGTGATGTTGTGACCAACCTAACACACCTAGGTTATCATCTACTTTATCGTACATTGACTGTATCCAAAATGTCTTCCTTAAGTAGTACCCAACTAGATGAAACACTTCATCTTATTAGATCCTCAAATGACACAAGGTCATCACTGAGCTTATCTCCAAATTTGACCTAAACTAAACTTACATGATGACCACAATGGTCACCATTAGAACTATACGGATAACAAGTACTACAAGGGTGTACTCTTGCTAATCTGTTCGAGTCTATAAAGACATGACAATAACTAATCATTCCCTTACTAGGGATATTCTTATTCCGTCGATGATTAGGCTTAAATTTTTCCAAATTTATCTCCTTAATTTATGGACTTTTATCATTTCGAGTGATGTAAAGTGAGTTGATTTATCTCATTTCCTTGCTAATGAAAATTTCTAACAAGTACATCTACTTTCGTGTATTTCTCATGAGTTTTGTAGGTATTTAAAGTATTGAGAAAGAAAGAAATTGGAAAAGCATCGAAAGAAATAAAAGAATGAGAGTCAGAAGGGAAGTTTTGTAACTTTGCAACCATAGTATGGCGATGGATCCAATTGGAAATTTAAAGATATTTTTATCACAAGAACACTGGAAGAAACGACACTTCAATCCGAGCTACAGTGGAAAAGTTATGAGCATTTGAAGATAAGAAAAGTTTGGAAGAAGATCCATGCATGAATTTCATAGGTGATCCGAACCTTTTACTCAAAAAGGATCCGGATCGGATGCAAAGCAAGAGTTATGAATAAATTTTAGGGGAGGTCTAGAACTTTTATTCAAAAAGGATATGTATCAGGACTTCCCTTGCAAAGATCTCTGATTCAAAAAATGGAGCGATCCGGACCGCCCAGCCCAAGGATCCGGAACTTTTGGGATTTTCTTAGATTTTCTTTTCTTTTTCTCAGAGTTTAAAGTGAGTCAATCTCTTGAAAATTTCAGATCTATTTATTCTAGGTTGTTACATAATAATAGGGGGTCACCGTTTTAGTTTTCTAATTAGGAGTAGAGGGTTTTGGTAGCCCAAAACCCTAGTTTTAACAAGAAGAGAAATTGCTATAAGGATTGCATTTTTTTTTTAATTTTCCTCAATACAAGTACTATTCTTCCTTTAATTCTTCATTGGTTCTTTATATTTGTTATTTGTTTGATTCAGCACATTTCCCTTTCTCACTTTCCATTAGATATTAGTTTTTTTTCTCAAAATTTGTGTTTTTCTTTAATTCAATCATGTCCGGCTAAGTTTCTAAGGGTTGGGATGCATGAATCGAACCCGATGTCATTTACATATGTATAAAATTAAGTTTTGAATTAAATAACTGGTCGAATCGTGTTGTGTGGTGATCACAACCGTTGTAGGACTTTTGATCCCGTTTGCCTTAGGTAACTGAGATGCTTACGAATGCAATGCACGTGTGGCAATCTCGACACCGCTTTATTCTTGATTTTGATTATATATGATGCGGCCTTGAACCTCATATATATAATGATTGAGATTTATAAAGACTGGGTTTAATCATTTATTTCAATTCAAAAATTTGTTTTAACATTGGTAAATGCACTAGGGTTGGAGGATTGTATCCTGACCTATTCTTCACATTTAAGAGTACAGCATCATAGTTAGTTTAATTGCACTTCTTTAGTACTTAGCATACTTAGTAGTTGAAGTTTAATTTAACTTTAGTTTGTAGTTATCCTCCCTTTCAAAGAACCTTTTTAATTCCTTTTTAGGGTCAAGTTAGGATTCTCTGTCTTGCCAACGTCATCACGTCTTTACATCATATTTCCCTGAGGATCGATACCCCATCTTACGGGGATTATTAGTATTGATACCCCATCTTACTAGAACACATTTTTGGTTGCGTCAAGTTTTTGGTGCTGTTGCCGGGGAATTAGATAGACTTAGGTTAGATTGAGTCAATCTAAAGCTTTGACAAAAAAAATTAAATACATACTTATCAAAAAAGAAATTATCTCTCAAAATCCTGTTCATGCAAAATCCTGAACAACCTCCTCAAAATACTCCAACCAGAATTCAAGAAATCCAATCATTGAGTATAATCCTAACAACCCCCACACCCCCCGTGTACCACAATTATGGGTTCCACCTCATAGACCTCCAAATTCACTATCGAATTAAACTTCGAGTGAACCATCTGGTTACACTTCAAGTTACGCGCATAGAGCACCGAGTGAGGATACTGAGTCGTTAAGAGAGAGAGAGCAATGTCATACGTCTCTAGTTTCGCTACTGGGGAGGGAAATCCACCATATCGTCCCATGAAAGAACTCTTTTTTCCTGAGCAAACTGTCACCCCTGGTTGCATTTTACTCCCGTATAATGCCGGTCAGTTCCACTTTCGCAATGGTATGATATAAATTATCCTTACTTTCCACGGCATGGATTTGGAGAAACCATACTTTCACATACGAGAGTTCGAAGATGCGTGCGAGACATTTAGTGATCAATCTTGCATGCAAGATGTCGTTCACCTGAATATTTTCCCTTTTCCTTAAAGGATGAAGCTAAGACCTGGCTATGGTCTCTACCCTCGAACTCCATTATTTCTTAGAAGGATATGCGATTGAATTTTTTCTTAAAGTTCTATCCACAACACAAAACCAACTCTGTCAAGACTCAAATTCAAGATTTCCGACAACAAGATAATGAGTCTTTAGATAAGTGTTGGGAATGATTTCAAGAATTAGTTAGTTATTTCCCCCATCATGGATTCGAAAAACATCACCTAATCTCTTTCTTCCACCACGGGTTAACAGTAGCGTCTAAATAACTTGTGCAAACCATGTGCAAAAGACCATTCTGGGAATTAGATGATAGTGATGCTTAGGCCCATCTTAAGTATGTCATCGAGACTACTCAAGTATGGGACATATTTGATCCTAATGGCCAAACCCAACCTAGACATGTATCTACCACTCCGACTGCATTCGGTTTATACCAACTAGGTAGTAATACTTTACTAGACCGTCGATTTGATCAATTTGAGAGAGGTATGAAGGATCTACTATAAGTCCGATTGAGAGACATTTTCGGATCCAACCATGCTGTAAAAGAAAAGGTGTGTGCTATCTGTGAGGCAGGCCATTCCACAAAGGCATGCCTGACGATTCCCGCCTACAAGGATATGCATATCGAGAAAGTGGAAGCAATAGGAGGGTTTAAGGGAAGCTTTAATGACCCCCATGGGAATTCATACGACCCTTCCTGGAGGAACCATCTTAGTTTTATCTACGGGAAACAACACGCTACGATAAATCCTACTTCACATGTTGACCTACCTCCACCCCCTCCTCAATTTCAACAAACACCACCTATGCAGCCATAAATGCAAGCACCACCTCCAGTCCCATACTTTACCCCACAACGGAGATCTCTTGAGGATAATTTAAACCAATTCATCCTATCTCAAAACGCATCTAATGATAAGTTTGAGCACATGTTCACTGAGATGAACACGAGTATCTCTAGGTTACAAACATCCTTAAGTGTCCAAGAGATGGGTAAATTTCTGACCCAAGGCCAAAGAATGCCCCAAGGTCAATCTAGTGCTAGCTCTACATCCAATGAAAATCAAGATCAATGTAGTGAAATTACCACTCTACGTAGTGGAAGGGTTATTGAATTGTCCCCTCATCCACACGATGAGAAAAGTGAAAAGGAGATTTTTCCCGACACAAAAGAGGCCGAAGATGTCCCCTTAGAAAAGAGTGGTAATGAAAACATAGGCGGGACAAAAGTGGTTGTGAAACCTCCCAGTGCAGCCCCATATCCTCAATGGTTGATCCCTCATTCCAAAGAGACTTCTCAGGACGATGTCCTTGATGTTCTTAAGAAAGTAAATATCAATTTATCTTTTCTCGAGACCATAAAGCAAATTCTCGCATATGCTAAGTTCCTTACGGACTTACTCACAGTGAAACAAAGGCTGGAGGTAAAGAAAAACGTATTTCTAACACAGAATGTCAGCTCAGTTTTATTGAGTGATCTTCCACTAAAATATAAAGATCCGAGTGCACCCACCATTTTGTGCATCATAGGGAAGAACCAAATCGAGAGAGCGCTAGTATATCTAGGGGTAAGTGTTAACATTCTTCCCCATTCCATCTATAAGCAACTACACTTGGCGGCCCTTAAGCCCACAAATATAACTCTCCAGCTCGAGGATCGCTCCATGAAGATGCCTCAGGGAATTTTCGAAGATGTGATCGTTCAAATTGGAACTTTCTACTTCTCGGTGGATTTTGTTACTTGGGATGAGAAGCCATCAATTCTTCCATGAAATCACGTTCCCGTCATCTTGGGCCGCCCATTCTTAGCTACGGCTAATGCACTCATCAATACTCAGAGTGGGAGAATGAAATTAACATTTGGGAACATGGACCTCGAGATAAATATCTTTAATAACATTAAGAATGAGGGCGACGAAAGCGAAACGTGAGAAACAGATCTTATCGAGGAAGAACACAAGTATGAGAGGACTCACAAGAGCGAGCCGTTAGGGGTAGGCCTTGTTTCACCAAGTGAGAGTGGTGACTCTGACATTAAGCATGACGTGAAGTAGGTGTGCTTAGTAACCACGAGCAAGAGAGACAGTGAGCACGTAGGGGTGAGCGGGACAGAGAGATTTTATGAGATTAAGAGAGCGGATGCGCAAATTAATCATGAGAGAGAGTTAGGTGATATGAGTCTAGAGGAATTTGAGAAAGAATTCAATCCGATGGAACCTTAATGTCGAAGTCCAACCATAATTGGACGCTTTTAGTCACTTAGGAGAGAGATATTGGAAATATAAAATAGATGAATTCCTTCTTTGTGACCATCCACCCATACCACTTGAGTCATCTAATGTGATTGAGGAAAAGACTCAAGTATCGTCCAATGTAGAGCCCGACCCATGCACTCCTAAAACTAAAAGAAATCGAGATCCCCCTTCCAAGTCGGTGCACACAGGAAAAGAACGAGTTAGGAACCACAAGGATCCTTTCCCAGTGAGTCACCCTGAGATCAAGGGTCTGTCCTTTATCTATGGGACTTGGCCTAACTTGTTTCGATTATTTACTTATGATAGGACGACGGGGGAGACTAGGAGATGAACAAACCCCGTACAACGGGTCAAGTGAGTTTGTGGAGAGATGAGAGGTCGTTGCACCGCCGACGCGTATGGGGTGGGTGATTTTTGTTTTTTTAGTCATGTGTTAGTGTCATTTATTGTATTTTTGCATTTTAAATATTTGCTTGTTTTTTTGTCATGCTTGTTATTTGCTTTCTTTAGATTTTAGTCCTTTTGATTGAGGACAATGCAAAAGTCTAAGTTAGGAGGGGTGACAAGTGCGTCTTTCTAAAACCTCACAAATTTTTAAAATTCACAAATTTCCAAAAAATTGAAAATTTCAGAAAAGCAAAAAATATTTTTCTTCAAAATAAATAGAAATTGGAATTTAATTTTTCCAAAAATATCATTAAAATTCGGTTTAAAGCCTAAAATTGTAAAAATAAATTACACAAAGCCGAAATTGACCAAAGATGGAAATTGAAAGAAAATTAATGACTTTACGAATAAGTGTGGAGATTAACCAATCCGGTGAGATTTCGAGCCTATCTATTTTTGTGAGAATTTAAATCAATCCGAGTTAATGGTTAACTCAAAGTTCATTTTAACGTTTAAATAAGTCGTTGAAGATCTCTATTCCTTTGTTTGATCGGTTATGGGAAACGTGTGATGTTTTGTCTTGAAATATGAGCTAAATTATCTCTAGACTTAATTCACCTCGAGACGCAGATGGTAATGCAATTAGTAATTTGGGCAATAAAGTAGGCCTCGTTTGTCACCCAAAAATATTGGCCAGAAAAAGTCGTGAAAATTATCCCTTTGTTGCCCATTTTGAACCAAATAAATTTTTTTCAAGTCCGTTTGATAGCCCAAAACACCCAAATGGCCCGGAATTGAGAAAATTGGAATTCCAGAAATTTCAGTCGCAATGGTGCGATAAAAAGGGGCAAGAAAAAAACAATACTCAATAACAATAGCAAGAAAAGAAAAGTGTGAAAAATATAAGAAAGATAGAAAAAGAAGAGAAAATGAGCAAATGCCCGAAAAAAAGGACTAACGGACATCATAAAAAATATTTTCCAATTCCAGATTTCCCAACCATTTCCATGTTACCCAATAGACCTTAAACCCGAAAATTCCTAACCGAGTCCAAATTGTGAAATTATTTACCACTTGGAGAGCTAAGGCACAAAATATAATATAAGAGATTAAATGATTTTCCAATAACCGTACTCCGACGATGAGATCTTTTCACTAAACATTTCCGTCTTTCAAAATGGTGTGCATGAATTTTTGTCCATCACATTTACTCTTTTTATCACACATGCCGAGAGAATAAGCAACATTTTCAAGTGATTCATTTGTGAGAGTATTCCGTGAGCATTTGAATCAAAATGAATTTTCAAAAAAGTAACGTAATGATCAATCGGTGGAAATCTCGATTAACTTTATGGCTTCGCACATACGCTCTATGATTTGAGACTCTTGAATATGAATTGGCGGTGACTATTTTCTGAAAAATTTAAATTGTACAATTTTTGAGTATTTTGAATTTTATTTTAGTCGAATTTTGTAGGTATATTCACTGCAAACCCTCACGAGACACAACTCGCCCTACTAGGGTAACCTAGGTGTTTAAAGGCTTGTTGCATTCGCTAAATTCAATCGCTCGCCCGCGAAAGTGGTATTCTATCCGAATAAAATGAAAATTTTGAGAGTTGAGCCTTAGTTCAATTCTTCCACATTGGTCGGGACGTGCAACGTTCTAAGTTAAGGGGGGATTAAGCATAAATTCTTCTAAATTTATCCCCTTAACTTATGAACTTTTATCAATTTGAGTGATGTAAAATGAGTTGATTTATTGAATTTCCTTGCTAATGACTCCTTCTAAAAAGTACGTCTAGTTTTTTGTATTTCTCATGAGTTTTATAGGTATTTAAAGTATTGAGAAAGAAAGAAATTGGAAAAGGATCGAAAGAAATCAAAGAAGGAAAGTCAGAAGGGCAGGTTTGTAACTTTGTAGCCATAGTCCGAAAGTGGATCCAATTGGAAAGTATAAGATATTTCGATCACAAGAACATTGGAAGAAATGACACTTCAATCTGAGCTACGGTGGAAAAGTTATGAGCATTTGAAGATGAGAAAAGTTTGGAAGAAGATCCCTGCATGAATTTCATAGGTGATCCAGACTTTTATTCAAAAAGGATCCGGACCGCATAGGCAATTTGGTCCCTGTATGGAAAACATGGGCGATCCAGACCTTTTATTTAAAAAGGATCCGGACCGCCCTTGCAAAGATCTCTGATTTAAAAAAGGGAGCGATCCGGACCGCCCAGCCCGAGGATCCAAACCGCTTGGGATTTTCTCAGAATTTCGTTTCTTTTTCTCAGAGTTTTAATTGAGCCAATATCTTGAAAATTTTGGAGTTGTTTATTCTAGGTTGTTACATAATAATAGGGGATCGCCATTTTAGTTTTCTAATTAGGAGTAAAGGGTTTTAGTGGCCAAAAACCCTAGTTTTGACAAAAGAGAAATTGCTGTAAGGATTGAATTTTATTTTTGAATTTTCCTCAATACAAGTACTATTCTTCCTTTAATTATCCATTGATTCTTTAGATTTGTTATTTGTTTGATTCAGCATATTTGCCTTTCTCACTTTCCATTAGATATGATGTTTTATCTCTCAAAAATTGTATTTTTCTTTAATTCAATCATGTTCGGCTAAGTTTCTAAGGGTTGGGATACATGAATCTAACCCGATGTCATTTACATATGTATAAAATTAAGTTTTAAATTAAATAATTAGTAAAATCGTGTTTTGTGGTGATAACAACGGTTGTAGGACTTTTGATCCCATTTGCCATAGGTAATCGGGATGTTTAAGAATGCAACACGCGTGTAGCTATCTCGACAACGATATATTCTTGCTTTTGATTATATATGATGCGGGCTTGAACCTCTTATATATAATTCTTGATATTTATAAAGACTGAGTTTAATCATTTATTTGAATTCGAAAATTAGTTTTAACATTGGTAAATGCACTAGGGTTGGAGGATTGTATCCTGACCTATTATTCTCATTTAAGAGTACATCATCATAATTAGTTTAATTGCACTTCTTTAGTAATCAGCATACTTATTAGTTAAAGTTTAATTTACCTTTAGTTTGTAGTTATCCTACCTTTCAAAGAACCTTTTTATTTCCTTTTTAGGGTCAATTTAGGATTCTCTGTCTTGCCAACGTCGTCAAGTCTTTACGTCATATTTCCCTGAGTATCGATACCCCGTCAGTTGACACATGTCGATGCCGTATCCAAACTTTGATATCCCATATCGGTTGCAATTCGCAAGTCATTATGATGACTTCATCAATATAAGTCTCTAATGCATTTCCCAGTACTCATCAAAATTAAATACGACACTTTCTACACGGGTCATCTTATAACAAACGAACATTACGTCCAATCATGACATAAATCCAATTACCTTTATAAGGTTACCTCACCTATTCGTACTAAATTCGATCAAATCACTAAGAACTACATGATTTGTCTCATTTGAACTTGACCAATAACCCAAGATCAACACATGACCCTCTATACAACCATCACTAGAACACTAGCACTTCATAATACCGACCTTAACTAGTTCCCTAAGGATACCAAGCATATCCCAATGTAAAATTCATCAAAAACCTGACATGGTTTCATCATCCATGATTTACTCACAATAGGTACACTCTACTGATTTTCAATATTCACCCCTGAGTATTAGATACAAGGACACTAGTCTACCAGCCTTCACACATGGTAAACTTTAATCATTGAACACCTCAAGGAATCATAACAAGTCAATGTCTATTCCCAATGATGCCACGACACTGATCTCATGGGTTGGATTGAGTAGATAATATTATCATTAAGTAAGTAAAATCCTTTTCCCAACGTATCCTCACTCAGACTGACCACTGTAAAAGGATAAAAAAAGTCTACTTTTCGCCAAATAGTAACAAAGCAGAGGTTTTGTCAGGTAAGCTACTCACTCTGAAATAACTTCACGTTCAGTCATTACATAGGTCGTTGAAAGTGAGCTACGGTATTTAGATAAAAATATTATTTCCCCTTTTCTTCTAAACATTGGCATAGGTCCAACCTATGAATCTCTCCTTGAGACATAATGAAAAGTTCAAAAACTTTATTTCGAATGACTAATGCCATATACTAAGTATCAAACCACAAGTTGACACTACTAAGGATTCTGGAAGGATATACGACGACGTGTGAAATCTACGAGCCTTTAAGTCCACACTATCAATGTTATAAGGGATCTTATTCCTCAAATGTCGCATCATATTCTCCAAAGATCATATTGGAAGATTATTTAGGGTCTGTTCCTACATCACCTCAATTTATTATTGTTACACACGTAACGCACTTAACATCAATGACTCTTAACTCACATAATAGCTTATGATGCACGTCCATAAATCGACATTTACTAAGGCACACATCTATAATGGTTGTATCCTATCGACTAAGTCCTGATTACACATCCTCAAGTAATTAGCAAAACGAGTCCATATGCCTAGTAACTTGTTAAATATTTACGGCATGACACTACCCACAAGAATCAAGTTCATCCAATTGCATCATCACTGTTAACAAACCACGATTTCCTTACTAAGGAACCTAGTACGCATATATGCCACTATAGTCACCTAATATCCACATCTCAGCAGTGGATGACATTTTTTTTATTGATACCTCAAAAGGCTTTTCACATCATTAAAAGTTGACACAAGTGCACATCACACTAACAATTATGGTGTCTCCACTAATGGCTTTGACACACACTCGTAAATTACTAACATTTCTACATCAGAGGCACCAAGAACTATTTATGGAAGCTAACTAGGGCACTTGCGATTTTGTAATGAATTGCCCATCGTGCTAATCTCCTTCATCCCATTATCAAGAACACGAATCGAAATCATCACCAGTTTAGCGCGAATGACCCAAAACCAACAATGACATCAAACATCCACTACTGACCTCACAACGTCACTCCTAAAAGGATCCATGAACTTAAAGCTCTGATACCGTTTGAAATGACACGACCCATATTTACGGGTTACCCATGGGTCAACCTAGTATGTCTCGAACGTTAGATATGAAGTTCAATGAGACAACCTAAGTAATGTTCTAAGTTCAATTTTATTTAATTAACAATTCACTTGTTGAGCATGCAATTCCAATTCATATCAAGCTACATGTGGGCCCATGGGAAGTTTACCCAGAATCCATGCATTAAGAGCTACTAATGTAACATAAAAAGCTACTTACCTGTATGATGCTCTCAAAATACGAAATCGTACCCAACCTACCGTAACGAAGAAGTGGGAATGAGCCGAATGCCCAGTGGAAACTACAACAATGAAATATAGTAATCGAACGATAGAAAAGAAACTCTAACATGTTATTATTACTTGCACATGCATTTACCTCATATATATAGTTATACATATACATACATTAACGAGTGAAAGAATTTTTATTCCAAAACGTCACTTGCTCCGATTAAATTACATTAATCCTATGAAGAGGCCCTTTTTGCTTAACTCAACGAAATTTCCCAATTTAACTCACCTGGTCAAATACTTCAATAAAATACCAATTTTTTTTAAAGAATACTTCTTTTACCAAAATCATCCATTTACACACATAGAATTTGCCTTAACATTTTCTTTAAAAATAACACTTCAAGATACGCACGCACCGTACTAGAAAATACTTATTTTCTAATAAAAGGATTTCACAATTATGCACTTGTGCTAATTATGAGTTAAAAGCTCCTTAAATTACTCAATTACCCATTTAATCACTTCACTTTACCTTTTTTTTTAAACTTTAGATGGACATTAGCCAATTTCTCATATTATTTGTCTACATTATCTTCCAGCCACAACATTTATCAATTTCATATCCAATTAATTTTTAGTTTCTTATATTCATAACACAACCCATTACTTTACCATGTTCCATTATCTTTTTCTCGGAATCCTCCAAATAACTGAGTATTTTAACGGGCTTCATCTCGCTGGCTACGCAACCATACGCTCTGGACAGTGTTTTGGGTCTTTCATCCTAGGGCTCTAAGCCTTTCTTAATGTGTTTTAACATTTTTTTTCAAATGTCCACATTTTTCCACTTTTACTAGCCGAAGCCAAAACCTGAGTATTTCACCCCCACGTTATGTTACACTGTGAAAATCACCATTTCTTGTTCTTTATGCAGTTGGGTATATTTTATCCCAAAAATAACTTTCATTTAAGACCATTTTGTGAAACACCTTTTTCAACATTTTATTTTATTAAAATGTTCCACTTTATGTAAAATTACCATTTTGCCCATTTGTTTCCAAACTTTTATTTTCCTCCCTTTTCACAAATGTTATTTCCAAAATCATTATTAAGTTACAGACAATGACTTCTTAAATATTTTTAACTTATTTAACACTTTTTAATCTGAGAAATAATTTGGTATTTTTAAGACTACTTTACAAGGAAATCACCATTTTCCCTTATCATCATATATAGTCTTGAAAGCATACACTTATCACATTTTTCACACTTATCAAAGAACTTTAGGGGATGAAATTCTATTTTCTTTATTTCATGTAAAAACTCATTAAAACCTTCACTAAGCTTGTTTATATACTCATCATCTAAATACTACAAGTTTATATGCATGGGAAGAGGGATTTTAAGTCCAAAAATCCAAGAGAATAATTTTAACACATGATTTATTCAAGAAAATTCATAATATTGGCAACAACATGCTTTTCAAAGCTAAAAACTTTTTTGTTCTTCAAACTTGTATAAATGTCCACTTTCACAAAAAAAAAAATGTCATTTTTACAAGAAAACTCCAAGACTTTGTTCATCAAATATATCAGCAAGGTAAATATTATTTTCAAAACGTTTTATTCCATAAAATGTTTAACATCATGTTTTCTTGAAATATATCATATTAGTTAAAACACATAAAACCCTTTGTAAACCATTTTACACTAAACCATGTGAAATAACCTTTTCAAATCATATGCCCATTTTACACTTGCATAAGTCTAAGTACAAGACCAATACTATGGAAAATAGAGTTCTTAAGCTAAGAGTAGAGTTTCCCACCTTAAAGATGCCTCAAACATGGTATGATGAAAAAGGTTATGTAAACCTGCCACTTCCTAAGGTGGCTTAAAAGAGGTTGCCTAGTCCCATAAGCATTCTCCATGAAACTTCCAAGTAAAACCCCTTCAAAATCCATAAATCTTTTCCATTTTTTCTCTAAAAATCCTCAAAAAAATGTCCATAACATTCCATATTCTTCAAACATGTGGTGTATATGGGTTTTATAAGCTTAAATATAGTGGAAAAGGGTTCAACTATGGTTTTTTTGGGTAGGGGATGGTGGTGCTAAAGTGGTGTATGGTGGTTGGTGGAGGAGGAGCTCCAAATGTTAAAGAGGGAGAGGTAAAATCTTATTGAAAATGATTAAGAGTCAGATCTCTCACCCTATAAATACACTGGAATACTTAAGGGGAGGATCCCTAAAATGCCCCAAAGGCCAATCCTAAGCTAGATTTTCTACCTTGAGAGTGTGACAACTGTATTCATCAAATGGTCCATATTTTGACAACATTTAGTGATTTTGAGGAATCTGACTTTTGCAGTCTCGTTCAAATGATAATGGGTTTTGTTCAAACGATATATACTATATCATTCGAACCAAATTGTATCTTATTCAAATGAAAATAACATCGTGTACAAACGTACTTTGAACAAGGTTCTAATGAAGGTAGGTTTTCTAGATCATGATTTTTTGCTGGAAGGTCATTTGAAGAGTCATTCAAATGAAATTTAAATCTTGTTCAAATGACCCTAAATTCGTTCCAATGACCCTACTTTTCCAGAATTAAATTTAAGGCAATTCTGAATCCAACCAAGTGCACCAAGGACACCATCTTATCCATATTTGACCCACAATTCATCTCACAAAAGTTAAAGCCCTATTAGGTCATATCCGATCACCAAGTTACATAGGTAGGGTCAAAATCATGGGAGCGGGTGTTATATTTATAATAAAATCTTTTTCTCATATTCTCTTTGTGTTCTAGACCTGATTCTTTTCCCAGCAGTGTCACTGCAGTGAGGCAATGTGTCACTACGTTGAAACTAGGGCAATCTAGGTCGGTTAAAGAAATCCAAGAAATTTGGACTTAAAAAATGTTACCTTTAACAGACTTTTTCTTTAGTAACACATGTCTTGTGGTGATACAGAGGCAAGGTAGGTCTCACCTTTCTTCAGATATTTTTGGACTTGGAAAAAGGCACCAGTGTCAAGCTTTTGCCGTGACAAAACTACGGTGAGGGGGGTTGAACCCTTCTCCAAAAAATCTGAACCAGTATTTTTCCTTCAATTGTTTTGAAAATATTTTTGGCAACCCACTCTAAGTATTTTTGTTCTTAACCAAGAACACTCACACTTAGGATACACACATAAGAATGCAATTTTTATGAAGATAATGTTTCTATAAGATAAGTATATTGCATAATGTATTTGTTCAAATAGTCCAAACAACTCACACCCAAGTTTGAACACATTTTCCAATTGAAGAAAATGTTAATTTTAGTTATGTCAAAACAAGAATTGGGAAAATTAATTCATTAAAAGTCCTTTACCTTATTCCAAAGAGGCAATATCATTGGTCATGTCATGAGGTAGCCTCTCGGATGAAGATAAATAACTCCAGTGTTCAGATCTTGATCATGAAGGTTTCCAGAACAACTTAGACAACAACTTCAATGTGTTTTGGAACAGAATGATGGAATCTAATACCATTATAGCGTTTTATCATACATGTCCTCTTACACAATATAGAAGCGAATGGAAGAAAAAAGTAATGCAATAATATGTGTAGTATGATTCTAACACAAATATACATGAAACCACTATACACAACATGCATTAGTCATGTTTTATTTCAAAAAATCATGTTTATTTAGGTTAAGTACCATTGACCCTTGTGTTTTCAAAGTTATTGTTTAAATTTAAAAACTAGTATTCTAATTCATTAACTCACACGGTTAATTAGGAAAAATCATGTCAATGGAGTTTCTTTAAATCGTCCAGTTTTATTTCAACAAAATCAATTTATACCACACATATGGTATTTCTTAAAGTAGCATTTCAAGATATGAACAAGGAGTTTCAAAACAATTGTTCACACACACACACACACACACACACACACACACACACACACAAACCAAGTCCATGCCTCGCCGTGTGGACACTCATACACCCAATTGTTATTATTTTTTATTCTACTAGAGATATGCCAAATTTACCTCACACATACATGTTAAGTCTGTGATTTTACCCTATCACGGGGTCGCATGAACTCACCCAATTTTTTTTTTTATTCTATGAATTTACAAGTGGCAGGCTCCTCACTTTAAATCATATACTATATTTTATCAATCCCGTTCATTTACATAACTATCCATGACATTGGGCCTGTCATTTAGACTTAGAATATATAATCCCCAATTATTAATTAATCAATTATCATTTTTCTTAGAGTTCACCAAATCACATCTATGTTCATCGTCTCACATTGTCCGCCATAAATGTCTTATCAAATTGCTTTACTGGCCATTTATTTGGGATCTAAGCTAAAACCTCACCTTAGTTCTTCGACCCCTTCTTAATTTTAGTCCAAGTAACTCCTTTGTGAAAATTATTTCACTTTCATTAAGCTCATTCATTTGCAGTCCAATTTTCATTTTATACAAAAAATACCTAACCTGTCGCCATATTTATTTCCTTTAAAAATACCATGTATTACCTTTAAACTATAACTTTATATTGGCTGATGGGTCCAAAGTACATCAAATACTTAACACTTGATTTACAATTTACATGCTCGTTATGTACTTAAACATGCATTTTAATTTTGAGCATCTTTGGAGACAAAATCATTGAACACAATACTTAGGGTCTATTTAATAATTTTAAAGTGTGAGAACTACTTTGTAATTTTTCACAAAAGTCAAAACCTAGTGACATGTAAATATCAAGGCTAATTTTCAATTGTCACAACTCTAGGAGAAAATTTGTATTATTCGAAATCTTAGAGTTGTTTCGTAGTCTTTAAAAGTGCAGGAGTTGTTTTGCAATATATACAAGTTCATGGATTGTTTTGCACTATTCAAAAGTCCAGGGCTATCTAGAAATACTTATAAGTGCAAGGATTATTTTGTAATACTTGAAAGTTTAGGGGATATTATGTAATATTTATGAACTCATGGGTTGTTTTGAAATATTTCCAAATCTAGGGCTTGTTTTGCAATATTTACAAGTCTTTGGGATATTGTGCACTATTTCCCTAAAAATAAATTTCTTGGATCAAAATAACACTTTTTAACTTGTCATGGATCTACACTTTCATGGAAACTTGTCGTGAGCCCCTCCCCCCTTTCAAAATGTTTCTGGGACGAAAATAGTGATTTTCCAAAAGTCTTTGGTTTATATAATATTTTGAGAGTTTTATCATTAGTCACAACCTTTGAATTGTATTCTTATTTTTCACATAAAATAATATTAAGATAACCTAATGCATAAAAATAACTAACATCCATAAATATATTCATATAACTCATACGTGTCCAATATCTCATAAATTTACTCATAATTATGATTGAATGGAAATATAACTTAACTGCCTAACTATTGGAGACCAAAATAAACATAAAATGGTTTGCGAAAAGGTCACCTATGACACCCCATCATTTTTAATAATTCAATTGGCCGGGTCTATTTATTGATTATTGCAGTTTGTCAAAACAATTTAAATACTATCCTTAGCATGAAGTAGGAATCAATAATGGTGATAGTAAAAAAACAATAACAATATGATAAAACCTCGATATAATCCATCACCACTAGAGTACTACATAACATAATTATTACTTGCCAAATTCCCAAACACAATACCATTTCCAAACTAGAATGAGTATAATTTTAAGATAAACCCAACATCTCTTAACATAAAGAAAATGAATGAAATATAAAACCATGGGTGTCTCCAACACCTACGTAATCAAAATCGGCAGTGATTAAACGTAACGACCAAGTACTCCACAAAGAAGGTTAAGTATGGTACCCTGGGGAACCTTTAACAACGTGACGGGTCAGGCCCATCGCAATAAGATAATACTTATGTACTTGACTAGTTAAACAATCAATCATGCGTATAATAATAAGCACTCTATTTAATAGATGGAAAATCTTACCTCACACTTAACAGTGTGAAATCTTTTAAGTCTTTCCGATCAATATGTTTTAAATTCGAACAATTCCCATGCTAATTGAATTTACTCAGTAAAGGTGCACTTCTGAAATTATCATACATTTCCCTAAATTTAACGAATGTTCTTAAATTTATCTAGGTTACAAACTTCACTTGATCCATGTGCACAATACAAAATATTAGTCATATGCATGCCACCTTTTTCACGGTAAAAACAATGACGTTCACACGACCACTATTTTCATGGTAAAAACCATAGTCGTTCGCATGGTGTACTGAACTAAAATTGACCAAAAATAGGTATGTTTTCAACCTACATCCTCTTCCACAAACCTAGAATTCAAAATCACCATTTTCTTTCTAAAATGAAGTTCTATGCCCCCCCAAACCCTCCAAATATGGCCTAGGACTGTTCTTAAAGTCCATGCTTACTTAAAAACTATAATTTTCCATATTAAATTGTGATATTTCCACATTTAATTCCATATCTAATTTTTACGTTAAGATTTAAAGTGAAATATCTCAATATATTCAAAGGAGTAGCCTATCACATGATTCTACTTAAATAGGAGTATCTAATATGAGCATACAATTCTGTAACACAATTCATATAAACTAATTTAAACTAAACGTAGAATCACAAGAATTGGGTTCATTCATTTATTTACAAAAATCATCATTGTTTCATAAAATCAAATAACCCTAATTTTTTAAACTCAATTTTGATAATTTATAAAAACTTATTTAGGTAAAATTAATTATGTATATCATGAGATGGCAGAGTAGAATTATCTTTCCTTGAATGATGAATAAAAATTCTTGAAAGAAAGATAAGAGATATCCTATGAAAAATTCCTTGCAATTACTCCTCAAAAAACCCCAATTTGTGTATAGAAGCTTCCAATAAAGTAAAAAAGAATTCCTTTGACAAAATAGTTAAATTTTTCTTCCCAAAGGTCCCCAAAAGTCTTTTGGTTTTGTAATTGGGTAGATATTTTTCCCAAACTAAGTTTAGAATTATAAGATTTTTTATTAGAACAAAAAGGGATAATTTATGAATTCGCAGTAGGTATTTTGTGTAAAGTTTGGAAGTTGGAATGTGGGTTTAGGAGGTAGTAGGGCTTAATTTAGGTTCAAATATTTACTTTCTACTTATTATGTTTTTAATCTTTTGTCCTTAACCCTTGAGTTCTCTCCAAGTATGCAATCATCTAATTGCTTTACTTAGTTTACAAATAATAATTTAAGAATCCCTGTTTAAATTAAATTGTTACCAAACATTTTAAATTTTAATATTTTCTCAATTAAAACCAAAATTTTAATTAACTCCATATTAATTTCAAAGTTTCTTATAAAACTTTATTTTCCATTTAAATAATTATAAAAATTCAGTTTTAACTTGAAATAATTATTTAGAATTTTCTCAAATAGTTTAAAAAGAACACTAAATCCTAAAAAATGGAATTAACTAATTATTTTCATTTATGAAATTCATATAAAATTACAGGCATTACAATCTCCACCTAGCAAAAATAATTTCTTCATGAGAATTCATAATTTACTCCACATGTTTTTTATTCAAAATTTATATTACACTATAAACATGTGTCAGAAGCAATCTCCTCATATTAGACGAATCAAATTATCTCCTCATGTAAGAATGAGTCAAAATCATCTCCTCATATTAGTTTGAGTCAAAATCATCTCATCATATAAGAATGACTCAAAGTCATCTCATCTTATTAGAATGAGTCAAAATCATCTCCTCATTTTAGAATGAGTTAAAATCATCTCTTCATATTAGAATAAGTCAAAATCATCACCCCATGTAAGAATGAGTTGAAATCATCTCTTCATATTATAATGAGTCAAAATTATCTCTTTATATTATAATGAGTCAAAATCCTCTATGTAAATAAAAATGGGTCAAAATCTACTAACAACTCATATACACGAGTAAAAACATATAGGGATATTGTTGCCTCATCAAGTCATCTTGCTCCCAACTCATCTCCCTAGATGAAATGTTTGGAATCTTCGATCGAAAATACTGACCAACTGCTCACTATGTAATGCATCTGAGTCAAACTCAATCTCACCCAAATAAATATATTGATATGGATCCATAGGGTGTAAAAACGAAGGGAGTAGGAAAATATGAAATACATTATGCGATCGATCCCAGAAGTGCTAGATGGTACGCAACCTTCCCTACCTTCTCCATTGACATGAATGACCCAATATAATGAGGGGATAACTTCTCTCTATTTTTTAACCTTATCACCCCTTTCATAGAGGAAACCCGTAGTAAAACCTTCTCTCCCAATAAAAACTACATCGACTTACGATTGTTATCAACATAGATCTTTTGTCTATCTTAAGAGATTTTGATTCTGCCTCTAATCAAATTGATCTTCTCATTCATCTCTTAGATATACTACAGTACTAAATTTCTACCCTCATACGGTCCAACCAACATGTTGGAGATAGACAAGATCTCCTGTAAAGTGACTTATAAGGGTCCATAAAAATGGACTTCTGATAATAGTCGTGATACGTAAACTCAACTAGAAAAAAAATGTCCTCCCAGCATCCTTTGAAGTTCGTTATGAACAACCATAAAATATCCTCTAATGCTTGATTGAACCTTTTGGTTTTGCCACCCGTCTTTGGATGGTATCCGGTGTTAAAATGCAGCTTAGTCTCATGGTCTATTGTAAAATCTACCAAAAGTGTGCCACAAATGTAGGACAACGATCTAAAATAGTGGATAATAGAACTACATGTAAACGAAGAATCTTAGCCACATATACATGTGCACATTTCTCAGTCCAATAATCGGTATGGATGGCCAAAATGTGTTTCGCCTTTGTAAGGCAGTCACTAGTCACCCATATGCAATCATGATGTCGAGGAACCAAGGTTATCCTTGTGATAAAACCCATTGAAATGATATCCCATTACCACTCAAGAATGGGTAGAGGCTGAAGCATACCAAAAGGATTTTGATGGTCCACCTTCACCATTTGATAAGTAGTGCATCTCGATAGGAACACATCCGCCTCCTTCTTCGTACCGCCCCGCCAATATTATTTCTTTATATCTTAGTACATTTTATACCCTCCCTTGTTTAACTCAAAATGTGAACCTGTAATACCCCGTATTTTTGACTATATTTATCTTTGGGATTAATTAATTAAATGCGTATTAATTGGAAATTAATCCGGGTTATAGATACTAATGAGATGCGAATTGGTATTTAATTATGTGCATATGTGATTATATATGTATTTGGTATTATAAAAAATTTGTCGTGAGATTTATATACGGCAATTTGGAAATTTTGTTGAGACGCGTGGGACCGCCGCGTCACGGTATAGAATTTTGATAATAAAAGTGAATTTAAAATCTATAATCCGTATTGTCGTTTTGAGTGCGCCAACGCGTCCGGAAGGGTCGAGATAGTCAGAAAACACTAGCCGGGGGTATATTTTGGGTCCCGGGGTAGTTTTAGGCCATACCGGTAACTTAAAGGGGTATTTTGGTAATTTTACATTTTGAGGAATTAAAAGTGACGAAAATTGGTTAATTAAATCTGATGTGGATATTGACCCACTAAGCCCATAACCAACCCATATCAACCCTTTAAGCTACGGAGGCTAATATTAGGTTTACAATCTTCCCCAAATCAAACCCTAGCCACCTTAAGCCACCATTGGAGAAGGAGCTTGGAGAGAGAGGAAACTCTGCAGAAACTTCATCAAACCGACATCAAAATCAGAAATCAAACCAAGGCAAGTGACTTTATTCCATTTAATTTCAGAGAATGTTCCCTCCATGTTAGAAAATTCAGATTTATGGTTTGTTCTTGATTAAATATGAAAACCCATGTAGTTTAGATAATAGAACTTGAGAAATTTGAGAAGGATTGCATGTAGAATGATAGGTAGATGTTTTTATTGATGAGATACATGATTGAACAGAAATTAAAACGGATTTTGTTGGGGTAATTCAGGATTAAAAATGTTAGGGTTCATGTTCTTGAGATAATTGGGGAAAAGTATAGAAATTCATATGTTAATTGATGTTAAAGAGATTTAATCCTTGAAAACATGTTAGTAGTTGACTTGAATATGTTTAGGACCACTTAGAGACCATAAAACGTTGTTTGGGATGAACTTTGAATGAGATTAGAAGTGTTAAAATGGCTAAAAACGAGGAAGGGGAAAATCTGGGACGAATCTGGCACCTCGTTAGAAGCCCCTACCCAGGTCGTTCGAACGAACTCGTTCGAACGAGCTTCTAACGAGTTGACCAGTCGCTGCTAACGAAAATGGATTTCGTTCGATATCTCGTTCGAACGAGATATCGTTAGAAGGAACAGTTCGTTCGAACGAACTGGGATCTCGTTCGAACAGTCTCGTTCGAACGAGACTTCTAACGAGTTGGCAGAGGAATCTCGTTCGAACAGTCTCGTTCGAACGAGACTTCTAACGAGTTGACAGTTTGGTCCTTTTTGGACTGTTTCGATTTTTGGAGACCCGTAAACTTGTTCGAGGATATAGATAGCATTCCTTTGATGATATAGTGATAGAATTGGGACATTTGGGTATTTATGAGGAGGAATTTACATACGAGAGTTGTATTACATGGACGGTTTGGGTTGAGACGTGAGTGTCTACTACGACGTGAGAAATTATAGCGCGTATTATTACAAACCGGAATAGTATAAATTGTGATAATTATAGTTAGTGCGAGAATGCGATACGTACTACGATTAAAATACGGTATTACTAAGATGTGTGTTTACTTAGTATTGGTATATGGATTGTGTGTATGACATACCTACCATACTTGCTATCACGGGAGGTTGCGTTCGCTTAGGACCCTCTAATCCTTGTGTGCCTACGGGGGGGATATAGACTGGTACCTCGATGAACATAGGTCATAGAAGGACTTATTGTGATATTAATAAGTCTGCTGATCATGGGAGCGTAGGTATGTGCGTGACCCATGTGATGGTGACTGTGTTCTCCTCCACTATTTATGATTTGTGTTATCTGAACTATTCCTGAGAGATTCGGAATATGTGATCCTTATGTACGTGATGTACCGGGATGGATAGCAGAGTATGTGTGCACCGCAACTTAGTTCTCGGGGTGCTTATATTGTATATTTACGATGTGATTAATATACATTTAATTAATAAGAATCCTCATGTTAATGTTGTAAATATATTACGGTATTGTTTCGAGATAAATAACGAGTTAACTGATAGTTATATATATTGCATATTGAGTATCTGAGTTTACGTTAAACCCCTATTTTAATTACGAGCGTTATTATGTTAATAGAACCGAGTATTATGGGTAGGACCTTTGGTAGTCTAGTTAGATGTGTTGTCACTTAACTAGTGGTATGGGTAGTTATAGATGGGTATTTGCGTTAGGAGTGCATAGTTAGACGAGAGGTGAGAATATAATGTGAGTGCACGTCCTAACATGTACTTTGCATTTAATGTTTTAAATGTTTTTAAATCTCTTGCAGGTTTTTAAAATATAACTCCACATTCGAGCTCTGACCCGTTTGCTTTTCAAATCTTTTTCTTGTAAACCATTTTAGGTGCCCAGCCACAAGGACACCAAGCATAGGATACTCATTCAGGTGACGAGCTGTAGCAGTTTGTGGAAGCTACAGGGTATTGCATGTAGACGCTTCTATCTTTTGGATTCCAGAGTCACTATCTATCAGTTGTAGGGCATGTTGCCCATTTTTACTTAGAGACATCTTTTACATTTCTGTTTTCAGACTTTAGCATGTTTTATTTCAGTTTCGGTTATTTATTTCAGTATGGGATTGTAGTGAGGAGTTTTCCTCCAGACTTTATTTACTCTTGTGATGATTATTCGTTTTACTTCAGTATGGTGAATGGTGTTATTCTTCTTTTTACACTTGTTGCATTTTAATCGGACTTTAATTAAAATTTGGCACTTACTTTTTAAATACTAGGTGGTTAGTAAAAATAAAAATGTTTTCATCAGTGATGCTATTAACTGAGCCTACTTGCATTTTGAATTAATTTAAGGAGTAGCTACCCGGTATTTAATTAGTCGGGGTGTCACAGGTGGTATCAGAGCATCAGGTTCTAGTGTCCTTTAGGATCTGTACGGCTATTATGTTTTCGCTACATTTCTTTGATATAGAGCCCTATATTTTAGGACTGTTGTACTCTTTTGTATATGCTTCGTTCTTCTGCTTTATTAAGTTTATAACCATGAACTTATAAACTTTGTTCTTATTTCAGATGCCTCCACGACGTGCACGACGAGTTCCCAGGAATGCAATGCCCGAACCCCAGCCCGCTCCAGTTCAGGGCATGATGAACGCCACTGAGGTTGCTGCTATAGTAGCCCAAACGGTAAATGCCGCGATTGCCGTGATTCAGCAGGCACCGCCTCAGGCGCCGGTTGCCGCGCCAGCACAGGTTAATACATTCCCATCTGCTTGGGAGCGTGTACGTGACACTTTTCAGAAATCGCATCCGCCAGAGTTTGCAGGTAGCTCAGATGTGGTAGTCTCGAGCCAATGGAGGAAGGACATACAGAGGCATTTGAGGATGCATGAGTGCACTGATGTTCAGAAGCAGGTGCTAGCTACTTTCAAGCTAGTGGGATCTGCACTACAGTGGTGGGAGTCTATTACCACCGCGGAGGAGAGGGATACTCTCACGATTCAGGAGTTCTGGGTGCGGTTTGACCACAAGTACTTCCCGTCCGCAGTTCATACAGAGATGAGGAGGAAGCTGATGAGTTTGAAGCAGGAGGGCAAGACAGTGGCCGAGTATGAGGCTGAGTTCACGAATCTGTTGAACATCGTTCCAGATGAGATACCAACAGAGAAGAAGAAGATTGATAAGTTCACCGACGGGTTGAATTGGAGGATCCGTCAGCATCTGCTAGGGAACTTATCGTTGGCCACTTATTCTGATGTGGTTAACGCTGCATTGTTGCACTGCCAGGACCACCATTTTCATATGGCCGAGGGTAAGAGGTCGGGGGAGTCTAGCCATCAGGGCAGGACTGGAGGACATGGTGCCAACGGGGCACAATCTGGTCAGTGGCAGAGGCAGAATGAGCAGGGTACCCAGCAGGGGGATAATAAGAGGTTCCGATCAGGGAACTACAGGCAGGGACATGGAGGTTTCCGTCAGGGCCATCAGGGTCCAAACGGCCATCAGGGCCAACAGGGACAGAATGGGCAGCAGTTTCATCAGGGCCAGCAGGGCCAAGGGAGGAACGGTAACGGCCACCAGGGCCGGGGACAGCAGGGGCAGAGGGGAGGGAACTTCCCAGGGAAGTGTTTCACTTATGGCAAGACTGGCCATAAGAAACAGGATTGTCCTGATAGGGGCAGGGCCCCACAGCAGCAGCAGGGTTCTCGCCAGGAGCCACAGAGGCCTATGTTTCCCGCCACTCTTCCCGCACCGCCACAGATGGCAGCATTTCTACCCATTCCAGCAGTCCCAGCTCAGTAGGGGCAGCTACAGTATGGATGTGTCTACAACGTTCACCAGGCTGTAGTTCCACAGGCACCGCCCACGATCGAGGGTACGTTTCCTATCCATGGCACTATGGGTCGGGTGTTATTTGATACGGGTGCTACACACTGTTTTATAGCTACACACTTCGCTAAAGCTTTAGGATTGTTAGCTACGGCAGAGAACACAGTGACGTGTGTCGACTCACCATTAGGGAGTGGGTCACTTATTTTCTTTATATGCCGGGGAGTGGGGGTAGAGATTGGTGGTTTGGTATTGCCTGCAGACATGTTAGTGTTAGACATGCATGTTCACGATGTGATCATCGGTAGGGATTGGCTCGTAGCATATAGGGCCATGATCGATTGCTTCAGCGGGAGCATTGTTTTTGCCATTCCGGGGCAAGAGATGTTTATAGTGGCGATGCCTCGCCCAGAGGGAGGATCGATCGCTCATCTGTATTACATAGAGGAGGATACCTCTAAGGAGGTTGTGATTCCTTTGGATTCGATCCCGGTTGTCAGGGAGTATTCGGATGTGTTTCAGGAGATACCAGGTTTACCACCCAGTTGAGAGATAGACTTCGTTATAGATTTGCTACCGGGTACAAGACCTATAGCACGTGCACCGTACCGTATGGCTCCAGCTGAGATGCGAGAGCTACGGGATCAGATAGAGCAGCTGTTAGGGCAGGGCTTTATTCGCAGGAGTACCTCACCTTGGGGCGCTCCAGTTTTGTTTGTGAAGAAGAGGGACGGTTCACTGAGATTGTGTGTGTACTACCGAGAGTTGAATAAGGTCACGATACGGAATAAGTATCCGTTGCCTCGAATCGATGACTTATTCGACCAGTTGAGAGGAGCTTCTTTCTTCTCGAAGATTGACTTGAGGTCAGGATACCATCAGTTGCGTATCAGGGAGGAGGATGTCTCGAAGACTGCGTTCCTATCGAGATATGGTTCTTACGAGTTTCGGGTTATGCCTTTCGGCTTGACCAACGCTCCAACAGTGTTTATGGACTTGATGAACAGGGTGTTCAGGGATTTCCTAGACCAGTTTATCATTGTCTTCATTGATGATATTCTGGTTTACTCTCAGACAGAGGAGGAGCACGCCGAGCATTTGAGGCAGGTTTTGCAGACACTCCGTCAGAACGAGTTGTACGCAAAATATGAGAAGTGCGGGTTTTGGCTGAAGGAAGTCCAGTTTTTGGGGCATATCATTTCCGACCAGGGAATATCTGTTGATCCGGGGAAGGTGTCAGCGGTGAGGGAGTGGGGACAGCCCACGACACCGACTGAGATTCGTAGTTTTTTGGGTCTAGCAGGATACTACATGAGGTTTATTCGGGGTTTCTCGGAGATAGCAGGTCCTTTGACACATCTTACTCGTAAGGGTGTGCCATATATCTGGAGTGATGCCTGTCAGTTGGCATTCGATGAGTTGAAGGACAAATTGACCTCGGCACCTGTGTTAGCATTGCCGAGACCGGGAGTTGAGTATTTGGTTTACACCGATGCATCTTTGTAAGGACTGGGAGGTGTATTGCAGCAGGAGAGACAGGCCATAGCTTATGCTTCCCGTAAGCTTAAGCCCCATGAGAAGAATTACCCCACGCATGATTTGGAGTTGGCAGCAGTGGTATTTGCCTTACGGATTTGGAGGCACTATCTTTTGAGGGAGAAGTTTCAGCTGTTCACGGACTACAAGTCACTACAGTATCTGTTCACGCAGAAGGAATTGAATATGCGGCAGCGTAGGTGGCTTGAATTTGTGAAGGACTACCAGTTCGACATCCAGTACCACCCGGGTAAGGCTAACGTGGTAGCAGACGCGTTGAGCCGTAGGCCAACAGATGAGGTGGCAGAGGTGTGGAAAGCTAAGTGGAAGGAATTGGGACACCAGGATGCAGTGGCCTGATCTTTCATGTCTGTGATGACCGTTACACCGCAGATAGTCACGAAAATAGTACGGGCACAGGCTAATGACTCGTTCTGTCAGGTGCAGATAGTTTGATTACTTGCAGAGGGAGCCGAGTCCTATACCGTTAGCTCAGACGGGGGATTGCGCTTCAATGGGAGATTGGTAGTTCCGGAAGGGGAATAATTGTGGCACGATGTGATGGCAGAGTCGCACGGCTCACGGTTCGCGGTACATCCCGGAGGGGACAAAATATACCAAGACATGAGACGACAGTACTGGTGGAGCGGTATGAAGAGAGATATCGCTGAGTTTGTCTCGAAATGCGCCACTTGTCAGCTTGTAAAGGTGGATCATCAGAGACCAGCAGGATTACTACAGCCATTGGAAGTCCCGGTGTGGATGTGGGAGAGCATATCCATGGACTTTATCACGGGGTTGCCTACGTCGCAGAGGGGTCACGACTCCATTTGGGTAATTGTGGACAGGTTGTCCAAGGTCGCTCACTTCTTACCCGTAAGGACTGATTACACTACGGGACAGTATGCCCAGCTCTTCATTTCAGAGATTGTGAGACTCCACGGTGTGCCCCTAAATATCGTGTCTGACAGAGACAAGATATTTGTTTCGAGGTTTTGGGAGAGTTTCCAGGAGGCAATGGGCACAGAATTGCGGTTGAGTACAGCTTATCATCCGCAGACCGATGGGCAGATAGAGCGCACCAATCAGATGTTGGAGGACATGATACGCATGTGCATTATTGACTTCGGGGGTGGATGGGAGCAGTACCTTCCACTGGTGGAGTTTGCTTACAACAACTCCTATCAGTTCACGATTGGCATGGCTCCGTTTGAGGCATTGTACGGTAGGCCTTGTCGTTCCCCAGCATGTTGGTTGGAGGTGGGGGACAACAAACTACTTGGGTCGGAAGTGATTCAGGATACTTCGGCAAGGATTGAGTTGATTCGAAGTCGCATTCGAGTAGCTCAAGACAGGCAGAAGAGTTATGCTGATGCGAAGAGATTTTTCAGGGAGTTCCAAGTGGGGGACCAGGTTTTGCTCAGGGTATCTCCTATGAAGGGGATTATGCGTTTTGGGAAGAAGGGGAAGTTGGCACCGAGGTATGTAGGGTCGTTTCCTATTATTGAGCGGATAGGACCAGTTGCGTATAGACTTGGGTTACCGGAGCATTTACATCGGATTCACGATGTATTTCATATTTCCTCGCTAAGGAAATATCTCAGAGATGATTTAGCTCATTCTCACATTGCTGTGGGGGACATCGATCTCCAGCTGGATAGTTCCTACGAGGAGGGTCCAATTGCTATTTTGGACCGAAGCGAGAGGAAACTGCGGTCAAAGATAGTCCCGTTAGTGCGTGTTCAGTGGCGACATCACAATGTCGAGGAGTCCACATGGGAGCGCGAGGATGAGATGCGCGAGCGTTATCCAGAGTTATTTCTAGCAGGTACTTTCTAGTTTCGAATTTCGGGACGAAATTCAGTTATTAGGGGGGAAGTATGTAATACCCCGTATTTTTGACTATATTTATCTTTGGGATTAATTAATTAAATGCGTATTAATTGGAAATTAATCCGGGTTATAGATACTAATGAGATGCGAATTGGTATTTAATTATGTGCATATGTGATTATATATGTATTTGGTATTATAAAAAATTTGTCGTGAGATTTATATACGGCAATTTGGAAATTTTGTTGAGACGCGTGGGACCGCCGCGTCACGGTATAGAATTTTGATAATAAAAGTGAATTTAAAATCTATAATCCGTATGGTCGTTTTGAGTGCGCCAATGCGTCCGGAAGGGTCGAGATAGTCAGAAAACACTAGCCGGGGGTATAGTTTGGGTCCCGGGGTAGTTTTAGGCCATACCGGTAACTTAAAGGGGTATTTTGGTAATTTTACATTTTGAGGAATTAAAAGTGACGAAAATTGGTTAATTAAATCTGATGTGGATATTGACCCACTAAGCCCATAACCAACCCATATCAACCCTTTAAGCTACGGAGGCTAATATTAGGTTTACAATCTTCCCCAAATCAAACCCTAGCCACCTTAAGCCACCATTGGAGAAGGAGCTTGGAGAGAGAGGAAACTCTGCAGAAACATCATCGAACCGACATCAAAATCAGAAATCAAACCAAGGCAAGTGACTTTATTCCATTTAATTTCAGAGAATGTTCCCTCCATGTTAGAAAATTCGGATTTATGGTTTGTTCTTGATTAAATATGAAAACCCATATAGTTTAGATCATAGAACTTGAGAAATTTGAGAAGGATTGCATGTAGAATGATAGGTAGATGTTTTTATTGATGAGATACATGATTGAACAGAAATTAAAACGGATTTTGTTGGGGTAATTCAGGATTCAAAATGTTAGGGTTCATGTTCTTGAGATAATTGGAGAAAAGTATAGAAATTCATATGTTAATTGATGTTGAAGAGATTTAATCCTTGAAAACATGTTAGTAGTTGACTTGAATATGTTTAGGACCACTTAGAGACCATAAAACGTTGTTTGGGATGAACTTTGAATGAGATTAGAAGTGTTAAAATGGTTAAAAACGAGGAAGGGGAAAATCTGGGACGAATCTGGCACCTCGTTAGAAGCCCCTACCCAGGTCGTTCGAACGAACTCGTTCGAACGAGCTTCTAACGAGTTGACCAGTCGCTGCTAACGAAAATGGATTTCGTTCGATATCTCGTTCGAACGAGATATCGTTAGAAGGAACAGTTCGTTCGAACGAACTGGGATCTCGTTCGAACAGTCTCGTTCGAACGAGACTTCTAACGAGTTGGCAGAGGAATCTCGTTCGAACAGTCTCGTTCGAACGAGACTTCTAACGAGTTGACAGTTTGGTCCTTTTTGGACTGTTTCGATTTTTGGAGACCCGTAAACTTGTTCGAGGATATAAATAGCATTCCTTTGATGATATAGTGATAGAATTGGGACATTTGGGTATTTATGAGGAGGAATTTACATACGAGAGTTGTATTACATGGACGGTTTGGGTTGAGACGTGAGTGTCTACTACGACGTGAGAAATTATAGCGTGTATAATTACAAACCGGAATAGTATAAATTGTGATAATTATAGTTAGTGCGAGAATGCGATACGTACTACGATTAAAATACGGTATTACTAAGATGTGTGTTTACTTAGTATTGGTATATGGATTGTGTGTATGACATACCTACCATACTTGCTATCACGGGAGGTTGCGTTCGCTTAGGACCCTCTAATCCTTGTGTGCCTACGGGGGGGATATAGACTGGTACCTCGATGAACATAGGTCATAGAAGGACTTATTGTGATATTAATAAGTCTGCTGATCATGGGAGCGTAGGTATGTGCGTGACCCATGTGATGGTGACTGTGTTCGCCTCCACTATTTGTGATTTGTGTTATCTGAACTATTCCTGAGAGATTCGGAATATGTGATCCTTATGTACGTGATGTACCGGGATGGATAGCAGAGTATGTGTGCACTGCAACTTAGTTCTCGGGGTGCTTATATTGTATATTTACGATGTGATTAATATACATTTAATTAATAAGAATCCTCATGTTAATGTTGTAAATATATTACGGTATTGTTTCGAGAAATATAATGAGTTAACTGATAGTTATATATATTGCATATTGAGTATCTGAGTTTACGTTAAACCCCTATTTTAATTACGAGCGTTATTATGTTAATAGAACCGAGTATTATGGGTGGGACCTTTGGCAGTCTAGTTAGATGTGTTGTCACTTAACTAGTGGTATGGGTAGTTATAGATGGGTATTTGCGTTAGGAGTGCACAGTTAGACGAGAGGTGAGAATATAATGTGAGTGCACGTCCTAACATGTACTTTGCATTTAATGTTTTAAATGTTTTTAAAGCACTTGCAGGTTTTTAAAATATAACTCCACATTCGGGCTCTGACTCGTTTGCTTTTTAAATCTTTTTCTTGTAAACCATTTTAGGTGCCCAGCCACAAGGACACCAAGCATAGGATACTCATTCAGGTGACGAGCTGTAGCAGTTTGTGGAAGCTACAGGGTATTGCATGTAGACGCTTCTATCTTTTGGATTCCAGAGTCACTATCTATCAGTTGTAGGGCATGTTGCCCATTTCTACTAGAGACATCTTTTACATTTCAGTTTTCAGACTTTAGCATGTTTTATTTCAGTTTCGGTTATTTATTTCAGTATGGGATTGTAGTGAGGAGTTTTCCTCCAGACTTTATTTACTCTTGTGATGATTATTCGTTTTACTTCAGTATGGTGAATGGTGTTATTCTTCTTTTTACACTTGTTGCATGTTAATCGGACTTTAATTAAAATTTGCCACTTACTTTTTAAATACTAGGTGGTTAGTAAAAATAAAAATGTTTTCGTCAGTGATGCTATTAACTGATCCTACTTGGCATTTTGAATTAATTTAATAAAGGAGTAGCTACCCGGTATTTAATTAGTCGGGGTGTCACAGAACCATGCATCTCCTCCATAACGTCTCATATCAATTCCTCATTTGGGGGTATCACCAACCTACCTTTATAATGAACCCCGCCATCGAACCTTAGCAAAAAGAAAGGTATATCGGTCAAGATAAAATCCTTACCTTCCCCTTACACATCTCATCCTGGGATTATCCCCAGATCACCCGACCATAATTTATAGAGTCACTATAGCATACTCATGAATGCTTAAGTTAACTTGCCAATCATCTTTACTGAGCCCAACTCAATAAAGTGTTGAGAGATAACCACTAGATTGTCGACTCAATGTATCTACCACCACATTAGCCTTCCCTAGATGATATTGGATTGTGAACTGATCATCCTTGATTAATTCAAACCATTCACTACTTAATATTGATACCTTTTTGTGTAAATAAATACTGTGAACTCTTATGATCGATAAAGATCCTAAGCTTCTCACCTCAAAGATAACATCTCCATGGATGTAATACAAACATAATGGTGACTAACTTGAAGTCAAGAGTCGAGAAATGAACCTCGTGCGGTTTCAACTTTTGAGAGGTGTAAGAAATACGCATATCTTCCTTCATTAATACCCCAACTAGTCCCTTAGAGAAGCATCGGCATAGACTAATAACTCAACACCACTTCTACATAAGGCAAGAATTGGAACATAAGTAAACTTTTCCTTGAGAGTGGTGTTGCCTTAAAATCACATCCTAGGTGTGAGTATTTAAAACCATTAAATATTCTACAAATTATAAAATATTATTGTTAATGTCTACCCCATCATAAGACTCGGTAATAATAGTGGATACACCTAATGGATTATCTATAGATGATCTATTATTGCAAGGAGTAAGAACCATCCCCACTAAACCTACAAAATGTCATGAAACAAAAGAGTGTGTGGCACTCGTATTGATTAAAACTATGGAAAGAGTGAAACAAACATAGAATATACCATTAACCACCTAAGTATTTGCTTGATCATCCTTGGGTCCCACCTTGAGAGACCCAACCGTACCACAGTTGGGTTGAGCTGATGCGACTTGTGTAGGAGGTGTTATTAATGTAAGTTGCCTAGGAGATTGAAAATTTGGCACCTACTACCATTTTTATTGATGATAATTGTCCCAAAAGACCTACTGCCACGGGCCCTATTGGCCTTGAGAAAATTGGTCCTACTAGCCTAGCTTGGCCTGACTTGGATAATCTTTCTATTTATGATTAAATCCATTACACCTAAAATAGACTAGTGCATATTGTTCTTGGGAGGAATTTACCCTTCCTCACCTATTGTCTCTGACCTTACCCAACCTTCTAGGGTCTTTGCTGATCAGGTTGAAGCTTCTTCCATGGTCCTTGGCCATGATGGCCATGAACTCCCTTTCCGTCGCTACTGGATCCTGCCTCAGTCTTGGTCCACCTACTTAGCCCCCTTTTTCCAACTTCTTCTTGTTGTTTGAACGATCCTTATAAAGGGTGAGTGACACATCCACTATCAGTGTGTACTTGGCATAAATGGGATTCACCACTAGAACTGGACAAATGGGGATATGAGACCCTACAAAATATAAAAAATATTCTTCTTCTATGTATTTACTTCATCTAGGCTAAATAACGATAAATTTGTGAATTTTTCTCGTACTCAGCAATAGTATGAGTTCCTTGTTAAAGGGCCAAACATTCCATCCTCTTTTGTGTTTGAATGGACTCAGGTAAATACTTGTCTTTAAAGTTCTTTACAAACACAACATAAGTAATCTGATCTCTGTGCATAGGAGTAGTCAAATTATCCCACCATTGAAGAGTGTCACTGGTCATCTAAAAGTGGGTAGAATCTTCTTCTGTATGTTTGTACACGACAAAATCTGGAGATGACGCTCGATGTCCTAATGCCACTGAATAGCTACCAAAGAATCTGTGACCCTAAAAACGTGGGCGAACTATTCTCTATAAAGTGGCCACGAATTTTCTCCTATACTGTTGTGGCAGACCCTAGTACTAGATATGGTGAATCAATTAGTCTGTAATGTTTTCTTGTGGATGATCTTGCTTACACAACCTAGCAGATCATATTGAAAAGATACTGAGCTTCAAAAATAAAATATCCCTAATAATCAGGAGTTGCGACAGATTGAATCTATGGAAATGGTGGAAAGGGTGGTATGGGTGGCATTAGTGCTTCTAGATCTGGATGGGCAATATGTGCAATAAAAAGGGTCTTCTTCTTTGGTTCCATATGAAATATGAAGTGAAACTCTTATTAGCAACACGCACCTTATGACAAGAGTACAAGGGACTAACATATTAAAAAAAAAGCTATGCGTAAAACTAGAATGGACATCTAGAACCTACATTCCTTAGGATCATGCTCTGATACCAACTGTGACACCTCGTAATTTTTAATAATTATGTTGATCAAATCTATTTATTAATTATTATAGTTTTTAAACGATTTAACTACCATCCTTAGGATGAAGTAGGAATCAATAAATGATAATAATAATTAAGAATATTAATTTGATAAAATATCAATTGATAATATAGATAGAATCAAGAACCACCACTACGTATTAAGAGTATTAAATAATATAAATATTACTTGCCAAACTCCCAAACGTAATATCGTTTCCAAACTTGAATCAGTACAATGGTAAAAAATTATAGCAAATTCGCCACCAAATCTTTTAGTGGCAAAACAAATTTCGTCATGCTATTGCAACTAAAGGTGTGTTGCGGATTGTTTTCGTGGCAATTTATTAAAATCACCACTAAAAATTGATTTTTAGTGACAAAATCACTTCGTCACCAAAACATCTCTTTAGGTGACAAATTTTTTTTGCATCTAATAAAGATTAAATTGCCACTAATAGTTGATAGTTTGCCACCAAAAGTCTATTTTTTGGAGAAAAATAAAAAATCACCACCAAAAGGAACCTTTCGTGGTAAAACAAATCGCCACAATTGGACTTAAATTTGTATGGAACAATTTTTTAAATATTAAATTGCCACCCATAGTATATAATTTGCCACCAAAAGGCTATTTTTTGTAGCAAACCAAAGAATCGCCACCCAAAGTGTTGTTTCGTGGCAAAAACATTGCCACATTTGATCTTAAATTTGTATGGAACAACTTTCTTAGCAATTTAAATTCGCCACTAAATGACAGTTTTTATTGCGAAAAAATCTCCATAAATTGATGCCATATTTTTCACAATACATATACACGTTGCTTTGGTAACAACTTAATTTTTCCGTATGTTTTTATTACTTGTCATCCAATTTCATACAATACTCAAAATAACTCATATACACAATTTTAATAAAGTCATTGACATTTATATAGCAATCTTTGAAAAACAAATCTTTGTCTAAAAAGTTCCTACGCTAAACACTATTTCAAACAAATTATTTACAATAAATGTGCTACCATTCAAAAATATAAATAAAATAGGTCTAATAAATCATTCTTCTTTATTGTTACTCTCCTATAGAAAAGCTTCCACTGAATCTGAAAAAAAAACACAAAGAATTTGTTTAGAATTATCACTTTGAAAAAGAACGACAATAAGTTTTGGAAGATTAATCAAAGTACATTTATAAATTTCACTTACAAATCTTGCAAAATAATAATAAAAATATGATAAATCACATTCATTAACATCAAATTCGTTTCCCAATTATACCCCACCCACCCACAAAAAAAACAATATTTTTTCTTCTCTGTGTATTAGGATTATTATTAGCGGATAACAAGAGAAAGCAAAAATTGTGCATGTCAAATATAAAACAAGTTTAGGTTTATGTGCTTACCACGAAGAGTTATATTGTTGTGTTACGAGGTTACTTAATGCCTCAAGTTTTACATTAAGCTCATCCACTCGTCCTTTCATTATCGCGTTCTCCCTTCTTGCTTCATTAGCTTATCTCCTTGCTTCATCTACTTCCCTCCTTACCTGTCAGCACCCTTCATTGCCTCAGCAACTTGTCTATCTCTTAATGTCTTTCTCCTTTTGCATAGCAGCAACTGCGGATGATGTGGGTTTAAAACCAACCCCACTTAATAAAAAAATTAAAAGGCGCATTTAACCTAAAAATTTTCATCCGCAAGTGTTAAACAAAGATCATGCCATTTAACCTCACTTAATTTTGGAGGATGATGCTGAAGATCCCGTTCCAATATCCAACACTCACCTTTACAATATTGGAATATTTGTTTTCTTAGGCTAAGAATTTTAAATTTCTGGTTTTGTATTTTTAGTTGCAGAATTTCACATATTAACTATTTTCCAAGAAAAAGATTACAATGAAAGAAAACTGTGTAATATGAGTGTTGAAATTATCTTGAGCTCATGCCCATGAAATAAACAAAATTTATTTAGTTGAATTCTAATTACACAAGCTAAGGACCCAATATTTGATTTGTATATCACTAAAACAATTCTTTTGAATAGTGTCAATAGTATGAACACAGAGTATGAACATATATTCTTTTGAATAGTGTCGAGTGTCGATAGTTAACATATCGAGTTTGACATTGACCCCCTTCACCCGTTAAAATCCATCAAAACCCGTTAAAACTCACAATTTTAAGTAAATAAGAAATATTATTGGATCTTCGAAAGATTTTATGTATTTTAATGGTAATTTAACCGTAGTGAATTTTACTAGATGAGAGTTTTAATAATGTTAATGAATCTAATTGTGTTTGTCCACCTGTGTACGATTAATCTTAATGGATAATAACGGATGAACACGACATGTTAAGTTAACCGATCGGCTTTAAATATGATTTTTCCACACGATAAAAAATTCACCTGTTTAGGCACGAATTCGATAAGACACAAACTCGATAAAAACTGACACTCCTTGTCAAGTCTACTATATATGTATGCATTATGTAAATATATGCGTGTGTGCACACGTGTTTTAATGCATTTGTGTCTCTTTTTTCCCTTTTTGTATCCATATCATGTATCTATTTTTATACTACAATGAGTTAATGCATAGACATAACTCAACTGACCTTCCACATATTCTAGTTTCATAACAATGTAATGTTTGTTCTTTATGTAATCCAGATTCCAGGAAATCTTGCATTATATGTCAAAGGAATTGTATGATAACTATGTAATTACCTTACAAAGAATGACACCAGTGGTTGTAATGTTAGGCTCGTAAAAGGTTGACGAAAATGAATACACAAGTAAAAGTAAAGCCAATGAGAGGCCTAACAAGCCACCAAAGGTAACATTATAATACAGTAGGAGGTCAAAGAGTAACTACATTCAACAACAAGTATCGACATAACCTACTAGAGACATGGTAGAAAGTAGTAAAATGTCATGACATGTGTATATAGTGCCAGTGTACTATATACTATTTATCGAGTAGGCCAAACAATTCTTAATTATTTTAAAGGGATAAAAAATTGATACTAGTTGTATTCTCCCTTCAACTAGAATACGCAGACGACTCTTTTCACTTCTTAGATCATCATTTCCAAGGCCTCTTTTAAAAATTTTCCCGCTGCACTTGTCTAAAGGAAAATTCCCAGTGAAGTTTATAGTTGCATAGTACAGTAAATAACTATCTCCATCAACACTGGTTGCTGCAAATGAAAGTTTCTGGGATTTAGGGGAGAATCATCCTCCAGTTAGGACAACCAAAAAGCCATCAATTCTCTGCACAATAAAGATACCAAACATGTGCTTTAGAAATTACGTCAAGCATATGAAGAAGTTATTTTCGAAGGAGAAATGATAGAAATAATACGTAGGGAAACTACTCAAGTTACATCAAATAAAAAGGGTGCACCAGAAAATTTTGGACGAAGGGGAGATAGAGAATAAAAGGGCAAGGCCACCTTTTCTGAAAACATGGATATTGCACCATTTTTGGATCTTACCTCACTTGATTCTCTTAAGATATCAAGTCCAGGTGAAGCTCAATAAGTACGAGGTAGTAATTCATCTAGTACAGGGCCATCGGTGAACAATACAGAGGTCGTTCTATTGTAATCAGATATCGGCGTAGTGATATGATGCAGAATTAATATCATAGTCCCTAGGAACAAGATCAAGTCCAACTTAATGGAAAATATCTCTGTTAAAGTAATAAATAAGTAGATACATGAATTTTGAGGTACGAGCTCCTATACCTCCTTGGGCCTTTTTTGGTTCAGGGCGATATACCTACTTGGATGCAAAAATAAAATCGTGAAAGATAATTTTACCTACATGGAGTAGAATATGTTTCATTATTTTTGTCCAAATCACATAATTATATCATATAGAGTTTTTTTTGAACAAAATTTACTCTGAATACGAGAATTTTTTTTCACCATTTTACTTTTCACCCTGAACCAAATAGTGCCTTAAATAGATCAGAGGAATGATTATTTTTGTAGAGGGCTGCTACTTAGGTTACTCACAAAGATAAGAAGAGGTGATAAGGAACTTATGGAGCACTAATAATCTTATTAGTATCATCATATCATTACAGTCTTGTCCGAAAGTTATAATTAAGTTAAACAATCATGAAGAACTTTTCTTACAAAGAAGCCCAGAAGCTCATTCATCTTTTGAAGAATGATCTAACCTAGGTGAAGGGATGTCAGAAAAATACTCCTGATGTTTCACATTCACATCTAACCTAGCTGAAGGGCTGTCAGTAAAATACTCCCGATGTTTCATATTCACACCATACTCTTGCAGAGCTTTCGAAAGGTCATCCATTGCCAAGATTGGTCGCTTATCCTTTTGCTGCTTGTCTCTCTTTTCCCTGACTATTGCCGATTATCATGCCTTGTAGTGCTGAAATGCATCTGTCAAGACCTCTGCAATAAACTTTTGTGTAGTAACGGCTACCAGTCTGATTAATCGAACATCGGGACATTAAAAGCCGGTCTTAGCCAAGTAATGCTCCACTAATTCATCAGGAATAGTGGGGGTGTAGTCCATGAGAAAAGAGAGAAAATTGGATAAAGTAGTGTCGTCATCGTGTTTGCCTTCGTTCGATTGCTGCCCGTGGAATATAATCTCTATTTCTCTCCTAAATGACACATTAATATGGTGTTGGTGTGAGTAAGTGATATGAAATCCGTAACGTGACCCAATTATACAATCACTTATAATTGCGTAAGCATAAGTTGTACAGGAGCAGTTCACATGGCATTTATCAAGGCACATTTCACATGAGCAGTTAATTTGTCTGTCCCCTTGTTCTGTACTATCATAACACGTGGTACTAATTGTACTTCGTGTTTACTAGACAACACATTCTCTAAATGAGACATTATTATGGTGTTGGCGTGAGTAAGTGATATGAAATCCGTAATGTGACCCAATCATACAATCACTAACAATCGCATAAGATATGAAATCTGTAATGTGGACCAATCGTACAATCACTAACAATCACATAAGCATAAGTTGTACACATGATCCTCTAGATGTACATAAGCATAAGTAGAGGATTATAACAATCTTCACTACACATGATCCTCTAGATGTACATTATAGACAAATACTAGAATAATGAATAGAAGTAGGTCCTTTTTTAGATCTATTGAAATGATTGACCATAAAAAATTAAGACATAGATATTACAAAGTAAACACTATAATTATTCAGAGTATTTATTAGGAGGCAGAGCCATATGTCAGTGTGCTACCTAATGCCTTATGTCTCTCAATGGGCCATAGTGCTTTAATCTCCTAACCACTCAAACCATTTGAGATGGTTTTGCCATATAGTTTGTTCTGTATTTCTCTTGGTCTACCTCTCTTTATATGTATCCCTCTTTTCGTGCTATGTTTTAGTTACGTCATGAGCTCTAGTAAGGATCTTGTGTTTTCTAGTTTTATGTCTCAGACTAGAGTCTTAAGTATAGTATCTAAAACCTGTTGGGGGAGGGAAGGAAAGTAGGGATTCCTTTCGGGAATGGATAAGGTCAATCTCTAGGCGGGCTGCCAGGTTTTGCCAATGCTACGGTTGAAAAAGATTGGACCTATTTTGTTCAACCAAAGTTAAGGAGTTCTAGAGCAAGAGGTAATGGATTTTCATTCTGGGGACCGCCTTATCTATGTACTCAGCGCCTCCCCCGATTGTTGGAAGATGCGCGCACGACACAATAAAGGCCCCCGGGAGAAACTAATGAAAAGCTAGGTAGAGGAAGACTACTTTTTAACTTTTCATGAAGATAGATTCAATTTTTCAAAACATTTTTAACTTGTTACACAAACACACACTAATTGAAATTGGGCTTACATATAGTTTCAAACTTCAACAGAATCTAATGTCTATACTTGAGCTTGTAGTTATCCAATGGTACCCCAATCATATGATCCAAATGTAAAATTCTCAATCACATAATTATTCAAATATCACCTCCTTATTATTCCAATCACTCAAAGCAATATTCGATGAATCGGTGAATCGAATTCATTATATATTTGTATATATAATGAATAATTTTGACTATTTTCTAGAGATTATATCAATCAACACTTTCACAAATACACACGATCTCTATAGATCTCATTACAACAAACAAAGACGAATTTAAATTTACACTTAAAAAAAAGAATTGAAATCATTGAAACATGGGGTGAGAAGATAAATCAGATAACAAACCAAACAAAACCAAACCAAACCAACCAATAAAATTAGAATACAATGTGATTATGTCAGACATTACATTAAGTACTATCAAATCAGACTTTTTATTTCATTCTCGGCATATATATATACACACAAATGTATCGGTGAATCATAGGCAAGATAGAAATGAGAGGAACGAACCTATCCGATAAATCACCCACAAGAAATCAGAGAAAAGCACCTATATGAACGCATACAAAGACAACAAAGGATGAATGCATAAAAAGAAATAAGAGGAACACACTATGTATAAAAATATACATACAAAAAAGCACCGCATTCATATACAAATCAGAGGAACACAACTAAATATGAACGCACCTGTATATGTCAAATCAGATGTATATCAAATAACTGGAGCACAAATTGCAAATCATACGTATATTTGTATATGAACGAAAATTTATGATATTTATTTAGTGTTGAAAACGCATCTGTATAAAAATGCAAAGTGCAAATAAGATGTACATCAAATCAGAGGAACTCAAATTGCAAATAGCAAATCAAATGTATATTTGTACATAAACACTAATTTATGGTATTTAGTGTTGATAATTCACCTGTATATAAATGCAAACACACTTGATAAGTAAAATTTCAATCACGACTGATATAACGCATCTGATAATTGAAAATCAAATGCACATCAAATCAGAGGAACACAAATTGCAAATCATATGTATATTTGTATATAAACGCAAATTTATTGTATTTAGTGTTGGTAACGCACCTGTACATGAATACAAATGCACTTGATAACGAAGATTGAAAATGCACTTGATAACGAAGATTGAAAATGCAGTTACTGATAAGAGAACCATTAGAGAGACTTTGCCGCATGAGAAGACCGGATTCATCTTTCACTGGACCTCCTTTTATTCTAATTACATTTATCAGCTTGTTTAACCACTCAACCTTATCTTCCATACTCTTAGCCCTCAACACAACAACACTATGAGCTACAAAATGAATTCAAATCTAAGTTGACATTGACATTTAACCCTTTGGGTGAATGCTAAGGGCACACCACTAATCTAGCGGGTGCCGGGATTACTAATCCAGTGTAGCTGTAAGGTTTCAAAAATGGAGCATTATTTCATCTAGCGTATGACAAGTGTGTGTAGAGCTTCAAACATATAACTGAATAAATTAACAATTCATCTTTTCTTGATCATAGTTTAAAAATGCTTGCACAAAGAAGAAGATTTGTTTGCACTTGTTTCCAGTTATTAATTTCAAATATAAATATACAATTTAAACTGTGTTCAATCATCTACTTAATAGAATAAACTCCTACATATATTATTAAAGCTATAGAGAAATTCTAAAATGATTCTAGTCATGGCCATGGACTCTTTAATATCGATTGTAAGGTAAATTTAATTCTCTCTAAGATAAAATGATTGGTATGAAACTCTGAATACCAATCATGTTATCTTACATATATACAATACTTAAAGAATTTGATGTTCATGACTTCAATTAACCGGTGGCTAGCAAGCACTCGAGGCCATATTTATTAAAATACTCCAGACACTACTGATATACTCACATGGCTACCAGGGAGATACTCAACTACAACAACACCAATTACAAACATGCCATCTTGATTGATATCCAGACTTTAGTTCAACTTTGCAAAAAACCCCGCATGGCTACTAGAGAGCTACTCAATTACCTGATTTGTCAAACCTTGGTGATTTGAAATAACTAAAAGTTGGTGATTGTGTGAAGCTAACGGAGATCGAGGGACTTGAGAAAATGAAATTCTTAGAATTGTTTGATATTTTTGGATGCGAGGCAATTGAAAAATTACCTGATTTGTCAAACGTTCAAGATCTAGAAGAAATAAAAGATCTTGCTTGTGTGCAACTAGTTGAGATCCTGGGACTTGATAAACTAATAAACTTAAAATCGCTGGACATTTCTGGATGCGAGTCACTTGAAAAATTACCTGATTTGTCAAAACTTAGAGATTTAGATGAAATAAAATCTCATGGCCGCGTGAAACTAGATGAGATCTAGGGACTTAGGGGACTTGAGGAATATTATTTCTTAAAATTATTGGACATCTGGATGTGAGGCAATTGACAAATTACCTGATTTATCAAACCTCAAAGATTTGAAACAAATAAAAGCTGGCAATTGCGTAAAACTAACTGAGATCGGGGGACTTGAGGAACTGAAATTATTAGAATTGTTGGGCATTGCTGGATGTGTACCAGATTTGTAAAACCTTCAAAATTTGAAAGTCTAAATTATATGTGGTTTTGTGCAATTAAATAAGATCAGGGGACTTGAGAAAGTCATTATATCAAGCATTTTGGTTAATCTATATATCTCTTACCCGCTTCCCTGTTTGAACAATAAGACACCCTATAGGAACCTTCACTTATACTTTTTTCCCATTTCTTAGCCAAATGTTTTGGCGAGAGAATCTACTTCGGCCATGAATTGTGAGAAAGTTAAGGTCATAATGATATCCCGCAAACACAATGCCCTCCTGGCCATAACGTCGAAGGTCACTCCCTGTTGGAGCAAGCAGATGCGGTCCCTGGGGTTTGGAGAAAGGCACTAATTAAAAACTACAGGCAATTAAAATGAGAAAAAATCCTTGTGGAAATTAAGACAACACAAGTCATGTCAAAGCCGAGGAAAATCAAATACGATTGCCATGTGACATCCATATGACAAAAAGCATTAAATTTTAGAAATATCGAGACTGGGCAGAAAACATACACATGCATTTGTGTATATATATTGTTGACGGGGAAACCCTAAACACTGTAAAGATTTATAATGGAAAGCATAGACTAGTAAAAATAACACAAGCACACAAAGTAATTTAAGTGATTTAGCCAGAAAGCAAGGCCATCAGCCTAAGCATCATCCCATCAGCTTACTGGCAATTAGGGACAAAGGTTTTACTTTGGTCTTCATTTTCCATAATCAGAGGCACATACCCTTCATCTTTCCTGGCTTGGCCAAAAACTACTGGTGGTACCATGACACATACTCACAAACGCTGCTGGTATTATTCTATATATATCCATGGTTTAGCATCAGTGCTTATATATATATATATATATATATATATATATATATATATATATATATCGGTATATCTAATATTCAGATTCAAAAATTTCTTAGTCATCAAGAAGCTTTCTGAATGTAGAGCCTACTTGTGAAGTTACAATGAGGTGTATTTCATATTAAACATTCAACACATATATGGTCAACATCACATAAACCCACGCGAACAGATACTACAAAACCAAAGGATTAAAGTAACAATGTAATAAAAATGGGACTCATTTGAACTCATATCATGATGAATAGGACAGAATCTTGCAACTATCCGTTGGGTAAAATAATATACCATAAAATGATAGATTTATATACATTTTATAATTTTGCATAAAAAATATCAGCAATCCAATTAAAGCAGACCAATTTCAATCATCACTTCTTTGTCACCATTTTCTGCTTTTGATCTTTCAAGTGCTCACAAAATACAATTTGGAAAGAAATATGAGGTATTCTAGAAACTCTTGAATGAGATTCTCAACACGAATATCCTTGACCTGGCATCACCACACTGATCCATGTTATAAATTATGGGGACACACGACATGGCATATACGATTCAATATAGGGCTTCCACATCAATGAGTCCCATTGAAAAATTCCTCTACAATTACTCTGAAATATATAGAAAGAAAAGTTATTATAAGAAATAGCTTTCACCTGCTTCATAAGACAAGTGAATAAATCTTTTGGCAGTCCAAACCCAATTGCTGCCATTTCAGCAACAGTCTCTACTGCATATATCATTTTGAATCCCCATGAGTCCATGGTGTCTTTCCATTCAGGAAATCCTTGAGGTATGACTGGATCCGAATTCAATTCCTACACATTGATGATGATCATTAATAATAGTCATAAAACCATGGTGATGTTAGAAAAAGAAGAGAAATATGTAAACCTGAAAACAGATGTTTGATGGGCGAGGACCAAATCTCCACATGTATCTCCACTTATGATCTGGGCCTGTAGAAGTGGAAGGTCGATGATCTTTCGGCATTGCTCTCAGCTTCTCTTGAATTTCCTCATCAACCATAATTTGGGTAGCTTCAATTCCTTCAGTCGTCACTCCAACCTGTGCCGTGACACCAGAAAAATTATTAAAAAATGGTGACCCCTTCCTTCTCCATCAATCAAGAAAGTTGGAGAATGTTAGTAAAGTGCAAGAATTAATAGGGAAGGACACATGGGTTCCTGTGTGTATCCTTGACACACGGAAGATCTCGGGGCTGCACGATCAGATCAAACACAACTATTTCGAGTAAACAAGTGTTTAAGTAAAGTTACAAAATAATGGTTTCATACCTTTTGCCAATGTTAACACCCGATGCAACGGTGTCGAGAGAGTTGCCTACGAATGGATGATTAGATTGAAAAGGATATGGATTAGACTCTGTCGTAGATTGTGGCATGTGTTTTCCTCTATAAGCTATAACAACAAAGGGATGGATTAACAACAATAATTGTAGGCAGGGAACGAAACTGAGAAATGACAGTCAGTTATATATGAACAAAATTTATTTTCCCAAATTAGCGGTCTACCTGAGATATCTCAACACCAATAATCAAAACCTATAACAATTCATAAATCGATAAAGCCAAGAAAGATTTTTAACTCCATACTCGATCTAGTAAATTCAAAATATACGTTTTAGTTGAAATTGTGACACCCCGCCTAATAAAATACCGGGTGATCAGTCCTATACCAAATTAAAACAGGATTCCCAGTTGGTTCATCCTTAGCATCACTGTCAAAAACTTTTTAAAACTTACAAACCACCTAGTATTCCAAAAGCTGGTGCCAAATTTTATTTTATTAATTAAACCAAATAGTACATGCGAAATTAAATATAAACCATTCACAGAACTAAAATAAATCAACTTAATAATTAATTAAATAATTTGCCGAATAAACCATCGGCCACCAGAGTAAAAAAATCCAATACAAACATCCAACACCTGAATAAATACATCTGAAAACTGTACTGAGAAGTCTGGACGACAACACCTAAATAAAACTGAAACTAATAAATAATTCCTACTCTAGGAATGAATGAACGATGCGCCTAATCTAAAATCCTTCTAGCATCCACATATGCCGCAACTCTGTGTCCTTGGAATAGAATATCAATTTAGCGTCCTAGTGGCTTGACACCTAAAAGGTTTTAAAAATAGTTTTATAGCAAGGGTTATAACCCAAAACATTTTGAAAATATTTAGCAAGTGAATTAATTGCAGTAATTTAAAATGCATGAATGCACTTCATATATAAGTTAGTGTCGCACTCTCTTGAGGACATTTTCCCCCCTCCACTAACGTGCACACCTAACGGTTACCTTAACCCCACCTAGTTGTACTACCCGATCCAACTAGTCCTGGTATAACCTCCCCTTCCCATACTACTCTAACCCGAGTATAATTATTCATGAGTTACAAGTTATCTCATCAATTAACTTAATTAATTTCCTTGAAATCATAACATATAACTGTGACACAAGTTATATAAAGTATATACATCACACACTGTATTATTTCCCGCATATAATATTTACTACCATTATATACGTACCTTTACTAAGCACAACCATGCATATATATATATACACATCCATCCCTCCGAGTATACCCTCACCGGATGATTCCCTCTAAAGTTCTATCTTATTAGGTGTGCTCACATAACCTAGATATTCGAGTTGGAATCGCTCACCAACTTGGCCCAAAATATAAACGTAGTGGAGGCGATCATATTCCGTCCCTGAAAGTGAGATAGATCCCTCACCCATATAACGGACGCAATGACCTGGGGATATACTCACCCTTATCCTCAAGCTAGGGGATTCACCCACATCGCGCAACCTCCCTTGATAGCACTAGAGTATATAAATTAAATAAATATCTAGTCACTGATATTTAATATCACACACAATATATATACACATATATATATACTATCACTACATCGTATATATATAATATATAAATCCCGACTTTATCATGTACTCAAAAACCCGTAACAGTAGCCTGTAATTTCCCGAGTCTATGGCCTGACTCAACTTAATTAATTTTCTCAGTTAGTAATTTATCATCTCCCCGAGTCTATGGTACGAATCTAATTTATTCATTTCACACGTCAATTAATATAATATTTCCCCGAGTCTATGGTCTGACTCTTATATAAATACTTTGCACATTGATTTATATAATATTTACCCGAGTTTCTGATTCGACTCTAATTTAATTAATTTACACATCAATTAATTAATACTAATCCGAGTCTATGGTCCGACATTAATTAAATTAATTTACACATTAATTAATTACCAATCCGAGTCTATGGTCCGACTCTAAATTAATTAATTTATCCCTTAATTAATTTGTTACTCTGGTGTCACTCAACCCGTATACCCGCTTACTTGGTTCGTAACCTAGTATTTCCCGGGTCCACATTCCCACTCTAAATTAATATACTCCTCTTAGTAATTAATTTAACACCTTGGTGTCACTTAACCAACGTACCCGGACTTGCTCACTCGATCCATATTTAAATCTCAGAATTTAATTTCCAAATATTCACCGTTAATGTGTCACGCATTCATCTCTCGCAAATTTTCCCAATTATATATACCTATAATTGCTAGAAAGTATGTTTTGTATTTATTTGATGCTAAATAAACAAGTCTCAAAATAAATTAATTAACTTTCCCCCATAAAAAAAAAAAAGCGAACTGCTAACTTTTCTCGACCATCGATCGATCGATCGATCCAGTCATCGTCTTCTACAATTTAGTCTTTCCACCATTTATGAAAATTTTGAGGCTTCAACCTTAAATTCATCCTCCAATAAAATCTTCCCACCATATATATATATGTTTGACTTAGATCCTATACGTCATATGAACCTTAAGATATAAAAAAATTCTCAACCTATTTCACCAATACCGAAATGGGTTTTTCCATAAATCTCAATTAACTTTGTTTTACAGTTCCAATTCTAGATTCAAATTCCACCATTTTATATTCCGAGTTTCTCATTCAAATCAGATATCTATACTCAGAGATATATAACACATCTAAATTCTTACTTTGAATCTCATTCAAGTGCTCCATTAACAAAACCCCATTTTTTACCCATTTATATCTGTGGAGACAATTATTATGCAACACAAATAAATACGAGAGAAGCAATTATCAAGGAAGAACAAGGAATATATGATGCCAATCACACAACAAAGGATGTACGTGGTTCAGCAAGAATGTGCCTACGTACACGGTGATGCAGTTGATATTATTTCTATTTACTCCGGAGAGTAATTACAGAGAATACAACTTGTCCTTTTGCCCCGGACCTAGGGTTTAATATATACATGTACATGTAGGTAAGTGGAGGTGATGGGTTTCTCCACGTTTTCCATCTCCCGTATAACTTCCAATTGTGGAAACGTGGGGGATACCGGATCAATATAAGAGATGAGGGGCCCGGACTTTGGGCCGCCAGGACTGGGCTACTCGTCCGGGCCCATGGTTCTAAATTTCGGGTACCCACAATACCCAAAACGAATTTTAATTTACACAGCACTAAAATATGAATTCGATATCACAATTTAAATTACATCAAGTTAACCACTTGCCTGGAATTGTTCTTAGAGTCTGATCTGTTGGTGTAGTGAACGTGTTGATGAAGAATACCCCAATCCGTCCCTTAATTTGTCTCCAAAAAAGTTCCCAATTTGTTTCTAGATTTGATTCCTCCGTGTCTCTCTCAAACCCTAGATTTAGAATTGCTAGCTGCCGTTCAACTTTTCCCCCAATTAGGTTTAAAACCCCTAATCCCGTTTTAGGCCATATGGGCCTAATTAAAATGGCCCAAATCACCCCGTATGGGCCCGGATATGCCCAAAAATGCCCCGAGACCCGATTACTACCCCCGAGTACTCTTTTCTGACAATCTCAACCCATCCGGACTCAACCGCGCACTCAGAATTGTCATTCAAAATATCTTTTAACATTCTCCAATTTTGACATCAAAATGCGACACCCATTAATTCGAACAATTTAACTTAAAGTCGCCAATTAAAAATAATTCGTCCCACTCAATTAAATTCTCCAAATCATAAATTTAAGTTTCTCCAATTTAAATATTTTTATTTTCCCTCAAAAATAATTAAATACAAAATCCTCAAAATTACGGGGTGTTACAAACTTCCCCCCTTACAATGGAATTTCGTCCTCGAAATTTAGATAAGCCTAGTGCTCCAAGCTTCAAATATCACTCTCTATTCATGTGCCTCTAAGCTCGCTATATTTATCCCTCCCGCTTCTAACTATAAATTACACAAATATGCATTTTAATTAACCAGGGCGCCCATACACCCTGTACACGTGCTTGACCGCACAAAAGTTGTCTTAATTAACCCGAGTGACCATACACCCTATCCTCGTGCTTTACCGCAAAAAATTTACCTGACTATGCTAGTCGTGACCCGTAATATAGCTTCCCACCTGGAGTCATATCACATATATATATATATAGTGGCCGGGGTACCCAACACATGTACTAACGATCAAACATCTCCCAACTTCCAACGTTGCGCTAAGTTTCATGCGTGGGACGTCTCGCAAGAGAAATACAAATAAGGACCCCCCCGATACACTACTACCTAACATTGTCGATCGTTGAGATCCGTTAGACCCTTAGTCCATAGCAGGTACCCCCAAATACTTGTCTATTAACACAAAAGCATACACGCCTACTCTTATGCTTCAAAAGACAACATAAAATACCGCTCCCTTACTATCACTAGTTCTTGCGCAAAATAAACCCCGAGCTATCTCTCCTTGCTAAAAAATAATTCTAACTACCCTGATTCACTTCAGTAAACACCCCTACTTACCAGGATAAATATGAGAACACAAGACCTCACTATGTGTCTATCGCACCACACAATACAACATATATACACATATATATAGGCTAGACGCCCTCTCAGGTGATATCTAGTAAGAATATTTCATACCCTAGTGTCGCGAACACCAAAACTTAACCCCATTATTTACACTAGTTCAAATCCATCGCTATCCAGCCGATATAAAAATTTTCTACCCTACTTCCATAATTCTCGAAAGTAGTAACCCCTCGCATAATACCAATCCCATATCGGTGCATACCCCCACTCTCTCTCGTGGTTAACACTTAAAGAAATCTACTATCCCACAGAAATATATATGTAATAAGGCTGCTATAGCTAGCGCACCCACTAAATTCGACTTACTGACGAACTCTAGTGAAAATAATTCTTATTTTGTGACACCCTCACTGTCACCCAAACGTACCCCATGCCCATAGGATAAAAAGATAATTACCTCCATACTCTAGCAGGAATGGCTGATCCTCGAGTTCTTGAGCAGCTTCCCCATGCCCGAACGCATACATGACTTGTTGTAGTGGCTGCACATCCAGGACCTCATCATGAATTTGACCCCTTCCTCGCTGAGGACCATCTGTCTTCACGTGTCTCGCTTCCCTATAAACGAAACACCTCCTAATAAATTCACCCTGCCACTGATCCTTTCCTTGCTTCCCTTGTCGGAAGTCCTGGCCATCCTGTCGATAGCCTCCAGACCTAAATTGCTTGGCCTGATTCCCCTATCGAGAATCCTGCCACTGATGTCCCCCTGTCAGCTGCTGAGATATCCCACTGGTACTGTTCCCTCCTGCCTTATCCGACTGACTGGGTTCCCCTCCCCTCTTGCTTCCTCTCAAGTGGAAGCGATATTCCTGACAGTGCAGGAGTGTTGCATTTACGGCGTTCGTATAAGCTACTAATGCGGGATTACCAATCAAATGTTGCCTAATCCTCCAGACTAACCCATCCATGAACTTTAACTTCTTTCTTTCTTCATCGCGTACCTCATCCGGTAATTTTTTTTCCAAACGAGTGAATTGTTCCTCGTAGTCGGCCACTGAACGGTCCCCCTGAGTCACATCTCTGAATTTTCTCCTCATTTCAATCTCGACTGCTGGCGAGAAATACTTGCGGTCGAACCGTACCCAAAACTCGACAATAGTTAATGTATCCCTTTCCTCAACGGTGGTGATCGACTCCCACCATTGTAGTGCTGCTCCCACTAACCTAAAAGTGTCTAGCATTTGCTTTTGCACCTGATTTCAATGTACCATGCGTAGGTGACACTGGATATCCCTATTCCACTGACACGCTAGCATCACATCCGAACCCCCTCGAAACTCTGGTGGGTGGCCCTTTTGAAAGACCTCTCGTACTTGCTGCCACTCCGACTGCCCCGGGTGGGACTGAACATCCGGCACCACTAACGCTTGTGGATGATCTCGTGGAAAGTACCTTGCCATTGCGATCATCGTCGCTTTAACTTCCTGCACCACTAATTTAGTTACCTGTGCTGCCGAAATCATCTCTGGCAGTTGCTGCAGTAACTCTGGCTCCTGATGAGCCTCCCTAGTCTCACTTTCCCCTACTGCCCTAGCTGCTCTCTCTCTCCTGGGAGGCATCTGAAATAAGAATCGAATCATATGAGTTCACCCTCAAATATAAAGTAATTGGCAGAAGAACATAAATGCGCATACGTATGAGAATACAGCAATCCTAGGATAGGGCTCTACATCAAATAACGCTAAGCTGAAATGTGAAAATCCGCACAGATCCTAAGGAAACTAGAACCTGATGCTCTGATACCATCTGTGACACTCCGCCTAATAAAATACTGGGTGATCAGTCCTATACCAAATTAAAATAGGATTCCCAGTTGGTTCATCCTTAGCATCACTGTCAAATTTTTTTTAAAACTTACTAACCACCTAGTATTACAAAAGATGGTACCAAATTTTATCTTATTAATTAAACCGAATAGTACATGCAGAATTAAATATAAACCATTCACACAACTGAAATAAATCAAATGAATAATTAATTAAATAATTTGCTGAATCAACCATCGGCCACCAGAGTGAAAAAATCCAATACAAACATCCAACACCTGAATAAATACATCTGAAAACTGTACTGAGAAGTCTGGGCGACAAGCCCTAAATAAAACTGAAACTGATAAATGATTCCTACTCTGGGAATGAATGAACGATGCGTCTAATCCAAACTCCTGCTTGCATCCACATATGCCGTAACTCCGTGTCCCTGGAATAGAATATCAATCCTGGCGTCCCTATGGCTGGACACCTAAATGGTTTTGAAAATAGGTTTATAGCAAGGGTTATAACCCAAAACATTTTGAAAATATTTAGCAAGTGAATTAACTGCAGTAATTTAAAATGCATGAATGCGCTTCATATATAAGTTAGTGTCGCACTCTCTTGAGGACATTTTCACCCCTCCACTAATGTGCACACCTAACGGTTACCTTAACCCCACCTAGTTGTACCACCCCGTCCAACTAGTCCAGGTTTAACCTCCCCTTGGCATACTACTCTAACCCGAGTATAATTATTCATGAGTTACAAGTTATCTCATCAATTAACTTAATTAATTTCCTTGAAATCATAACATATAACTGTGACACAAGTTATATAAAGTATATAAATCACACACTGTATTATTTCCTGCATATAATATTTACTACCATTATAAATGTACCTTTACTAAGAACAAATACACACACATATATATATATACACATCCATCCCTCCGAGTATACCCTCACCGGATATTTCCCTCTAAAGTGTTATCTTACTAGGTGTGCTCACATAACCTAGATACCCGAGTTGGAATCGCTCACCAACTTGGCCCAAAATATAAGCGTAGTGGAGGCCGTCATATTCCTTCCCTGAAAGTGAGATAAATCCCTCACCCATATACCGGACGCTATGACCTGGGGATATACTCACCCTAATCCTCAATCTAGGGGATTCACCCACATCGCGCAACCTCCCTTGATAGCACTAGAGTATATAAATTAAATAAATATCTAGTCAGTGATATTTAATAGCACACACAATCTATACATACATATATATATATATATATATATATATATATATATATATATATACTATCACTACACCGTATATATATAATATATAAATCCCGGATTTACCGTGTACTGAAAACCCGTAACACTAGCCTATAATTTCCCGAGTCTGTGGTCCGAGTCAACTTAATTAATTTTCTCACTTAGTAATTTATCATCTCCCTGAGTCTATGGTCCGACTCTAATTTATTCAATTCACACGTCAATTAATATATTATTTTCCCGAGTGTATGGTCCGACTATTATATAAATACTTTGCACATTGATTTATATAATATTTACCCGAGTCTCTGATTCGACTCTAATTTAATTAATTTACACATCAATTAATTAATACTAATCTGAGTCTATGGTATGAATCTAATTAAATTAATTTACACATTAATTAATTACCAATCCGAGTCTATGGTCCGACTCTAAATTAATTAATTTATCCCTTAATTAATTTGTTACTCTGGTGTCACTCAACCCGTATACCATCTTACTTGGTCCATAACCTAGTATTTCTCGAGTCCACATTACCACTCCAAATTAATCTACTCCGCTTAGTAATTAATTTAACACATTGGTGTCACTTAACCAACATACCCGGACTCGCTCACTCGGTCCATATTTAAATCTCAGAATTTAATTCTCAAATATTCGCCCTTAATGTGTCACGCATTCATCTCTCCCAAATTTTCCCAATTATATATACCTATAATTACTAGTAAGTATGTCTTATTTTTATTTGACCCTAAATAAACAAGTCTCAAAATAAATTAATTAACTATCCCCCATAAAAGAAAAAAAAGCGAACTGCTAGCTTTTCTCGACCATCGATCGATCGATCAATTCCATCGATCGATCGATCGATCCAGTCAGCGTCTTCTCCGATTCAGTCTTTCCACCATTTATGAAAATTTCTAGGCTTCAACCTTAAATTCATCCTCAAATAAAATCTTCCCACCATATATACATGTTTGACTTAGATCCTATACATCATATGAACCTTAAGATATAAAAAATTTCTCAACCTATTTCACCAATACCGAAATGGGTTTTTCAATAAATCTCAATTGACTTTGTTCTACAATTCCAATTCTAGATTCAAATTCAACCATTTTATATTCCGGGTTTCTCATTCAAATCAGATATCTTTACTCAGAGAGATATAACACATCTAAATTCTTACTTTGAATCTCATTCAAGTGCTTCATTAACAAAACCCCATTTTTTACCCATTTATACCCAAAACGAATTTTAATTTACACATCACTAAAATATGAATTGGATATCACAATTTAAACATTACAGCAAGTTAACCACTTGCCTGGAATCGTTCGTAGAGTCTGATCTGTTGGTGTTGTGAACGTGTTGATGAAGAACACCCCAATCCGTCCCTTAATTTGTCTCCAAAAAAGTTCCCAATTTGTTTCTAGATTTGATTCCTCTGTGACTCTCTCAAACCCTAAGTTTAGAATTGCTAGCTGCCGTTCAACTTTTCCCCCAATTAGGTTTAAAACCCCTAATCCCGTTTTAGGCCATACGGGCCTAATTAAAATGGCCCAAATCACCCCGTGTGGGCCCGGCTATGCCCAAAAATGCCCCGAGACCCGATTACTACCCCCGAGTACTCTTTTTTGACTATCTCGACCCATCCGGACTCAACCACGCACTCAGAATTGTCATCCGAAATACTTTTTAACATTCTTCAATTTTGAACTCAAAATGCGACACCCATTAATTCGAACAATTTAACTTAAAGTCGCTAATTAAAAATAATTCTTCCCACTCAATCAAATTCTCCAAATCATAAATTTAAGTTTCTCCAATTTAAATATTTTTATTTTCTCCCAAAAATAATTAAATAATAAATCCTTAAAATTTCGGGGTGTTACAGCAATAAATGATTAGCCACTAATAAAATTGCCACGAATTGATATTTTTCTTGTAGTGTTACTTGTCATCCAAATACTCAAAATAACTCGTATACACAATGCTAATAAAGTCATTGACATTTATATAGCTCATATATATAGCAATCTTTGGAAAACAAATTTTTGTCTCAAAAGTTCCTACGCTAAACACTATTTCAAACAAATTATTTACAAGAAATGTGCTACCTTTGAAAATAAATAAATAAAACAAGTCTAATCCATCATTATTTTTTATTATTACTCTCCTCTACAGAAGATTTCACTGAATCTGCAAAAAAAACACAAATAATTTGTTTAGAGTTATCACTTTGAAAAATAACGACAACAGATTTTGGAAGATTAATCAAAGTACATTTATAAATTTCACTTACAAGTCCTGAAAATATACTAATAAAAATATAACAAATCACATTCATTAACATCAAATTCGTTTCCCAATTATACCCCACCCACCCTCCCAAAAAAAAATTATTCTCTGTGTATTAGGATTATTGTTAGCGGATAATAAGAGAAAGCTAAAGTCATGCATGTCAAATATAAAACAAGTTTACGATTATGTGATTACAACAAAGAGTTATATTGTCGTGTTACGAGGTCACTTAATGCCTCAAGTTTCCTATTAAGCTCATCCATTTGTCCTTTCATTGGCTCGTTCTCCCTTCTTGCTTCATATACTTCCCTCCTTGCCTCGTCAACGTCCTTCCTCGCCTCAACAACTTGTCTATCTCTCTCAATGTCTTTCTCCTTTTGCATAGCAGGAACTGCAGATGATGTGGGTTTAAGACCAACCACACGACCTCATACATATCCTGAGTGATGCCCTAGAATTTCTTGAAATTCATCAGCATCATTCATCACCACACCGTCTTCAAGTTCAAATTGTGAATTGAGTATTGCTTGCACATCATCCTATTAATAACTACGAAGACATTATAATTATAACATACGATATAGGTAAAAAATTTATTAACAAACTACTATTGAAACACATCTTACATAGACATTTCCAGCAGTTGTAGTCACCCAATTTCCCTTTTTTTTTGCCCAAATGAACCGTATGCCATACCTTACTCATGGACGCCGGAGTTCCCATCTCCATATCACGTTGTACATATTTTGATACATAATAAAGTGCTAAAACATATTAAAATGATTAGTTTAGACAAAAAAAAAATTAGATATATTTACCATCTCAAAGTCCACTTGACGAAATCCTTTGCTTCCACTGCAGTGGAGAATAGTCTTCTTCGATCGATTGTTCGAGTTTATTTCACTTCTTTTCTATAGATATTCATGTCCAAATAAAGTTAAAAATAGATAACTAGATGCAAACCCCTAATTAAAGGTCTTAGTATAACAAACTCAAATAGAGAATTGGATCTTAACTGGACTCTCCCCACTAACATTGGTTATCAAGGTAAAAAAGCATAATATTTACTACAATAATCTAATCTGCATAGTGTTTACTACAGAAAAACAACATGTCAAATCAGCACTTCGCATAAATAATAAAAAATTAGAAGTCGCATACAACCTGAAAATTTTCATCCGCAAGTGTTAAACAAAGATCATGCCATTTAGCCTCACTTAATTCTGGAGGATGATGCTGAAGTGCCCATTCCAAAGAGCCGTGTGGATTGAAGTGTTCACGTTGCATTTTCGAGCAAAAGTTACCAAAATGATTATTGAGTTGTGCCATTACTACAGACTTCATGTAATCATCATTTAGCAATTGAAACTTATCCTATTCAAAAGAAATTAAAAAAAAATAACTCATAACACTAAATGTGGATCGTGTTCCATATATGAGCATATAGGTAGCTTACCCGCAAAAGTATCCACATATGATTTTTGTTCTCCTTTGGAACTTCCTTCCAATACTTGAAATTGAATGGGGCATTTTCTCAGATAACAATGCCTGCCTCAAATTTTAAATTCGGAGAAGAGAACCCTACTAGACGACCCTCCGAGATTAGAATTTGACTGTTCTCCCCCCTCTTTAGCTTCTTTTGAAAACCAATCCCTCGTGTTGGTCCCCTAACTCGTTTCCTGTAACTAGAACCTATTATACAAAAATAGCAAAAGTAATTAAAAAAATGGTCAATAAAACTTTAAAGACAAAATTAAAAATAAATCCATAAGTTTGAAGTTATCAAAAGCATAATCACAGTCACACATATCACTTTCATCCATAATAATCCCAATCATACCATCACTAGTGTTAGCACCCGATGAAACAATGTCTGCAAAATCGACAACATTTTGATGACTAGGGTGTGGAGGAGGGTGATTGGACTCTCTCACAAATCGTTGCACAGGTGTTACTCTTTCACCTATAACATGCATGAAATGGATCAACATAATACTAATTAAATCTATACTTTAAAAAAACATTGGTATTCCCACTTAACTAAAATTATTTGTATGTTATTAATTAATGTGTTTCCAAATATGAAGATCGTACCCTCATAGCTGTTAACATCAAAAGGGATATTTTCGAAAGCATCGTTGATATTTGGATTAGTTGAACTAGAACGAAGACGCGCGGATTCCCTCATGAATCCTTGTTGGGTAAAAGATCTTGGGGAGCGTGCATGATTGGAACTTAATACAACAAAATAAAAATCCTTGATTAGCTATGGAGACGTGTAATATATATCACTGCACATCCAATGTGTATGCGATGCATATTAATATCAAAAGGATGAAAACCAAATAAATCGTAAACAAAATGTTGTCTTAGACTAGTCAAATAAAAACAATATTTCAATCTCGCTCTTATTAACATCGGGAAGGCATTGCAAGAAATTGGGCTAGGTTGGATCGTGTTGTGGAAAACAGAAATTTGCTTGATGGCCCTTTTATTAGCTCCGTTGATCACCTACATAAGGCAAACTCAGACCATACTCCCCTTTTGCTGATTATTAAAGATCAAAATAATCAGTCATCTCGACGATTTAAATTTTTGTCTTCTTGGACCAAGAATGAAGAATTTTTAAGAGTGAAAATGGCAGCTACTGTGATAAGCCCTCGGACATAGAGGCATCGCTGCTAGCCTATTTTATCGCACTACTGACCACGAGCAACATCATGACAGGTAATGATGCAATGGGTCAATGCATTCTAGCCTTGTTAGATATGTCTTGATCAACTCAAATGTTGTAGGTTTGATTTGAAATTGATTTTAGGTTGCATTGAAATCAATCAACAATGTTGAGTCAAATATGTGATTTGGTAATTTGGTGTAGTATTCAGAATGTTGTAGATAGATATGAGTGTGAGAAAGTTGGTGATTTGGTGTAGTATTTAGAATGTTATAGGGCAGCTTTCCAAATTTCTTTGGCAATCAACTGGGGAATTCGAATCAATGTTTAAAAAGGAAAAAGGCGAGGCGAGGCGAGGCGTTTTGGTCGCGACGAGGCGAGGCGAGGTGAGGCGAGGCGCTTGAGGCGTAAGCCTCACCGAAAAGAAAAAAAGGGAAAAAAATATAAAAAGTCTAATAACTTCACAAAAAAATAATTCAACACATTAAATGATGCAAAAGGGTCCATAATCAGGGGATAAAACATATTTTTTACAAAAAATGACAAGTTTATTTGGAAAAAACAGTTGGGAAAAAACAGAAAGAAAAACTAAAAAAGGTTTTTACTAAAAAAAAAGAAAAAAAAACTAAAAACGAAAGTTTTTACAGAAAAAATAAAGTTTTTACCAAAAAAAAAAAACTAAAACTAACGAAACAGGTTTCGTATAAAAAAAAGACTAAAACTAACAAAGTTTTTACAAACTACTGAATAAAAACTAAAACTAAAACTACTGAATAAGATTTTTTTACTAAAATACTGAATATAAACAAAAAATAAAATTAAACAAATTAAAAAAGGTTTCGTATAAGATTTTTTAGTAAAATACTGAATTAAAACTAAAAACAAAGGTTGGAGCTCTTACCTTATACAAGCGAAATAGGCCGGAATAAGGGTTTATGGGTTTATAGAACAATAGGAGAACGTTGGCCGAAATAGGCCGGAATGGAAGAACGCAGACCGAAATAGGCCAGAATAAGGGTTTCGGAGGAGATATTATAACCTAGGGCTTATGGGTTTCATATTAGAGTTTGTTTTCTAACTTACGTTTTGTTTTTTAAAAGTATCTTGACTTCTTATGTTTTTAAGCCCAGCTGAAGAGGCGTGCACCTCACCACCTTGAGGCGAAAAGCCTTCAGGCGTTGCACCTCACACACAAAAGGCATAAGCCTCTATTTTTTGTCATGAGGCTTAAGCCTGAAGGATATTTTCCTTCGCCTTGCCTCGCCACGAGGCTCGCCTCGAGGCGTACACCTCGGGTGCCTTTTTAAACATTGATTCGAATACGCCCTTGGTGTTACTGGGGACCACTCTACACCCCGGTTGAATATGAATGACATCTTGTTTTTCACACCCTTGGCATGAATTATGAGACTTAGTATGTGAATTTAACATTCGAGATTCCCAGAAAGCACCAAAAACTTGAACCAAATGAGCACTGATTGTTTGCTAAGGGCTTGAAAATTAGTTGCCTTGAAAATAATATATTTTAGTGGAAAGGTTTTGTTTGGACATCAGTGTTTGTTTAGAATTGACAAATTGTGTTGTGGAAATGTTATTATGATGTTGCAGATGGTAAGTTGGTGAATAACGAGACAACTTGGAGGGGGGATCCGGCTCTTGACAATGGAAAGGAAGAAAAGTTAGATCATCCAAAAGGAATGTATGATGCTGGGGAACATATGAAGTTTAGATTCCCAATGGCTTATATTGCCACACTGCTTTCGTGGGCTATTCTCGAGTACGGGGATTAGATGAATGTAGTTAATCAGTTGGAATCTTCCCAAGACTCGATCCTTTTGAGAATTTTCTTTTTGTTCAGGTTAATCTAATCTTAAACTTCTTTTAAATTCTTGGAGATTCTTATCGAACAAAATTTACTCTAATCTCCAGATATGCGAGCACTACCTGGGCAGCTGTGGGTTAGAGGATAAGATGATTTCAAGAAAGTTCGAGACAGCCATATAGTCAGGAATTAGAAGCTCATGTCTACCTTCAAGGTCTCAAAGAATGGGAATTGTGTTGTTTTTATAGCAGATAAAATTTGATATGATTACTTAAAATTGTAGCATGAATGAATTGGTTCACATATGCTGACTGTGCTATTAAAGGCCTACATTATAGTTTTATTAAGATTTATTGTAGTATCTTGTGGGTGCAGGTTACAAGTTAGAAGCTTGAGCTTGAGGAAGCCATTGAGCACTTTTACCTAGGAAATGAGGGTGTGGTAGCTGAATCTGATATTAGTAAGTTTTAGATCAAATGGGACTAGGACATAATTCATGAATTATAATCTCAACAACACAACCATTATTCATAGTTTTATACTTTTATGAGTTATTACAACCCTTTATTTTTTTTATTTTTTTTAATATAGGACTTGAACCAGTTCTTGTAGCAGCACTCAACGTCTAATGGAAAAGATTTACAAGATTGGTCATCATCTGGAATGAGCTTGGCTCAACAAGGAGTGGTCTTTAACTTACGAGGACCTATAATTACTTTGCATTACTTGTTATTCTTGTTGATTGAGTTATCCCTATTATGTGTAGGTAGTTGTGGTATGTCTTCATGACAGTGTTCTTAGTTGTGTACGATAGTTTTACTATCAGATATCCAGATTTAATTTGAATGCCTGATCATATTCCCATACGGCCCTGTTCATGACTGGAACAACTAAAATCTTTTGTATATTTCCTTCTGTTTGAGGGTTTCACCTAGTTGTGTTACACTTATTCCTATTTTCATGACTGGATTAGAAAATAAAGACTTAGTACCCACAATTAGTAGTATAAAAAATCAGTGATCCAAAATTGTCTTAGTACTTTACTACTTTTGTTCCAAATTAATAGTCATTGGTTGAAACCCAAAACACTTGCATTCCAAATTTATCATTTTAAGGTGATGAATACCATATAATGTAAAGACATGCATTTGGATCATTGTTTTCTCATGTGTATGAGTATTTTTCGGATTGGTAACTTGGTAATTTCACCTAATTTTATGTACTATTTTTAGAAACAAGACAATTATTTGAGACTAATTTGAGACAGACTAAAAATGAAAACATGACTATCAATTTTGGATGGAGGGAATATTTATTTTCTGAAAAGTTGAGCATCCAACTCAAGATTGGTTAACTTGGAGTTCTAGATGTGAGATGTATATTATGCCCCCTTGTAACGGATATGAGACATGTTGGTGACTTTGTTGGATATACTCTTTAGGAGTGTGTGCTATTTTGATCTGCCAAATATCTTTGAAGTCTTATGTTTTGTGTAATATAATTAAAAACAATTGTCATATTTAATGTATTTAAGTTTCTATTGTAATTTCTTGTGCACTCGATCAGGGGCGTTTGTTGGTATATTCCTTGTTACAGGGGAAAATTATAGAAAGCAAAACCTATAGTAGTCTCGAAATACAGGTTTCTTCTTGATTTTATTTTTCTCTGCGGTTAGAAGTTGGGGTTATAGGAAGGTCTGGTCCAACATCAACGCAAGAAATCTTGTTCTTTCATTCTTTGTGTGTTTTGTTATTGTCCTCTTTTATTTCGTTTGTTCCCCATAAATGTTCTTTCTTTCCGAGAAAAAAAAATGCAACTGCAGTTCATGATGTCATGTTTTATTGATTATTATACTAAAACTAGTCAGATATACCTCTTGACTGTCTCAAGGGTATCAAACATCGTCTTGCTGCTGGTAATATTACCTAGGACTAACTTTTTCTTATTGTGTTAAATTTAATTTTAGATTAAAGAGGGAATGACTATGCGCATGTGCCTCATCTCGAGCTATTATTCCTCCCTCCAGTCCTTAATGGTTATCCATGTCCTTATGGCCATAACTGCTACTTTCGACATTCCCTCACAGGAGAGGAGAAGCTGTCAAGCATTTGGTAAGTTAATCGCGTCCCTCACATAAAGTCGCATTTTGGTGTAGTGTAATTGGTTCTTTAGAAGTTTTAAGGGGGGTAGAGAAGGTGCAGAATGCTAGAACATAACATGCTCAAATGGCCAATGAAAGGCAGTGCTCTTAGAACTAAGTACCAATATTTGATTTTTGTTTCAAATCAAGCATAAAACAGGGGATTAGACAACAATCAGACAATCTCCACTGATGTGGATGTTTTGGCAACTACCATGATGAGCATATAAGAAACCAAAAAAAAATCATTAAATATATTGTTTCTAATTAGAAGTAAATCATACCCTCGTTGGCATGTGAAATAATGTCCGTAGATTCAGCTACATTTGGATGACTATGTCCTAAAGAACGATGATTCGGCTTTACCATAAACCGTTGCAATGGAGCTACTCTATGACCTATAACATGTATGAAATGGATTAACACAATACTATTGTAACTAGCATTGGTGGAGTAGTCAATATTACTATTGTCTAAGTGATTTGATTTAGAATACAAAGATCATACCCTCATTGTTGTTGTCATTTGATGCGATAGTGTTGGTGGAGTAGTCAACATTTAGGTCCTTTGATTGAGAAGAAGGGGAGTGTCTGGATTCTCCCATTAATCTTTGACGCGTAGATAATATTGGGACACCAGCATGATCGGAACCAGGGATAACTAAACTAGAAACCAACAACATTAGTTGAGGAGATATTGATGCAGAAATTATGTAAAACATCAATACACTTTTAACATTTTAGCATAATTACAATGAAAACATAGAGGAAATTCACATTAGTAATGAAAATTATCAAGCATAAAATCATATCAAATAACTGAGATAACATCAGCAGTGATAAGGATAATTAACAAATCCAACATAGTCGTCGTCGTCATTTTTTCCCTAGTGATTCTTTCAATAAAACCCTTAAAACTTATATCAAATCAATAGTCACTAAACGAAAATAAAAAATTGTCTTCTACATTAACATAAATTTAAAATTATGAATTAACAATACATGATATCATATAGAATTCAAGATTAATAGCATGATTGCAATATCTAAAACTTTCTACTCACAATGTTCCCATGATGGATTCTATGTAATGGTTTAAAGTTTAAGTTTTGTCATACATTAACAGAAATTTAAAAACTAGTTTGGAAAGTAAATCATACCCTCAGTGGTATTAAAACCCAATGAGAAAGTGTCGAGAGAGTCGGCTACATTTTGATGGCTATTTTGTGAAAAAGGTTGATTCGCCTCTGCCACAAATCGTTGCCCAAGAGTTGTTCTATGACCTATAACAAGCATATAATGGATTAACAAAATAATTTTATAATTAGACTTAACTTAACGTTGGTATATTTCCTACTTAATTATATATTTGTAATTGTCAATTAATTTGACTTAAAATACAAAGACCATACCCTCATTGTTGTTAACAGTGGATGCAATAATGTTCGGAGAGTAGGCGATATTTGGGTCAGTTGAATGAGAAAGACGTGTGGATTCTCCATGGAATCCTTGATGCGAAGAAGATCTTGGGACACGTGCATGCGCAAAACCAAGCATAACTACCCAAGAAACCAAAACCATTAGCTAGGGATATGTACGTAGGAATTATGTCAAACATGGGTATACATTTAAAATTATAGCATAATTCTAGTAAAGATATGGAAGACAATCAAAACAATTTCAATAAGATTTGTTTTCCCAATAAGTTGTTATTATAAAGTGATCACACCAAATGGAATTTTATTGAGATTTTTTAGTGGTGTAACTTAAGAAATGAAAAGGGATAAAAAAAACTCATCCATGTGTACTTAGTAATTCCGAAATTGGAGACCAACTATATTTTCAGGTGTTCTCATTGGGGACATATTAGATAACCTGTAAATCATGTGAGCAAGAGTTTCTTCCAAAGAAAATATAACACAACCCGCTAATTGTGAATAACGAAGCCATTGGACATATTTCATAAGAGAGGCAACAAATCAAGTGAAAATACAAATTTTAATGTGACAATATGAAATGATAAAAACAAATTAGGATTCTTGAAAATAATCGAGCAAATTATTAATTTTATGTAGGATAATATATTTTGCAAAATAGTTCAAATTCCATTTTCCATTTTCTTTCTATACGCCATGTATCCACCCATAAGACTGAAACGTAATCATTAAACTACATAAATATTAAATACACTCATGTAAAGGAAACCAGACAAAATTAGACTAAAAATGCATATAAATGGAGAATTCAAACGAGTCAATAGTGATGAAGTCGACCAACCATTCATATATTTAAAATCTAACCAAAATAAGACATCTACGTAGTAACCAAATCAAATACCCAAAGAATAATATATGAACATGAAAAACAAAATTTCAAACCAATGCCAAAAAGAACACCCAATAGTCCACATGGCATGAACTATACTTTTCAAAGTATATATAAAACTGTTATAAAAAAATATCTATATAATTACGTTCATGTATATGTTAAACCAATCTCACTAACATTAAGGGTTTGTATAACCTAAACGAACAACGGATTGTTGATTAAAGATCTAGTAATGGCCTTTATAAAATGACCTCTAAAGCATCAAAATAAACATTTCCCACAAATGGAACAATATCCATCCATGCATTCCATGCCTTGGTCAATGCATCACTTATTTGACTCTAATCAATGCTCAATGATAACGGATAATAGTAAAATTGTTGCTATAAACAATGTTAATATATGCCTTTCATAGTCACACATATCACTTTAGTGTGGATGAAAGTGATATGTAATAAGTTTGAAAGTGATATGTAAGTGATATGTAATGGATACGTAAAGACAAAATTAAAATAAACCCATAAGTTTGAAGTCATCAAAACCATAATCACAGTCACACATATCACTTTCATCCACACTAATCCCAAAAACAAATTTATGACAAGAAATGTAGAATAAAATCAATGTGTAAAGCTACCAAGATCACAATCATACCCTCACTGGTATTAGCACCCGATGAAACAGTGTCTGAAAAATCGACAACATTTTAATGACTAGGGTGTGAAGGAGGGTGATTGGACTCTCTCACAAATTTTTGCATATATGTTACTATTTCACCTATAACATGCATTAAGTGGATCAACATAATACTAATTAAATCCATACTTAAAAAAAACATTGATATCCCTACTTAAATAAAATTATTTGTATGTTGTCAATTGATATGTTTCCAAATATGAAGATCGTACCCTCATAGTTGGTAACATCAAATGAGATATCGTCGGAAGCGTCATTGATATTTGGATTAGTTGAACTAAAATGAAGACGCATGAATTCCCTATTGAATCCTTACCGTGTAAAAGATCATGGGGAGCGTGCATGACTGGAACCTAATACAATAAAACAAAAACTTACATTAGCTATGGAGATATGTATGCAATATCTATTAGTGCTCACCCAATGTGTATGCGATGCATATTAATATCAAAAGGATGAAAACAAAATAAATCATAAACAAAATGTTGTCTTAGACTAGTCAAATATAAACAATAATGCGGCACAGATGCCTTGAAATAGTACTCTTTCATGGCAGCAGAGTCTAGCTACCGTGGAACCGGACAGTAGGATGAATTGAACCGGACTATATGTTAAATTGTCTATTAGCCTTGTAGGTCTATAGACTATGTTTTTTTTTGTAGAAAAGTGATTCATTTCAGAGCACAACAATGATTAAAGGAGAGATCAACTAAGATTTTACATTGGGATCCTATCTTATAAAACTATCATTAAGCACTCAAAATTCTAACTTCATTTTTTTAATATTTTTATTTTTCGGGTCAAAATTACTACCAACTTATTCTCTTGTACTAAAAAATTCAGCGACAAGTGCTTAACAAAGTCATACTGACTTAAAATTTAGCGAGAAGTGCTGAACAAAGTCATACTGACTTAAAATTTCTAGTAAACAAGTATAATTTTCTACTAAATATGATGCATCGTACACTATATTCTATGCTTCAACAGACTACATTTAAAGGATAACTTGATTAATATTATATCCTTAATTTATGGACTTTATATAACTATAGGTGATTTTAATAGTGTTCTCGGAGCTCATGAATGCAGGGAAGTTAGAATTCCATACTACATACCATGTCTTGACTTTAAAAAGATGATTGGGGTCTCTCAATTATTTAATATAGATACTTTTGGTATATTTTTTACTTGGAAGAAAAGTCCTACATCTATGGTGGAGCATGTTTAAACAGAGATCTATGTAACCTGGAATTAATCTCCTCTTAGACTAATGTTTCATGCTTTGGTCTTCCCAAATGTGGTTTTGATCACCACTATCTTCTATTTCAATCTTTCAAAATGCATCTCAGTGGTCCTAGACCTTTTAAATTCCTTTCTTCTTTTTTTATCATAACCATTTTCTTGATTTGGTTAAGCAAGTTTGGAATCAGACTTCTCGAGTTGGCTACCTTATATTTGTTCTTCAACAAAAGTTAAAAACTTTGAAAGGAGCTATCAAAAATTGGATTATGAAAGTTTTGGGAATATTCATAGTAGACTTATTAAATACAAATCTAAATTACTAAAAGTCCAATATGAAATTGACAAATATGTCCATAATCATGTCAGTCTTTAAAAATTCAGGCCAAAGATAATTTAGTAGAGGCTTTGAATTTTGAAGAAACTTTCTGGAGAGACAAAGCTAGATTTAAGTGGAATCAATATAGGGATAGGTGCACTGCATTCTTCAACAAATATGTCAAGCAAAGTAGAACAATAAATTATATCTCTATAATAAAAAAAGATGATGTAATTCTGACTGATCCTTCCCAAATCAAAGATCATATTGTTGACTTCTTTTTTTCTATGTATGCCCATAATTCTAATGTATCTGACAATGGTATTATTGAATATGTGATCCCTAACATGGTGACTTTTCAAGCAAATTTGGTGTCTTCTTCTATTCCATCTTATGATGAGATCCATTCCAACATTTTCTCAGTGGATCCAAAATCTAATTTTGTACCAGGTTAGAAAACTAGAGGATTCAGTCAGGAAGAAATAGCAGGTCAGTAGGACCATTTTCGACAAGAAGTTAATTGAGCACAACCTTAATTCCCATGTCCAAGTGAATTGAAAGAGTTGTGATTTGCATTATGGGATCCTTTTCATTATCATAGTTCATGAGTTTTCCGTTAAAAGATAGTTTGTTTATTCAGTTTTCCTACATATATCAACTGTAGTTACAAATTTATTTTATAGTCATTTACTTACAGACACCATATTTTGATTCATTGACAGTAGATATATGTATTATGTGAGTATTTTTCTTTGGAGGACGATTTGTACTATGAAGTTATTTGATGGTATCATAGTTTCATATATTGTGAGTCTGATTTTGTTTTATAATTGGTTTATAAGTTTGGGGTAAAGGTGATTACTCTTAATTGTAATGACAATTTTTCTCATAGAGAGATCAAAATAACACTCCTTTCTTAATTACTTTTTAGTTATTGGTGTTTTTGTTCTTATTTTAGTGATTAAGACACAATTATACCACCACAGTCCTAAAATTGGTTAAGAGGCACAATTGAAATTGCTTGTCGAAAAAAGACAAAAATACAGAACACTTTCATCTTAGAAAACTTTTGAGTTCCAAATCAAGTATATTCAATGGACTATCAATTCATTATTGGAAATATCCTTAGTACTAAAGTTCCTTATTTACAGACACGTGTGCATTTAAAAAACAAGTTTGATGGAGGTAAAGAACTCCCAACTACGTATGCGTTTGCATTAGTTGAGCATCGTCAACCGAACAAAATTAAACTCACAATGCATTTAAGCGGAGAAGTCAAACGAGTCAATACTGGCATTAAACCTCACTACTTTTTCCAGTCAGTGTGTTGCGCTTCCTAAACACTGGCATACGGGGTGAAAATGATCGTGGATACAATCCTAAAATTATACGAATTGGTCTTAAACCTCACCACTTTGTCCGGGCAGTATCTATGGATTACCTTGTGGAACAAAAATTCGTTGGTGTGGATTTTCAGACTAGCGATAAACACCATTTCAAATCAAGCAGAAAACATAGGATTAGACACCAATTTGACAATATCCTCTATTGTGGATGTATTGGCAACTACCACGATGAGCAAACAAGAAACAAAAAAAAACATTAAATATTTTGTTTCTAATTAGAAGTAAATAATACCCTCATTGGTATTAAAACCCGATGAAATAATGTTCAGAGATTCAGCTACATTTGGATGACTACGTCCTGAAGAATGATGATTCCACTCTACCACAAACTGTTGCACGTGAGCTTCTTTATGACCTATAATAGGTACGAAATGGATTAGCACACTACTATTGTAACTAGATTTAACTATACATTGGTATATGTCCTACTTTATTAGATATTTGTATATTGTCAAGTAATTTGATTTAGAATACAAATATTATACCCTCATTGTTGTTATCATCAGATGCAATAGTATTGGTGGAGTAGCCAACATTTAGGTGCTTTGATTGAGAAGAGGGGGGGCATATTTAATCTCCCATGATTCTTTGCTGCGTAGATAATTTTGGAACATGAGCACGGTCGGAACCAGCCATAACTAAATAAGAAACCAACAACATTAGCAGAGGAGATATGCATGCAGAAATTATGTAAAACATCAATACACTTTTAACATTTTAGCATAATACCAATGAAAACATGGAGCAAAATCACATCAGTAATGAAAATTATCAAGCATGACATCATATCAAATAATTGAGATAACATCAGCAGCAACAGTAACATCATATCATTCCAAGTAGTTTATAAAAAGATTAGGATAATTGGCAAACCTAACAAATAGTCTTCGTCATCATCTTCACCTTCGCTCAAATAACTTAACCCCTCCTCTCTTTTCGACGGGATATACTCTTCCTCCTTGTCAACCTCTTTTCTTTTGCCCTTTGTCTCACTCTTATTATTATTATTCCTCTTACAAGAACCCATGTAGAATTTAGCCCCTCTATGCAACCCCATTGCCTTCATTGTTGCTATGTTATCTTGAATCCTATTCATCCTTTGTTTCTCATAGTTTGACATCGTCATTGTTATACCTATTAAATATATATACAAACATGCAATTTAGTTCAGTAAAAACATTTCACAAGTGTAATTTATTAAAACGTTCCTATAGATCGAAGTGTCATAATTAAAATAAATTAAAACATTTACTAAGAATAAAAAATAACTAACACAAACCGTTAAAATTCCTCATCATCTTCATCTCCATTATCCTCGTTAATATCAACATTGTCATCCTCGGACGACAAGATGTTATCATCCATATCATGTATCCAATTTTCTCCTTGCATATTAGCCATACTAACCTCTATTCCTGGGATATCATCCCTTCGTAATGGAAGACATTCATCGTTTATTTCTACTATTTCATCATCTATAATATTATTCTCAAGTTGTTGGTACGGTTCCTCATCACCCATCTCCTTATCCTCCTCTGCTACAGTTTTAGGATTGTCATACTTGTCTCGTGGAATATTCTTAACTACAACTTTCCAATCATTTCCCAACTTGATTTCAGGCACATAGAAGAGTTGCTCTGCTTGATAAGCTAACGCAAATGGTTTGTCTTTGTACCATGTATTAGCGGTATTCAAACTAATGAAATCATACTCATCTTTACGTAACCCACACACACCCTTCTTTTTGTTCATGTTCGTACACTACAATGATTCCACTATTTGAGTTTTTTTGTATTTGTCATGATCTTGGGTGTGAAACCTATAACCGTTGATTAAACAAACCTTATAATGTTTCACTCTTCAATCGGGATCACAAGGTAAAGAGCGAAGTTGCTTACTAGAACGATCGGAGGACTCGCGCTCTAATATGCTAACTCGTTTATTGTTTATATATAAATACTTAGTAAGAAATAACAAGCCTAATAGGTTTACACCAAAAAAATATTATATTCAACTACTTACGCGGTCTTCAAGCCATTTGGGAAATCTCTCTGCATGTCTTCGATCAATATTTGTGTTCCTTTCGGCTTTTAGCAAATTCCTGTGCTCACTAAACATATATAAATGAATTTAATTAGAAAACAAAATGTGTATATGTGTGTGTGTGTGTGTAAGGAAAATAAGTATGTAACAACCTGCGTAATGGAAAAATAAATTTTGAGATAAAATTGTTTTTATTGCTCAAATATGTTGTTTATGATTTTAGAAGAATAAAACTTCAAGCGGAATTGAAATCGGAGTTAAAACGGATTTTATATGAATTTTTTATATTTTTCCTTATGGCATTTTTAAGGGAAACAGTCTGATTTTAGGCATGATCGATCGATCGATGATTTTCATAGATAGATCGATGGTCCCAGAAAACGTGAACAACAAATATTTTTTAGGAGTTGTGGTTTGATTCAATCTCTTATATTTTTACCTAATAAAAAGGGATCGTTGGCTATTATTTGGGAATAGCCTTGTGGCACAAAAATACCCAGAAAATATATTTTCTTTTCCTCTCTTTTATACACAAACAGTACCCTTTAATTTATGCATTCAACCTTAGGTTTTTGAGGTTTTCTTGGGGCTGTTTTGAGATTGATCTTAGAGGAGGTTTTGATGATGTTTGAGGACTGATTTTGATGGTGTTATCTGCGTTTCTGGGCAGATTTATGGTTGGTTTCTCATCGTGGTTTGGGGTATGGGGTTTTACACAATATGCTCATTAATCTCGCAAGTATCATTCTCGTTATGTTCTTATGATTATTGACTCATATTTGAATTGTTAAATTCATTTGGAAATCTAAAAATATTTGTTGGAATCTAATTTCGATTCATGTGGTATTATATTTGGTGTTGAGCATGTTCTCATGAGATTTTAATATGGAATTGAGGCTGGGCACCCGCCAATATTCCTTTTTTCGGATATTCTTAAAAATGCATAGGTGCGGTATGGTGGTGAGGCCTGGTGACCCGGTTAATGTGTTGTTGAGAAATTATATTGATATAATTGCTTATGAGATTCTCTTTTGATTTGAATATTCGAATTCGTATTGTGATTTTTTATTCACCGCTAATATTTATTGAGCATCTTTCCTATCATATTGTGTACTTCCCCATATTTTCTTTTATTGGCAGGTTAGCGCGGATTTTGGGGCACTATGGAGATTGATTTTAGTGAAGGTTATTTTGGGAAGATTTTTAATACAAGTTGAGAAGATTGTATTTATTTTTTATGTGTAGAGCATTGGAGATTTATTTTATTTTTGAGTTAGCTGTTGTATGCAATTCAAGAGACTTGGTTGTATTTGTATTTGAAGAGATTGAGATTAGTGGTTTCTCTTTTGTTGTTGTGGGAATTAAATGTTGTATACCTTGTTATATTGTGGAATTGGTTAGTTTTATCGATAGTAGGGCTCCGTTCGCTCTCCCTGGGCGTGCGGGGTGTTACAGAATGGTATCAGAGCTTAATATACTTCACAAATTCTTGTATTTCATCACAGTTATCCAACACATACAAACGAGCATTTTCCCATTCACTTTGTGTAAGGTATTGGTAATCCTATTTTCCAAGCAAACGACCGTTGTATCAAAAAATGGATAAACCTTCTTGAAAATCAACACCATCATAATTTCGGTCGGGTTGATTGAATTTTGTCTCAACACCATGTAGATTCATCGAGAAAAATGTTAGGTATTCATTAAGAACGAAGCCTTGGCCATTGAGCCCTCCGGACGTGCTTTGTTTCCCACAGTAAGTTTAAAGGTGTGAATATATCTGTCGACAAGTAAGATGGTCATAAAATGCAATGAAAACATTAAATTATTACTAAAACAAGATATTACTTATTACATTTACCTTTCAAATGGATACATCCATCGATATTGCACTGGTCCACCGAGAATGGTTTCTCGTGCAAGGTGAACTGGAAAATGAACCATAACATCGAAGACTGACGGTGGGAATATCCTTTCAAGTTTACACATAGCTATAGAAAGTCTCTCCTCAAGTCTCTCCATGACATACAATCTCAATGTTTTTGAACATAACTCCTTAAAGAATAACCTAAGTTCAATTAACGGTTGACACACTTCCTTTGAAAGATGACCATGATTTGCAAGCGGTAGTAAACGTTGTAAAAAAATGTGGAAGTCGTGACTTTTCATCCCTGAAATCTCGCCATCGGTAGCACTCACACATCGAGAAATGTTGGACGCATACCCGTTGAGCAACTTCAGTGATTACCAAAATTCGCATATAACCATCGTCTCTACTTTTGAAAAATTGTAGCAAGCAGGAGGAATCACCCATTTGTCTCCCTTTTTACATGGATGCAAATCATTGTGTATACGTATTTTCTTTAATCTAACCGAGAGTTGACGGTGTCTTTTGTTTCCCCATCAATGTCTACCAATGTTCCTAAAATGCCTTCACATACATTTTTCTCAATATGCATGACATCTAAATTATGACGAAATCTAAGATCTTTCCAGTATGGAAAATCATAGAATATACTTATTTTGTCCCATTGCAACTCATATGCCATGCGGCTCCTCTTTTTGCATGCTTTCCCGAATACCTTATGTCGAACTCTCTCAAGTTGAGCAAGTATTTCATCATTACTAAGCTCTTTTGGTCGTTCTCAGTGCTATTTCTTACCATCAAAGGAGGACATATTTTCTCTCCATTTATTATTCATTGGTAGAAAATGACGATGCCCCATGTAGCATGTCTTATGTCCATTCTTCAGATACATGTACTGCGTCTCCTTATTGAATACTGGTCAAGACAATTTCCCCTTTGTGCTCCAACCTGACAAGTTAGCATAAGCTGGAAATTCATTAATAGTCCACATCACTGTTGCACGTAACATACATGTAGTCTCTGTGACGGCAGCATATATTTGCTCCCCAACATCCCATAACTCCTTCAACTCTTTTATCAATGGTTGAAGAAACACGTCTATGTCAGTTCCAGGAGCCTTAGGACCCGGTATAAGCATTGATAAGATGAAAAATGGTTGTTTCATACATTTCCATGGAGGTAAATTATATATCACTAGAATAACCAACCATGTTCTGTACTTTTTACTCATATTTAAAAATGGATTGAATCAATCACTAGAGAGTCCAAGCCTAATATTGCGAGCATCTCTAGAAAATGACTCATGAACCTCATCAAATTCTTTCCATGCTTCCCCATCCGCTGGATGTATTAATACATTGGCCTCTTCAATGCGCTTATCTTTATGCCACCTCATCTCTGAAGCTATATCCTTATTCATAAATAGACATTGAAACCTCGATTTAAGTGGAAAGTAACGAAAGACTTTTTTAAGGATCTTCACACCACTAGATTTTTCGATTTTCCATCTAGATTCTCCACATGTTGGACATTTAGTTTTTTCCTTATTTGGTCCCCAAAAGAGAACACAATCATTTATGCAAACATCAATCTTCACATAGTCTAACCCCATGTTACGAACTATTTTCTTCGCCTCGTAAAATGACTTTGGAATGTGGGCATCATTTGGAAGTGCTTTCTTAAAAAGTTCAAGCAGTGAGTCAACAGATTTCTCACTCTAGTTTTTCATTGACTTTAAATGCATTAGCTCAACAATGAAAGATAACTTAGATAGCTTCTGACAACCTAAATACATTTGTTGTTGCGTATCCCTAGCTAATCTAGCAATTTTTTCTCCTTCACCCTCAGGCATTTGAGTAGCACGACCATCAAATTCATCCCCTAAAACATCATTGTTGTAAGGTCCGACAAACATATCATGTAACATTCCCTCCATGTCATCTTACTCAAACTCGTTTGTAGTGTGTTCTTCCTTCCCTATATTATCATTATCTCTAACTTCAAACTCATACTCATTGTAATCATCCCAAGGATATTATTGGAGATTTTGAGTTGTTCTTATATGGTAATCTAAATTCAGTAGTTGTAATAGTAGAATTGTATTTATGGCAGAATGGATCTCAAGGATCGACATTGTCAAGGAGTAGTGTAACGGGGGGTTCCTTGTCTGGATTTCGCTTTGCGAGACGCCCCACATACGAAACGTAGTGCAATATTGAAATTGGAGAGAATTTTTGTCCTTATTTATTTGTATGCATGTAATTTAGAAATTAATGATATGATTCAAACCTAATGTAAATGGGTAACGTATTAAGTATTATCATTGGTTAAATTATAAACCGGAAGCAATTAGGCCTAGTATGGCATATATGTTTATCAAGTGTGAATAGAACGGGTTGGATTCTTGGGCTATGTTAGGAGGGCAAGTCTTGTGGGCATAGGCAGTGCCAATGGAAGGTTAGGTTGTCCTTATGGGTGGGGTAATAAGTTAAGACTTTAGGACGCGAACAGGTGCGCACTATTAGAGGAGAGATGAGTTCAGGGGTTTCATGCGTGTGAGATTCCACTTTAATTATGAAATAAGTGCATTTATATTTATTATGCAGGATTAACACACTTGCTAAATATTTTTACAACTCGGGCTCTGACCCGTTTACTTTTCTCTCCTGCATGTACATATATATATATATATATATATATATATATATATATATATATATATATATATATATATATTACTACAGGTGTCCTACCGCATGGATGTCGGATGACCTTCTATTCAGAGTCTTGGGAGCCGCGACAGGTGTGGACTATTGCGGGATGTAGATTGTAGTCGCTTCCTACTTCTTTGAAAAATCTAGTTAGGACTCATATTGTATATCAGGTTTACATCCAAGGGATATTTATAAATTTTTATATTTATTCCATTTCAGTTATTGTATCGTCTGTGACCCGACAGCTTATTCGGGTTTATTTCTTTGTGGTATATTCATTTATAGTTATTCATTTCAATTATCATAGTTCTTGTATGCACATCTTTCTTTTCTTTGTTAGTACCTTATAGTGTTGGTTTGTTGTATGTTCTATGTTTTATTTAATTTTAACATCTCGCTTATATGATATCGGGTAGTTAGTCTTATACTATTTAGTACCGCTAGTTGATGTTAAGACTGAGCCATCTGAGAACCTTGATTTCATGTAGTATAGGGCTGGCCACCCATTATTATTTTAAGCGGGGTGTTACCGTATGATTCTTCTGGCATTCAGTCTCTCGTTCTGTCTCATTCCAATAGAGTATACAATCGTTAGGACATGCATGTATATTCTTGTGCTCTAGCCCTAAGTTTGCAATCAACTTCCTGGCTTCGTAAAAAGACTCTGACAATGTTTCACCTACAGGAAATGTATCTTTTAATAATTCAGGCAACATTGTGAATGTCTTATCACTCCACCCACCAAGGCACTTTAAATGCAATAACCGGAAAAGAAACGAGAGAGTTGTATACTTCTTACAATCTAGATACAACGATCTTTCAGATTCTTTTATCAAAGTGAAGAATTTCTTGGTTTCTTCATTGGGGTCGCCCATATGTTGATGCGCATCACCACCACCTATAAATTCAAGTGGACTTATAGGAGGAATTCCAAAAGCATCATGTATCATATCTCGGATTTCATCACCAATAATCGAGTCAGAAGAAGGAACTGAAGATAAGGCAGATTCCCCGTGATAAGTCCAACATGTGTAGCTATCTAAAAATCGATTTAGCAATATATGTTCTATAATATCATCTTTCTTCACATATAGCATATTACGACATTCCATACATGGACACAATAGTCTTTCAGCATTAGGTTTATTATCATAGTCAAACTTAAATAATTCTTCAGCTCCTTTCTCATACTGTAGGAGGGTAGTGAGACTGGGGTCTATGAATAACTGGAAAGGGTGAGGCGTGACCCACTCCAATGGACACTGTCTGCAAGTCTTCAAGGTCTCCTGGTGCAACTTCTGAAGAAAACTTCTCCTTCTGGTAACAATGGAACTCAAGCTTCAACTCACTCCCTGCAAGAAGATGAACTTTCACAGCAAAAATAGCAATTTTCTCAAGGGAAACACCTGAGAGTGATGGTTGTCAGTGGGGAGTGAAGGAACAAGGCACTCAACACTAAGAGAATGAGCAGGGAGAGAATACTAGGTAGGTCTGGTGATATTTTAGCAGAGTAACAGTGCAATTTTTCTTGTCTATCTTTTGACCTTGCCCAGAGGTCTATTTATACATGGGCGTAAGGGGTGAGCTGGCGATTTTGGGCGCCAAAATTGAGAGAGTTGGTAGGGAACAATGTCTGAAGTGTACCATTTGTCCCTACCTGCAGGCAGCCTGCCTGTCCCCTCTGCAGGCGCCACCTGGCGCCGACCAAAACTCAAAAAGCACATATGTCCCCCAATGGAGACAAAATAGCAGATTTGGTAGTTATCTTTTGAAACGGTAACTTGTGGTGCAATTTTGCAAATCTTTGAGAGAGGGGACCTTAAGGCCTCACTCCCTCTAAAAAGTGTTATTTTTCTTGAGAGGGACCTCGAGGACCCCCTCTTCTGGAAAAGTCATTTTTCTTGTAAAGAGTTTATTTCTTGTGAGTAGCCAACTCTTTGGCCACTCACTTCATTTATGACCAAGTGTGCAGTGTGCGCAGCCTCGAGTGGCTTCTGGGTCTTCCTACTAGTATTCTCTCAATCCTATAGTGCTAAGTGGTTGAGCTCGCTCAACATACATTGTCCCTCAGCCGCCAAGCCAAAACTCCTAGGAGGTCCCGACGCGCTTGTTCGAGCCCTGCTTGCTCGACTAGGCAACCTGTGCAAGAAAGTAAAGTGTTAGTGCTGTTGTTCATTTAGAGCCTACTGTTTCATGATGAAAACTCCTGTAGCAGCACTTCTCGAATAACATTTCTGCAGTGACCCTTGCAGTGGCGCTGACGCTTGAAGCGGCGCCGACCCTTGTCCTGGCGCCGTTGCTCGGAGTGGCGCTGATGCTGTGAGGCGGCGCCGACCCTTGTTGCGGCGCCGACGCTCGAAGTGGCGTTGACGCTTGAAGTGGTGCTGACGCCCGAGGTAGCGCTGATGCTTGAATCGACGCTGACATGTGAGGCAGCGCCGACCCTTGTCCCGGCGCCGACGCTCGAAGTGACGCCGACGCTCGAAGTAGCGCTGACGCGTGAGGTGGCGTCGACCCTTGTCCCGGCGCCGATGCTCGAAATGGCGCCGACGCTCGAAGTGGCGCTGACGCTTGAGGTAGCGCTGATGCTCGAAGTGGCGCTGACAAGTGAGGCGGCGCCGACCCTTGTTGCGGCGCCGACGCTCGAAGTGGCGCTGACGCGTGAGGCGGCGCCGACCCTTATCCCGGCGCCGATGCTCGAAATGGTGCCGACGCTCGAAATGGCGCTGACGCTTGAGGTAGCGCTGAGGTTTGAATCCGCGCTGACAGGTGAGGCGGCGCCGACCCTTGTTGTGGCGCCGACGCTCGAAGTGGCGTTGACGCTTGAGGTAGCGCTGAGGCTTGAATCCGCGCTGACAGGTGAGGCAGCGCCGACGCTCGAAGTGGCGCCGACGCTCGAAGTGGCGCTGACGCCTGAGGTAGCGATGAGGCTTGAATCAGCGCTGACAGGTGAGGCGGCACCGACCCTTGTTGCGTTGCCGACGCTCGAAGTGGCGCCGACGCTCGAACTGGCGCTGACGCTTGAGGTAGCGCTGAGGATTGAATCGGCGCTGACAGGTGAGTCGGCACCGACCCTTGTTGCGGGGCGCCGACGCTCGAAGTGGTGCCGACGCTTGAAGTGGTGCTGGCGCCTGAGGTAGCGCTGACATGCGAGGCGGCGCCGACCCTTATCGGGGCGCCGACGCTTGAAGTGGCGCTGACGCCCGAAGTGGCGTGGACGCCTGAGGTAGCGCTGACCCTTGCGGTGGCGTAGGGACTCGCCGCGGCGCTGACACTTGCGGTGGCTTTTGGACTTCTGGGTGACCTCGCGGGTACCTCTCGGATGTTATTTAATAAAAAAAAAAGCATATTTATTTTATTTTGCTTTTTTTCTGTTTATAACACCCTTCTACACATACAAAGGATGACCACTATGTTTTATAATAATCCAACTCTTATCCTTCAGTATGATTAACCTAATGAAATGAACATAACAAAATTTTGTCATTTAGTAATTTACACACAAAGATAACTGTTGATACCAAAATTAATATGCTGATGTGGACGAATAGTATGAAGACACGTGTCAATCTACGTGGCACAATAACAGCGAGGAAGATCATTTCCCGACCAACCATGTTTCTTTCCGAGCAACGATAATACACCGAGGAACTCTATCATACCGAGGAACTCCGTCCGAGGAACTCCATCATCTCGAGATACTCTAAGCACTCCGAAGAACTCTTTATTAACGAGCAACTAAGGCGGTCCGAACTGCACCTCGGCCGTGTCATCAATTATCAGACGGACAACTGTTCAACTATTCATTAGATTCTTGACGCACACGCTGCATTAAATGTATTACCCATTCATATGTATATCATTTAATGTATTGGACCTTTCATGTACAGCCTTGAGGCTATAAATACCTTGTATCAATCCCATTCAAAGGGACCGGAATTTCTTGAGAGAACTTGTAATCAAGAATTCCACAAACACTCAGCAATAACATAACAGTGGACGTAGGCTTTATTCCTAGCCGAACCACTTTAAAAATCTTTGTCTTATTTATTTATCTGTGATTGAAGAATTAGAGCGATCTAGTTTTTTACATCAACAGATTGGCGCCGTCTGTGGGAAACGACTGTTATTATCGTTTTTCATAAAAATCATTTATCACCAATGGCAGATAACCCAGAGTCCAGTAATCGAAATGCTGGAAATACTGGAAATCTTCCAAATCCATCTGCATCTCCAGATCTAGCCGGAATTATGACGAATCTGGCTCAAGGACAGACCGCCATGCAAGAATCTATGAGGAAACTCCTTCAAACTCTTCAAGGCGGTGTACCAACTTATTCAGGGCAAAGGACTGATCATGGGCAATCACGATCCAGACGTACCGGGTCATATCGCAATGGAGAATCCAACGATTCTTCTTATCAACCTGGGCGAACTTCATCAATACGGGCTACGGATACAAATCAACATATCTCTCTTTCTCCGGAGAGAACTAGCGCTTTGGAAAGATTAAGCAGGGTGTCTCCTTTCAGCCGGTTAGGACCAAGGAGGAACATGAGTCTACCTAGGGCTCCATCAAGAAGTTTTCGACCACCACCAGGTTTGAGAGAAGGATCTGCACAATCACGACCAACTACACGTCGAGATAAAACTCAAGAAGCTACGTCAGAGCAATCAGTTGCTCGGACTAAGCGGCCTGAGGAAGGGAATGAAGCATGGAAAGGTTCCATTCAACGGTTGGAGGATAGACTGGGAGAAATGGCTAAGGCGAGGAACCCCTTACAAAGAACTTTTGTTCAAGGGACACCTTTTGTGCAAGCCATTGTGGATTTCCCTACACCGTCGAAATTCAAAGCACCTGTAGTAACCCCCAGGTACGATGGAAAGACAGATCCCGTACTTCATATAGAACAGTACCAAGCTGCTGCAGATATCTACGCTGTCCCCGACGAGATGAGGTGTAGAGCATTCTCGGGAACTCTTACCGGATCTGCACAGATATGGTACAATAATCTTCCTCGGGGTAAGATTTCAACTTTTGTTCAGTTAGCCGAGCTGTTTATTGGCAATTTTTGTTTTGGAGCAAAGCCGGTAAAGCGAGTAGCGCACTTGCTAAGTGTTAGACAAAAATTAGGAGAAAGTACTAGAGATTACATAACTCGTTTCAATAACGAGAAGTTGGAAGTCATAGATTATGAAGAAAAGACAGCAATCACTGCTTTGATGAGTGGTTTGCTGCCTAACAAGCTATACTATACTCTGGCCAAAGATCCGCCTAAAAATATGTCGGAATTGATGGCAAAGGCGGCCAAAATCATGAATGCCGAGGAGGCTATGACTGCGAAGAAGAATATGGATAAAGAAGTTAAAGTGGAGGTCGACAACTCTAAGAAGAAAGATCAGAAAGGTAATGGTGGTGACAAACATTCCAGGAATAACAGGATAAAGTTGGAAGCCCTAAAGAAGTATGATAATTATACTCCATTGAAAATGGGTATTAATCATGTTTTAGAAGAGATCAGAAATAACGAGGAAATCAAATGGCCAGAGAAACTGAAGACAGATCCCGACATGAGGAATAAGGCCAAATATTGCGAGTTTCACAAAGATCATGGCCATATGACCAAAAATTGTATAGCCCTTCAGAACAAGATTGAAACACTCATTCGAAGAGGAAAATTATCAAAGTATGTAGATCGCAGAAGTGAAAAGAAGAATGATGATAGAACTAGAGAGAGATCTAGATCTCCTCGTCGTGCAGAGGAGAAAAAGAGGAGGGACCATGAAGAGGATCCAGATGATGACCCCGATCTTCCCAAGAAGCCAAGGAAACCTGAACGAGAGGTATTTTCCATACGTTTTGGATCATTTCATTGTAACGTTATTACAGGGGGAGATGCAGGAGGAGGAGACCTTACTGCAGAAAGAAAAGCTTACCTCGGAGAAGCTCAAGCTTGTTCATATATTCAGCGAATAAACCTGGCCGAGGATGATCGCCCGAGGAAGGTAAACAAAGAGAAGCTAGTGATTGGTTTTTCAAAAAACGACCTGGCAGGTGTTCTTTACCCTCATGATGATCCTTTGGTGATCAAAATGAGAATGAAGGATGTGGTCATTTCAAGGGTGTTAGTAGACAATGGTAGTTCGGCAGATATAATGTATTATTTATGCTTTGATAGCTTGAATTTGAAATTATCTCAATTGGAACCTTATCACAGACCCCTTCTGGGTTTTGCTGGCGAAAAAGTTTTTCCACTTGGGATGATCAAGTTGGATATACTCATTGGAACTTGGCCTGCTTGTCGAACAGAAAGAATACGCTTCTTTGTGATGGATAAGAATGTGCAGTCAGCCTACAACATCATCATGGGACGAGTTGGATTGAAGAAGTTCGAAGCAGTTCCATCTACAGTTCATCAATGTTTGAAATTCCCAACGAATTTTGGGGTTGGAGTTGTGAAAGGTGATCAAAAAGTAGCTAGGGAATGTTATTATTCGTCTGCCGAGCAAGAGGAGCTTGAAGAGTCCAGGAAAAAGACTACTACTTACCAGGTGGAAGAAGGTACAGAAATTGAAACTCTTGATCCCAGGGATGAATCTCAACTTGTAAAAGGACAGGTGGTGGAATCTACAGAAAATGTTATTCTGGACGACGAGCATCCTGAACGAATAACCCAGATAGGATCGTCATTGGATGTTTCAATAAAACAGGAATTGATAAATTTCTTGAGAAACAGGAAAAATACTTTTGCTTGGAGTCATGAAGACATGCCAGGAATAGATCCAAACTTCTTATGTCACGAGCTCAATGTGAATAAGGAGATCAAACCTGTGAAGCAGAGGAGAAGAGTGTTTAGTCCCGAGAAGAACTAGGCCATACAAGAGGAAGTCGAGAAACTCCAGAAAGCCCAATTCATTGAAGATGTAAAATATCCAGATTGGTTGGCAAATGTGGTGATGGTAAAGAAGAAAAACAACAAATGGAGAATGTGTGTCGATTTCACCGATCTCAATAAGGCATGCCCCAAGGATCACTTTCCATTGCCCAGAATTGATCAACTGGTGGATGCTACCTCGGGACACGAGCTACTCAGCTTCATGGATGCTTACTCTGGCTACAACCAGATCAAAATGAAACCTGAAGACAGGGAAAGTACTTCTTTTATTACCCCTAGGGGAACTTATTGTTATAATGTTATGCCTTTTGGTTTAAAAAATGCAGGTGCAACATATCAGCGGTTGATGAACAAGGTTTTTACCGAACAAATCAGCCGCAACATGGAGGTCTATGTCGATGACATGCTCACTAAAAGCAAGAAAGCTGCTGATCATTTGGTCGACTTGAGTCAAACTTTTGATCAATTGGATAAATACCAAATGAAACTTAACCCGACGAAGTGCACCTTTGGAGTACGAGAAGGAATGTTCCTCGGATACATCGTCAATCAGCGAGGTATTGAGGCAAATCCAGATAAGATCAAAGCTCTTCTAGGGCTGCGATCCCCGACGACGAAGAAAGAAGTGCAGAGTCTTACCGGACGAGTTGCAGCGCTCAACAGATTTGTATCTCGAGCAACTGATAAATGCATACCATTCTTCAAAACACTTCGAAAAACCTTTGAGTGGAATGAGGAATGTGAAAAAGCCTTTCAAGACTTAAAGAAATACTTGGGAGCACCTCCACTGTTGTCCAGACCAATAACAGGAGAAAAATTGTATTTGTATTTGGCAGTATCAGAGAATGCAGTCAGTTCAGCGTTGATCAGATTGGAGAATGGAGTCCAGAAGCCAATTTATTACACAAGTAAGGCTTTCCGAGGTGCAGAAATCAGGTACCCAAAGCTAGAAAAATTGGCATTGGCACTAATTGAAGCAAGTAGAAGAATGAGGCCATATTTCCAAGCCCATACCATCATCGTTTATACTGATATGCCATTGAGACAAGCCCTCCATAAGCCAGAAAAATCGGGGAGACTGATGTACTGGGCAGTAGAACTTGGTGAATATGATATTGTGTATGAGCCCAGATCATCATTGAAGGGGCAAGCTGTAGCAGATTTTATAGCAGAGTTCACATACCCTGATACCCCCGAGGAGCAAAAGGTGCCTGCTGATCTACCTGTGGACGATACAGGATCAACAGAAACATTTGCTGACCTACCTGTGGACGATACAGGATCAGCAGAAACAGGTCCAAACCAACCAAGGTTGGTAAAAGGACTTGTGGATGTAGAGAAATCATTACATTCAAACCCAGACCAACCAAGGTTGGTAAAAGGGTACGAACAGATACCGGGGGATGATGGAAGAAAACAGCAGATATTTTATCGAGGAACTCTGACAGATAAGAAATTTGAAGACGAAATACCTACATGGAGATTATATGTAGACGGATCATCCTGCACAGCTGGTTGTGAAGCAGGAATTGTTTTGATCACTCCAGACGAGATTGATATGGAATATGCTTTGCGATTCCAATTCAAAGCCTCTAATAATGAAGCGGAGTATGAGGCCATGATAGCAGGTCTTAATCTAGCAAAGACTATGGAAGCACAACAAGTGATGGTATTCAGTGATTCTCAATTAATTGTGAATCAGTTGATGGGAATATATGCGGTTAAAGGAGATTTAATGATCAAATATCATGCAAAGGTGATGAAATTGTTGACAGAATTTGATGCCATTCAATTGGTGAGAATACCAAGGATGGAGAATGTACAAGCAGACGCACTGGCCCGACTAGCATCAGCTACTCGTACCGAGATGCGAAGAACCATACCGATTGAAGTATTAGAAGGTCGGAGCATAGATGAAGATCTGACAATGAATGTGATTACCCTTGATTTAGGACCATCTTGGATGGATCCAATCAGGAAATATGTTGAAGAGGGTGGATTGCCGGAGGACAAACTCGCTGCCAAGAAACTGAAGTATAAAGTTGCTCGGTATGTATTAACTAATGGTATTTTGTATAGACGAGGAATTATGGCAGGTTTGCAGAGATGTGTACATCCCACCGAGGTGAAAGAATTGATTGAAGAAATCCATGAAGGATCTTGTGGAGCTCATGTAGCAGGTCGAACACTTTTACAAAGAGTGATGACACAGGGATATTACTGGCCGACAATGAGGGCTGATTGTATAGCCTATGCCAAGAAATGTGACAAGTGCCAACGTTTTTCCTCCATCCGACGAACTCCACAAGCATTGCTAACACCAATAACTTCCCCTTGGCCATTTGCCATGTGGGGAATTGATTTGGTTGGACCACTGCCGACCACCCGAGGAAGATTCAAGTATCTCGTAGTTGCAGTGGACTATTTTACTAAGTGGGTGGAAGCTGAGCCTCTTATCAATATGACGTACGAGAAGGTATACCAGTTTGTATGGAAGAATATCATTTGTCGATATGGTCTCCCTCATGCTTTCATCACAGATCATGGAACACAATTTGATAATGAAGAATTTGCTGCCTATTGTCATCAGTCGAACGTTTTGAAGTTTCATTCAGCACCAGGCCATCCCCAAAGCAATGGACAGACTGAAGTGACGAACAGAACATTACTAAACGGGTTGAAAAAGAGGCTAAGTGAAGCTAAAGCGAATTGGATCAATGAGCTCCAATCAGTATTATGGGCCTACCGAACAACTCCCCGAGCAGCAACTGGAGAATCACCATATATGCTAGCATTTGGAAGTGAGGCTGTGATACCGGCCGAGTTGGGTCTCCCAACGCATAGAGTGCTGAATTTCAACTCTCCGATCAGTGACTTGATGAGAAGAATGGATTTGGATATGCTCGAAGAAGTAAGAGAAGAGGCAGCCATTAGGAATGCTGCTTATCAACAACGAACAGCTCTGTTCTACAACAAAAGGGTGAAGAAATGCGATTTGAAGGAGGGTGATTATGTGCTGAAGAAAGTCATTCAGAAACAGAATAAATTGGAAGCAAACTGGCATGGACCTTACCGAGTTACAGAGATTGTTCGACCTGGAACTTACAGAATAGCAACTCTAGAAGGAGAGGAATTTAAGAATGCATGGAATGCTGAACACCTGCGCAAATATTACCAGTGATGTAAAATGTAAAGTATTTCCTTCATTATGAATAAAACGATGAATAAAATGAGGATGGTTCACCATTTTCTTTCTGTTGAAAGTTTTTCGGGGAATACTAGTGTTGAACACTACACTGCTTGATAACAAGAAGAAGACTGCTCTACGGAGCCATGCTCTACGGAGCCATGCTCTACGGAGCCAAGAAGACTGCTCTACGGAGCCATGCTCTACGGAGCCAAGCTCTACGGAGCAAAAGTGCTATAAGTAGCCAACCTCCTTTGGTTAGGAGGACATGCTCTACGGAGCCAAGCTCTACGGAGCAAAAGTGCTATAAGTAGCCAACCTCCTTTGGTTAGGAGGACATGCTCCAAGGAGCCAAAAAGTTCGAAAGAACCCTACTACTCCTTTGATTAGGAGGTGTACATCAGCATGATCAACTACGGTTGGTAAAACTTTATATACTCTCGCATTACAGCTTATGTTGGTCGGGAGGTAACATTATTACAAAAGGTTCTTTAAAGAACAAAATATTCCAAACTGTACCAAGTATGGTTGGTCGGGGATAAAAACCCACTAACTGTAGTTGGTCGACGAGGACAAAAGTATTGACCTTAGTTGGTCGGATGCATGTTTATATTTGAAATTGAACCAAGTATGGCTGGTCGGGGATAGAAACCCATCAACTGTGGTTGGTCGACAAACATTATTTATCCACCTTGGTTGGTTGGAAACAATTTTGAACAATTTATGCTTATTATAAATTCTAAGTTGGTTGATGAACCATATAATTTGCAAACAGAAAAATAGCTATTGGCAAAACAGAAAATGAAATTCTTTCATTAAGATAAAAATGTATTACATGTTACATGTATGTGCTAACTATTACATTAAAGATTCCTACTCTATTGGTTTCTTTCCTTTATCTTTTGAGACAGGTTCCTCGCCAGCAGGAGGATCCTCTAGAAAAAGAGGAGAATTAATAAAGTTCATGTCCTTCAGCATTCTGACATTCATTATTGTAGGAGTGTCCAACAGGTGCTCAGGACGAGATACTTCAACTTGAGAATGAAGGTTATAATCACCAAGATATTTAGAGATCAAACTCCGAGGAATAGAACGAGCAGGAATCCATGCCATATCCAATTTATAGGGAGGAACAGGCAAGTCTAGCAATCCAGGAGCGTGATAATCCCATAAATAATGACCTCGTTCCAATTTTAATACACTCAGGGCGTTCAACCATCCCTGCTTATAACCTTCGTTGTTAGCATTTTCAATGCGAGCATCCAAATGATAAAGAGCTTCATTATAGCCTGCATTCCAGAACTCCCGAGGCTGTTTATGGAATTGGAAAGTTAATCTATCTACTTGCTCGAGAAAGTTCTTGATAAGAGCATCTTTATTATTCAGAGCAGACTTCATCGCAGCCAGTTGATCCTCTAAAAATAAGTTTTTCTTAGACAAATCAGACAGAGCACGATCCTTAACATTCAGTTGGAATGCTTGAGTTTCCAGAGTAGATTGGGTGCGAGATTCTTCAACACTGCGGCTAAGAACTCTTGATCGGCTCCGAGAAGCAACTGGAGAATTTTGCTCCTCGACGATTCTTCCTCGTCCCCGAGAACTCCTTCCTCGTCCCCGAGCAGTCACTGGAATAATAGACTTTTTCAAGTCGTCCAACTCTTGCCTTAGTTTGGCGTTTTCAACCTCTAGAAACGAAAAACCTTCATCAGTAACTGGTACTAATGCAGTAGAAGAGGAGGCAGCGGATTCATATTGAGCCAATTTTTTCTGTAGATTATTATTTTCTTGTTCCAGGATCTCGGCAATTTGTCGGCAGGCTTCAACTTCACCTTTTAGGGTCCTTTCCCTAATGTCATATGCAGCAATGATCTTTTTATGACCTGTATCAGAGGAAAGTTGTTGATATCTATTTTCATATTCCTTGTGTAATGAAGCCATCGATTCATTGTGCTGACCTTGGAGATCCTCTAAGGAACAATGCAGCTCTTCAATCAAGTCATAATAAGCGACATTGTTAGCTACAGCTCGGTCGAGTAAATCTTTCAAGTACCGATAAGCCTCAGTCGCCTGTTCTGAACCATCATGACCAAGAATGTCAGCAATTTCAGAAGGACTAAGGTCTGTATGACCAGCCCTATAGTATTGGTGACATTGCTGCATCAGCTCGGTATCATGAGAAGAGATTAATTCCATTCTAGCAACGAACTAAAGACAAGAAAAAGACAACAATCAACAAAGAATCATCAATAACAGCGATGAGTAAAGAAGTATTTTATTAGATCATAAAAGGATTACATTGTTCGATTACAAATGATGAAAGATAGAAATGATACCGAACAACTTCACACCTTTTCCTTGTCTCCCAAGACTTTCTCGGGAGGCTGGGACGAGGAGCTCGGTTGCTCGGTGATAACAACAGCTTGATCGGCAGAAATCTTCTCGGCAGGAGGAGGCATAGAAGAAATATCCTCGATGACAGAGGGTTGAGAAGCAGAGATTGGAACATCCACATCCATGGAAGACTCATCTGAAGCAGGTTCATCTTCTTCTTCCACAATTGGTGGAGGAGGACCAGGGAGATGCCGTTGGAATAGCTCGGAATCGTCTTGGATTTTTAGCTCTTGTAGAGCAGCTACCCAACCGTCATGGAAGTATTTCAACTCCCCATATTGGACTTGGGATGTCATAGCAGCAATCCCTTTATCCCATCCTTTCTCCCAACCAGCACTGAAATGTTTCTTGACTACAGCTTTTCTTTTCAACTTCTCCGAGGAGAGTTTGACATCCAATTGTTCTTTCTGAATTTTGATGTCTCGCAGGACAGACAGTTCTTCTTCTGCCTTCTTCAGTTGGTCATCGCACTTTTGCTGATTGACCTCTAAGCTTTTCACCTTCTCCTCCAAATTCTTGGAGGTTTCAGCCATCTTCATCTTATCAGCCTCAGCTGCAGCCAATTTTTTCTCCCAGGCAGTTTTCTCCTCGACGTACTGCTGGCGAGATTCTTTCACAGATTGGGCTAAACCCAAGAGGGAATCGTCAACATCGGACGCGGAACTGGAAGCTTTAATAGCTTGATCTTTCTTCACGATGGTATTGAAGCAATTCACCAACTGAAAGATGAGAAAAACAATAAAGTCAACACAAATGCAAGAATTCAAGAAAAAGAAAGAAAGACCAAAGGTATGAGAAATTTACTGAAGAAAGATGGCGAGCAGCTAGGGATGTCAGTGTATCCCTAGGAATCTTTTCATCAACCCCGAGAACTTCGGGTATAACTGAGCTCGTTGAAGAACTCGGAAGAATGATTTTTGAAACACTACTACCACCAGCGGGTAGAGAAGATGCAGTTCCAGCAAGATTAACCGAGGATGATTTCCTCAATCTCTTCAAAGGAGGGTCAGCAGCGTCAACCAAGGAAGAAGTCTTGGTCGGAGAGATTGTAATTACATCAGCACTAGCACTTTTCTTGCTCGGAGCCACTGGGGGCTTCTCGGCAAATTTGGAGGAACTAGCATCTACTTTTTTAGTCCCCTCTGGGACATCAATTTTGCCTTTCTGTGCTCCAATAGCAGAAGAAATTTCACCAAATAGAGCAGGAGGAGCTCTTTTCTTGCCCATTCTCTGAGATGGGGGGATATGAGAATCTGAAGATGAACTTTCTGGTGTTGAGGCTGGTTCAACAGGGCGAGCAGTATAAGAGGTTGTGTAGCTCTTATACTGCAGCAAATATGATGCAGACCTAATATGCTCGTCTGCAATTGTCTTATGCAAATTCCAGATAAGTTTTAAATGCTTGATATTCACTTCCGACTCTTTTGGAGTTTTTCTTTTACTATCAACTGCAAATAAATACATAAATCTCAGTCATACATTTTGTCAAACATGATGAAAACGCAATTTCATAAGTAAAATAAAATGAAAAATAAACCTATCCCATTGCCGTATGGGGGGCATCTGGGACCGTTGTATACTTCATTCCCAGATAAAGGCGCGTGTTGCCAATTTTTTATGACCAACCCATGCTCAAAATAATCTCTATTTGAATCAGGGAGGTTAACTACAAGGGCTCTATTTAAAAACCTAGTTTTTAAATAATAAACATTATCTAAAGTGGCCCATTTATAGCAGTACATGATTTCTGGGATCCCTATACGAGTCCCATGAGTTAGATTTAACTTGTGCACCCCGTTAATTATTCTCCATGAATTGGGGGCTATTTTTGCAGGAACAAGATCAAAATATTGACAAAACTCAAGACATAATGGGTTTGGTGGAAAAGAAAAACCGCATTCAGCAACAAAAAGACTGGGGAACCAATGTCCCTCAGCCAATCGAAAGTAATCTAAAGGCTCAGAAAGAACCTCTAGAGTTACCCAAGAAGGTATGGAAAAGTCAGAACGAAATTTCTCAGCAGATTCAACAATATAAACCATATTGAATAAAAGAGATGCAGAAGAAAGGAAGAAGATCTTACAGAAAGAAAGGAGATATGTTGACAACGAACGGAAACAATGATGAACACACAAGAGAGAGGAAGAGAATAGAAAACTTGAATGCAGAAAATTGGAAAGTATAGACGACGGTATGGTTACCAAAGGAGTTTAAATACTTTGCATTGGGAAGCGGCGAAAGAAATGATTACTAAAAAGAAACTACTGAACTTCCGGCGGCTAAAAAGACAAAAGTTGCACGAAGATCGAAGCGCTTATAAAAAAGGCAGAAACTGCGAAATGAGAAGGAAATTTGAATACAATGTTCCTGAAACCCAGGAAGGTCATTTAATATTACCATATACCGAGAAAGAATGTCCCATACTCCTCAAAGTTCGAAATATGAAACATTGGGGGCTTCTGTTGATACCAAAATTAATATGCTGATGTGGACGAATAGTATGAAGACACGTGTCAATCTACGTGGCACAATAACAGCGAGGAAGATCATTTCCCGACCAACCATGTTTCTTTCCGAGCAACGATAATACACCGAGGAACTCTATCATACCGAGGAACTCCGTCCGAGGAACTCCATCATCCCGAGATACTCTAAGCACTCCGAAGAACTCTTTATTAACGAGCAACTAAGGCGGTCCGAACTGCACCTCGGCCGTGTCATCAATTATCAGACGGACAACTGTTCAACTATTCATTAGATTCTTGACGCACACGCTGCATTAAATGTATTACCCATTCATATGTATATCATTTAATGTATTGGACCTTTCATGTACAGCCTTGAGGCTATAAATACCTTGTATCAATCCCATTCAAAGGGACCGGAATTTCTTGAGAGAACTTGTAATCAAGAATTCCACAAACACTCAGCAATAACATAACAGTGGACGTAGGCTTTATTCCTAGCCGAACCACTTTAAAAATCTTTGTCTTATTTATTTATCCGTGATTGAAGAATTAGAGCGATCTAGTTTTTTACATCAACAATAACAAAAAAGTACCATGCAACATGACTATTATTTTGTAACAAACATCATGGTCTAAGATTTCTATATATAAAAAATAGAGAGCAAAAAAAAAATGGTCGACTTAATGTTCTTTTCATTTTTTTAATCAACATAATAGGATGCAAAAAGAAAAGATTTAAAATCTTCTCAAATGAAACAAAAATATACAAAATCCATTGTTGAGAAGAAATTTATATAATTGGACACGGCTTACGATAATAATATTCTCTCGCAAAACTTCACTCTGTCCCCACAATTAACATAACTCAACAGTACAATCTAATCCAAGCTTCACAAATTCCAAATGAATACATCTGCAAATATAGGTCACATATTGTAGTGAGAAACAAATTCATAAATGTGTAAATCAGTTGATTATTCCTTTATTTCAAGACGGAATTATGAGATTTTAAACAAGAAATTCTAATTTAATCCTAATGAACCACATAAACACAGCAAAATATATCAATAGTATATCTCAGTTTCTCATTTGAATCGACAACTTTAATTTATGAGACTATTCAACTAGAACCGTAATCAGTTTCTCGTTGCAATAATTTTTTCGAGATGACCTTAAAAATAAGAATAACCAAGAAGGGTGAGGAAGAAACTTACTAATATGATACAATCCTAAAATTCGTAACTCTGGAAGATATTTATCAATAAAATTAAAGTCATTCAAGTAATATCTTGCATATCTTTACATTAAGATTTGTTGTTATATAAAGATATAGACAAAAGAGGAGAGCAATTGAACAGTTAGACATTTTGGGGAGTTTAAATCATTACAATGCCATTAACAAACAAAATACAAAGATATCACAAATCTTTAGTAGTTGAATTCATCGAGCCACCTTACATAACAAAGGGGAATGAAGAGAAAACCATGTTGATCAATGATGAATCTATATAAAGCAATCTAAATGTCATCACAATTAGCATTGAAGTCAAATTAACATTCCCCGTCGTAATCTATGAGTATAACACATCGAACACAAAGTCAAAATTTTATAACATATAAAATTTTCTTATGTACATATCACACAATCTCGAGGAGTGATAATTATATTAAATTTGTGCGGTTGTCACATTGAAACACGATACATCAATCTAAAATTTGTTAGAGTTTTATGGGAAAAAGTACATAATACATTGAGAACTAGGATATGATTGTCATGACAAAAGATATAAATAAAATATTTGTTAACTCAAAATGAAATTAAAATCGGTAATAAGAGAAACGAGGTTTTACAACCCACTGCCTTAATCAAATAACCAAAAATAAAAACAAGAACATCAATAACAGTGATGGGGTATGAAATTCCTTGATTTCACTTTTGCAATGGTTAAAATTCCCGCATTACACAAGGTATTAACATCAACAACGAAAGACCCTTTTAATCACACATTATATATTCTGTGAATTATTTGACAATGTGATTGGCATGGAAAAATAGTGAGATGGGTCTAACGTATTTCTTGTAATCACCCATTCTATGATTTCTCAATTTAATTTATGATTCAGTGAGAAAAAATGAATCAAAAAATGATATTACTATCTTTACAGTCTACACTATAACAATTTGTGTAGGTCTCCACCAAATTTTCTCTCTACTCTAATAAAATATTCATATTCAGGAAAAACTAAATTAATATGTGAAACTATCATCGCAATTCACAGAGTGGAAGGTAAACATGGGCTAAAAATAAATTATTAATTGTAACGCACCAGTATTAAAGAACTATCGCAGGGGTATTGATTGTCACGTAAATTAATTTGGTTTAATCATTAGAAATTGAACTACCCAGGTAAATTGTTTTTTTTTTACTTGAGATATGCAAATAATGATCTAAATAATTCATCTAAACATTTTAAAATATGTATATATGTTGAATTAATTTATAGAGAGTGTAAATGAGTCTCACTAACATACAATTCAACCAATCTTTAAAAAATGAATAATAATCAATAGGTAAAAAAACCAAAAAAAAGAAGCCAAGAACAAGATATATTTTTATTAAATAATCTATTGGAATGAGCATAATTAAATGCAGAACGAATCAAGAAACGAATGAACCATTTATAATCCAAAAAATGAATGATCCATTTATAATCACTGCATACTCTAAAGATTTATAATCCAAACGAAGGAACCATTTATAATCCAAAAAAGGAACCAACATTTGTTTACCTGTTAATCGGCGGGAATGAGTAGAACCAAGTGCAGAACGAATCAAGAAATCGGAGCAAAACCAATTGAGCAATGAATATGTAAATCGGGTCAGTATTCAAACACATTTTTGTGTTTGAATGTGAATGGGGAATCGGCTCAGTAATCAAACGAGAGGTCAATGAAAACAAAAGGAGAGGTCAGCAGTAGCAAAAGTAGAGGTCAATGGATATTTCAGATGGAATGGAGGGATTGTTGATTTATACATTTTTGTGTGCCGTAATCAAACGCATAACGAGATATGTAGAGATTGCTGATTTTCATGAACGAATATTAGGGAAAGTGGAGATATGGAGATATGGAAGGATTGCTCATTTTTAGGAGGTTACCAAATTTTTTTGGAGGGAAGGTGCCAAATGCCCCACGTTTTTCATTAAAAATGACGAAAAAAATCGGACATTTTTTAATAAACGTTATCGATATCCGACGTTTAATCCAAAGGGAGTAAAATAACCGATGTTTTAAATAAAACGTCAGTATATCCTCTCTATGCTGACATTTTTCTAAGCGTCACCCAAAAAATGTCATCAAAACTAAGTTCTCTTGTAGTGCTACCAATGATGTGAAAAGGAACTCCAATGAGAAAATAGTTGAATTTTATTCCAAGATGTCCCCAACAGTCGTTTGACTTTGTAATTGGGTAGAGGTTTTTCCAGAACTAAGTTTAGAATCGTAAGATTTCTAGTTAGAACAAAAGCAAATAATCTGTGGATTCAAAGTAGTTATTTTGTGTAAAGTTTGGAAGTTGGATTGTGGGATTAAAAGGTAGTAGGGTTTCATTTAAGTTACTATATTAATTCTTTGCTTCACATGTTTTACTCTTTTATCCTTAGCCCTAGCTTTTTCTCCAAGTATGCTTTAATTACCTTATTGACCCCATCCACTCAACTAATTACTTTACTTAGTTTCAAATAATATTTTAAAATTTATTATCTAATTAAATCATAAATAAACATTTAAAATTTTATTCTTTTCTCAAATAAAACACAAATTCATGTAAACTCCAAATTAATTTCAAAGTCTCTTATAAACTTTATTTTACATTTAAATAATTATTCAATTTCTGTTTATACTTAAAATAATTATTTAGAATTTTCACAATTTTTTTAAATCCTATTTAAATCTCAAAAATCCGAACTAACTAATTATTTTAATTAATTAAATTCTTATAAATTTACAGGGTGCTACATCACCCCACCTCCAAAGTTGGCCACAAACAACTACCAACCTCCATAACATGAAATTTAGCCATGATAATTATTATCAGTGCATTACCCCTTCGAACCCCTTGAAAAATCCATCATTATAATCCCTCAAACTCACTTATCTTTGACTTGTTTTCCTCGTAATATCGTACTAGTAATAGAAAGTTCGAGAGGAAATATGTTTTTTCCCAACTCACTGGCCCGTAATATCTCCCCATCCTAATTTATATTTACTCTTATATAAACAAAATGGGAGCACATGGACATCAAGACACGTTTCAATACTTAATGGATCAATACAATTCTCAAAACAAATTTTAACTTGGAACATGCCAAAGTCGTTATAGCGGCATAACCTACCCACTAGACAGGCCTCAAGCCACCATAGCAGTCCCTATCTGTAATATTTTTTTACTCAATCTTAATTTTTTCTCTCACCTAATGAATTTCAACCTAATATAAATATTTCCACTTAAGTCACACTAATAACACATTTAATCTATTAATTACCCAAAATAATTCAATTCATTACTCAATTACTCCAAATAAATCATAAAACGTACATGATTTCATATAATTCAATACCCATGGAATTAATAAGAATTCAGTTCATTATAGCCTCAAGTCTCCATAACATATCATTTTCATTAAATGTTTCGAAAGAGTCTTAAGGCCCTCAATAAGTTATTTGCACTACCTTAATCCTCTCGATAAAAGTAATTTTTCACTAGCAACCTCAACTCTCTTAAGTTTACTCCTTTCGGGAGACTTCATTTTTCACTAATAGCCTCAACTCCCTCTCGATAGAGATCATTTCTACCAGAAGCTTTCGGCCTCTCGAGGTCATCCCTCTCGAGAGAGGTCATCTTCACTAGTATGTTCAACTCTCTCGAGAGACTACCTGTCGAGCAAGTTCATATTAAGTTAAATTTGGTTATTTAAAGTCCATTACGTTAACAGTAATTAAGTTACCAATCTCATCCCTCTTGAGAGACATATCTCTCCAAGAGGGCATTCACATCACCAGTTTCATAGTAACTTTATCCCTTTTGAGATTCAACTCTCTCAAGAGAGATAGTTTTACTGACATTTTTATATCCAGTAAGTCCTAAGAATAAGGTACATGGAACACAAAAAATTTACAAAGCATCTTTATAGGTTCAACCACAAAGGTTGTCCTATGTCATGTTATTTTCATGTCCTCCATGCTCCAAAATAATGTTTAATAATCCGATCAAGCTCGACCACCTCATTTAATGAGGGGACATGCGTCACAAGGACATAAAACTCTAGCTCAATCATTACCACTATGAGTAACGAGCCTTTGCTTCAGTAATTGACACAATGACAGAAAAATATACAAAAACAATGCAAAAATATTGACTGAGGATCAAAATTTCTAACTTCATAGTTTAGTTCATCGCATTTTTATCACACAGACTTTGTGCTATTACACCATCCTAGTCTCTCTCTTATTATTATAGTTATCATCCTCTCACCCTTTTTTCCACATCTTTCACAAATCCTTACATGGAGATGATGTTTTATTGTTATTGTTATTTTTATTGTTATTGTTATTGATATATTATAACATAAATGTAGTTTATATTGATTTACTCATTCATTTTTCATTAGATGTAAGGAATGCCTCCTAACTTTAAAGCTATTCATCGAACATCGAATAAATCTAACTACCCTCCTAGAGTAACATAAAGGTAGTAGTTAATCTAATCAAGAGCATCTTCAACTCTAGTGTAAAAATTCAGTTGAGTTGAAATTTAATGTTCCAACATTTATGTAAAAATAAAACTGACAATCTTACGAGTATGAAAACATTACACTAAGTAACTTTATAACAATATGCAGTAGTTTATTGCACTCATGTCATATCATGGTGCCAAAACCATTTTCCAAACCACTAATAACCTTGAATACATATTGTCACATAAACATTAGATTTCTCTCTAATGGAAAATATTAAATATTAAATATTAAATATTAAATCTTTTATTTTATATTTCATAGTAATTATGATTTAAATTATTGAAAACCTTTTCGCAACATTTATCAAACAAAAGTTGTATTTAATGTTTAATTATTTGAAAAATTAAGAATACAAAATACTCGTCTTATGTGTGTTTAAATTTCTTAGCCTTATTATTTTTACATATAATTCAACGTAATTATTAGACTAAGAGATAAAGTAATGTATAATTTCATTAAAGAATTTACTAATTTACACTAAAAGTATATATTATCATTAAAAATATTATTCACCTCCGGCTTCTTTTGAGTTTTAAATAATGGGCATACTAAAAGCACATAAGGCCATCTCCAGATGTATTAATTTTTTGTAATAGAAATGCAACACACACACACACACACACACACACACACTAGGGCGTGCCCTTGCCTGAAGGCACGACGGCAATTCTCCAAAGTATGAATTGTGTGGTCAAACCATAAAAGTTTTGTATTATAGTATAATTTTTCAAAGTATCAACGTGGTCAATTTTCCTAAACGATCGATATTTTTTCCGAAGTTATTTAATCGAGTGTAATTTTAAGTCCAAAAATTTATTTTCAACATAAATAAAGGTAAAAATATAAGAAAACAATTGTGAAAATTTTCTTTTATTTATATGAGTATCAACTTGTTTAAGGTTTAAAAGACACTTCAACCACATAAATAATTCGTCCAGGACCTAGTATAAACAACGTTGCCTATTTAACAATATTCATATATAAACCTCTACTATGACTATACCATGGACCATTATTGTCATAGTTTGAAATAACATATCCAAAATGTTTCGATATTATGATTGTCAATAGTTTATAAAGATTCATCTCAAGACAAAATAAAGTATACGCAAATTAAAAAAATTAGACAAAATCTCCTTTATTTATACGACAATCCACCTGTTGAAGAAACAAAATATACTCCAACAAAAATTCTAATAGCCCATCTCGGACATCTTATAAACAAATGCATCAATTTTCCATTATTCAAAAACAAAATGCATATATGAGTACATAACAGGCCGCTATTGGTAACTTGAGCAACATAATGAAGATATCATACAAATATAAATTTTTTATATAACTGAAAAAATGTCCATTCATCAAAACACTCGTGACACAATTATCATCTTTTGTAGCACACCAACACTTTATCCACATTACACATGTCATCTTCTGTAGTACACAAACTTATTCACCGGTCTCAAAGCACTAACTGTTGCATCATGGGCCTTGAGGAGAACCTCATACGCATAATTAACCAAAGTAGTGTAGTACCTAACCATATATGCATCCATATACAAACAAAGCACAGAAAAGAGACACAATTTACATTAATAATCCATGTTATAAAATAACCTAAAGGAATTGTATATTGTCATAATCTCAAATTTTGTACATATACCACTACAAATATTGCAAGACTGGGAAAAATCTTTTGTTGGATACATTCAACAAAATATTCAAATTCAGGTTCTGTATTTCATTAAACTTTAAAATTCGTTAGTTAACACCACCGTCCGGTTCTATTTATGAGAAGGAAGATAGACTCACAAATAAAAATTGTTCTATATCCCTAAATTTCAGCAATACCATTTAGTGACATCAATAAATAATTAATAATGTTAACTAAAATAATATATTTATATATAAAAAAAAGGTAAATATATATAAAGAGGGTCCTATATCCCCGAATCAGTAATTCCGTCGTAGTTGAAATTATTATAATAGCAAGTTAGAAAATATTCTCCCCCTAAAATCTAAAACCATGATTTCTATTTTAAAGCCAAAAATGTTGAACATAAATTGGTTTTGAAAACATATTAGAGAGAGAGAGAGGGATGGAGAGAGAGAGAGAGAGAGAGAGAGAGAGAGAGAGAGAGAGAGAGAGATGGGTATATGTGGTAGTGAACCAATAGTCATGAAACACATAGGACAAAGACTTGACAACAAGTTCTCCCCATCAATTGGAAAACTTTAAGTAAACACAAACGATTTAATATACTACTCTGAATACAAATAATATATCAAACACATAAATTAATAAAAATTATAAAATCCATATGGCCTCTAACACAACTTGAAATAGACATGGTGGAAAATTATAACTCCGTTGATAAATTTAGAACCCCTCAATTTGTTTGAAACAACTAAATTTATCAAATCCCCTATCAATTAAATAAGTTTAGGAAGATATGTTCGTTGGATCAGATGTGGCGGAGATTACTTTATCGTGTGCTCAATGTAATAAGCTTGCACATCTTCAGTGTCCTAAGTGTGTCGAATTGAAGCTTTTTGTGAAAAGGCTACTTTCTGCACACAAGATAGTTTCAAATCATCTTGGAGCTCTCATAAATCAGTTCACTTTATGTCCACGATACCGTCACTAGGTTTTGATACTCTGGCTGAACAAAATTTAGCCTCACTAAGTGACGGTTGGCCATGCTATCGGAGAAAAGGACCGTCTTGAATGCCAAAAATACCCCATTTTTATTGGACATGGACATTAAGGACATATCTTATATAAAAAAAAATATAATACCTTCTCACATTAATCAACCCGGATGGTCAAAACCTTAGAGCAAATTGAGGGAATGAGAGATACTTTCCAAATAGGGAGAGAAGTTTTAGATGCATCTGCTCGTTTTATTAGTCTTGGCGTAACTTCGAATGAAGTTGATGTTTGTTACACCCCGACTAATTAAATACCGGGTAGCTACTCCTTTATTAAATTAATTCAAAACGCCAAGTTGGCTCAGTTAATAGCATCACTGTCGAAAACATTTTATTATTACTAACCACCTAGTATTGAAAAAGTAGGTTGCCAAATTTTAATGTAAACTCTGATTATCATGCAACAAGTGTAAAGAGGAATAATAGCATCATTCACCATAATAAAGTAAATAAGATAAACGTCACATGATGTAAATAAAACTGGAGGAAAACTCCTCATAATACAATCCCACAACTGAAGTAAATAATGAAATACTGAATACTGAATGAATACATGCCAAAGTCTGAAAACTGAAATGGAAATGTCTAATAGAACTTGGGCAACATGTCCTACAACTGAGGAATAATGAAAAAGGAATCCAAATGATATAAGCGTCTAAAGGCAAATCCCTGTAGCTTCCACCAGCTACAGCTCGTCATCAGAATGAGAATCCTATGCATGGTGACCTTGTGGCTGGGCACCTAAAATGGTTTTACAAAAAGATAGATTTGAAAGCAAACGGGTCAGAGCCCGAATGTGGAGATATTTTAAAAACCTGCAAGTGCTTTAAAAACATTTAAAACAATATATGCAAAATACATGTTAGGACGTGCTCTCACATGAGATACTCACCTCTCTTCTACTGTGCACTCCTAACGTTCCTGTACCCATTCATGTTTTATCTCATAACTATCTAAGAGTTTCTACCCCACTACTAGGTTCACTTTTAATTACCAACCTTAACAATTAAATAGAGAGTTCTACTTTAATTCCCGGATTCACAATTATTAACAAAACCATTTATTGAGAAAAGTTCCCTTTTTATCTTATCAAAACATTCTCATAATTATGCGCACAATTTAACATAGTAAATTCCTTCATATAACCGTATATTTTCACATCATAAATATACAATACAGGCACCCAAAGGCTAAGCTGCAGTGCACACATACTCTGCTATCCATCCCGGTACATCACGTACATAAGGACCACACATTCCGAATCTCTCAGGAATTGTTCCGATAACAACATCACAAATAGTGGAGGCGAACATAGTCACCATCACATGGGTCACGCACATACCTACGCTCCCATGGTCAGCGGACTTATTAATATCACAATAAGTCTTTCTATGACCTATGTTCATCAAGGTACCAGTCTATATCCCCCCCGTAGGCACACAAGGATTAGAGGGTCCTAAGCGAACGTTAACCTCCCCCGTGATAGCAAGTATGGTAGGTATGTTATACACATAAACTATATACTAAGCATTCACACATCTTAGATATTTCAATAATAATAAGGGTATACTCTACATCATTATACCATTATTCCCAATTCATATATTTCAAGTATCCCGATAATATATAAATTAAATAGTCGACACGTCTCACGTCGTAATTACTTAAGCTTGGAACCTATCTCAAATAGACTATTAAGTTCTCATAATTCCCAGATATAACATCTATATAACTAAGGTCTTTACTTCTGCCCCGAACCTTATTTCATCAATTTATTCAAATTTGTACTATTTACCCAAATATTATCTCACATAATGAATTTCAATAATTTAGAATAATTCCTCAAATTAAATTCCAATTAAAGTCCAATCTCATAATCATGTCTACTGGTCTTCCTTAAAGTTTAAGGGTAATCACAATGTCTCCAATAAAATTATCCAAGAGTTATCATCCTTAAAATTCAATTAAGGAAAATTTCATTCATTCTGGGAAAGTCGATCGATCGACCTTGACCTTCGATCGATCGATTGTGGTCGATCGATCGACTGATGAATGTCGATCGATCGATCGCACAGGTCTGTTACGGGCTGCTTCGTTTTGCAGTTACAGTTTCGTCCCAATTCACCATTGTTAAGCATGAAACTTCAAGATAAGGTTACTATAACGTTATACTAACATCCTACATCAGTAATAACATTCTATATCCCATAATTCATCATTTAAAGGCTTACTTTGGATCAAAATTACATCAAAATAATTCCCAGATTTCTTCCATTCAAGAACATCATTAAGTTTCTTCTAATTCTACCTCTTGATCATCAAGGTTCATTTTTCAACATATAAATTCGTCCAGAATATACTACATGCAATTCCTACATAATTCATATCCTTTAACTTTCAATTCATGGGTCTAATTTATCTCCAAAAGTCAATTTCAAAAATTCCTACACATGGATACATATCTTAAATTAAAAGAGTTTAAATCACTTGCCTCAATTATCTCAGAATTTGGTGTAGAATCTTTGATAGTCAAGTTGTTCCTTCTCTCACTTTTCTGCAGAATTCTTTCCTCTCTTTCTCTTTCAAGTTCTTCTCAAGGTTTCCTTCTCTCTCTCTCTCTCAAGGTTGAAGATGATGGAGAATGGAGGTGTGAAATGGTTTGTGGAAGTTGAAATGCTATATCAACTTCTCCCGTAGCCCATCATGACATATAGTGGGGTTAGTGGTTTAAGTGGGTTGAGAAATAGTCAGATTTTTAATTTCTATTTTCGTCACTAATTAATTCCCAAAAATGCAAATTACCAAAATACCCTTTTTGATGCCGGTATGGCCCACAAATACCCCGGGACCCAAACTAAACTTCCGGCTAGTGTTTTCTGACTATCTCGACCCTTCCGGACACGTTGGCGCACTCAAAACGACCATACGGTTAATGGAACTAAAATTCACTTTTTAATTTAATAACAATATACCATGACGTGACGGTCACACGCGTCAAGTAAAATTCCCAAATTGCCGTATATAAATCTCACGACAATTTCAGTAATACCAATAATCATATAATGCCAAGTATACACATTATAATAAAATACTAACTCACATCTCGTTAATATTTTTATCCGGATTAATTTCCAATAATAAACATTTAATTCAATTAATCCCCAAAAATAAATATCGCAGAAAATACGGGGTATTACAATGTTGTGGTTCATGAAGCAAAATTTATTACTGGAGGATATCCATCTCCACTAAATTATCATTTTTTCCCAAATGCACATCACTTAATGTAGTAATCTATTATGGGATTCCATATATGAGATACACAAAATTCAGTACTTTTTTGCTGAGCTTTCACTCTAGCTATGGGGACCAAGAAAAATTACAAAGGCATAAACTAATACAATCAATTCAATGGAGGAGCTTGGGCTGGGTCATTAAGAACATACCTAATGCCCCACATCGAATATCCAATCTTCAAGCATCAAGCACATCCCAATCCAAATTTCAAAAATAGTAAAAAGAAACAGAGTTTCAAAATAATACAACTTAACAACATATCTAACTAAACACATATATGAACATACAACTATGAGTCGTCAAATCAAACATATTAAAAATCAATTTACAATTAAATCAAGAAATATAAAGAAATTGAATTATCTCATGCTAAAGTATAAATGGTTCTACTGAAGTGCATACGAAATTGGACTGTAACCAAAATCATGTGTATATACCTAATACACTCATATTGTAGAATGACTTTCATTAAACAATATCATACGATTTGTATCTAGAGTAGTTTAAATTATGACGTTGTTCTAATTTTAAGTAAATGGAAATGCATGGTTCATCATTTGGTTTTTATAGTGAGAGTATATGATATCAATATTGCACACATCTAATAAAATTCAATAAACACTAACATCAAGTCCATAATTGCAAAAAATAATCAACAAGAACCATTAATATCCAAGGCATAATCATGCCTCGAATGCATTTACGGTTAATATGATATACATTATAAACTAACTATAATGGTAAACATTAAAAACCAACTTTACGAAAATATAATGAGCCAATATTCATCAATAAACACATAAGAAACCAACCTCGACACTATTGTGGGCGTTCGTTCAAGAAAAAAACTTTGGCACCGTTAATAAGGGAAGTTTGGACGTCAGTGATGTTCAAATACTTTTGAATCCCAAAAACTCCAACCACATCATAATATTATGACCTCCTTATCTGTATCAACAAAAGGGAAAGGAAGAAAATTATAAGTAAAAGATTAAAGCCCAAGCAAACTAAGAGGAATATTGAAAACAAAATGTATTTCCATTATTATTGGAAAGAGAGAGATTGACAAAAAAAGTAGCAAATATGGATGTTTGTATGGAAGAGTAAGAACCTGTATGACACAATGGTCTTTATGATAGGCTAAACTGAGAGAACACATGAGATTATCATATCACTCCTCCAGTCATTTCAAAATTAATAATACCTCATTAAACAATTAAACATTAAATAAAGGTTTCTTAAAATGAAATCAAAAGGAAAAAGATAAGATATCAAAAGGTTCGTTTTTACCCTCCTACAAACCCATTTGCACATGAATATTCAAATAAAAGGGTCATGCATGAATCCCTCGTAACATGTTAAGGTTATTTTAAAACATTAAAAAATATCAATAACTATTATAATGTTTTCAAGTTTCATAAGACATATAGTTATTCAATAGTGTAAGAAGTAGACATGTACCTTCACAAAGATGCCAAATAAAAAAAATCAGAGTAGCCATTAATAACCTAAGCTATAAAACCAATTAAAGACTTACTAAAATTAGAACATTATAAAAAAATAAGGAAAACTGTATTTTACAAAAACAATGATGTAACTAAAACATTTTTAAAACTAAAAATAACCCTATAGTAGTAAAAAAAAAAAGAGTACCTACAATGGTGCTCGATAATGGAAGTGAAGCAAATATTAATGGAATTTTCCAATCGACCAACACCCTTGAAACTGACTCTATAGGTGACTTTCAAAATTTGAAGTAAATAGAAACTAAAACAACTTAAAGTCAATAGACACTATAGCAATATGCATCAACTTATTAATTGTTTTTATAACTATAAACTAATTTGATTTCAATTGGCTTTACTGTGTCATTACATAAATGAAAAATCTAGAAAGTGATCAGGCCCCAACAATTGGAATGTGTAAAAACCAAATCAAAAACCCATGATCAAGTAATCCATAAACCAATAATAAATAAACAAAGTAGTGTTGTAGTTGTTACCTACAAAGGACGACTATCCAGGTTGATTATTACCTGGTTAACAAAACATAAAATCGGGTATTATTGACTTCAAAAGATATAAGATAACAATTCGAGACCATTAAATATAAAAAAATCATAACAAAAGATCAAAAAAATTGAAAATTATTACGAACTTGATTTCAATAAACTTAAATATATTAAAATCATAACCAATTTCACTTCACATTACTCCCATGGTCCCACTCGACTGAATAATTAAAGCACTCTGAAGTCAATGAATTAAACACACATTAATTTCCAGCTTCTTTAACTCAATTAAGGCAACTAAATTTCCATACAATCAAGAATTCAACATTGTGAGAATGAGATAAATAGTTTATCTTTAACTAATGGTGGCAATGATGGTGTATCACACAGAGTTAAAACACTAAACCAAAAGTATAGGCATACATTATAACTGCATGTAGTTAACTAACTTCATAGAGAACAAAAGTGCATATATATGAAGTAGATTAAGATATGAAATCTATTAAATAAGAAATAGAACATTACATATGTTGATCCATAGCACTGTGTTGGCCCAAAAGTGTCTTATCTCAACATAAAGTATAAGGGAAACAAAAAACACTACATGTGTTGATCAATATATATATATTACGACAATATGCCTAGTATTATGGCCTTTACCGTGTCATCACATAAATGAAAATTCTTGAAAGTGGTCAGGCTCCTACAACTGGAATGTAACAAAACCAAAGCAAACATTAATGATAGAGTAGCCTATAAATAGATAATCAATAAACAAAGAAGTGTTGTAGTTGTTACCTACAAAGGACGACTATCCTTAAACACCGTGATAAAACATAAAAAATGGTATCATTGACTTCAAGTATAAATATCATGCCATCAAATATCTATCAAAGTCTTATTCCAAGGGACCTCATAGCCCAAAATGAAGAAGATAAATTGAACCGAATGTTTAAAAAATTAAATTCCTTATAAGAGAGTCTTCAATTCAACTTTTAAAAAATAAAAAGAAAGTAAATACATTAAGCAAGGAATTACAATGGTGTAAACAAAAGTAATTACAATTATAAGAATTCATTGTGGTGGGAGGCATAATGTAAGCAACAAAGGGAATTACAGATCAACCTATAGTAGTATTAACTGATGGTGGAGGTCCACCAATTTCTATGGATTTTTTTAACATACGTAGAGAAAATAAAATAAAATTAATGTATAACGTGCCATAAAATTTTAGTACTAACTAATTGTGGCAAGAGTATTTATATGACCAACTTATAAAGTTCATTCAAACTAAAAAGTAGAATCAAAAAACCATAATGTGCAACTTGTAAAACCAACTACCTACAAGAAGCAAATACACAAAAAGCACATAAATAGAAAAAAAAATTACTGAACAATCTTAAAGCACTGCAAAACATTATATTAAAAATTAAAAAATAAAGGAAATATTGGAATAATGAGGCTAAATTAAAAATGAATTAGAAAAACAAATCTATATTTTAATAATTTAAAAAATTAAAGAGCTATACTCAAACCATGATTTTTAACACAAATTCATGTTTTCAATTCAAAACTAAAATTAAAAATCAATACCTGCAAATTGTATATTTCAACTATGATGGCCGTAGGCAGAGGTTATAAATTGGCGCCATGGAAGAACCATTTGGTTTGGTCGTACATATGCTTATTACTGGAAGAAAATATGAGTTGATCATCATTTATCCACCTATATATATATATACCAAAAGCCTAGAAGCCTATAAGAACAACTACTAATTTACTATTGATTCAAAACTGAATCAAAATCGTTGCCTTCAAATAAAAAAGAACCAAACAACTAATAGTGGTAGAACCAAAAAATGCCTACTTGGGCATTTTGTCAACCAAGTAGCATACACAACCTAACTTCTTGATACAAATCTAGAGAGTGTGAGCATGAAAAAACATTAAAAAAAATCACTATCTTAAATATCTAAACCATTCAGTTGATATTAATAAATTAACTTCCTTCCATGTCACTACCACAATGATTGAATTGAACCTAGATCTTGGATTACTATTACCTTCTACTTAGAAAAAACAAAAATTTAGGGGTTAAACTAATTTTGTTACCGTGATACTTCAATTTAACCCATACATTAAAATATAGGAAGAAAGAGATATGTGAGTATACCTACAAAACCCAAAAACCCCTTATATAGCACAGTACTTAAAAACCAAAACACAAAATATGAAAATGTGACACCCCGCCTAATAAAATACTAGGCGATCACTCCTGTACAAAATTAAAACAGGAGTCGCATATGGATCATTCTTAGCATCACTTTCGAAATACCAAATTAATTACTAATAACCTATTAGGCTGGCGTCAAAATTTTATTTAACTAATATTTTTAAACGAATTATTCAATTAAAACACTCACACAGTTTATATAAATGAAACTGGAAAGAGATAAAATAACCGAACACTCGGTTCAAATATAACACAACAAAATTGAATGTCGCACTAAAAGGCGGTGAAAGAATAAATAAATAAATACAATTAGGCTTTCGGCCCAAAGTTTCTACAATGCTTCCTATCTAGATCACAAGAATAGAAGCATCTAAAAATAAACCTGCATACATCCACAGCTGGTGCAGCAGACGTCTGACTCGAAAGGATTATCATCCAGGCGTCCCTGTGCCTGGACACCTCTATAAATATAATATATAACAAGAGAGGAAAAATATAGAAACGGGACAGAGCCCGAGTTGTGAAAATATTTAGCAAGTGCATAAATGCCTTATTTTTAAAAATATGTTTTATCTCATATTTAAATTGGTATCTTACTCCCATGAGATACCCCTTACCTCTCTCCTAACAGTGCACACCTAGCGCATCCCTCTAAATGTCCTAGTCAAGATACGCTGCCTAACTAATCTGTCACCCCCAAACTCTATAAATCCTAAGCAAACCAAGTACTAAGGCCTAAAATTCTCCCCAGTCTCAACGCTATGCCATGTTCGTGTGTGGGGTGTCTAGCGAAGAGAAATCCAAATAAGGAACCCCCGGATACACTACTACTTGTCAAGGTCGATCGTCGAGATCCATTAGACCCTCAGTACACAACATATATATATATATACTCATATAAGAAAAACCCAAAACTAGAGCACTAAGGGTTAAACTTCTCCCCAGTCTCAACATTAGACCATATTCGTGTGTGGTGTGTCTCGCAAAGCGAAATCCAAACAAGGAACCCCCCCGATACACTACTACTTGGCAAGGTCGACCGTCGAGATCCATTAGACCCTCAATACTCAAATTATATATATATACTCATATAAATAAATATACATAACATACTCATCTTTATTTTTCATGCTCACTACTATATACATATCACATTTTAAGTTCGGTAAAATCTCCCAGAATGAGAATTCATTTCATATTCAATTTGTATCTTTATTCTAGTAGAGATATATTATCTTGTTCTCATATACAAGTAATGTATTAAACACACAAGTACAATAACCATCCCAACGAGCTATAACTCGAGGATGCGGTCTCTCAATGCTATCATCTTCTAGGGCATCACTCACATACCATCCTGGGGACCAGCGGTTGGACTCAATATCACCGACATCGCGGTCCACAAACACAACGTCTGGGAATCAGTCATAGTTCCTCCCCGAAAGTGAGACGAAACATACCCACCACGTCTCACCCCTAATAAAAATCACACAATATAACAATGGACGATATGGCCTAGGGACTATAAGCACCCTGCTCGTCAAGCCAGGGGCCTCACCCAGATCGCGCAACTTCCCATGATATCATTAGAGGGGGTATGCGTCACATATATATATACCATCTGCACATAGATATATATACATATCCGTATCATATAATACATATACTTTACTCACATAGTATATATGTATTCCACATTGCTCCTCAAACATATAAAAATGGCCATAATTGCCAATCACACATAATGATGACCAATACTCCCAAAGATTCTCACAATTAATAATATTCGAGTAATCTCACACTCACGATACTAAACTCAAAAGTATCCCCTTGCTTGATAAATAACATTTACCTTATTCACATTTAAGGATTTATATAATTTCTCCAACTATACCAATTCACACTAAGTATATACGCATTTTCCCAAATTCATCCTAATAGTCTCGCTGGATATAGATAACCAAAATCCATATAATTATGTTTTCCACTCACACAATTATATAGGCCTGAATGCCCACTAAAATTTATCCCAAGAATTATTCGTCACCAAACACCCTTAATTTAAGTAGGTCGTGGATTCCATTTCCACGAACCCAAGGACTACATTTTTGTCCAAATAATAATTTAGAGGTCCCCACTCTATTTTTTGGAGAAACCCCAACTCTCTAATTCCTCACTTTATCTATTTTCCTCGAAAATATAATTTTAGTGTCACACACTTAGAACACTATCTTTACCCCCATAAATCTTCTCAATTTGATAAATATATCTACCTTAGTGAAGTATATTTATTTCCTCAATTAAATAGGCTAGAAATACTTAATTTGGGAATTTATCCCATATAAACATCACAAGTCGAAATTACCAAAATTCCTGCTCGATCGATCGATCGACCCTTGGCCGTCGTTCGATCAATCAAGCCTGGCAGTTTATTCTCCGGCCCCTGTTTCGGCCTTTAACAAACCTCCAAACTTTATTTTTTTTTATACCACCAACATATAACCACACCCAACTATATATACACCAAGGAAATCAGTTTTAAACATCCTAAAACCAAGAATCAACCATTAATTTCTATAATTTTCTAACCATTAATTTCAATAATTTTCTAATTTCTCCTTTTTGACATTTTTCGGGATCTACCCGTTAAACTTCCAAAATCCCTTTTAACCCAAGAAAATCAAAATCAAAATCTTTAGGGTTTGTTATTACCAACTATGATATGATATTTATCCTCAAAATTAAATAAAGCAAGTAAACACTTGCCTAGAGGATAAAATCCAACGACCCCGAGTCGAATCCAGCGGATTTTGGCCGGGAAATCCTTTTTCTCTCTTCTTTCTCCCTTCTTCCTTTCTTATCTTCTTATTTCTCTCTTTTTCTTTCTTTTATCCCAATATATCGTGTCTTATAGGGCAAAAAAAGAGGGTTTATCCCTTTAAACCCAAAAATGACTCGTTTACTCAATTGCGAGTCCCTATTAATCCAAAAATTCCCAAAACTCAATTCCGACCCCTGGATACTCTATCCTGACTATCTTGACCATTTCGAGACCAACCGCACACTAGAAATCTCCATCCGACGTACTTCACCGCAAATCACTAATTTAACCCACTACATCTCCATACGGCTATTCCCATTAAAATATTATCCTTTGTCGCTTTACCCAGCTTTGGCATATAATTAAAATACTCTGACTTATTTACTTAATCCCAAAAGTAAATATACCACCTATCGAAAATCATCTAATCCTTGAAAATTCCAAAATGTTACTATTCACAATAATTCTTAAATTCCCAAATTACACTTAATTATGGAATTTAATTTCCCATAAAAGTGCAGGGTATTACAGAAAATTGAACATATGAATTCTAAAAGTTGAAATGCGATTTGATCAATTCTCAAACCATAAATGATTTGTGCATAATGTGGTGAATAAAGAGAGATCATGTGAGATAAAAAACTCAAAATGAAGAAGAGTCGAGAGAACTACAGTGGAACCGTCATTTCTTCAGAGTCGAGAGAATAAAGAAGGGGAAGAGAGGGGGAGAGGGAAAGACTTGGGTGTAATGGTTGTTCTGTGCACACGTCTTTGTGTAGAGAAGAGTCTACCATTTTACCCCTTTTTTAATTAATGTTAAAGAGGGGAATACTATAAAAATGAAAGAAAAGAGCAGAAAATAAAATTATAAAGGGTCAAAAGAGGAAAATGCAACCAAATAATCCCAGCCCTTGGATTTTCTGCATTGTTAGCTTAAATCTAAATCATTTAGTATTTTATATGTTAATGGAATAGTAAAAATAAAATTGTCCCTTAATATATATATATATATATATATATATATATATATATATATATAAGGAGGTGATTGAAATGTGTGAGAACATTAACGACCTAGATCTTGTCACCCCACGCACCTAAAAGGAAGGGTAATGATTAACTATTCAACTTTCATTCAAAATTTGAAAACTTCATTTCCCCCCATTTCATTTCCCCCTCTCACATACACCATAAATTCATTTCCCCATTTTCATTTGCCTATCCTTAGCACTATTTTCTCATTACATTATCTCTCTCTCTCTCTCTCTCTCTCTCTCTCTCTCTCTCTCTCTTTGCTCTCTATTTATTCTATGAAATCTCAAAGTTTCTCACCACTCCATCACCATCGACCACCTATCCACAACCATTCTACACAAGCACCATGATAAGTAAACAATCTCCCTAATTAATTTATTTTTTAATGTAATGTTTGGGTATAAATCTTATTTTTTTGGATTCGATTTGGGGGATTTATGGGTTTTATCTTTTGGGGTTTGATTTGGCCTTTATTCAAAATTAGTTCATTTTTTCCGATTAATTTGTTCTGAGGTAATTATGATCTAATTTAAATATCCAAGTATATTGTCTACTCTCTTTTAATTCTCTCTTGTGATATGGATTTTAATTCACTTTTTTTTTGTTTCTATTATATTCCATTTGGGGTTTTCTACTGGTTGGAAAATTTGTATTTTTAGGCAATATTTGGGTTTTGCATGAATTATTTATTTCTAATTTGTTCTTATTACTAGTTTCCTCTCATAATCTAAAATTATTATCTTCTTTGATAGTGAGATTTAGTTTATCTTTATCTATATTATACTTATAAAATGGTAGTATAGAGAAATTAATGAAATATAAATGTTAAAGATCACTACTCCTGTGTATCTCTATGGAAGCCAAAGGACACTCATTATAATTATAAAATAAAACACCCCTCCACTCAAAACTTGGTGTCTCTCTCACTCTTATATCTCATTAAATTTACTATTCCATTCATTTGTGCAAAGTCCATTACTCTCCCTATTAATTAAGTTACTTTTTCATAACACACTCTCTGCCATTTTTCGTTGGCCATTGATCTGGTAGAGAGGCAAAAAGCTTTCAAAAAAGAAGAAAATTATTAAACAGTCCATCAAGCACAACATAATCTCCATTGTTGGTAACCTATTTAAAATCACACAAATCACCCACTTCGACTGAATCCGCATTTTACCTTGGCCTAAACAAGATCTTGAACATCTCCAGTTCATCATCTGAAGTTTCGAACAAGTATCCGAGTTTAACCCAATGAATTATGATAACTTCTCAGAGTTTCCTGCAATTGATAACCCATTAATCTCTTCATTTCCACCCCAACAACAACAAAAGTCTCAACTTCTTAGCTTCTATGTATTTTGTATCTATTAACTTCTTTACTTCGTAGGTGTTTGATAAATTGTCGGAGCAGTATGTTTTTCTTTTTCTCCTGCAGTTCCATTTAATAATACTTTTATAACTTTCTCAGTTATATATAATCCAAAATGTTCTACCCCCAACCTCTAATTATTTTGCCATTACTTGTTATTGATATCCCGATTCGTTCATGTGGAGTTCATGATGGGAGTTGTATTTCTTAAAGATTGATGTTAGTGTGTTTATTCAATTACAATCTGAAATAATTTTTTTTTGTTATCAATTAGTTGTATTAGAAACCCCTTCTCATGGTTGGGTTATGAAAATTCGACTTAAGGAAATTGGTCAAACTAAAACTCTACAAGAAGACCAAGCACTTATATTTGATCCTACAATGATCTTTTTAAGTTTCATGACAGATGTTCGACAAAATGCCTTTTGGCTTTTTGACAAAGTTCTCCCACGTTGGCTATGATTCTTGAAAAAAAATATTGGGTTGTCTTATTGATGATTAAAGTACTAATTTTAAGTATTGGTGTTTAACACTTTTAAATTAACATATGTTTGCAATAGATTATTTAAGGATATTAACTGTTTCGGCATTCTCTTATTGTCTATAGTCCATATCACTTCAATAAAATAAAGGTTACATAACTACAAATTTGTTACATTATGGGATAAAGTTTAACGTCATCTATCCAATAGGCAAAAGAGAGTTTCACCACATTGTGTCTTTAATGTTTATTGCAAGTTGTTTAAATTTATAAATTATTCACCAATAAGGTTTGCAATGTTGCTTTTATAGTTGGTTTTTTATTTGATTAGTTTAAAAAAAGTCAACGTATTTTTAAGAAATTTTATATTATGCCTGCGCATTGTGCATGTTACATGCTAGATTTATTAGTATTTCTATTTGTTGGGCTGAAATGAATTTTTTTTACTAAACTTTTGATAATACACAACTACATGTGTGTGACACGCCGCCTAATAAAATGCCGGGTGATTAGTCCGATATCAAATCAAACTGAAATCTCATATGGTTTCATTCTCAACATCACTATCGAAAACCATTAAATTACTAATAACCTATTGGGCCCAGTGTCAAATTTTAAACTTTCTAATCTTTTTAACGTAAACACACAAGTAAATCCATCCATACAAAGATATGAACAACAACGGAAATGAATAAATAATAACCGATAACTCTCGATAAAACATTTATACAACCATATCGAATAGGCGTAAAATAAAAATGCCAAAAATAAGTTAAAAGACAACAGTTGGGAAACATGCCCGAATATAACTTACAGTACCTTCAATCTAGATCACAAGGAGAGAAGTGTCTATATAATTTCCTGCCAACATCAACACTTATATACCACACTTATATTTTCACATCTCATATATATACAATATACTATACACATCAGGTATATCCATACTTATATATCACACACTATATAAGTATAATAAACATCCCTCAAAGCTATAACTCAATGGATGCAGTCTCTTAATGCTATCATCCTCCAGGGCATACAAACAAATCATTCTATGTACCAGCGGTCAGAATCTCACACCGCCCTGGAAAAAATCCAAATCACAACGTAGGGGAAGCGGTAATAGTTCTTAACTAAAAATAAGACGAATCATACCCAAGACGTCTTACCCCTGATAAATTCCACACAATAAATAAATGGACGATATGACCTAGGGACTATACGCAACCTGCTCCTCAAGCCAGCGACCTCACCCACTTCGCACAACCTCCCATGATAGCACTATAGGGGTATGCTTCACATAAATATATCATTCTCACATATATATTCATAATCATATCATATATATATATATTGTCTCTATACCCGTATATATATATATCAAATCAAATCCAGCTATTCATGCCCAACTTTAGTTGCATTAGCCTAAAATTCCGAATACATCAATTCATATTAATTTATAAGTATGCAGACAACTTATTTTAATCCCATAAGTATTCAATCACTTATGATATAATTATCGCATTCATTATTTCCGAATAGTAGCTTATCAAGTCTGGCCAGTATTCTTAAATCCTCCTACTCGCACCGTATGATTTACTCATATATATATTCGGTATATATATTCTACCCATATATATAATCGGCATATATATTATACACCTATAAATACATATGTACGAACCCGCCGAATAATTCCTCGAATGTTGTTCATCCCAAACATTCCTAAAATTTATACCCTAAAGTTTATTCCCACTAACCCCAAGGGTCACACTTCACTAATTTAATAATCTGGAGGTCCTCACACTCTATTTAGGTTACCCCAATATTTATCTCCAAAAATAATTAACCTTAAATGCCTTTAAAACCAAGAAATTTTTCAAAACTGACAAGGCCCAATCGATTCGTCCTATACCGAATCGATTCGTCTAATTCCAAATTGATTCAAAAATCACAGTGTGTTACTATTCATCATTTTTTACATACTTTCGGTTTCCATGTTTGTCGTTTACCGTGGACATCGTCGCCACTTTAAGAGTCACTTAGATCAATCAAAGATTAATGAGGATCTGATGATGGCATTCGATAAGTCTAAGGAGGCCATTGCTGCTTCCAAGAGGGAATATGATGATGAGAGTAAGTCCACTAGTCATGCCATAAGTACAGAAAGAGGGATCATGACAAGCTAAAGATCACCAACGACCAGCTTGTGGCCCGACGTGATCATTTAAGGAAAGAGTGTGAAGATCTTTTCTCGGCTAAGGAGATCAGTTCTAATAAAGGCTACACCGAGGCCTTTGAAGATGCCAAGCATCAACTCACCTACATTAAGAAATCCAACCTCAAGAATGGTTGGGATGCTGTCTTGGTAAGGGGGAATATCCCTGCTGTCTTTGAGTTTTTCATCCAGCATAACCCTAGTTCTCCGCTAAAGGCTGATGAGTAGATCACCATAGATGCCCCATCAAAACAGACCACTAATGGAATTGCTAAGAACAAGGCCCTAGAGACTGGGACCAAGTGAAGAGCAAGGAAATATATATAGGAACAATTAGTCTTATTGCTCTTGTATTTTCCCCTTGGTCTCTATTTGTAAGGGCTTTTCCCATTCCAAGTATTATTAATGAAAGACTTTTATGAATTACAATTTTGTCTTAAAATATTATTTAATATTCCCCCATTGTTCTTACTTTTTGTAGTGTGCAAATGTTGCCGACGACATTCCCTCTTGTGATGGAAACCTTAACGTTCTGCTTGTTTGGGACACAAGTTCCCAAGCTCACCAAGCATTTGTCTCTATTCATAAGGCCCTGAAAAAGATGACTAGTTCCTATAAAAACAAGTCTACCTTGGTGTCTAAGTTGAAAGACAACATGAAAGACTTAGGGGGTGTAGGTACCCTCATAGAGGAGGAGGAGGTTAATTACTTGAAGGTCTAACTTACTAGAGCAAAGGACATTAGAAATATTAGGGCCATTCTCCAAGATGAGAATGATGATCTTAAGAAGAAGCTTTTTGAATCATAAGATAGCAACCCGAAGATCCCATGTTATAGTGATGAGCCTTAGTCGTGACATTGTTAAACTGTGCTATCTATTCAAAATGGGTTCACGAGTAGCGTGGTCTGCTAGTTATGAGAAAATTTGAGTGGATTCCCCTATTATGTTAGATGAGGCAAAGAGCGTAGCCTATAAATATGGTTGGCAGAATGCCTTAGGTGTGTTGAAGCTTCCTAAGGACTCTCAACTTTGGGATATGTACCAAGTTGATTGCCTGGCTTATCGGCATCCACCCTTTGGTAGAAAAGAGAGTTGGGATCCTTTAGATGTTGTCCTCTTTAACTGGCCAAGATCCACTTTCCCTCTCATGAGAGCGATTCTGAGTTTCGACTAAATCCCGATGACAGCCGACGAAGAACCATTGTTGTTGTGCTCGCCAGCCGATCATAACATGTTATCTTACTTTGCACTTTTGTTGTTGTAAATGATATTTTTATAGCATGTGACTTTTTCTAACATCTTGTATTTAATATAATCTTTTTTCATTTCTCCCTTCCATTATGCTGAACATGTGTTTTATTGTCCTATATTACCTTTTAGGTTGTGTTATTACACTACCTTAGGACTAGTACATTATTATCATCATCATCATCATCATCATCGTACTTGCCTTAATCCCATCACATGGGGACACATGGATTCTCATTTTCTATTTGAATCTATTATAAGTAATATTATTATTCAAGTTTAATGCCTGATTATCTCTCTTAAAAATTTCCTCCCACGACAGCTTAGGGTGGACCCTTTCTCTTCTACCCTCTATTTCCAATAATCTCCCTCTTGTTATAGGCGCATCTTAGGCATAGAACAGACTATGACAAAAATGCACCTGGTTTAAGAGATATCTACTCGTTCAGGATTTTATCTGACCAAAATCGAGTTCATTTAATGCCCAGGGATCCCCCGTAGGTCTTTCATTTACCAAGGCAATTCATGAGGTCTTTGTGTTTTCATGACGAAGACCTAGAGATGTTTAATTGTAATCAACCAATTCATAATTATAATTATGTTAACTTTGTGCTGATCAACACTTTGATCCTTAATTTAGAAGTGTAAGCCTCCTATTTCAGAACAATGCTAAGTAATTAGCCGAATAACTTGGCCTTTTATTAAAAATGATAAATCAAACTCAAACTACGAGTATCATAACTTTTGAAATAAAAATTTGCAAAAACTTAAGCAAGTGTGGACTCAAAAGTAAAACTTCTTAAGATTAGATGCATTCCAAGCTCTAGGTATCTCCTTGCCCTCAATTGTTTCCAAATGATAATCTCCCTACAAATCATCTCTAATCAACCTGAGTGGTCCCCCCTAGTTAGGTCCCAACTTGTCGTCTGAAGGTTTTTTAGTGCCACCGAGGACTTTTTTGAGGACATAATTTCTGACATGGAATTTCCTCGAATTGATGCCCTTATTATACTATCTACCTAACTGTTGTTGGTAGGAGGCTAGATTTATCATGGCCTATTCCATTAACTTTTCTACTAAGTCAATTTTATTGCTCCTAGCTTTGTCATTAAAACGTTACTCGAAAATAGTAGACGTCATGGTTGGCAAAGCATCTTCCAAGGGGAAAACCACTTCCATTCCATAAGTTAGAGTGAAGAGTGTTTCCCCAATGGGACTCTTTGCTGTAGTATGATATGCCTAGAGAATATTGGCAAGCTTATCTACCCAACCTCCTTTTACTTTATCTAAATTCTTCTTCAATCCATCGAGTATAATTTTATTAGAATCCTCTGCTTAGACATTGGTTTAGGGGTAAGCCACATAGCTGAAATGGTGTTTAATTTCTTAGACATTGGTTCGGGGGTAGGCCATAGAACTAAAATGGTGTTTGATATTATAGTCATCGCATAAACCTTGGAAAGGTTGGCTTTCAAACTGTGTGTCGTTGTCCATGATGATTGTCATAGGTACTACAAAACGTGTTATGATGTTCCTCCAGATGAATCTAGTTATATCATTGTCTCTGATGTTTGCCAGTCGTTCTGATTCAATACAGTTTATGAAATAATTTGTGTCGACCAGTAGGTACTTGTAATTTCCTGGCATAATTGGGAGTGGCCGTATGATATCCTGCCCCACTAGGCGAATGTCCATGGACCAGTTAGTGACTTTAAGTCACTGGATGTTTGGTGAAGCATGGGAGAAAACTTTTGGAACTTTTCACACTTATGGGCATAAGTACTTGCATCTTTCTACATATATGGTCACTAATAACCTTCTTTGATTCCTTAAAAATCAAGATATCTTCCTCCTATGTGGCTCCCACCAATCCCATCATGTAGTTTGTAGGGAACTTGGTTGAGATCTTTTGGATGCATGCATTAGAGGTAAGGGCCTGCGAATTCTCTTCTATAGAGTTTTCCTCCATGTCCGAGGTAGAACTGTTCATCTTTTATCCTGACTTGATGAGCTTGGTTTTTATCTTTCAACAAGTTATCATTCTGCAGATAGGCAATTATTGGATCCATCCAGCTCGGACCTTTTTTTGTGATGAGAACGTGCTCGGAGACCACCGTCTTCACAATATTGGGGTTGTTAAGGAATTCCACTTCAATTGTTCTCAATAAACTTAAGTCCACTCTTGAACTTAGGGCTATAAGGCATTGGTGTGTCTATTATGACCTCGGGGGAACTAGTGAATGTGGATTTATTTAAATTTTGATATGAAATCATGAGCCACCTACCATTATGCTGCCATCCTTTCATTCTTAGCGTTAGAGTCTCTAGTAACTTGTTTGGACAACAGCATTAAATCGCAATACACTACAAGGTTATTAGACCCCAATAAGTGATCCTTCCATAGTCCAGTTATAAAGGCCTCATACTCAACTTCATTATGGGATACTTTGAAGCCTAGCCTAATTCCCTACTCAATCATGGAATTCTCTGGCGTGATCAGTACAATCCCTACTCCATCCCACTTTGAGTTGGAAGCACGATTCATATACAATGTCTATTTCTTGGATTGATTAAGCGCAAAATATTTCAACTTGTCGACAACCTGTTGGTCACTAGGCATTTTTCTCCCACAAATTCTTCTATAAAATCAGCCAAAACCTATCTTTTGATTACTATTCTTGGCTAATAGTGTATATCAAAACTCTCAAGTTTGATTGACTATTTGGACATGCGCTCGATTAGAATGGCTTACGCATGATAGCTTTAAGAGGGAAGGAAATGAAGACTATGATGGGATGGGCCGGAAAGTAGTGTTTTAACTTTTATGATGCGATGATCAAAGAATTGGACGACTTCTCCAGTGGAAGGTAGCACTGCTCAGCATCCAAAAACATCTTGATAACGTATTAAACGGGTGATTGTCTTCCTTTTTTCACAAATCAAGGTTTAACTGACTATGTGGTTTGAGACTACGAAGTAGATGTAAAAAGGGTCCCCTAAATATGGAATGGATAACATAGGAGTTTTGCTTAGGTAGGACTTGATTTGTTCAAGGGCTTTCGAGCATTCATTGTTCCAGGTGAGGCATTTCTCCTTCTTTAGCAATTGATAGAACTGTGTGTAACTTTCGGATGACTTAAAGATGAAATGGTTCAAAGCTTCTTGCATCCCAGTTAGCTTTTGAATTTATTGTATTATCTTTAGAGGCTGAACATTATTTATCCAAACTATTTGGTCAAGGTTTGTTTCAATCCCACTTTTGTAGACCACGTGGCGAAGAAACTTTTCAAACTGGACCCGAAAGTAGAATTTTCTTGCAATGAGCTTCATTCGATACTACCTGAGGATTCTAAAAGTTATTATTAAGTTCGTAAGATGATTATATTTTTTATTACTATTAATGATCATGTCATCAATGTATACCTCCATTGTCTTTCTCATTTATTCTTTGAACATATTTGTGACCAATCTCGAATATATGGCTCCAGTATTTTTTAGAACAAAAGACATGACCTTATTATAGCACAAGCCCATTTGACGGATAAATGAAGTCTTGTCTTGATCGGGGACAAAAATTAGGATCTGGTGGTACCCTGAGTAGCATCTAAAAATCTCATCAGCTCATGGGATGCAATAGGGTCGATCAACTGATCATTTTTTGATAGGGGAAATATATCTTTGGGATAAGATTTATTGAGGTTAGTGAAGTCCACACAAACTCTTTAGCTTCTATTTCTCTTTTGGACCATCACCAAATTTGAAGCCATTTTCGGAATTGAACTTCTCTTATGGACCTTACCTCCAAAAGCTTACTTATCTCCTTTTCCACTGCCTTAGCCTTCTATAGGGAAGTGTGGCGAGCCTTCTAGGTAATCAGCGAAAATGCTAGGATAACATGAAGTTGATGTAAAGTGACTCTAGGATCAATCCCTGGCATGTCATGTGGCTCCCATGCGAAAACATCTTGGTTCTGCTTCAAAAAAGAAATTAAATCTTTCCTTTCTCGGTTGGTCAAAGTGGTGCCGATTAGAAACTTCCTCTCTGGTTGGCTCTCATAAAAATTACATATTATAGTTTCTCCACAACTCTATCTGTGAAGTCAACTCTCGTCTCTTCTTCCCTAGGTCTGGCATACTTTCGTTGCTATTTGGATGTAGTGTCTCCATCGTGAGATGTTTTGGGGACGACTTCCTTTTTTTCTTCTTTTCTTGCTTATGTCCGATGGTAGCGATGTAGCATTTCAGAGAAGTGTCATGATTGCCACTGATCTCCATTATTCCTCACTCTGTAATGCTTTTGAGTTTTTGATGGTTTTTCCTTATGGTTAGGAGAGAGTCCATCATTTTCAGATGCGATATGGTGGTTATAAGGAGGGTTGTAAATTCTTCTACAAGGGACTTGAAGATTTTGTTCGACCTATGGTGCAGCCTCTTGAACCACTTCTAGGCGACATTTCCTAGGCTGGATTGGAATATTAAACACATAAGTGTGTCATTGTGGTACCATAGATTCATTGCTTGCCTGTTCTGGTAAGCATGATCTATGGCATTAGTCTTCCCATCATATATCTTGAACCTTGGTGCTATAAACTTCTTTAGAGGCGCTTCTTCCTCAATTTCCCTTCAGAAGGGGGACTGCATCTGAGTGATGCGGCCCCTTCTTACTAGATGTTTTATGGATCTAGCTTCACGATGTGTTGGGTGTTAATCCATCTCTCTTCAAACCAAACTTCTTATATCCTGCTTGTGACGTTCTTTATTCCGATTTCATCTCATTAGAATAATTTCGTGCTCTGGTTCATCCTGCTTGTGGCCAATGCTCCTTCTTCGATTGTGAATTTTACTCTCCTGAGGACTAGGGGCCCGACCACGCTATTTTGTTATTTTCCTCATGTATTTATTTATCCATGTTCTCCAATCATCACTGGAGATGTGTATTCTTCTCCATTTGGAGACTAGTTTCCCCCTCTTGCTGGTGGAGTCGTCTTCATAAGCGTCGAGCAACAGTGAGATCTTCTCTGATCTATGTTGTTTAATGCTCTGCTTAGAAATCTATTCTTTTTGGTGATATCTTAGATTTTTCTCTAGATGAACCTCAAACCTGACTTTGAGTGGGTCCAGATTAGCTCATACATCGCCCGCGAGGGGTGCACTATTTGGGCAAATTAGACATTGTGTCCATTCTTTGGTTCCAAGTTATTTTTTAGAGAAGAGAATCGTTCTCATAGACGAAGCCTTTTAGAGTGCAAGAAATAACAATTACATATTTTTAAAGAGCAAAAGGATTAAAAGAGTAAAGAAATAGAACAACACACAATATTTAAGTGATTTGGCAACAACCTACGTCCATAGATAGGTTTCTCAGTTGTTATTAACTCATCATATGTTCGAAATTACATGCCCCAATGCCCCAGGGTGAGGTATATATTTATAGTAGTTATAAAGTAGTTGAATCGTATGAGAACTCTCCTACATCCTCATTGGCTCTCTAGTGATTCCTATTTATCTCCTTCGAGAATGTAGGTAACCAAAAAAGTCTTGGACGCAAGATTTAAGAGAGGGAGGACTCTTCAAGTTTTCTTTAATTGAAAGATATATTCTTTTTTTGTGACACAATTTGTATTCTCGGTGTAGTTAGTAGTGCCTTTTCAAACGAGTTTAGATTTCCACAAAGGTGATCCTAATGATATATATTAACAAAATCATTTTAGTATTTGGCATTTAATTTATAATTTATTTGGATTGTTTGATTGGTTTAGTTTAACTTTAGTTATACTAGGAGATGCACTGTATAGATTATTAATTCAACTATTAATGAATGATTATTTTCTTACTTCACTAATTTACTTAATTGTATCATTTGTATATAACAGATTTTAATGTACTAGTGATGTCCTTCATATTATAATTGGACTTCGAAAGTATAAGAGATATTTATTCTTGATAGTTTATTAGAAATGGCATGGATATTTATTCACATTTTTATTGACCTTTGGAGTGAAACCTTCAAATTAGTTGTCTAATTATATGTTTATTCGATTGTTTGTTTATAGTTAAATTTGAGCTTCATTGGCTCCTGCATACCTGATGCTTTATGAGAAACTTATGGGATCTGAATTTATTTGGTGATTTTAAGATCACTATATTGATTAATATTATACTTTGAAGTGTGCGTATTAAGGATTATGGCTATAGTTTTTTAGTTTAAATTATGTCATTTATGTCGCACTTTATGTTATTTAAATTCTATTGCGATTACACCAATGGTTGATGATGAGTCATGTTTCACACCCTTTTTTTTCTTCTTTTCATGTAATATATAAATAAAATTGAGGGGTAATTAGATTCATTTTCGCATCCCTGACCGTGGATGGGTGTAGTAATAATATTAACACAAGCTAAGATTATAATTAATACAACGAAAATAAGAAAAGCCTTTCATTTAAGAGATGACTGGCATCTTATTACATATTAGAGTCTGGTAAACAAAAGAAGTACATTTGATTTATTTTTGGTGTACATAAACTAAAAACATTGAGGAACACTGATAGTTCATAGGATCCGATAGGTTGTGGTACAGATATTCCAATGAGGCTTCCCATCTTTGTCTGCTACTGCCCACACATATGTAACCACGAATATTGACGAAAGTAAAAGTGAATAAAAGTTCAAAGGGGCGGGCGAAAATTGATCGTCTTCAGTCTCGTTGTCCATCTGGAAGGAAAACAATTAAGCAAACACGCCAAGTAGATAATTTTTATTTTTATACAAGATGTTAATGATAATAGGACTATGAAGGGTTAGTAATATTTTGATTTTTTGCCTGTTGAAAAAAAATGAAATATTATAAGGCGTTTAGGGGTATACTGACGTTTTTGATATGTAGATAAACAATATGGTGAAGATAAAATATCAGGTTAAGATAACTTGGTTCAACAGTAACTCAATAACCCATAAATTATTGGTTATTAGGTTTCAATAGTGCAGACATACCATGATAATATCATTAAAGACATAAAATATTCTTGAACAAGTAAATCCAAATAGTTGGGGAATAACCAGATAACTTGACACACTTAGCTAGAGCGACACTCATACGTAGAGTAAATGTAACAACAAGGCACTCAACATCTGAGTCCTTTCGGCCAATTATATTTATCGGGGGTTTATCGGGTCTAATCCTTGGATTATATGATATGCTACTGAAGATTTCATTTGCAAGAAAAACTTCATAGTAGGGTCCAATGCAATTAACAACTTCTTATTGAGTGGTTTAGGGTTCAGGGCTTAATAATAATTGAACCGGCAAATTCTGAAACAATCAATAATATGGGGAAAGTTTGAACTACTCGAAAGAGTTCAGTATATAATTTAGAGATCAACAATATCACAAGGTGATATAATAATCAGTACTTTGAAAGAAAAAAGTTCAAATGATTAATATTGAAATATAAATCACCTACTTTGGATATTTTGATTTTCGATTGAAGTTCGACTATTTTTCGATTAGACTGGGTAGTTTGAAAGCATAACAAATGTAAGTATGTGATATAGGTCTTAAAATAAAATGAAAGAAAATGTAGTAAAAGATAATTTAAGTAACCATTTCAGTGCATGATATTTTAAAAAGGTTTCGAGTATAAATTTCAAAACTTTATAAATAATTATTTAAATTTTATTTATTGGGAATTAGGTGTGGTGATAAGAGACAATTTAGGTCTAATTATACTTAAGTACTTGTGGAAAAAGTTTGGGCGTTGATATGAAATAGTTGTAAAATTTACAGGGGTTTAAGTGTAATTTAAGAAACTTGAATTCAGACCATTAAAACTGATTTTCGTGGGAAATGCTTTCCTGTAATCCAAATAGCGTGTTATTATATATCAATTTATTCAGAATAAAAAAATAAAAATATTGGAAAAAAATTTAGAAAATTCTGATTGGGGACGCGCCCTCACGCGTGGGGTCAAAGTCTGGACGCGCCTATTTGACCACCAATCTTGCGCCTGAGCTGCACTCGCCTTCAACCTTCAAAATTTGACTTTAGGGTTTGTAAATGTTTGACCTTGATTTATTAACGTTTAATAATTCATTTTAACATGGATTATAAATGAAAGTTGTTCAGGATTCAAATACGAATCCAGCCATACAAATTTCAAGGATTGTGGTGAAGTAAATCAAGCTATTGGGTTTCTGAAAAACTCATAAAGGTTTGACCCTTTGAATCTGTTTAAAATTTATGATTTTGGTTCCGGCATTATAATGGTGTTTTTCTTCATTTAAAATGGAATAGTTTAAACGTGGTTCGAAGAATTTTGGTGGATTGACTACTGAGAATTTCTTCTCTGAATTTTTTTTGACCGAAAACTTCATAGTTGAATTTGGTGTATTAAATGTGGTTCATTTTCCAATTAAGCACATATACAGGATCATAAGAACTTAAGCTTAACTTTCCCCACCTTGAAATTGGTTCAAAGTCAGGGAATGGAAATTCACCATTTGAGCTCCGATCCCTAATGGAGATTTCTGAGTTTAAGCTCTTATATAACATATACACATTAGATATCTCATGTAAACACATTTATACAACATAAAAACATGCAGAAACATGTACACAATAGAAAATTAAACAATCACACATAAAATCATATAAATGCCAAAAACTCTCAAACTTTACATTGGGATTTCTCTCAACCGGTGTGAGTTCGACTGGAGGAGGATAGGGTATTGATAGGGTTGGGCCAGGGGATTGGATTGGTGGAATTTTAGGTTAGGTTTGGGGTGAAATTAGATAAGTTTCCAGTTTAACCTCTTGGAGGATTAAATGGGTATCACATGTAAAGAACATGGTACAAGCTATGTTGATTAGCCAACAGGTGCCATCTCACTTGGGTGAAAAGTGTAAACCAAGTTCTAGATTTAGGTGAGGTCCTTGAAGAGTTTTCTTGTATAGTTTATGGAATATAAGGTATTTAATTAAATTTTAGGGTCTTTTATGTAATTATGCAAACTTAAGAAGTTAAATTCGATAATTTCTTAAAAGTATAAATCCTTAGGTATAATTTTAATGAAAATTTAAGATGTAATAGCCATAGGAATAAGTCAAATAAAATGATTTTAAGTATAAGGGTATTTTGGTAATTTAGGAAAATGTAGGTCTATTCTTTGGAATTTATTGAAATACCTAGGGCTATTGAGTAATTAAGAGTGGTTTGTTGCATTCTTCTTACCAAAAGAAAAAATTTTCCTCTAAATTACCTATAAATAGTGCAGGGTATTAGTGTATCATTGTAGTTTCTGGTTCCTAGGTTGCTTCTTCAGCTCCACGATGTTGCTAAAGAACTTTGACTAAGGGAATGGTTTTGTGTCGAATAACTATGTCTTGTCAATCGAAAATTTCAATAGGAACTTCGTCAATCTTATGGTTAGGTTTAACGTTGATATGTTTGTAGGTAATGATATATTTGGCGCCGGTAATGTATTTTCGTAGTGGTGATACGTGAAACACGTCGTGAAGATGAGAGAGCTTAGAAGGTAAGTCCAGACGATAAGATACATAAGCAATACGTTCTAAAATTTTGAAGGGGCCGATATAGCGAGGTGATAGTTTACTTTTGATTCCAAAACGTGTTATTCCTTTACGCGAAGATACTCGTAAGAATACTTGGTCATTAGTTTAGAATTTCAAGGGTGTTCGTCGGGTGTCAGCGTAACTCTTCTGTTGGCTCTGGGTTGTGTGTAATATTTCTCGAATAAAGCGTATCTTTTTATGGTTTCGGTGATAATTTTGGGTCCAAGAAGATGATTTTCACCAGATTCGTTCCGCATAGTGGTGAACGATAAGGGTGACCATAAAATGCTTCATAAGGTATAGTTTGAATGTTAGTTTGATAACTATTGTTATGGGAGAATTCGATTAAGGAAAGATGTTGGTTCCGTGATCCTGAAAAATTTGATGTACATGCTCGTAGAATATCCTCTAGGGTTTGAATTTCTCGCTCTAATTGACCATCAGTTTGCGGGCGAAAATATGTACTTAAGTAGAGCTTAGTTCCTAAAGAGATTTATAATGCTTGCCAAAATTTTCCTATGAATCTGGGGCCTCGGTCAGATACAATAGAAATAGGTACATCAAGTAATCATATGATTTCTTTGATCTATAGTTTACTCAACTGTTGAAAGGATTTTGTGGACTTGATGCATAGAAAATGAGCAAATTTTGTAAGACGGTCAACGATAACCCATATTGAATTAAAAGCTTGAATCGGGGTAATCTACTGACAAAATCCATAGTGATATGGTCCAACTTCCATTTGGAAATAGGTATTGGTTGGAGTAAACAACTAGGATGTGGGTGTTCAATTTTCACTTGTTGACAGGTTAGACACTTGGCTACGAAGTGTATAATATCCTTTTTCATGCCAGGCCACCAATACTATTGCTTAAGATTTTGGTACATTTTTGTGCTACCAAGGTAAATCATAAATTTGGAATGATGAGCTTCATGTAAAATCTCTTCTCGAAGTGTCGGGATAAAGGAACACATACCTGATTTTTGAACTTTATTCCACTTACTGGATCTAGGGTTTAATCTCATTCAGAGATATTGTCTTGAAGTTTCTTTCTCTGAGAAAATAAGAACTCATCTTAACCTTGAAGATCTTTGATTTTCTGATGAAGGAGGGGGAGAACAATGATATTATGTAATGATATTTTGGTGTTTGAGGAATTTTGTTTCAAATTAAAGTCTCTAATAGTTTTCGGAAATATAAACATATTGTGAAGACTTCCTTGGTTTTTAGTGCTTAAAGCATCGGCAACTACATTACCTTTTCTTGGATGGTATTGTAAATTAAATTCATAATCTTCAAAAAAAATTATCCATCGTCGTTGCCAAAGATTAAGATCCTTCTGGGTGAATATATACTTGAGGCTTTTATGATAAGAGAAAACTTGAAATTCTTCTTCGTATAGGTAGCATCTCTAAATTTTCAAGGTAAAAATAATGGCTGCCAATTCCAAGTCATGTACTAGGACATTACATTCATGAGTCTTTAGTTGTCGATACCCATATTCTGTTACTTTCCCTTGTTTCATTAGGACACAACCGAGTCTTTATAGAGATGCATCAGTGTAAACATCGTAACTGATATTACTTTAAGTAATGGTTACGACAGGGGCAGTTGTTAATTTCTCTTTCAGAATGAGGAAAGCGTGTTCACAATCTGGGTTCCATGTGAAACGAACATCCTATCTTGTTAATTTGAGTAAAGATAAGGCTATTCGAGAAAATCCTCAGACAAAACGTCAATAATATCCGACAAGTCCTAACAAACTTCGAAGTTCGGTAATGGTTGTAGGTTGAGGCCATTCAGTTACTGCGGTGGTTTTTGTCGGATCTACTTGTATTCATGTTTCTATAACTACATGTCCCAAAGATTTGACTTCTTTCATGATGAAATCGCACTTGTTGTGGTTTGCGTAGAGTTGATGCTTTCGAAGTGTCTCTAGTATAATACGCAGATGATTCTCATGCTCGACTTGGGTCTTAGAAGTAAATTAGAATGTCATCAATAATTATGATCACAAACTTATCTAGGAAAGGTCAAAATATTATGTGCATAAGGTCCATGAAAGCAGCAGGGGCATTGGTTAAACGAAAAGACATAACTAGATATTCGAAATGACCATAACGGGTTCAAAAAGCCATTTTCAGTATATCCTCCTCCCTTACACTTAACTGGTGATATCCCGATCATAAATCAATCTTGGAAAATATTTTTTCTCCTCTCAGTTGATCAAACAAATCACCTATTCATGGCAAGGGGTATTTATTCTTTATAGTCACCTGGTTTAATTTTTGGTAGTCGATGCACAACTGAAATGATTTGTCTTTATTTTGGACAAATAACACCGAGGCTCCCCAAGGAGATGTACTAGGTTGTATAAATCCTTTATTAAATAAGTCATCCAATTGCATTAGAAGTTCTCGTAATTATGGAGGGGCTATATGATAAGGAGGTATTGACATAGGGTAAATGTTTGGTAATGGATCGATAAAAAAACTCAATTTCTTGGGGGTGGAGGTAGTCTAGGTAAATCTTCAGGAAACACGTCTTGATGGTGAGGGCTTCCTCCTTGAAAAAAAATGGGGTTTGTTGAGGAGGATGGAAGGTTACTATTTTTGTGTGGAAGCCGATATGGGCGTGATTTTGGGATAAGACATCCATTCCTATAATTATGTCAAATTCGGTTAGGTCAAGGATAGCTAAATCCAGAATTAATGTCCTGGGTCTAAAATTGAAAACATGTGATGTACATATTTTATTTGTAGTAGATATCTTTCCCATTGGCATACTGATAATAAAAGGGTGTCCTAATATTTTATAACACAGTTGTAATCTAGTTAGGGATTTTTTACTAATAAAGGAGTGCGTGGATCCAGAGTCAAATAATACATGTACTGAAATATTAAAAAATGGAAGATTACCTTCAATCACGTTGTAAGAATTTGGATTTTTCACTAGGAAATGTTGAAAGTTAGGATTGGTATTCTTAATAGAGGATTCCTTCTTAACATACTAGGAGTTGAACTATGTCTGATGGGGAAAAATATTAGTAGGGCGCTTGAAAGGAGGTTTCATGAATCTAGGGGAAGTAGATGGAGAAGGCACTCAGAGTTTTAGATATTTGGGGTCTTATGTGTCCCACTTGATTACATTCATGATAATGCATGAGAGGTTTACTTGTGTTATGTCGAATTTGACTAAAGGTTTTTTCCATGTGGGTGCCTATTATAAGGGTGATTCCTTTGATTCGGTTGATTTTTTATTATATAAGGACTACGGGGAGGGTTAGGAATACGGACGGGAGTATTAATTGTGGGATTTTTCTCTATGAGTGAGGATGTCTCGACCATACAATTGAATTATTATATCTACATGTAATAAAGGATTTTATGGTTTGGTGAAGACCTCGTTCGAAATGCTTGCATTTTTTTGCTTCAGTATCCATATATTCTTGAGCATAGTGAGATAGTTCGGTAAACTTGGATTCATATCGAGCCACAGTCATTTGTTGCTATTGCAAACTTAGAAAATCTATGGTCATCTGACCTCTTACTATTCTGAAAAATACTTATTATAGAAGATTTCTTCAAATTTTGATAATTATAGCTCAGTTACATTTCTAGATTGTGTAATGGATTGCCACCAAAAGTCAGCTTCGTCTTCGAAAAGGTAGGAGGAAAATTTAACCCTTAATTCGGGAATAATTCTGACTCCGTCCAGTACTTTAAGGGTTTAGCGAATCCATCATATGGCTTCCACTACGCCAGGCTTTCCAAAAAATGTGGGGGGATTTTGTTGTAAAATTCTTTAAGAGAATTCATTCTTTGAGTTTCATCCGAGACAGAAGGTAAATGTATGGGACGTTTTTGTTTAGTCAAGGTAATCATTTCTCGAAGGCAACATAAGATTTCTTCCGAAGTGATTGGAGTTGACATTTGAGGGATAAAATGTTCTTATTGGGTTCCATTAATAGTTGCACGAGTAGTAGCCATCCTATATCAATAATAATGCAATAAATGAATCATACATAAATATGTAGAAAAACTCACCATACTTTAATACATTCAGGTTCTTTGTTACATAGTGAAAAAGAAAAAAAAATAGTAGAAAATATACATAGTGTTAAGTCATATTTTACATATGCAAAAAAAATTCTAGGTGATTCGGTGATGGAAGGATTCTTATCGTGCAAAAATACTTTTATTTGTATACATAATCCCTTGGTGATTAAGTTAAGCCACCTTAGGAACTACTGACACATAATTGGTGTCATCGTCTTTGAAGGGATCGGAGTCATCGGATGAGTCGGGAGATGTTGTAGTTTCAGTAAGGGTGAACATTGTGGTAGCAGGGGAGAGTGATCCATAATCGATAGGGGAATCAGGAGGATTTATAGTGACTTCATTAGGTGGAACCACGTCCCATGCGAGGTGAATTGCTTGCTGAAGGACTTATGGGTCTTTCGAGAATCTTTTGGACTGTCGATATGCTTGTGCTTCTCCCATCAAGCGATTGATAAGTAGACTATGTTTGATCTCTGGGGTTACAATTGCCCAATCTCTATCAATACTTCTTATATGTTGGCATAATTTGGCATAACCCACGTCTCTGATAGCTCTTTCGAAACTCTTGTGAATCGACTCGTGAATATCAAGATATATGTCGTCCCAGATATTCATGACTATAAAATAATATAATAGAATAAGAATATATTAAATTTATAAATGTTGAGTGAAGGTGGAGACGAATATTTCCCTTATTGTCCCGCATAGAAGTATAACCTGATTATATCTCTGATACCATGTTGTCGCATCCTTAAATGTGGATGGGTATAGTAAATAATATTAACACAATCTAAGATTATAATTAATACAACGGGAATAAGAAAAGGCTTTTATTTAAGAGAGGACTCTCATCTTATTACATATTAGAGTCTGGTAAACAAAAGAATTACATTTTATTTATTTCTGGTGTACATAAACACAAAACATTGAGGAACACTGGTAGTTCATAGGAGCCGATAGGTTGCGGTATAGATATTCCAATGAGGCTTGTCATCTTTATCTATTACTGCCCACACGTATGTAACCGCGAATATTGACGGAGGTAAAAGTGAATAGAAGTTCAAAGGGGCACGTGATAATTTATTGTCTTTAGGCTCGTTGTCCATCTGGAAGGAAAACAATTAAGCAAACACGACAAGTAGATAATTTTTATTTCTATACAAGATGTTAATGATAATAAGATTATGAAGGGCTAGTAATATTTTAATTTTCTTATTTTTCAAACAAGATGAAATATCATAAGGCGTTCAGGGGTATACTAATGCTTTTGATATGTAAATAAACAATATGGTGAAGATAAAATATCAGGTTAAGATAACTTGGTTCAGCAATAACTCGATAACCCATAAATTATCAGTTATTAGGTTTCAATAGCACATACATACCATGATAATATCGTTCAATACATAAACATTTCTTGGACACCTAAATCCAAATAATTGGGGAATAACCAGATAACTCGGCATGCTTAGCTAGAGAGACACTCATACTTAGAGTAAATGTAACAATAAGGCACTCAACATATGATTCCTTCAGGCCAATTAGATTTATCGAGGGTTTACCAAGTCTAATCCCTGGATTATATGGTATGCTACTGAAGATTTCATTTGTAAGAAAAACTGAATTGCATGGTACAATGCAATTAACAATATCTTGTCGAGTGGTTTAGGGTTCAGGGCTTAGTAATAATTGAACCGGCGGATATTGAAAAAATCAATAATACGGGAAAAATTTGAACTACACAAAAGAGTTCAAAATAAAATTTAGAGTTCAAGAATATCACAAGGTGATATAATAATCAGTACTTTTAAAGACAAAAGTTCAAATGATTAATATTTAAATATAAATCACCTACTTTAGGTATTTTTATTTCTGGTTGAAGTTCGGCTATTTTGCTATTAGACTGGGTAGTCTGAAAGCATAACAGATGTAAGTATGTGATATAGGTCTTAAAATAAATGAACGAAAATGTAGTAAAAGATAATTTAAGTAACCATTTCAATGCATGATCTTTTAAAAAGGTTTAAAGTATAAATTTCAAAACTTTGTAAATAAAATTTTATTTATTGGGAACTAGGTGTGGTGATAAGAGACAATTTAGGTCTAATTATACTTAAGTGCCCGTGGAAAAAGTTTTGGGTTAATTTGAAATACTTGCAAAATTAGAAAGGGTTTAAGTGTAATTTAAGAAACTTGAATTCAAACCTTTAAAACTGATTTTCGTGGAAAATGCTTTCCTGTAATCCATACATGGTGTTATTATATATCAATTTATTCAGAATAGAAAAATAAAAATATTGGAAAAAAATTAGAAAATTTTGATTGGGGACGCGCTCTCACGTGCGGGGTCAAAGTCTGAACGCGCCTAGTTTGACCACCACTCTCGCGCGTGAGCTGCATTCACCTTCAACCTTCGAAATTTGACTTTAGGGTTTATAAATATTTGACCTTGATTTCCAAATGTTTTAGGATTCATTTTAACATGGTTTCTAAATGAAAGTTGTTCAAGATTCAAATACGAATCCAGTCATACAAATTTCAAGGATTGTGCTGGTGTAAATCAAGCTATTGGGTTTTTTAAAAAACTCGTAAAAATTTAACCTTTTGAATATGTTTAAAATTTATGATTTTTGTTCCATCATTATAATGGTGTTGTACTTCATTGAAAATGGAATAGATTAAACGTGGTCTAAAGAATTTTGGTGGAATGAATACTGAGAATTTCTTCTCTGAATTTCTTCGGGCCGAAAACTTCATAGTTGAATTTGGTGTATTAAATGTGGTTCATTTTCCAATTAATCAGATATACAAGATCCTAAGAACTTAAGCTTCTCTTTCCCCACTTTGAAACTGGTTCAAAGTCGGGGAATGGAAATTCACCATTAGACCTCCGAGCTCTAGTCGAGTTTTCTGAGTTTAAGCTCTTATACAATATATACACGTTACATATCTCATGTAAACACATTTATAAAATATAAGAACATGTATAAAAATAACCACAATGGAAAATTAAACAATCACGCGTAAAATTATAAAAATTATGAAAACTGTCAAACTTTACATCGGGATTTCTCTGGTGTGAGCTCGACTAGAGGGGGGAGAGGGTATTTATAGGGTTGGGCCAGGGGATTGGATTATTGGAATTTTAGGTGAGGTTTGGGTTGAAGTTACACAAGTTCCAAGTTTCACTTCTTGGAGGCTTAAATGGGTATCACTTGTAAAGCACATTGTATAAGCGATGTTGTCAACCAGAAGGTGTCATGTCACTGGGGCTAAAAGTGTAAGCAAGTTATAGTTTTAGGTTAGGCCCTTAAAGAGTTTTCATGTATATTTTAAGTAATATAAGGTTTTTAATTAAAGTTTAGGGACTTTTTTGTAATTATGCAAACTTAAGAAGTTAAATTGGGTAATTTTTGAAAAGTATAGATCCTTAGGTACAATTTTAGTGAAAAGTTAAGATGTAATAAGCATAGGAATATGTATAATAAGAAGATTTTATGTATAAGGGTATTTTGGTAATTTAAGAAATTGTAGGGCTATTCTTTGGAATTTATTGAAATACCTACTGCTATTGGGTAATTAAGAGTGGTTTGTGACATGCATTAATTCTAGCTTTTAATATTGTTTTCTTTCAGATTTCGATTCTGGAACGAATACAATATAGTTGTTTATTTATACTTACGTGATACATTTAGGTTTTCCATGTTTTGTATCACACTTAAAGGATGGAGTGAGGGATTAGTGTGTACAGTGCGATACCTTCAATGTAATAATAGTTGGATTTTATCTTTACCTAAAAATACATTTTAATTTAATGATCTGTTTCATTATTATAAAATACTTATTCCAATAACTTACTCCGCACTCATTATACCTCACTATCTTTATATATCTTATGCCTCACTATCTTTATATATCTTACTCCCCACTCATTAGGCCGCTTTAGTACCGTGTGATGTTTTCAATGTACCTAGTTTGTTTATTAAATCTACAAGGTTATATGAATTTTCATCATTAATTTTGTTTTTGTTTGTTTGAAATTCTTGTATCTCATTTTTTTTACTTTGTTCACGTGCAATTTCTATAATATTGACTAGGTGTGATTGAGTTCCTTGCCAAAGATTCCAGTATGCGTTCTCTTATTTAGATGGTTTTGATCTAATTATGTTGTTTACATTTTTCTAATTTCTAGTAACTGTGACAACCGGCATGTTCATTCCAAAAATTATCCACCTACGTGGACCAATCAGAAATGGACACTCGTCTCCTTCTGTGGAAGCAATCCTAGTCAGCGGTCACTTAATCAACCTTGAAGGTAGTTGCTCAGCAGACATGCCGACCAACAAGAAGAATGCAAACCAACAAAGTAAGAGAACAATCACCACTAGAGGGAAACAACGAAGGGTCCTTCCACACGTGGTTTAGAAAATCAACCATCACATTCATTATGTATGGGTGTAAATGCTTGAATATATAAAGGAATTCCAACCCTTGATCTCTAGGTCACTATAAATACATTATATTCCTTTCACAAAAGGCAAGATAGAAAGGATTCTAGGTTGTTCTTCATGTTGCAAGAGTACCTACCTTTATGTAATCACTCAAATCAATACAATAATAGTGGACATAGGCTTTATTACACATCCAAACCACTTAAAAACTCGTTGTCTCTTGCGTGATTATGTTATATTTTATCCGTGATTATAAAACTGGATCTAGTCCACTTTTTGACATCAAAAGATTAGTGCCATTTATGGGAATGTGTGTCTAATTTTTGTTCTCTATCTTATACACTCTAGTTCGAGGGAAGATGAATTATCCTTAGACTAGCGCCAGAAATGAAGGCAACCTAACCATCCCTTCTGCTCCGCCTACAACATCAGACCTAAATGGAATTCTTACCAGTATTTCTAGGGGGTCAAGATGCCATGCAAGAAATAATAAGGCAATTGTCTCAGTCATTACAAGTTAGATGTCTAGCCCTTTATTGGCAGCAAACGGTTCCTTTGCCAAGGATAGAAATTCCACCTACACCTCCTAGGCATAATCGACATAGCTATTCCAAATCTTTGCTTGATAGGTCTTACCATCCAGGAGTCAATTCTACAGAATTCAATGATGGACATTTTCTTTCTGCTGAAAGACCAAATGTTTTGGAAATATTGAGTAGAGCTTCGCCTTTTGACAATTTGGGACCACAAGAAAATAGAAATCCTCCTAGAGAGTTATCTAGAATTAATCAACACCCAAACGACCACCTTGAATCCTCATTTAGGTCAAGATCAAGTGTCCAACGATCTGTGCATGTCAAGTAGACTTCTCAGGAAAATATCTCAGCATAAATACATAGTCGGGATAACCGAGCTGCTTCATAAAAATCTGATGCAGGCAACCCTTAATAGAAGGGATCAATCCAGTAATTAGAAGATCGACTGGGAGAAATGGAAAAGGTAAAGAATCCATTGCAGAGGAACTTGAACAAGGGATCCCCCTTCATTTAGGCAATTGATGATTTCCTAACTCCATCCAAGTTTAAAACACCTATGGTCAGCCCCCAAGTATGATGGTAAAACTGACCCACTTTTACGCATAGAGAAGTATCAAGCTATAGCGGATATCTATTATGTTCCTAATGAGATGAGATCTAGAGATTTTTCCAGCACCATTACTGGTTCAGTCGAAATATGGTACTATAACTTGCCCCGAGCGCAAACTGCAAACTTCAACCACCTTGTCGAGTTATTCATCAATAATTTCTATTTTGGGGCCGACCATGCCAGTGAAGAGAGTAGCCCATCTCCTGAGTATCAAGCAGAGAGTGAGGAAACCACTAGAGAGTACATTACTCGTTTTAATAGTGAGAGATTAAAAGTGGTTGACTATGAGGAGAAAACATCCATCAATACTTTAATGAGTGGATTGATTCCAGAAAAGCTATACTACGTATTGGCCAAAGATCCTCCTAAAACCATGAATGAGCTTATGGAAAAGGTAGAAAAAATTATGAACACCGAGGAAGCAATGGCTGCAAAGCAAAGTCAAGCCACTAAGCCTGAAAATAAGAACCCAAAGGAGTGAAAAGAGTAGAAATTGAAGAAGGATGCGAAGATAAAAAAAGTATGGAACATACACTCCATTGACGGTCAGCATCCCCCATAACCTAGAGGAAATCAAAGATAATAATGATTTATGATGGCACGAGAGGTTGAGGGAACCACCGAGCAGGAGGGACAAATCTAAATATTATGAGTTCCATAAGGATTATGGCCACACGATCGATAGTTGTGTCTCTTGAAGAACAAAGTGGAATCCCTCATTCGCCGAGGAAAGTCAAAAAACTTTGTTGATCGATGAGAAAGCAGAGAAATAAGGGGAAGGTCAAATTATCCATGCAAACTCAGAGATGACAGGATGAGAAAACATGAAGATGGTCATAAAGATGATCCATAACAGTCGAAAAAGCCTAAGAAACCAGAGCGCGAGGTAGATATGATATGTTTTCTCTTTTTATTGTCATGTAATTACAGATGGAGATGTAGGAGGAGAAGATCACACTATAGAGAGTAAGGCATACCTAAATGAAGCACAATCCTATTCTTATATCTAGAGAATCAACCCGAATGAAGAAGATCAACCTATGTAAGTCAATAAAAACAAGTTGGTAATCGATTTCTCCAAAAATGACCTCTCTGGGGTACTGTATCACTATGATGATATGTTGGTCTTCGTGTTTAGAATCCAAGATGCCATCATCGGCAGGATTTTAATTGATAATGGGATCTCGAGTGATATCATATTTTACCCCTACTTTCAGAGTTTTGATTTGAAGCTCAACCAACTGGAATCATACGATGGGCCATTGATAGATTTTTCAGGCAAAAAGTCTACCCCCTTGTGACAGTAAAGCTAGAAGTGTTGTTCGGCACTTGGCTAGCGAGCCACACTGAAAAGATATGCTTATATATCATGGACAAAAAATTTCAATTTGCGTATAATGTGATCCTTGGTATGGTAGGACTAAATAAGTTTGAAGCTGTATCATCCACATTCCATTGGTATTTGAAGTTCCCAACTCACTTTGGGGTTGGCATCATGAAAGGTAATCAAAAGGTGGCCAGAGAGTGCTATTACTCCTCAACCGAGCAAGAAGATTTGGTTGATTTGAAGAAGAAGACCACAACTTATTAGGTAGATACTATGGAGCCCAACAGTGAGTCAGATGTTGATACCTTGGATCCCCGAGAAGAAACGGAGTTAGTCAAAGGGTAGATTGTTGAAGCCATCAAAATCATAGTCCGGATGGTGAAAAATCAGAGAGAACTACTTAGATCGGCTCCACACTGGATACACTACTTAAACAGGAATTAATTACAATCTTGAGAAAACAGCGAAATGTGTTTGCTTGGAGTCAAGAGGATATGCCTAGGATTGATCCGAACTTCCTCTATCATGATCTCAAAATTAATAAGGATGCCAAGATGATCAAGCAAAGGCGTACGGTGTTTAGTCCGGAGAAAAATCAAGTTATACCAGAAGAGGCGGAGAAACTACAAAAGGCCTAATTCAGTGAGGATATCAAATATCCAGCATGGTTGGCCAATGTTGTGATGGTCAAAAATAAAAATGATAAGTGGCAAATGTGTGTAGATTTTACTGATCTAAATAAATCCTGCCCAAAGGACCACTTTCCCCTGCCTGGAATTCAGCAGTTGATGGATGCCACATCAGGACATGAGATGTTAAGCTCTATGGATGCTTATTTTGGGTATAACCACATAGGAATGAAACTAGAAGATAAGGAAAGCACTTATTTCATCACTAGTCGAGGTACTTTTGTTACAATGTAATGCCCTTTGGGGCTCAAAAATACTAGAGCAACGTACCATAGGTTGGTCAACAAGGAGTTTGAAGATAAGATTGGGAAGAATATGGAGGTTTGAAGAATGTGGATGATATGTTGACTAAAAGTAAGAAGGACTCATATCATATCAATAACCTCTGTCAAAATTTTGATTAGCTAAAAAAACATCAGATGAAGTTAAACCCAACCAAGTGTGTGTTTGGTGTGTAGGAAGGAATTTTGCTCAACTTCATAGTCAACCAAAGGGGAATTGATGCCAATCCAGCCAAAATAAAAGCTCTGATAGAAATTTAGTCGTCTACTTGTAAGAAGGATGTACAGAGGCTTACTAGTAGAGTAGCAACTTTAAACAGATTTGTCTTTCGGGAAACAGATAGGTGCTTGAATTCTTCAAGGTGCTTAAAAAGACCTTTGAGTGGAATGCAGAGTATGAAGAAGTGTCCCAAGAATTGAATAAGTATCTGGGATCACCACCTTAATTATCTCGACCTGTTTGGTGATAAAAGTTCTACTTAGTTGTTTCTGAATCCGTAGTTAGCTCGGCATTGGTTCTACTGGATTATGGAATCCAAAAACTAGTTTACTATACCAACAAAGCATTCGAGGGAGCCAAAATTAGATATCCACGTTTGGAAAAACTGGCCCTAACACTCATTGAAGCCTCCGGGCATATGAAGCGCTACTTCCAAGCACACACCATAGTTTTGTATATTGATTTACCTCTTCGGCAAGCGCTCTACAAACTTGAGAAGTCGGGAAGATTTATGTAATGGGAAGTAGAGCTGGGAGAATATAACGTCGTCTATGAACCAAGGTCCTTATTGAAAGGCCAAGCTTTGGAGGATTTTATTGCAGAGTTCACCTATCAAGAGGTTACCGACTAACAAAACTTGACTATTGAGCAAATTTTTGTAGAAGAGAGCTCAGCTCAAAAGAAAGATAAAGTTGCAGTCAATCAACCCGATAAACCTCAATAATCCAGAACTCATGAAATGTCTCCGAAATTTGCAAAGGAGAGTAAAAAGATATTCCACCATGGATTTTTATCTACGAAAAGCTTTAGCAGTGACATCCCATTATGGAATTTATATATGGATGGATCTTCACGTGCAACTGGAAGTGGAGCATGTATAATACTCAATACTCCTGATAACATTGACCTTGAATATGACCTTAGGTTTCAATTCAAGGCATCAAACAATGAAGCATAGTACGAATCTCTAATAGTCGGACTGGAATTGGAACATTAATGACTAGATACTTGGCCAAGGCCATGGAAGTTATTTCTAAGATTTTGGGTGTGCAAATGAACAAAATACCAAGAATAGCTAACACCCGAGCTAATTCACTTACTCGACTAGCTTCAGTAATAAGAATCGAACTCCGGAGGAGTATTCCAATTGAAATGTTATCCAATAGGAGCATAGATGAGTATCTAATGGTCAGTTTCATTATTATAGATCCGGGACCTTCCTGGATGGATCCGATCAGGGCTTATATTAAAAAAGGGATCCTACTAGTTGATCCCAAAGAAGTAAAAAAGCTTAGGTATAAAGCAGCCCGATATGTACTCGATAAAGGAGTTTTATTCAGAAGGGGGTTTACTATCTCCTTATTACATTGTGTTCATCCATGGGAGGTTAAAGATCTAATTAAGGGAGTGCACAAAGTTTCTTATGGATATCATTCAGATGCCTAGTTTTTGCTCTAGAGAATCAACACACATGGATGTTACTGGTCGACTATGAGGGCAGACTGTAAGGCCTTCACAAGAAAGTGTGATAAGTTCCAACAGTTTTCTGCAAATCATAAAGCACCTAATGATACTCTAGTACCACTCATTTATCTTTGGCTATTCGTTATCTGGGTAATTAACTTGATCGGTTCACTTCTAACCACCAAAGGCGGGTTCAAGTACCTTATAGTTTCTGTTAATTATTTCACAAAATGGATGGAAGTAGAATCATTAATAGAAATGCCTTATGAGAAGGTGTATCAGTTCATTTGGAAGAACATCATATGTAGGTATGGCATGACCTATGCCTTCATTACGGACCTTAGAACCCAGTTTGATAATGATGAATTTGAAGCATATCGTGTTCAGTCTAAGATTTGAAAACTCTATTTAGTACCAGGCCATCCACAAAGCAATGGTCAGACAGATGTGAAAAACAGAACTTTGCTCAAAGGACTGAAGAAAAGGCTTGATGCTACCAATGGGAAAATGGATTAATGAATTACATTATATTCTCTAGTCTTACAGGACAACGCCGAGGACAGCAACTCGAGAAATACCTTATATGCTTGCATTTGGGACATAAGCCATGGTACCGACTGAGATAGGCCTACCAGCTCACAGGGTGCTGAATTTTGATTCTCCTATGAGTGATTTGATGAGACAATTGGACTTATACATGTTAGAGGAAGTCTGAGAAGATGCTTCTCTAAGCAATGTTTCGTACCAACACATGACTGATTTCTTTTACAACAAAAGGGTCAATCCTACCAACTTAAAAGAAGGTGATTATGTCCTCAAGAAGGTCATCCAGAAGGGGAATAAGCTTGAAGCCAATTGGCATGGCCCATATTGAATATCAATAGTCATTTGACTAGGGACCTATGGACTTGAGACACTAGAAGGACAAGAATTCAAAAACCCGTAGAACGTCGAGAACCTTCAAAAATATTATCAGTAATTTAAGGCATTAACATATTGTACTTCTTTATGTTCATCACAACTATTTATTAAGTTCAATGAAAACATTGATTTTAATTCCCTCAATTTTTTTGATTTTTTTTCGGAGTACGGCAATATACATCCCCCAAAAACAATGAATAAAAAATGTCACTTGGTCTTCAGCTCTTGTCGATTAACAACACATACTTAATCAGGTTGAACTTATCAAATTCGAAATGTACCAATAGCTTAATGCACAGTCGTATCTTGCCCAAATTATTACTTCATGTATGGCTCCGTATGTACAAGTCATGAAGAAGAATTTATTACTTCATGTATGAATTCGTATTAATAAGTCACGAACAAGAAGTATTACCCGACCAAGTTAAATAGAGGAATACACTAACACACTTAGTCAATAGCAATAATTTATCTTATATATGACTTTGTCTTTGACAAGTCAAGAACAATAAGTCTATAAAACTTCGTACACAACTAAAACAGTTTTAAACAAGTTTTACCAGACTAAGTTAAATACAGGAAGACATGTAATAATTCCTAACCGTTAGAATAAACATAGATATTCCGCATATACTTGGTCACCACGGATAAATGATGCTAAACATGGATCAATAAAACTATTTATAGTTTCATCTAAGTTCATTAGTAGAATTTATGGCCTTATAATTACCGTTTAATAACTCATTATTAAATGATATAAATAATCATAAGTTGACAACACAAAAGTATGATTTTTTATTCAAATTCTAACAGTATACATTCAAGACCAAATGAATACCAAATACAGAAAAGTTATCCAGCCGGATGTTTTCCTTGAGTTTTGGAAGTTCTTTGCACTCTCTTCATACCGGTAAGAGGATAATCCTGAGTATAAGGGGAGTTGATGAAGTTGAAATCCCTCAGCATTTGTTGATTACTACTGCTCGACGCATTGATCAGATGAGGAGGACGAAATATTTCATGTACATCATGTATGCCATAGTCTCCCAAGTATTTGGTTATTAAGTACTGGGGAATAGCATCAGGAGGAATCCATGATATATCCAACTTGAATGGAGTTTTGTCTCAATCTAGAAGACCAGGCTCATTCCAGTACCATATCTTATTGTTTCGATCATATTCAGCAAAGTCAGACAGTTGTTCCATCCCCATCTGTAGCCTTCAGACGGCTCTGAGCAAAATGATCATCAACATGGCTAAAAGACTCATTATAGCCTTCCATCCACACATCTCTAGGTTGTTTGTGAAATTAAAAGTTTAACCTTTCAACTTGATGTTTAATTTTATTCAAAGCATCAGTCTTTACCTTCAACTGAACATATTGGTCAGCAATGGCTTTATCCTTAGCTTCTAGCTTCACAGAAAAATCAGCAATAACCTGACTCTTTGCCTTCAACTGGGCAGCTTGGTCGGTTACTGTTTTATTGTTTCTGGACTCATCCATAGTTGATTATCTAGTTCTTTGCTGCCTGGAAGTTTGCTCGGGCTTAGTTTTCTTCATATCTTCAAGTTCTTCCACTAGTTTGTCATTCTCAGCCTCCAAGAAAGAATCACCGTCATCAGCACCACTAGTAGATGACTTCTTCAAGACATCCAACTCATTTATGAGCTTATTGTTTTCCTCCTCAAGAAGTCTGGCTATCTCCCTAGCTTCATCCACTTCTCGTCTCAATGAGAATTTTATACCTCTATACACAGAGGCATATTCTTCCAACTTCTTCTCAAAGCCTCAACCTTCACTAAATGTTTTGTATTTAGTTTCATATTCATCATGGAGTGAAGCCAAATTAAAGTTTCGGTCTTCCTGTGGATCCTCAATCATCTCTAATAAGCAGCGTTATTGGCCACTGCCCAGTCCAGCAAACAATATTTATGGATGTATGACTCCTTAACTTATGTAACACCCCGTATTTTTGGTACATTTAAAATTTAATTAATTCGGAAATTCTAAATTACTAGTGTGTTGTAATTTAATGAATTAATTATGGTAGAATAATATATAAATATTAATCTGGGATTGAATGGTTAATATTTAGGGAAAACTTATTTACTAAGTGAATAGTAATAATGTAATTACGTCGTTTCGAGTATTAATGACGAGGTATGTACTTATCACATCCGGAAGTCGGTATAGACTATATTGGGTGGGGGATAAGTATTTTTATAAATTAATTCGGATGCAAATTCTGAGTGTACAGTTGAGTCCGGATGGGCCGAGATAGTCGAAAAAGTGTACCCGGGGGTAGTAAACGGGTCACGGGACGTTTTTAGACATAGTCGGGCCCACTCGGGGGCATTTAGGTCACTTGGGCTTGGCCCATTAGTCAAAAAACGGGAATTGAATAATTAACCTAATAAAAAGAAATAAGGGCATGGCTGAGCTTAATTAGAGAAAAGAATTAAAGGGTTAGAAAACCCTAGCAGCAGCCAAAGTCATTTGGGGATCTCAAAAGAGCCAACAAGTTCATCTTCAACCTTGGAATCCATCGCAAATTTAGACACTACGAAACCTAAGGCAAGTGAATAACTTGCAATAGCATTAAATCTGTCTTTCAATTCGTATTTGTGTGATGTAATGAATTAAAATTCGTTTTGGGGTTTCATGGCATAAACATGGAGTTTTGATAAACAAGAGAAAATATTAATTTGATTTGCCAGAATTTATGAGGATTTATGTAAAATCTGATATTGGAATATTGATGTGTATCTGTTAGAATGATATCCGGATAAATTAGAACGAGTTTGATGAAGAAATTTGGAGTGTAAATATGTTTAAGGATAAAGATAGATTTTTCCCCAAACTTATGAATCAGTAGTTTATGGGGAATCCTAATAAGGTTTCTAATATGTATTGGTGTTAAAAAGTCTTAAAATTTATGTTAGAAGAGATTAGGGTTTAAGAAATTCCGTCCATGGCTGCCCTGTCTTCGCGAAGAAGACGAAGACCTATTCGATCGATCGATCGACGGTCTGGGGTCGATCGATCGACGGTCGCCAGAAATTGGCAGTTCCGCCAGTTAATTATATAAGAGGGGAAAATCATATAAAATCTTATGTAATTAATTATTGAGAAATTAAATACATGAGTTTAAATCTAATTAATTGTAGATAAATTAATTAGGGTTCGAGGTTAATAGATTAGAGTCGGGAATTTTGACTCGGGTAAATTTATTTTGGGCTACGAGAGTAAGTCCAAATTTATGGTGGGGGCGACACCAAAAATAACTTAATTAAATAAAGTGCAATTTAATTAATATTTAGAGTTGGACCATAAACTCTTAATAATTTTTAATAGGCTTATGTTACGGATTTAGTGAACGGTATAGCCGGGACTTTTATATTTATATATACGAAGGCGATAGTATATATATATATATATATGGTGTGCACAATTAATATCAGTGATTAGATATTTTACACTATAGTGCTATAGGGGGAGGTTGCGCGTAGTGGATGAATCCCCTAGCTTGAGGAGTAGGGTGAGTATATTCCCGAGGTCATAGCGTCCGTTATATGGGTGAGGGACATCTCACTTTCAGGGAAGGAATATGACCGCCTCCAATTATTTATTTTTTATCAAGTTGGTGTGAAAATTCTTACTTGGGATAACTAGGCTATGTGATTGTACCTAGTTGGATAGCACTTTGTAGAATTTACATTCCGGGAGTATTTTGCTCGGGAGGATTGCAAGTTGTTATATATATTACAGTATGATTGTGAATGCTGAAAAATGATTATAAGTATATAATTGGATAATTAATTATATACAGGTTATTAATGAAAAATGTGAGTTACTTCACATGTATAACAAGTGTAGAAGTTATATGAATTTAAAAAGGGAAATGATTTAATTAAGTTGATGTTACTAATAACTTAAAAATCATAATCATTACGTACTCAGTTAGAGTCGGGTGGGTATAAAGGAACTTGGTTAATTATCTAGTCATGAGATGAATACTAGGTAATTTAATTAAAGCGTTAGTAGTGTATAATAGAGGAAGGGTAAGGAAGTCCTCAAGAGAGTGCGATACTAACTAAAAATATGAAGAGCATGCATATTTATTTATTACTGCAAGTTAATCATTTGTTAAATGTTTTTCAAATGTTTTGGGTACTAACCCTTGCTATAAAAAGTTTTAAAAATCCTTTTAGGTGTCCAACCACAGGGACGCCAGCCTTGACTATATTCCAGGGATCCGTTGCTGCAGCATATGTGGATGTTGCGGGGTTTTGATAGACGCCTCATTCTTCATTCTTAATGTAGAAGTTCACGATTAGTGTTCGAGCATGTTGCTCACTTTCCATTTATTTGTGTTAGACTTGTTGGGAGTTTATTCTTGTCTTTATGGGATTTATTATTTGGACCGTTGGTTTATTCGGTCAATTATATTTTTACTTGTGGATGATTAATTCAGTTATCTGTGATTGTTATATAGTTTTAATTTCCGCATGGGTTTTTGTTTAAATAATGAAAGATATAAAAATGGCACCAGTCTATTTTCTCACTTAGGTGGTTAGTAATTTAATATGACGACAGTGATGCTAAGAATGGACCAAATGAGAATCATGTTCTAACTTGATTTAGGACTGATCACCCGTGATTAATTAGGCGGGGTGTCACAGATGGTATTAGAGCATCAGGTTCTAGTGTCCTTAGGATCTGTGCGGCTTTCTACGTTTCAGCGTAGCGTTCGGTTGTTATAGAGCCCTATTATTAGGACTGTTGATTATATTCTTCGCTTGTGAGATATCGTATTCCTGCTATTTGTTTTTGTATAAATTATGTACTTATACAATTCAATCTATTTCAGATGCCACCAAAGAGACAGAGAGCGGAGAGGGCTGAGGCTAGAGATGAGGTGAGGGAGGCTCACCAGGAGCCACAGATACCACCACCCCCACCCGAGTTGATTTCTACCACTCAGGTGGCACTGATAGTGGCCCAAGCGGTCGAGACAGCGATGTGAACTATGGAAGCTCATTTTCCACAGCCCCAGGCACCGCCTCCATTGGCTCCAGCAGTTCAGGCTCCAGTGGGGCCAACATCTTGGCAGCGAGTGAGGGAGACCTTTCAGAAGGGTCACCCACCTGAGTTTAGAGGTAGCACCAATGTGGTCGAGGCTTGTGACTGGAAGAAGAACATTCAGCGCCATCTGCTCATGTTAGAGGGTACAGAGGTGCAGAAACAGATGCTGGCTACCTTTTGTCTGTCGGGGGAAGCCTTACAGTGGTGGGAGTCCGTAACCACCGCTGAGGAGCGGGATTTGATGCCGATTTCTGAATTCTGGGTGCGATTTGACCGCAAGTACTTCCCTCCAGCAGTAGAGTCTGAGATGAGAAAGAAATTCAGCGAGTTGGTACAGGGTGACAGGTCAGTAGCAGAATATGAGGAGGAGTTCACCCGTTTGGAAAACTTTGTGCCAAATGAGGTAAGCAATGAGGAGCGGAAGAAGTCAAAGTTCATGGATGGCCTAGCCTGGAGAATCAGGCAGCACTTGATTGGAAATCCGGCGTTAGTGACTTATACAGATGTCGTTAATGCCGCACTTGTACGTTGCCAGGATCATCATTTCCATGCTAAAGGGAATAAGAAGGCAGGTGAGCCGAGCCAGCAGGGCAAGGCGGTCACTAGTAGTGAGACGAGTGGCACACAGCAACAGGTCATCATTCAGCAAGGGAATCAGGCTAAGAAGTTTAAGCCTGGTGGGTTCCGATCGGGAGGACAGGGGTTCAGACAGGGACAACCAGGCCCTAATCAGCAACAGCAGGTTCCTGAGGGCCGTTAGGGCCAAGGGAACAACGGGGGAGGCCAACCGGGCTAGCAACATCAGGGCCAGCAGGGCCAACGGCAGGGTGACGACCAGAAACGCTATTTCGCTTGTGGCCAGCCAGGACACTTCAAGAGGGAGTGCCCGCAGAGGGACAGAGGCCAGCAGCAGGGTGCCCAGCAGGGGCAACAGGGTCAGATGCCGCCAGCAGCACCAGCTCCACCCGCCCCACAGCAGCAGGGGCAGATGCACTACGGACGTGTGTACAACGTTCGAGATGTTCCCAATCCTCCAGCACAGCAGGCGCCGCCAGCGGTTGAGGGTTTATTTCTCATTCATGGGCATGAGGGTAGCATTCTTTTTTACACGGGAGCATCACATTCATTCATTAAATCTAATTTTGCTAAACGGGATGGGTTATTAGAGACAGCGGGTAGCCTCCGTATGAGTGTAGAGTCGTCAGTAGGCAGCGGGGCTTTGATTCGCTCGATTTGTCGAGGAGTAGACATTTTGATTGGGAGGCTTAGTTTAGCAGCAGACCTCTTAGTGTTAGATATGGAGGGGTATGATGTCATCTTAGGCATGGATTGGTTGACAGGTTACCGGGCTACGGTTGATTGTTATGAGAGGACAATCGTGTTCTCCATTCCAGGACAGGAGATGTTCCTGATAGCAATGCCGCTTCCTGAGGGAGGGTCGCGCACTCACTTATATTACATTGAGGAGGAAACCTCACAGGAGGTGGTAGTCACTTTAGACTCTATTCCTGTAGTGAAGGACTTTGAGGATGTATTCCAGGAGATACCAGGATTACCACCCAGCAGAGAAATCGAATTTGTTATCGATTTGGCACCGGGGACGAGGCCGATTGCTCGAGCACGTTACCGAATGGCCCCTTCAGAGATGCGGGAATTGAGGGAATAGATTCAGCAACTACTGGGTCAGGGTTTTATTCGGCGGAGTACATCGATGTGGGGTGCGCCGGTGTTGTTTGTGAAGAAGCGAGATGGTTCAATCCGCTTGTGCGTGGATTACAGGGAGCTGAACAAGGTGACGATACGGAATAAATATCCGTTACCTCGGATTGATGATTTATTTGACCAATTGAGAGGGGCGTCTTATTTCTCCAAGGTCGACTTGAGGTCAGGGTATCATCAACTGTGTATCCGAGAGGGGGATGTTCCTAAGACCGCTTTCTTGTCGCGGTATGGATCATATGAGTTCAGGGTGATGCCCTTCGGGCTCACCAATGCACCAGCAGTGTTCATGGATCTAATGAACAGGGTTTTCAGGGAGTACCTAGATCAGTTTGTCATCGTGTTCATTGATGACATCTTAATCTACTCGCGCACCGAAGAGGAGCACGCAGAGCATTTGCGCATGGTTTTACAGACACTGAGGGATCATCATCTCTACGCCAAATTAGGGAAGTGTGGATTCTGTCTACGGGAGGTATAGTTCCTTGGTCACGTCGTGTCAGATCAGGGTATTGTAGTGGATCCGAATAAGGTGTCGGCGGTGAGGGAGTGGGGACAGCCCACGACACCGACCGAGGTGCGCAGTTTTCTGGGTTTTGCCGGTTACTACAGGCGATTCATTAAAGGATTCTCTAAGATTGCAGGACCTTTGACGAATCTGACTCGGAAAGGGGTACCTTTCAAGTGGGATGATAGTTGTCAATTAGCATTCGACGAGCTAAAGGACAAGTTGACATCTGCACCCGTGCTTGCTTTGCCAAAGGGAGGGCTAGAGTATCGGGTTTACACAGACGCATCCTTACGGGTCTTGGGGGTGTGCTCCAGCAGGAGGAAAGGGCTATAGCTTATGCTTCCAGGAAGCTAAAGCCCCACGAGAGGAATTACCCCACCCACGACTTAGAGTTGGCAGCGGTCGTTTTTGCCTTGAGGATATGGAGGCATTATCTTCTAGGAGAGCAGTTTACTCTATTCACGGATCACAAGTCACTTCAGTATCTCTTCACATAGAAGGATCTGAATATGAGGCAGAGGCGGTGGCTAGAATTCTTGAAGGACTACCAGTTTGATATTCAGTATCATCCTGGTAAGGCCAATGTGGTAGCAGACGCATTGAGCCGAAGGCCGACTGGGGAGATATCAGAGGTATGGAAAGCGAAGTGGAGAGAGCTTCAATACGAGGATGACGTAGCCAAGGCTTGCATGTCAGCTTTATCCATCACACCCGAGATCATTATGCGAGTTGTGAAGGCTCAGGCAGAGGATCAGATTTGTCGGGATAGGGTGGGGCAGTTGTTAGCTGAGGGAGCAGAGGGTTACTCAATTAGCTCAGAAGGAGGCCTACGCTTTAATGGGAGGTTAATGGTGCCAGAGGATGAGGATTTGAGGCACGCTGTTATGACAGAATCCCATGGTTCGAAATTCGCGGTACATCCCGGTGGGGATAAAATGTACCAAGATATGAGGAGGCAGTATTGGTGGGCAGGGATGAAACGGGACATAGCGGAGTTTGTTTCGAAATGTGCCACGTGTCAGCTTGTGAAAGTTGACCACCAGAGACCATCAGGGATGCTACAGCCGTTAGAAATTCCCGTGTGGAAGTGGGAGAGCACCTCCATGGACTTCATCACAGGGTTATCTGTATCGCAGAGGGGTCACGACTCCATATGGGTTATTGTGGATCGGTTGACTAAGGTGGCCCACTTTTTGCCGGTACGCATAGACTTTGAGACAATACGTTATGCACAGCTATTCATAGCAGAGATTGTTAAGATGCATGGAGTACCAATAAATATTGTATCCGACCGAGACAAAATCTTTGTCGCCCAGTTTTGGCAGAGCTTTCAGGAGGCAATGGGCACGGAGTTGCGCTTGAGTACAGCGTATCACCCACAGACTGACGGACAGACTGAGAGAGTTAATCAGATGCTGGAAGACATGCTCAGAATGTGCATTTTGGACTTCGGGGGAGGATGGGAGAAATATCTCCCTTTGATAGAGTTTGCATATAACAACTCTTACCAATTCACGATTGGCATGGCACCGTTTGAGACACTGTACGGGAGACCTTGTCGTTCACCCGTTTGTTGGTTAGAGGTGGGGGACAACAAACTCTTGGGACCGGAGATTGTTCAGGAGACATCTGCCAAGATAGAGTTGATTCGAGGAAGAATTCGAATAGCTCAGGACAGGCAAAAGAGTTATGCTGATGCTTCTCGAAGACATGTGGAGCTAGAAGTTGGGGACCAGGTTTTAGTCCGGGTATCCCCAATGAAAGGGGTGATGAGGTTCGGCAAGAAGGGTAAGTTAGCACCGCGGTACATAGGACCTTTCCCTATTATTGAGAGGGTAGGACCGGTGGCGTATAAGCTTGGGTTACCAGAACATCTTCAGCGGATACACGATGTATTCCATGTGGCATCGCTGAAGAAATATCGAAGGAGCGAGAGAACCTTTTGGCACATTCCACTCGAGGAGATCGACTTACAGCCAGACATCTCGTATGAGGAGAGGTCGGTAGCTATTCTGGATCATAGTGAGCGAAAATTACGATCCAAGGTTGTTCCATTAGTTAGAGTACAGTGGGGTCATCAATGTTGACGAGTCTACCTGGGAGCGGAAGGAGGATATGCGGGAACAATATCCAGAGCTTTTCACCGCAGGTACGATCTAATTTCGGGGACGAAATTCCTTTACAAGGGGGGAGTATGTAACACCCTGTATTTTTGGTACATTTAAAATTTAATTAATTCGGAAATTCTAAATTACTAGTGTATTGTAATTTAATGAATTAATTATGGTAGAATAATATATAAATATTAATCTGGGATTGAATGGTTAATATTTAGGGAAAACTTATTTACTAAGTGAATAGTAATAATGTAATTACGTCATTTCTAGTATTAATGACGAGGTATGTACTTATCACATCCGAAAGTCGGTATAGACTATATTGGGTGGGGGATAAGTATTTATATAAATTAATTCGGATGCAAATTCTGAGTGTACAATTGAGTCCGGATGGGCCGAGATAGTCGGAAAAGTGTACCCGGGGGTAGTAAACGGGTCACGGGACGTTTTTAGACATAGTCGGGCCCACTCGGGGGCATTTAGGTCACTTGGGCTTGGCCCATTAGTCAAAAAACGGGAATTGAATAATTAACCTAATAAAAAGAAATAAGGGCATGGCTGAGCTTAATTAGAGAAAAGAATTAAAGGGTTAGAAAACCCTAGCAGCAGCCAAAGCCATTTGGGGATCTCAAAAGAGCCAACAAGGTCATCTTCAACCTTGGAATCCATCGCAAATTCAGACACTACGAAACCTAAGGCAAGTGAATAACTTGCAATAGCATTAAATCTGTCTTTCAATTCGTATTTGTTTGATGTAATGAATTAAAATTCGTTTTGGGGTTTCATGGCATAAACATGGGGTTTTGATAAACAAGAGAAAATATTAATCTGATTTGCCAGAATTTATGAGGATTTATGTAAAATCTGATATTGGAATATTGATGTGTATCTGTTAGAATGATATCCGGATAAATTAGAATGAGTTTGATGAAGAAATTTGGAGTGTAAATGTGTTTAAGGATAAAGATAGATTTTTCCCCAAACTTATGAATCAGTAGTTTATGGACGAATTGATGATTGTTGTGGACTTTCTGGGGAATCCTAATAAGGTTTCTAATATGTACTGGTGTTAAAAAGGCTTAAAATTCATGTTAGAAGAGATTAGGGTTTAAGAAATTCCGTCCATGGCTGCCCTGTCTTCGCGAAGAAGACGAAGACCTGTTCGATCGATCGATCGACGGTCTGGGGTCGATCGATCGACGGTCGCCAGAAATTGGCAGTTCCGCCAGTTAATTATATAAGAGGGGAAAATCATATAAAATCTTATGTAATTAATTATTGATAAATTAAATACATGAGTTTAAATCTAATTAATTGTAGATAAATTAATTAGGGTTCGAGGCTAATAGATTAGAGTCGGGAATTTTGACTCGGGTAAATTTATTTTGGGCTACGAGAGTAAGTCCAAATTTATGGTGGGGGAGACACCAAAAATAACTTAATTAATTAAAGTGCAATTTAATTAATATTTAGAGTTGGACCATAAACTCTTAATAATTTTTAATAGGCTTATGTTACGGATTTAGTGAACGGTATAGCCGGGAATTTTATATTTATATATACGGAGGCGATAGTATATATATATGGTGTGCACAATTAATATCAGTGATTAGATATTTTACACTATAGTGCTATAGGGGGAGGTTGCGCGTAGTGGATGAATACCCTAGCTTGAGGAGTAGGGTGAGTATATTCCCGAGGTCACAACGTCCGTTATATGGGTGAGGGACATCTCACTTTCAGGGAAGGAATATGACCGCCTCCAATTATTGATTTTTTATCAAGTTGGTGTGAAAATTCTGACTTGGGATAACTAGGCTATGTGATTGTACCTAGTGGGATAGCACTTTATAGAATTTACATTCCGGGAGTATTTTGCTCGGGAGGATTGCAAGTTGTTATATATATTACAGTATGATTGTGAATGCTGAAAAATGATTATAAGTATATAATTGGATAATTAATTATATACGAGTTATTAATGAAAAATGTGAGTTACTTCACATGTATAACAAGTGTAGAAGTTATATGAATTTAAAAAGGGAAATGATTTAATTAAGTTGATGTTACTAATAACTTAAAAATCATAATCATTACATACTCAGTTAGAGTCGAGTGGGTATAAAGGAGCTTGGTTAATTATCTAGTCATGAGATGAATACTAGGTAATTTAATTAAAGCGTTAGTAGTGTATAATAGAGGAAGGGTAAGGAAGTCCTCAAGAGAGTGCGATACTAACTTAAAATATGAAGACCATGCATATTTATTTATTACTGCAAGTTAATTATTTGTTAAATGTTTTTCAAATGTTTTGGGTACTAACCCTTGCTATAAAAACTTTTAAAAACCCTTTTAGGTGTCCAACCACAGGGACGCCAGCCTTGACTATATTCCAGGGATCCGTTGCTGCAGCATATGTGGATGTTGCGGGGTTTTGATTGACGCCTCATTCTTCATTCTTAATGTAGAAGTTCACGATTAGTATTCGAGCATGTTGCTCACTTTCCATTTATTTGTGTTAGACTTTTTGGGAGTTTATTCTTGTCTTTATGGGATTTATTATTTGGACCGTTGGTTTATTCGGTCAATTATATTTTTACTTGTGGATGATTAATTCAGTTATCTGTGATTGTTATATAGTTTTATTTTCCGCATGGGTTTTTGTTTAAATAATGAAAGATATAAAAATGGCACCAGTCTATTTTCTCACTTAGGTGGTTAGTAATTTAATATGACGACAGTGATGCTAAGAATGGACCAAATGAGAATCCTGTTCTAACTTGATTTAGGACTGATCACCCGGGATTAATTAGGCGGGGTGTCACAACTTAGTCGGACATGTCTAGACCAAGTAATCCGACTAAGTCATCTTTAGACAAAGGCACATGTCCAGCCTCCAAAATATTTCTACTCCGCTTGAGAAGGTCGGATTCAACAAAAACTATTGCCTTTTTCCTAGCATTAAACTGAAAATTGAAAATGTAAGTACACAAGTGTGAGTATTGAACAAACGTAACACTAAGTATGAGATTTCATTCAACCAAGCAAAGCTAAAAAGAGAAATGTTTTCATTGATAAAAAAAAGGGATTACATACTACTGGTCCTATTACAGAGCAATAAAATAAAAGGAAAAACAAATAGTTAAACCTTCTCCTTATCTTGAACATTTCTCCCAGAGAACTGATCGGCAGAAGGAATAGCCCCATCAATGGGATTTAAAGTAGACCAAGAAGACTGAATAAAGGATTCCCCATATCCCTCATCATTATCAAAATCTTCCTCCAAGTTTGGAGGAGAGCCTCGATCACACCTCAAGAATAATTCAGAGTCCTCTGCGGTGCTGATCTCCGTAAGGGCCTTCGATCAACCATGTTTAAAATATTTCTTCCTAATGAAATCAGAGAGGAGGCTCCCAGAAACACCTTATCCTAGCCTTTATTGAAGGATTCTTCTTTTATCTTCTTATTCTTGGCCTTCTCTGCAACTAGCTCAGAGGAAATACCAACAGCTTTCTCCTCGATAGAATTCAAGAGAGCTTGATTTTCCACCAATTTGTCTTGAGCCATCTTAGCCCTATTTTCAACAGTCACCAGTTTTCCTTCAGTAGTGGTGGCCCTCTCATTAGCCTTTTTTATCTCAGCATCCCATGTCTTCTGCTCAAACTCTAATAGCTTCCTTGAAGCCTCATAAACTGCCTTCGACCCTCAAGGGCCTCCTCAACATCTCCTACCAAAGAACGATTTTGATCGTCCTTCTCTAACATTTTATTGAAATTCACCAAAAACTTCATAAAGGACAACATCACATTACAAGGAGTACGAGAAGAAAAATAGGACATCAAGGGCAAGTGATAGAGGAGAATGAATTACCATAGCCAAACTTTGGCAAGAATTTTCTGGCAACTTTAATCTTGGTAGAGGAGCAAGAGTTTCTTTATCAATAGAGTGGGTACCAATCTTGATTAATTTCCTGTCCACGCCAATAAGAATAACAACTGAGGATGACCCTACAACAGCTAAATCCTCCTCATTCTTCTCAAGCAACTGTTGGTCGGCAGAGCTCTTCTCCACATGCTTCTCAGAAAAACCTTTTCTTAACCTCTTAAATTGAAGTATAACATTACCAATCTCCCTAGCAGTGATGACTTGGGGAACTTTTTCATAAACTTTAGAGGTTTTCTCGGGTTTCTTGGCATCATCAGCCTTGCTAGTCCTCTCAACAACCTTCTTAGTAGTGGGAGACAAAGCTCCAGTCATCAAGTTAGGAATTTTTCTCTTTCCCGTGTTAGCAATTGGGGAGGTGTGAACAATAGAAATTTCCAACAACTCAAAAGAGGATGAAGTCCCAAAATCCTTCTCAGCCCCTGCAAATTCCTCAGCTGAAGAAGTAGGAACTAGTTCCTCTTCCAGATTTATGGGGGCTAAAGTTGTAGTTGGTGGGGCCTATCAACAAAGGAGGTAATTAAACTCCTATACTAAAAAAAGTACGTGGCATCTCTTAGGTGTTCCTTGCCAATCCTCCGATGAAGGTTCCACGAGAATTTCAATTCATGAATATTAACGTCCTCTTCTTTGGGACACTTTTTCTTGCTCTTAACTGTGCAAAACAGGATAAGATAATACTGGTCAGCATATCATGAAAAAGTTGGTTAGCAAAAAGATAAATACAGTAATTAAATTCAACAACCTATGCCATGTCCTACTTGGGGGCACCTGGGCCCATCATACACTTCCCCTCTTTAAAGCGGGGCATGTTGCTAATTTTTTGCAATAACTCCATAATCAAAATAATCTTTGTTGGAGTCTGGCAAATTGACAACTAGGGATTTGTTGGCAAACCTAGTTTTCATGTGGTAAATGCTATCACGGGTAACCCATTTATAACAGAACATCATCTCAGGGATGCCAATGTGGGTTCCATGTATTTGGTAAAGCCTATGAATCCCATTTACCACTCTCCAGGTGTTGGGGGATACTTTAGCTGGAACGCCATCAAAATATTGATAAAACTCTAGACATAAACGATTAGGGGGAAAAGTGAAACCACATTTAACAACGAACAAAGAGGGAATCTAGTGACCCTCTGGCAGTGATAACACCTCAACAGGTGGTATAGGCATTTATAATTCTACTTAGTCAGGGATGTTCATTTTCCCGCTTAAATTTTTCTAGAGAATCCCCATTAACTATGTAAACTGTGGTCACCGTAAAGAAAGAAAAAAATTGAAAAGAAAGGGAAAATTAAAGCTTAGAGAGAAAACTATGGTTGGAATGAAGATAGGATGCAAAGGAGATCTCAAAGGACAGAGAACTTGGAGAAGAATGAGATTTTGAAATCTTGGAAAAGTTGGGGCACAAAAGAAAGCAAACTCTCGTCTCTTATTGCTTACCTCAAAAAATGTGCAAGAAATGATTACTTGTATCGATGATTGACATTCTGACGGCTTCACAGTCTTAAGATCACGAAAATACCAACTTAACCTTTGGCGGTTCACTAATTTTCAAATTATTTACCAAAATGCTACTACAAGATCAATGCATGGAAAATTTTCACAAGTCACACATGTCGGCATACGCCGACCAACTTTGAAGAATACACCATCCTTTCAATAAAAACATCAAGAATGAAGTATTTGAGTCTTTTGTTGATACTAAAAATTATCCACTTACGTAGACCAATCAGAAATGGACACTTGTCTCCTTACGTGGCTAGAATCCTAGTCAGTGGTCACTTAATCAACCCCGAAGGTAATTTATCGATAGGCATGCCATCCAACATGAAGAATGCAGACCAACAAAGTAAATGAACAATCACCACTAGAGGGAAAAAGCTAAGGGTCCTTCTATGCGTGGTTTAGACAATCAACCATCACATTCATTATGTACGGATGTAAATGCTTGAATATATAAGGGTATTCCAACAAGATAAAATCTAGGTTGTTCTTCTTGTATCAAGAGTACCTAGCTTTCTGTAATCACTCAAATCAATACAATAACAGTGGATGTAGGCTTTCTTACACATCTGAACCACATTAAATACTCTTTGTCTCTTGTCTGATTATCTTATGTTTTATGTTTGATTATAAAATTGGATCTAGTCCACTTTTTGACATCAACACTGCCTATTCTAATACTGGGTGGCCAATCCTCTACTAAAATAAAACAAAAATCTCAGTATGGTTCATTCTCAGCATCACTGTCGCAATGGCAATATAATGTAAATGATGCAAATAAAACCATACAACACTATGAATGAATAAAACCATGCATAAATAAATAATATGAGTGGACCGAATAAACCATCGGTCATCAAATAATAACAATCAATGTGTGAAACTGAATAATTAAACAGAGAGCTAAAATAAAATCTCTTAAAGAAATATGAAGCATGTCCATCTATGGGCAACACGTCCAAAACTGAATCGTACAGAAATGATCCTAATAGGATAGAATAAGTTGAGGCGTCTAAATAATCATCTAGCATCCTCGACTACTATAAAGGAAAGAATCAATATATCCCTTTGGTTCGGGTAGCTGCTGCTGCGCACCTCGGGTCTAAAAAGAAAAAAACTAAGGGAAAACAATTGCCCACAGGTCAAAACTTGAAAAGTAGAAAATATTTTGCAAGTAGATAATTGTTTTAAATCGATTGAAATAATAGTATATTACTATCATAATTAACCAACCGCATTGGTGGGAGATAATCCTCACCTCTCAACTACAATGTGCACCTAGCGTGTTCATTTTATTATCCTAACTAAACTACCCAGTCTAATTAGGACATATACCCGCTGTCGAAATCCAATCCCGCTAATACTTTCTATTAGCTAAGTATAACTACCTTCATCAGGTATACAATTATAAACAATATGGTAGTGATGCACTTGCTATAAAAATAGAGATGCACACAATATACTACACTCGTTCTATAAATAAATAGTCACACAATATAATAATAGAGCTATGAGTGTGCTATAATTAGGTATACATATCACATTCCGTACACAACCATATATGTCACTTTATATATACATATAATCGCATCCCCAGAACCGAGACCTCGTGGATGCATCCCTCGTGTGCTATTAGGGTCCAGGAATCATGCATCACACTAAGCCATCGGGTCAAAATCTCACCACCGATTTCAGATGAAAACATATAGAATGGAGGCAGTCATAAACATATGCGCAACCTCCTATTATAGCACTACTAAGTAGGTATGTTTAATGAAGACAAGGAGCATACACATACATACATATACACGTCACCTTAATTTGCATATATAATAGGTACCGAACTCGTATACATATCACCCGACCTTTCGTTCACCCAATCCCAAAGTTTAACCCAATTTTAATAATCAAACGTCACTCACTTAAATTATTAGTTCTCATCACTTGAACCAATCTAACGTTGGCCTATCAGTCCTACCGAAACCTAGAAAGTATTTCCCATTAATCCTACAGTACCTCGAAAACTCATACGGCCATTCCTCAACCCCTAATGGGTCAAAATAATGCACGGACAAAAAAATCGTGCAGGCCAGCAAACCGAACCAATTTGTTGCCCCAAAAATCAAAATTTCCTAAAGAAAGCCCAATCCAAAACAACAAATTTGAAATTTCGATAGCACGCACCTTTTAGTATAAAATTAATAACATATTAAAAAATCTGAAAAATACAGAACCATTGCCTATGCCTTTGTAATTTGATCTACATAAATTTATCAAACTTCCAATTTCATCGATCGATCGTCATTAGTCGATCCATCGATCGATACCTGTTCGAGTCATCTTCTCCAAAAATCATGTTTTCTCCACCCAAACCCTCCAATGGAGGACTCGAACCACCCCAAACCTCAAATAGACCTAGCATATCATTATACTACTATGCCAGGAGAAACTAAACATATTTCTAATGACGAAACCTACATCAAACACCTAATATTATGAATCAAACACCAATTTAATCCCACACATAATTTTCCCCAAATCGATTTTTAAAGATTCAACCTTTATATCCAAGTTCTTCATGTTCATCATTTAGATTTCAGAACTTATTTCAAAATTCAAGTACGATTAATCACAATGTCTAATCAATCTAAAATCCCACATCCCTTATCATTTAGATCTTTACATTAATTAAGAAAGTTTCAGTCTTTAACATCTTAAATCTTGCTTTTCTACCTCTAATCATGAAAATTAATAAGTACTCTTAATTTTTTATATAAAGAAAGTAACCACTTACCTGAATGGATTAAATTCGACATTCTCTACATGTTTGATGATGGGTTGAATCCGACGATAGATTTTTTCCCTCTTCTCTAAGTCTTTTCTCTTCTCCCTTCCTCTTTCTCTCTTATCTTGAACTCTCTCTTAATCTCTGGTATAAAACATCAAAGGCGGGCTACCACATACCTTCCTAACCACTTAAATACCTTATTAATTACTCTAATCCCTTTTTTCACTTAACCTTAAGTGTAGTATGACCCTCTTACCCTCAAATGGGTTCTTTTATGATTAAAAAGTCCCCGGAACCCAATCATAACTCCTGGGTACATATTCTAGACTATTTCGACCCTTCTCGAATCATCGATGCACTCGAAAAGATCATCCGAGTAACCCAACTACAAACATATTAACATTTCATAAACCGATCTTAACATGTGTATACCCTAAGCGTTGCCCATAAAATATACCGATCTACCAATGTAACATTCCATCGGCATATCGTAATAGCCGGGAACTTTCACTCATATGCGACATATAATAAATCCCATATCAATTTACTTACCACACTCATGAAAATAATCAAATAAATATTAATTCTTAACTCGCTATTTTAATATTTATCAAACTAGTTTAATTTCCATAATTAAATTAGAAAATCCATGCGCACGTGGAAATTTGAAATATTCATAAAAGTACGGTGTATTTCATTATTCCCCTTAATAACAAAATGTGACACCCCGCTTACTTAAATACCGGGTGGCCAGCCTGTGATCAAAATAAAATGTTGGTTTCATATGGCTCATTATTATCATCACTATCGAAAAACTTTTTAAAGTTACTAACCACCTAATAGTTTAATTAGACCGGTGTCAAGTTTTATCTTTCATTAATAACAACATGCGGAAGTAAATAATAATGAAACCATCCACACAAACTGATAACTAAATCCAACACAATTGAATGATATAAATAAGATGACCGAATCAACTATCGGTTCAACAATAAAATCCAACAATAAACTAAAATCATAACCTAAATACACAATGATAAATAAATAACTGAATACTACATTTGAGGGTGACATGACCAAATGAATACTGAAGTAATGGTCCTACACAATGAATAAATAAATCGTCTATAACAAAGTCCTGCAACTTCGACATGAGCTGCAGGCGCACATCCCTGGATAGAATCATCAAACTGGGCGTTCCTGTGGATCGACACCTAAGAGGCTTTGAAAAAGATTTTTACACGGGTCAGATCCCAAGTAAAACATTTTGAAAATATATAGCAAGCAGTTAAATTGAAATGATTAAATATGCATACACACACTTCATATTTAAGCTAGTGTCACACTCTCTTTAGGTATAACTTACCCCTCATCTAATGTCCACACCTAACACTTGCCTGTTAACCTTCCTAGTTAAGCTACCCCACCTAACTAGTCACATCACACCCCTTCCTACCGCACTACTCCAACCCGAGTATTCTTACTTTGATTATTAAGTTATATTTTCCTAAACTTATTAATTGGTTCAACTATATTAATTCATATAACGTTTGTACTAGTTATATAGGAAATTCCCCTTTTTAAATTATATAACTTCCACCTGAGTTATATAAGAATTCACCCTTTAAATCATATAACTTGCACACTATTTATATAAGAAATGCATCCCCACTTATGTATTAATATCGTATATAATTATCTACACACATTATATACGTATTATATACTACAACATTCACTCACATGTCGCATATCATAACCATCAGTTTCTGAGTAATAACTCACTGGATGCTTTCTATAAAATGCTATGATGTCCTAGGCATGCGTAGTTTAACCCGGCCACCTCAAGTCAGAATAGCTCACATCGAACTTGGGAGAAAATAATAAGTGTAGTGGAGGCGGTCGTATTCCTTCACCGAAAGTGAAACCAAATCGTACCCAAATAGGTTTACCTCTGAAAATAAATCACGCAATATAAAAATAGGCGATATGACTTGGGGATTATACTCTCCCTACTCCTTAAGACAGGGGATTCACCCACATTGTGCAACCTCCTATGATATCACTAGAGGGGTATGTATTCCTATAAATATCATTCACATAAATATCTATAAAGCACACAAATATATACATATAATTCAAAATCGAAGGCCACGCGTTCGTAAGAAAAAGTTATATCTCTACGTTCAAAACCTAGGATCATTTTAATGAGATATCAATCTTATTCGAACGAGATATTAAACTCATTTGAACGACTTACACTGTCGGTCGAACGACTTACAAAGTCATTTGACACAGCGCTAATCACTTCTTCTTCCTGCTACAGTCGTTCCTCCATTGAATACCCTTACGAGTTCCTCAACGCAAAATTGAAATTAGTTCTTCCCCAAAGGTTTATAATTTTACCACAAATTTCCAATATCTCGATTGCATCAATAATCATTCTTGATTTATATTACTAACAGTAAAAACTTTTGACTTGGGTTTTCATTGTTCATCCTACGCATGTTTTCTCCACTTTGAGTTCGAATACCAAATTAACAACCTCAATTACCAGTACATGAATACCAATTAAATTGCATACTTTTCAATCACCCGTTTTCTATGTGATAGCCCACCCAAAATGAGTATGATTTACACCCACCATGATATGAATCGCAATACCGCAAATTAAAATAAAGCAAGTTTAACTACGTGCCTTGATAAATTCGTAGAGTCTGATTTGATTTGTTGTGGACGATGGTTTGATGAATAACACTCTTAATCTCCTTTGATTTGGCTCCCCAAAATCTCCCTATTTTCTTCTCTGTAAGCCTAGGTTTTTCTTTTTGAGTTGTGTCTGCCCCAACCTCTCTAAGTTGGGTTTTATAATATTTTTCCCTTAGTGTTGTGTCCACCCCAAACTCTCAAATTTATATTTTCTAATGTTAATCTCGAAATTAAGCTTATGGGCTAAATTAAAATGGCCCAAACACCCATGTGTGAGCCTGGTTATGCCTAAAAATTCTCTGAGACACAACTACTACCCTTGGGTACTCTTTTCCAACTATCTCGACCTATCCGGAATCAACTATGCACTCAGAATTGTCATCCGAATTACTTTATAACATTATTCAATTTCGACCTTAAAATGCGACACATGTGAAATCTAAAAAATGATCCGAATTAAAAAAATGTCAATTCATCAAATTAAATAAATCCTCCAATTTAAATGAATTCTCCAAATCATACATTCAAATTTCTCTAAAATAAATAAGTTCTATTTCACCAAAATAATTTAATTCAAAGTTCTCAAAATTACGGTGTGTTACATACTTCCCCCTTACAAGGAAATTTCGTCCTCGAAATTTAGATGAGTCTATTACCCCAAGCCTCGAATACTTCCCTACTCACATGCCACTAAGATCGCAACACATATCTCTACCCCTTCTAATCGCGAGTTATACTAAAATGAAATTAATTACCCAGGGTGCCCATACACCCTCTACCCATGCTCAACTGTACGAATGTTGCCTGACTCTACTAGCCTTAAATCGTAATATAACTTTCAACTCCCAGTTATAAACATATATATGTACAATAAACAAGGTACCAAACCCATGTCCTAATGACCACACATATCCCCACTTCCAACGTTGTGCTAAGTTTCATGCGTATGACATCTCACAAAGCGAAATATAATCATGGAACCCCTCCCCCCCCCCCCCCCGATACACTACTATCTAACATTGTTGGTCGTTGAAATTTGCTAGGCTCTCAGTCCATAGCATGTACCCACCCAAAGTCCCGTCTCCTGACATAAAATTATACTCATCCACTCTCATGTTATAAAAGATGTCATACCATACGGCGCCCCTCACTATCACTCGTTTCTTAGAGCGAATAAATCACGAGCTATATCTTCCCGCTCAATAATAAGACTATCCACCCTGAATCCCATCAGTAAACGTCCCTACTCCCTCGGATTATGATTAACAATATAAACATATTATTATAAGTCTATTATGCAACAAATTTTAACATGTTTACTCGTATATATAATATAGACCCTATCGCAGGTGATACCTAGCAAGAAATAGTCCATACCCTAGTACAACGAACACAAAATCTAACTATATTATATATTATAGCCAAACATCTGTGCATAATTATCACTAATGTATCGCACGTAACATACTTATCTCAAACTCAGCTCCGCACTCTCAGCGTGGCTATATCATACAGGTATTCTCAATTACCCCACAATTTCAATTTTAATTCTTCTCAATATTGCCCCGCCCATTAACTTTTGGTGCAAAAGTTCTCTCAGTGCTTCCTTCGCAGCACTACCCATCTCTCCTGTCCATATATTGTAATAGCTCTCAGCTTAAAGTGTTTCTTCTACACTTTCAATAATTTACCATTTAAAACCGATGGATTAGCATCCAACAACTCCCACTACTCCCAACGTTTATTAAGGTCCATGCATGTAGCATCGTGCAACGAAGTTCAAAAGAACTTTCCCCAATGCATTATTCCCTAGCATTATCGATCATCGACATTCATGGGTTCAACATACATAACTAAGATATCACAAATTATGTCTCTTGACACATAAATCAAATCGTCAATGACCATGTCTCTCAGGGTATCACACAATATGACACTCTTACTATCACTAAGTCCTCAGCGCGTAAATAAGAATGAGCCAAATCTCTCCGCTCAATGATCAATCCGATAAACTCTAAATCACATCAGTAAAAGTCCTTACGCACCGAGATCTAATATAACTAGACAACTCAACTCTCTGAAGTCTACTTTATAAAAATATCACCGCGATCTCTACCCTCTTTCAAGTGAGACATCGCCAAAAATCTACATCTTGCCTTAGAATAGAGAAGACGATAATCATGCTGTAACTGTCCACCATCGCGTAATAGTAAGTACCCAGGACAAAATGATTGCTTGAATATCGTCTCTCAAAATGAGCTATCCTTATAAAATATGTCCTCTCAGTGTCCTCACTTGCTCCCCTACAAATGGAACTAAAGAAATCCCTGTTACTCAACGACAAGTGAATACACACTATGGTAATATTAATGATACCTCTACTAAACCCGTTTCTCATGCGAATCTAGTACTAACAAACTACTGTGACTCACTCGTGTCACAAAAAACTAACCCCAATCACCCCGAGATAAAACTCATACTTTCAATTGCCAATAGCACTCGCGACTCAATAGGTTCCTGGACATAACACCTTCATCCCAACCAAAACCAAAAACTTCTTATAACTGTTGCCCTTATTGGGCATCCCATTCCTGTTCCCTAATTCACTGCAGACAATATTCACACATGTGTTCCTACTCTTTACACATAAGACACATCTCTGTGTCATTCCCCTTTCTCTAGACCTACTAGCCATATCGGGGTTGTTCTTCTCACGGACCTAGTAGTCTTTACCCTAATTGCTACCCCTGTTGTCCATTTGGCTTCGCTGGTCATATGGGACTCGTTATTGGCCTTGATGGCCCTGACTGAATCAACCGTCACCTGGTAGGAATTATATTGATCTCAATTATTAAAATGGGTCCTCTACGGGGTATACCCTCATGTGGTTCCTCACTAGAACTACTAAATCCAACCTTACCCTTCGATTAGATTATCGAACTCTCTTGACTCCCTTCTCACGGAAGCACTGATATCAATGACCATAGTGACTCCTATCACGGTCACCGTTCTCAGAATATTCCATAGCTTCTATTGAATGTCTCCCCCTACAGTCGTTCTAATGGCCTTCGTTGGTCGTCCAAAGTTGTTCAGTGTACGAAACCTAACCGAACTCGTTTATGAATCGCCTCAACTATACTTAATAGCAGGAGAACGTAAATCATATACGTAAAGGAATACAATAATCCTATAATAAGGCTCTTTATCAAAGAACCCTATGCAGATAAGTAATAGGCCGCACAGATCCTAAGGACTCTAGGACCTGATGGTTTGATACCATTTTTAAAATACCGAGTGGCCAGCCCGTGATCAAAATAAAATGTTCGTCGCATATGACTCATTCTTAACATCACTATCAAATTTTTTTTTAAAGTTACTAACCATCTAGTAGTTTAATTAGACCAGTGCCAAATTTTATCTTTCATTAATAACAACATGCATAACTAAATAATAATTAAACCATCCACACAAGATGATAACTGAATCCAACACAATTGAATAATATGAATAAGATGACCGAATCAACTATCGGTTCAACAATAAAATCCAACAATAAACTGAAACCATAACCTAGATACACAATGTCAAATAAATTATTGAATACTAATTTTGAGGGCGACATGTCCTAATGAATACTGAAGTAAAGATCCTACACTAGGAATGAATAAATGAAGTGTATGTAACGAAGTCCTAGAAGTTCCACATGAGATGTAGCTGTGCATCTCTAGATAGAATCCTCAAATTGGGTGTCCCCATGAATGGAAACCTAAAAGGTTTTGAAAAATATTTTGACACGGGTCAGAGCCCAAGTAAATCATTTTGAAAATATTTAGCAAGCCGTTAAATTGCAATAATGAAATATGCAAGCACACGCTTCATATTACAAAATGTGAGTGAAATTTTGATGTTTAGCACAATGGGTAAGATAGAAACCGATCGTAAGAGAAAGGTTGAATTACATAATGAACTTCGTACCTGGCAGAGGGGTATAAATTATCCAAAGGGTTTATAGTTGATAAAGGACCCGTGAGTAGAATACCAATATGGATGAGAAATCCATCTAGGATGACTAATTTTGATGTCATCAAAGTTATACGGTTGCGAGTGATTGCAATCCTTCTAAGAGAAGGGAGTAAAGAGGGTTAACGAACCTGCTGAAGAGCATAAACTGAATTTAACGGTGTTAGTGAAACCCCACATGAGAGTATACCCAATAAGGAACTCAATTAGATTATGTTAAGTGATTAACCTCAAGAAGATGATGAAGTCAATCAGGCTGTAGAGGCCAACCATAGGTCCGACTACCTAGTGTAGCCAATGGGACAGTGGAAGAATAATAGTGAGTTGAGATTATCGGTCCGAGAGAAGGACATTCCCAAAATGGTCAGTGGGACCAATGACGGGGAAATGGTTCATGAAGTTTTTCTTATGTAAAGGAAACAGAACTACAAGTGTTGAATGTGTCCACAATTGAGAAGTGAGACCGAAGAGATTAAAAGTGGTAAACCGTGCCAGTTAGGCATAACGACTGGAGGAGCGAGATTTCCAGCGAAAGAATTTGGGGTCAAGAGAATTAGGCCCAGGAAATTTATAACCCGAGAATGATGGGTTCAGCTTGGACCAGTAGAGTCCTCGTTAATAGAAGCATGCAGTATGCAAGAGTCTACGGGACCCGGGATGTAAACGGGAGTTTAATAAAGCTATAATTGAGGTCTGGAGAGCTTGGGCCAATGTTTCAACAATGGGCGTGAAATCCACATGATGGAATAATTGTCCGTGATGAGATAGGACAACTATAGGATGAAATCCTAGGATGTATGACGATTGCAGATGTTCATGGGTCATGACGACAGCCACGTGCTGAGACCCTGTGATTTGGCAAGACTGGTGAGGTTTTGCTTCTTCCTTATGAATAAAGGATAAATTCTAGTGATATGGGTGTGCCACAAATTTTTATGTAGATTGGAAACCCTAAACGTCGCGTGCGAGTCGTGTTTAGTGGGAACATTAGTTTTAACAATCTTGTTACAAACGTATTTCTCGTTGTTGGCAGGGCATTTTGATGATTGCTCATGAGGGAACCGGGCGGGCCCTAAGAATATGTTTTCTTGCTATAATTAACTACTGCATTAAGTCATCTTTAGTAGAGCTTATTATGGTAATGTGTAGTGATTAATTACGGTATGGTTAAATGATAGTAAAAATGTAGTGATATGACTATCGTGCCGGATACTCCGGGAGGAGTGATCTTAGTTTTGTGTGGCACCACTTGAAATAGGGTTGGGCCCAGATATGAGTATATATAAAAAATTTATGGTATTATAGACCTCAGCGCGTATAGTGTCTAATTATATGCGATTCCCGAGCATAGGGATTTATTTGTCTGTTAAAACTTAGAATACATTGTGTTCTTATAGAGCGGAGAAATATAGCTCGTTATATGTCTATAGCGCCAAGTACTTGGGATAGTGAGGGCGCCATGCTTCATGTTACGTTTTTAGGGACATGAGAGTGGACGGGTAAAATTTTGTCTCGCTATATGTAGATTGTTTGAAAGTACATAGTAGGTAATTAAGGCCTTACGGACCTCAACAACCGGCTAGGTTAGATAGTAGTGTATCGGGAGGGTTCCTTGTTTGTATTTCGCTTTGCAAGACATCCCACGCATGAAACTAGCGAACGACGAGAGTTGGAGAGAAGTTTGGTCGATAGTACATAAGTTTTGTATGTTGGTTATTGTACCTATAAAGGAATATAATTGAGAGTTAATAATTCTTTTATAACGTAAGGCCGATAGAGTCGCCTAGCCTTAGTATTATTCGAAATGGAGCAATGATACCATTGAAGGATTGATTAAGTTTTGACTAGTGGGGTGGTTGAGTGTACCCCTACCACATCAGCATAACGAGTGTACAATAATTGAGGTAAGAAAAATTTATGTTGTTGTATAATAATGCGTGAGGCATAGGGTGTATGGACGCTCTGGGTGATTGAATCAGGTAGTGGATTATGATTAGCATGTGAATTCGATAACATGTAGTCGGGTAAGCCGAAGCTTATTCACGAAGTTTTGTCAGAGACTTACGTTTCAAGATAAATTGAAATTTATTCAAGAAAGACAAGATATGTCAGAATACAAACAACAGTGGTGATGGGTGTGATGTAGAGTAACCTTCAAAGTTAGTCTGCAGTGGGTCAACTAACTGTTAGAAAACGGGCGGACAATTCGAAACCGGTAGGGGCTTCTTCCACTAGAGAATGGAAGAGTATCCACAAGGATCTTCTCATGTAGCTGAGATTGTGAGATTATAGGTGCTAAGATACGATTGAGTACAACCTAATACCCACAGAGGGATGGGTAAGGACAAGCGGTCTAACCAGATGCGGGAGAGAAAATTTTATGTGAACCCTGAGATCTTAGGGGAGGACGAGAGTAGTACCTTACACTAGTGGAGTTTGTGTCCAAATAACTCCTATAAGTTCACGTTCAGGTAGAGTGCCAGTAGAAGTATGGCACGGTTGTCCTACTTGATAGTTAAAGGTAGGGGACCAGTTATGATTACAAATGTCGGGGAAGAATCGATATTATCGTATATATTGTGTGTCAAATATATATTGCACAACCAATTTACTTGTATGAAAGACACGAGACGAAGTTGTATGTATATAAAAAGAGGATAAATCCACTAAGGTGCAAATAGTAGAAGGCTAGATAGTGAATATCTAAAATAAAGTTGAAGTAGTAAAACTTAAGCAGAAAGGCTTGGGCAAGAGCCTATACGACAGGGTAACCTGGAGTTTAGAGCAAACACATGTGAAGTGTTCATTATTAAGGGTATTTGATAGCGTACTATATGGGTGGTACGGAGTAGCTTACTTGTGAGCGTCGGGATGCGATGCGCAATATTTTTACAGCGTTGTCTATACCTGATATACTTTTTCCGAATTTCAGGATGAAATTCCGTTGTAAGGAGGGAAGTATGTAACATCCCGTATTTTTGACGATTTAAATAATTATGTGATTAATTATTATTATGGGAATAAATATGCGATTAATTATTGTTGTTGGATTAATTAAATTAAAATGTGAGAAATTAATTTGTTATTAATCCGAATTAAAATAATTATTAACTAGCGTGAAAAGGGTTAATACTTATTGTTGATAACTATTAAATATTACTGTGTGATATGTAATATGAAATGATGATATTTGATAAATTGTCGGAAGTGAGAAATACGGCAGTTTAGTAATTTAAGTCTGACACGTGTGTGAGTCGTGTCGGGACTAATTGATTGAGATAAAAAGAGAATTTATTTTTATTAACTAGTATGGTCATTTCGAGTGCTCCGTTGAGTCCGGGAGGGTCGAGGTAGTCAAAATAGTGTACCCGGGTGTTTAGTTTGGGTCCCGGGGCGATTTTAGGCCTAACCGGAACCCCGAGAGGGCATTATGGTAAATTATATTTTTGGGCTAAATTAATGGACAAAAATTGGGACTTATTATATCATCCAAGGAAGTACATTAGGGTTAGGAGGTGGCAGGAAGTTGCAACGGCCATGAAGGGTGTGAGGGAGAACCAAATTCCAAGAGAGAAGACTCATCTGGCATCACCTTGCACAATCGTGACCACCAACGCGTAGATCGCGAAGAGAGGAACGCGTATATACCAACATCACCAGTGGATTAGACCGTCATATTCGAGGTAAGTGTTTATTACTTGCTTTCTTTTAGCCATAATCATTCTCATGTTAGTATAGGTGGAATTAATCATGATTTATATGTTAATTGGGTGAAAATTGGAGATTGAAATTATGATTAAGGATTGCTTTAATTAATGGGTGGAATTCCTTCATGTATGTAGAGGATTAATCACGGAATTTGATTATATATTTATTAATGAATCTGGGTTGATTAGGTTCTTGAATTGGAATTTTGGAAAACTAGGGTTCATGTGAATTAATTTGGGGTTTTTATATAATTATGGTGATTTGTGACAAATTAATGATCCTAGGAGGTTAGGAATGACTTATAACCTGTTAGGTGTTGATGGTTATTCATGATGAGTTGTTGGGAATTGAATCTTAGAGGTTTTTAGGTTCAAAAATGGTGAAAAATGTTGAAGTTAAGTGAGGAAGACGAACAGTGCAATCTCGCGCGATCTTGTGCGAAGTGGTTCAAACGAGATGGAGATCTCGCGCGAAGTCATTCGAGCGAGATGGCATCTCGTGCAAAGCCGCTCGAATGACACGTGGAAGTCGTTCAAACGACAACCCTTCTGGTTCGAGCGACAGAGGGAATTTTTGGGGATTTTTCTCAAATTCTAGTTTTGAGTTTGTCGGTTTATTGGAGTGAGGGAAACTGCCAAATAGTAAATTTAAATAAGATGGGATTTCGGGAAAGTATGTGAGAATAAATACTTTAATTATTTCGGTATAGAGAGAGAGTATACCTTGGAGATTACGAGAGAGATAGAAATCTAAATATTTATACTATACGTAGAGATGAGATTAAAATACGTATGAAGAGTATATATGTAGGTCGGTGAAATATCAATAATTTATAATAGGATGTGTGTATGCCTATTATGTGATATTATTGTAAGAGCACTAATGGGTGATAACCCGGGGGTGCAAGAACCTTATAGTTAAGAGCACTAATGAGTGATAACTCGGGGGTGCATAAACTCTATTGTTAAGTGTACTAATGGGTGATAACCCGGGGGTACAAGGATGATTATTGTTAGGTGCACTAATTGGTGATAACCCGGGGGTGCTGGATTAATATTGATAGGTGTATTAATGGGTGCTAACCCGGGGATGCAAGATTATATTGTTAGGCGCACTAATGGGGCTTAGCCGGGGGTGCAGGATTAGTATATATATATATGTATAGGGATGGTGGTACTATATATATATATATATATATATATATATATATATATATATATATATATATATATATATATATATATATATATATATAATATTCACAAGTCCATATATATATAATCATTACGATGCACTCAGTGGTCTTAATCTAAGAGTGCAGGATTAGCGTATATATATAGGGATGATAAGACTATATATATGTATGAGTGTACTTGGGTAACTTTCTACGTTGTGAGACTAGTAGATAAAATGATAATGAGAAGTAAGATATTCTGAGTGAATAAAAGATTTACTATTCAAACGATGAATAATGAAATTTAGTATGTGAGATAAACTATCTGAATAGCGTATTGTATGGGCAATACGGGAATACTACTTGTGATCATAGTTAGTATTAGTATCGTTTCTGACTAGTTAGACTGGGAGGTATAACTAGGGGAGATTAGATGTACATTAGGCGTGCACAATAGACGAGAGGTGAGAAACTCATGTGAGAGTTCGATAACTAACATGCGTATAAGACTTGTTTTAAGAACCAGTTTTAAATATTTGCTAAATCATTTTTACACATCGGGCTCTGACCCGTCTCTTGTATCTCTTCTCTCTTTTGCTATATATATGTATTATATCAGGTGCTCAGCCACAGGAGTATCTGATTTAGAGATTTGGATTGCTTGACGTGCTGCAGCTGCTGTGGAAGCTGTAGGTCCTTGAAGTAGACGCATCTATCCTTTCCATTCATTTTTATCTAGACTTCTTGTTTAGGGCATATGTCGCCCACTTCTAGTTCTTTCATTAGAGTTATTGTATTCAGTTTAGTTGATGGTTTGGAGTTTTGAACTGAGAGTTTTACTCAGTCTTATTTATTGCAGAACTTGATCCATGTTCAGTATTTATTTACATTTCGATGTGTGGTGAATGGTTTATATTTTGAAATTTAATAGAAATGGATTTACTTGGTTTTACTAAATTGGAAATGTTTTGACACCTAGCTTAATTTTATATTAGGTGATTAATATGTTAAAAAGTTTTTCGACAGTGATGCTGAGAATGAACCAACTGAATGTCCTGTTTTAAATTGGTAGAGAACTGATCACCCTATATTTAATTGGGCAGGGTGTCACAGGTGGTATCAAAGCATCAGGTTCTAGTTTCCTTAGGATCTGTGCGGCTTATTACGTTTCAGCGTATCGTTCTTTGAGGTAGAGCCTTATGATAGGATTATTTTGTTCCCTTATGTATGCGACTACGTTCTCCTGCTACAAATTATAGTGGATGTGACTCATTATACGAAATTCAGTGTGATTCGAACACCAAACATTTTAGAATGACCAGCGAGAGTCGTAAGAAGAACTGCGGGAAGAGAGGCACAACAAAAGACATAGAGTAATCGTGGAAGAGTGATCGGACAAAAATCACCACGAGAATTACTTAAGTAAGAGACTATAAAATCGTCACTCAGGAACTGTGGGTTCCCAGGACACAGTCATAGAAAATGGTGGAGTGAATTCAGGACCACCTAGCACAGTCGATAAAAAGGGAAATCAGAGGAACTCTTTTGAAAACCCATCGGTGAAGATGCGAAAAAGAAAATGAGAAAGTGTAACAGACCAGCGGAGGTGGAAAATCCGAAGGCAATTGTGTAGAGTGGGGCGTGATGACACTCAGAATTTAATTTGTAGTTAAAAGCTACAGCTCTTAGGAGCATTTTGTAGTGATTGGAGGCAATCACAACATATGAAGATGTGTGTTTGAAATTTAGAGAGAAATTTGGATACGATTTGACCGTGAGGTCTTTCATTCAATGTGGTAACAAAATGTGAGTGAAATTTTGATGTTTAGCACAATGGGTAAGATAGAAACCGATCGTGAGAGAAAGGTTGAATTACATAATGAACTTCTTACCTGGCAGATGGGTATAAATTATCCAAAGGGTTTATAGTTGATAAAGGACCCATGAGTAGAATACTAGTATGGATGAGAAATCCATCTAGGATGACTAATGTTGATGTCATCAAATTTATACGGTTGCGAGTGATTGCAGTCCTTCCAAGAGAAAGGAGTAAAGAGGGTTAACGAACCTGCTGAAGAGCAGAAACTGAATTTAAAGGTGTTAATGAAACCCCACATGATAGTATACCCAATAGGGAACTCAGTTAGATGATGTTAAGTTATTAACCTCAAGAAGACGATGAAGTCAATCAGGATGTAGAGGCCAAACATAGTTCCGACTAGCTAGCATAGCCAAAGGGACAGTGGAAGAATAATAGTGAGTTGAGATTGTCGGTCCGAGAGAAGGACATTCCCAAAATGGTCAGTGGGACCAATGACGGGGAAATGGTTCGTGAAGTTTTCCTTATGTAAAGGAAACAAAACTACAAGTGTTGAATGTGTCCACAATTGAGAAGTGACACCGAAGAGATTAAAAGTGGTAAACTGTGCCAGTTAGGCATAATGACTGGAGGAGCGGGATTTCCAGCGAAAGAATTTAGGGTCAAGAGAATTAGGCCCGGGAAATTTATAACCCGAGAATGATGGGTTCAGGCTGGACCAGTAGAGTCCTTGTTAATAGCAGCAAGTAGTATGTCAGAGTCTACGAGACCCGGGATGTAAACGGGAGTTTAATAAAGCTATAATTGAGGCCTGGAGAGCTTAGGCCAACGTTTCAACAATGGGCGCGAAATCCACATGATGGAATAATTGTCCGTGATGAGAGAGGACAACTATAGGATGAAATCCTAGGATGTATGACGATTGCAGATGTTCATGGGTCGTGACGACAGCCACGGGCTGAGACCCTGTGATTTGGCGAGACTGGTGAGGTTTTTCTTCTTCCTTGTGAATAAAGGATAAATTCTAGTGACATGGGTGTGCCACAAATTTTGATGTAGATTGAAAACCCTAAACTTCATGTGGAGTTTAGTGGGAACATTAGTTTTAACAGTCTTGTTACAAACGTATTTCTCGTTGTTGGCAGGGCATTTTGATGATTGCTCGTGAGGGAACCGGGCGGGCCCTAAGAATTTGTTTTGTTGCTATAATTTACTACTGCATTGAGTCAGCTTTAGCAGAGTTTATTATGGTAATGTGTAGTAATTAATCACGGTATGGTTAAATGATAGTAAACATGTAGTGATATGACTATCGTGTCGGATACTCCGGGAGGAGTGATCTTAGTTTTGTGCGGCGCCACCTGAAATAGGGTTGGGCCCAGATATGAGTATATATGAAAATTTTATGGTATTATAGACCTCAGCGAGTATAGTGTCTAATTATATGCGATTCCCGAGCATAGGGATTTATTTGTCTGTTAAGACTTAGAATACATTGTGTTCTTATCGAGCGGAGAAATATAGCTCGTTATATGTCTATAGCGCCAAGTACTTGGGATAGTGAGTGAGCCATGCTTCATGTTACGTTTTTGGAGACATGAGAGTGGACGTGTAAAATTTTGTGTCACAATATGTAGATTATAGGAAAGTACATAGTAGGTACTTAAGGCCTTACGGACCTCGACAACCGGCTAGGTTAGATAGTAGTGTATCGGGAGGGTTTCTTGTTTGGATTTCGCTTTGCGAGACATCCCACGCATGAAACTAGCGAACGTCGGGAGTTGGAGAGAAGTTTGGTCGATAGTACATAAGTTTTGTATGTTGGTTATTGTACCTATAAAGAAATATAATTGAGAGTTAATAATTCTTTTATAACGTAAGGCCGATAGAGTCGCCTAGCCTTAGTATTATTCAGAATGGAGCAATGATACCATTGAAGGATTTATTAAGTTTTGACTAGTGGGGTGGTTAAGTGTACCCCTACCACATTAGCATAACGAGTGTGCAAGAATTGAGGTAAGAAAATTTTATGTTGTTGTATAATGATGCGTGAGGCATATGGTATATGGACGTCCTGGGTGATTGAATCAGGTAGTGGATTATGATTAGCATGTGAATTTGATAACATGTAGTCGGGTAAGCCGAAGCTTATTCATGAAGTTTTGTCAGAGACTTACGTTTTAAGATAAATTGAAATTTATTTAAGAAAGACAAGATGTGGGAGAATACAAACAACAATGGTGATGGGTGTGATGTAGAGTAACCTTTAAAGTTAGTCTGCAGTGGGTCAGCTAACTGTTAGAAAAAGGGCGGACAATTCCAAACCGGTTGGGGCTTCTTCCACTCGAGAATGGAAGAGTATCCCCAAGGATCTTCTCATGTAGCTGAGATGGTGAGATTATAGGTACTAAGATACGATTGAGTACAGCCTAATACCCACAGAGGGATGGGTAAAGGCAAGCGGTCTAACCTGATGCGGGAGAGAAAATTTTATGTGAACCCTGGGATCTTAGGGGAGGACGAGAGTAGTACCTTTCACTAGTGGAGTTTGTGTCTAAATAACTTCAATAAGTTCACGTTCGGGTAGAGTACCAGTAGAAGTATGGCACGGTAAACTGGGTTGTTGTCCTACTTGATAGTTAAAGGTGGGAGACCAGTTATGATTACAAATGTCGGGGAAGAATCGATATTATCGTATATATTGTGTGTGAAATATATATTGCACAACCAATTTACTTATATGAACGACATGAGAAGAAGCCGTATGTATATGAAAAAGGATAAATCTACTAAGGTGCAAATAGTAGAAGGCTAGATAGTGAATATCTAAAATAAAGTTGAAGTAGTAAAACTTAAGAAGAAAGGCTTGGGCAAGAGCCTATATGACAGAGTAACCTAGAGTTTAGAGCAAACACATGTAAAGTGTTCATTATTTAGGGTATTTGATAGCGTACTATATGGGTGGTACAAAGTAGCTTACTTGTGAGCGTCGGGATGCGATGCACAATATTTTTATAGCGTTGTCTGTACCTGGTATACTTTTTCCGAATTTTGGGATGAAATTCCGTTGTAAGGGGGGAAGTATGTAACATCTCGTATTTTTGACGATTTAAATAATTATGTGATTAATTATTATTATGGGAATAAATATGCGATTAATTATTGTTGTTGGATTAATTAAATTAAAATGTGAGAAATTAATTTGTTATTAATCCGAATTAAAATAATTATTAACTAGCGTGCAAAGGGTTAATACTTATTGTTGATAACTATTAAATATTACTGTGTGATATGTAATATGAAATGATGATATTTGATAAATTGTCGGAAGTGAGAAATACGACAGTTTAGTAATTTAAGTCTGACACATGTGTGAGTCGTGTCGGGACTAATTGATTGAGATAAAAAGAGAATTTATTTTTATTAACTAGTATGGTCATTTCGAGTGCTCTGTTGAGTCCGGGAGGGTCGAGGTAGTCAAAATAGTGTACCCGGGTGTTTAGTTTGGGTCCCGGGGCGATTTTAGGCCTAACCGGCACCCCGAGAAGGCATTATGGTAAATTATATTTTTGGGCTAAATTAATGGACGAAAATTGGGACTTATTATATCATCCAAGGAAGTCCATTAGGGTTAGGAGGTGACAGAAAGTTAGAACGACCATGGAGGGTTTGAGGGAGAACCAAATTCCAAGAGAGAAAACTCATTTGGCATCACCTTGCACAACCGTGACCACCAACGCGTAGATCGCGAAGAGGGGAACGCGTATATACCAACATCACCGGTGGATCAGACCGTCATATTCGAGGGAAGTGTTAATTACTTGCTTTCTTTTAGCAATAATCATGCTCATGTTAGTATAGGTGGAATTAATCATGATTTATATGTTAATTAGGTGAAAATTGGAGATTGAAATTATGATTAAGGATTGGTTTAATTAATGATTGGAATTCCTTCATGTATGTAGAGGATTAATCATGAAATTTGATTATATATTGATGAACGAATCTGGGTTGATTAGGTTCTTGAATTGGAATTTTGGAAAACTAGGGTTCTTGTGAATTAATTTGGGGGTTTTATATAATTATGGTGATTTATGACGAATTAATGATCCTAAGAGGTTAGGCATGACTTAAAACCTGTTAGGTGTTGATGGGCATTGATGATGAGTTGTTGGGAATTGAATCTTAGAGGTTTTTAGGTTCAAAAATGGTGAAAAACGCTGAAGTTTGGTGAGGAAGACGATCAGTGTAATCTCGCGCGTTCTCGCGCGAAGAGGTTCAAACGAGATGGAGATCTCGCATGAAGTCATTCGTGCAAGATGGCATCTCGCGCGAAGCCGCTCGAATGACACGTGGAAGTCGTTCAAATGACAACCCTTCTGGTTCGAGCGACAGAGGGAATTTTTTGGGATTTTTCTCAAAGTCTAGTTTTGAGTTTGCCGGTTTATTGGAGTGAGGGAAACTTCCTAATAGTAAATTTAAATAAGATGGAATTTCGAGAAAGTATGTGAGAATAAATACTTTAATTATTTCGGTATAAAGAGAGAGTATACCTTGGAGATTACGAGAGAGATAGTAATCTAAATATTCATACTATACGTAGAGATGAGATTAAAATACGTATGAAGAGTATATATGTAGGTCGGTGAAATACCTATAATTTATAATAGGATGTGTGTATGCCTATTATGTGATATTATTGTAAGAGCACTAATGGGTGATAACCCTGGGGTGCAAGAACCTTATAGTTAAGAGCACTAATGAGTGATAACTCGGGGGTGCAGAAACTCTATTGTTAAGTGTACTAATGGGTGATAACTCGGGGGTACAAGGATGATTAAATTTAGGTGCACTAATGGGTGATTACCCGGGGGTGCTGGATTAATATTGATAGGTTCATTAATGGGTGCTCACCCGGGGATGCAAGATTATATTGGTAGGCGCACTAATGGGGCTTAGTCGGGGGTGCAGGATTAGTACATATATATATATATATATATATGGACTTGTGAATATTGCTACTGTGTGAAATTAGTAAACTTGGTAATAATAATAATCATTACGATGCACTAAGTGGTCTTAACCTAAGAGTGCAGGATTAGTGTATATATATAGGGATGATGAGACTATATATATGTATGAGTGTACTTGGGTAAATTTCTACTTTGTGAGACTAGTAGATAAAATAAAAATGAGAAGTAAGATAATCTTAGTGAATAAAATATTTACCATTCAAACGATGAATAATAAAATTTAGTATGTGAGATAAACTATCTGAATAGCGTATTGTATGGGCGATACGGGAATACTACTTGTGAGAATAGTTTGTATTAGTATGGTTTCTGACTAGTTAGACTTGGAGGTATAACTAGGGGGAGATTAGATGTACATTAGGCGTGCACAATAGACGAGAGGTGAGAAACTCATTTGAGAGTTCGATAACTAACATGCGTATAAGACTTGTTTTAAGAACCAGTTTTAAATATTTGCTAAATCATTTTTACACATCGGGCTCTGACCCGTCTCTTGTATCTCTTCTCTCTTTTGCTATATATATGTATTATATCAGGTGCTCAGCCACAGGAGTATCTGATTTAGAGATTTGGATTGCTTGACGTGCTGCAGCTGCTGTGGAAGCTGTAGGTCCTTGCAGTAGACGCATATATCCTTTCCATTCAGTTTTATCTAGACTTCTTGTTTAGGGCATATGTCGCCCACTTCTAGTTCTTTCATTAGAGTTATTGTATTCAGTTTAGTTGATGGTTTGGAGTTTTGAACTGAGAGTTTTACTCAGTCTTATTTATTGCAGAACTTGATCCATGTTCAGTATTTATTTACATTTCGATGTGTGGTGAATGGTTTATATTTTGAAATTTAATAGAAATGGATTTACTTGGTTTTACTAAATTGGAAATGTTTTGACACCTAGCTTAATTTTATATTAGGTGATTAATATGTTAAAAAGTTTTTCGACAGTGATGGTGAGAATGAACCAACTGAATATCCTGTTTTACATTGGTAGAGAACTGGTCACCCTATATTTAATTGGGCGGGGTGTCACAGTTCACTCTAACCTGGCCACCTCAAGTCACACTATCTCACACCGAACTTGAGCAAAAATATTAAGCGTAGTGGAGGCGGTCATATTCCTTCACCGAAAGTGAAACTGAATCATACCCAAAGAGGTTCACCTCTGAAAAATAAAACGTGCAATATAAATATATGCGATATGACCCGGGGATTATACTATCCCTGCTGCTCAAGCCAGGGGATTCACCCATATCGCGCAACCTCCTATGATAGCACTAGAGGGGTATGTATTCCTATAAATATCATTCACACCGATATCTATAAAGCACACACACACACACACACATATATATATATATATATATATATATATATACACTATCACACAACCGTATACATATATTTAATAAAGGTCCAGCTAACCCGTGTGTAACACCCGTAGCACTAACCCAAGAATACACAAGTTTATATCCCAACTTGTAATTTAATTAATATCGTATGAATTATTTATCATTAAAGTTGTATCACCCAACTACAGTACCCATACTCACTCATTCACTCAATATCTTCATCTCTAAAAATTTATTACACAAGATCCCAAGATTTAGTTTAACTCCCCTTGTTAAATTTAATATTCAATAATTTATTATATAACTATATAATAAATTAAATTGGCTACCCCATGCCTAACTCCGGTAGAACTCTGCCTAAAAATATTCGAGTCACAACCCCGACTCTTAAATCCATAAGTATTAACTTACATTCATATTTTTATTCAAGATACTAAGAACATCTCAATCCATCCCGTATCCTAATTTCACCCAAAATTTCCATTCGAATTCATTCTTATATTTTCTAGTGTTGTTCATCCTAAACACTCCTAAATCCATACATTGAATTCATTCCCATACAATTCCAAGGTGAAAATAATATTCCTTAATATTTTCCAGAGACCTACCCTCATCTACGGACATCCATTTATAATCCAGATTTTATTTCGAGATTTCTGTTTCAAACGCCCTTCCGTAATAAAATCATAACTAATTAAAAAAAAAACAAATATAAAATTGGCGGCCATGTATTCCTAACCCAAAGATCTATATCCATGTTCAAAACCTAGGGTCATTTGACTAATATATCAATATTCTTTGAAAGAGATACTAACCTCATTTGAAGGACTTACATTGTCATTTGAATGACTTGCAAGGTCGTTTCAACAACTTGCAAAGTCATTTGGCGCAGTGATGATCACTTCTTCTTCTTCCTGCTATAGTTATTCCTCCATTGCAGACTCTTACGAGTTCCTCAACCCAGAATTGAAATTAGTTCTTCCCCAAAGGTTTATAAGTTTACCACAAATTTTCAATATCTCGATCGAATCAATTATAATTCTTTATTTATATTACTAACAGTAAAAAATTTTGATTTGGGTTTTCATTATTCATCCTACACACAGTTTCTCCACTTTGATTTCGAATACCAAATTAACAACCTCGATTACCAATACATGAATGCCAATTAAATTTCATACTTTTCAATCACCCATTTTCTATGCGATAGCCCACCCAAAATGAGTATGATTTACACCCACCATGATATGAATCGCAATACCACAAATTAAAATAAAGCAAGTTTAACTACTTGTCTAGATAAATTCCTCGAATGTGATTTCCTTTCTTGTAGATGATTGTTTGACGAAGAACAATCTTAATCTCCTTTCATTTGGCTCCTAAAAATCTCCCTACTTTCTCCCTCTTTTCTTATCTGTAAGCCTAGGGTTTTCTTTTTGAGTTGTGTTTGCCTCAACCTCTCTAATTTGGGTTTTATAATATTTTTCCCTTAGTGTTGTGTCCAACCCAAATTCTCAAATTTAAATTTTCTAATTTTAATCCCGAAATTAAGCTTATGGGCTAAATTAAAATCGCCCAAACACCCTCATGTGAGCCCCGTTATGCCTAAAATGCCCCAAGACCCAATTACTACCCTCGCGTACTCTTTTTTGACTATCTCAACCTATCTGAAATCAACCGTACACTCGGAACTGTCATCCAAATTACTTTATAACATTCTCCAATGTCAACTTTAAAATGTAACACATGTGAAATCTAAAAAATTATCCGAATTAATTAAATCGCAATTCACCACATTAAATAAATCCTCCAATTTAAATGAATTCTCCAAATCACACATTTAAATTTCTCCAAATTAAATAAGTTCGATTTCACCAAAATAATTTAATTCAAAGTCCTCAAAATTACGGGATGTTACACAAAATTGTGTCCTCAAATTCGAATGTAGATTCCATAAAAAGATTTGGATACTTCTCTCGCACGACATCCTCATTCTCTCACATCGACTATGTGATATTATGGTGCCCCATTGTACACACTAACGGTACCACCTTTGACCAAAGCTTTCACTCACTATAGCCCAAAATGAAAAAAGGTCTCTCCTTATAGGAATATTCGGCTGTGAGTCAGTCTCCTCTAATGGTATATACCGATAAGCAACATCCTCCTAGAGATACCTTCTTAACGACGAAATCTGAAATACATCATCAATATTATACAAGTTCTCTGGTAAGGCAAGCCTATACATAACCTACCCTACCCTTTCTGTGATGGGAAAGGCCCCACATACCTAGGCATTAACTTCCCTTATTCTCAAATCGCATCACTCCCTTCATGGAATAAACCCAATTAACACCTGATTATGCACATCAATCTCCAAAAATCTTCGATTCACATCGGCATAGCTATTCTACCATCCTGAGCTACTCGAATACGACCCTTGATCAAATCAATATTTATCGACGTATCCTGAATCATGTCCTGTCCGAAAAGGTTGTTGTTCCCCACCTCTAACTAACCTAAGGGCAAACGACAAGGTCTCTTGTACAAAACCTTGAAAAACACCATTCCACTAGTGAACTGGTATGAGTTATTATATGAAAACTCTACTAAAGGAAATTACTTATCCCACCTACCCTTAAAGTTTAGAATATACATCCTCAGCATATACTCCACAACTGCTTCACCCTCTCCATTTGCCCATCGCTCTACGGATGATACGCCATGCCCAAATGTAACTCTATCCCCATCGCCTTTTGAAATATTCTATTGGAAGTGGTACACAAGGATATTATCTTGATCTAAAATAATGTTGAAATGAACCTCGTGCAAGCTCACTCTCTATTTGCAATAAAAAGTTAGGCATGTTATCCAGTCGTGTAATTCCCCAACTTGGTCGATACAGCCCACCAATACTGCTTCCTCACATCCTGGCACATATTGTTCCCCTAGATACACCAAAAATCTTGACCATATTCCTTTTACATAACTGCACGCCATAGGTTCCCATGGTCTGGGATAATCAACCTCCCATTGATGCCCAAGCCCCTCTCAAAATTTACTAACTAAGACTCTGCTCCACCTGATAATAATTGTTGAACCTTCTTCTGACAAAACGAATCCCTTGCCCGTGCCTTCATAACCCTAAAATGATCTTAGATGTGACGGTCATCACTGCTATAAATTCCCAAACTATTTCCTCCTCCTGACAAAGATCAGTGTACTTATCATAATTCCCCTGTAGTGTGTATCCTATAGGCAAGAATTTTTTGAATAAATACAAGTACAATTTTTATATTTTTTATTATGTTAAAGGTTAAAACCTTATACCAAATTAACCCAATTAAAATTAACACCGATTTTAAACTTTTCTTTTGAAAAAGTAATTTACCAAATTTTGTCTTTTTACCCTAAATCACGCATCTAAGGTGATAGAAAATAAAATAAATAAATAAATCCAAAAGACACCAATGTACGAGGAAAACCACAAAGGGAAAAACCTCGGATGGCCAAGCCAACAGATCACAATGATAACTATAGACTTACATAATGACCCGATCACCGACAAGTCTTGACGCTCTTCCATCTCCAACTGCTCCTTTAAAGTGCAATGTAGGAGTCCACCTACGCCAGCTACCACAACGCACGAGTCCACGCACATATTAGTATCCACCGATAAGGCTCAGCAACTGTCAAACACTACAAATAGCATGCACGGAGTCTACCACACAAAACGAGTCCATTTCATATGAAAGAAACAAACTTTGGTGCCCAATATCAAGATATCAAAGCATAGAAATTGTGGAAGTTGAATCGTTAAACATATAAAGTGAAACTTGGGTCTTGGAACTTTTGTAAACAAGTGTAAAATCATTTACATCAAAAGACCATAAAAATTCTGAGTCCACGACGCCTTAAATATTGTATGCACGATTTTTGAGGTTGTGGGTCATTCAAACAAAAATGAGAATGAGATTGCAATCTCGTTTGAATGACATCCTAAGTTCGTTCTAACGATAATGCAATCTCATTTGAACCATCTTCAAACGAGGTTGGTTCTTCTTGGAAGAGCATTCCCATTTTATGTTCGTTTGATACTCGTTTTAATGAGAACTCATTGTCATTATAACGATACATAAAGTCACTGTAACGAAATAAAAATCATAAAATATTTTTCTTGAAAAATATTTAAAAAAAATAGTTCTAAATATTTTTAAATAAATAACAAACACACTTCAAATATTTCCAAGGACACATAATAAATATGCATTTATACCTGCGAGATCTTCGATAAATGTGAAGACAAACTTGGCATTAAATACGACACAAAACATCCATTCTTTGAAGCTTGGCTGTTACGTCTTCATCAAACGACATCATAGGCTCATGGGATTAACAATTCAATATATATCCTATGACTCAAACATTTTGTCCGAAATAATACCAATTACATACAAATGGACTCGATTGGAAATTTTTCCTTCAAATCTCCCCCTTGGCTATTCCGAGACAAAACCAAAACAAAAATCTTGTGGGTCGTCTGTGTCTCTGAAAAGACTCATTTCCCAACCCCAAAAAGGAAAAATTGTACAGATGCTCGACAGATACACAAACATAAGTAGATTTTCTTTGCTTTAAAACTTTTTTGCATATTTCAAACCTATAAAAATGCACACTTAAACATGCCTTCAAATGCAAAGGGAATATAACAAGTATAAATTCGCAAATGAATAACATCTAAGAATGTCTAAAATAATCTCAACCTAGGTAAGACATATCCCCGTAAGATAAAGATATCCTACTCTTGAAAATCAAAGATACCATTTCTCCCCCTTTTTGTTCAGGAATAGACAAAGCAAGATAGAATAAACAATTTACACCCCCTAGAATAGGATCTCCCCCTAAATCTCTGATCATAAGATACTAATTTGATACCACAACTTTAAACAAAGGAAGAAGGTAATAAAGCATGCAATAGTGTAAAGTGTAGCAACCACACAACATGGCAACTCAAGAGTAAATAATTCCAACGATAAAGTATATGGAAACCATGGACTAAACGCAAACTGCAAAGACTCAAAATAAATGATACCTTATATAATATATCAAAAATATATCAATAAAAATCCAACACATACATATAGGTATAAACAACTACAAAAATCGAGACAAAACACATAAGCTTTACATACTAGCATAGTATCTATGTGTCTAAACATGTGGTATGGAATGAATGGGCGTGGACTAGAGTAAAATGAATTATGACTAGAACACTCAAATATGTTCAAGAAGTTATAACTGATTATAAAATTTTATCAAACAAATATTTAACCTCAAGTGACAAGATAAAGTAAATTTAATGAACAAACAAGCACAACGCACACAAGACTAGAATATTGATGATTCTACAAATCAATAGTGTCATGACATAATAAGCATGAATATTATTCATAGTGCAAATCCGTTGATCCACAACTTAACACCCTCAAAAGATAAACATATATCATATTATTTTCTTATCTTTTCTCAATTCTTTTGAAGTTATTTCCTATTTGAATGATCCAGAAGAATAAAATATGTTAGCCTTTGGCATTTTTTCTATTTTTGTTGCCTTTTAATATTTTCATTAGGCTCTTGCCAATGATTTCTTGCAAAGGAGATTTTCCCCTTTAATAGCCCTTTTTTGTGCACCCTCATATTTTCAATACAATTAAAATAAAGCTCATGGGCAACGATTCCTACATGAACAAATCCCCCATAGTCAGAAAACATGTAGATGACAAGATTAAAGGAAGATCAACCCACAAAGCTTAAATATGCACGTGAAGTTAAAATTCAAAAAGCTCGTGAATGTGTTTGTGAAGTCATATACAAAGTCGAATCCATTAGGCCAATCAAGTTCTAAATAACTCCATGCAAGCATGATTAAGAACAATCTAAGTATCTACGATAATAATCAAATGTCCTAGACATATGAAAAGTATGAAGTGAATTGAATTCAAACACACCAACGTGCCACACAAAATGTATAAAACTAAAACACACACAAAAAAAAATCTTTTTTTATTTTTTAAAAATTTTCAAAAGAAAATACCATTTTTTTATAAATTTTGTAAACAAACTCTAACTCAAAAGACTAACAAAATATTTTTGTATTTTTCATTATGACTCAATAAAAGAAAAAATAAAATACAAAAGGTACACATGTCATAACACAAGCAAACATAAATTATGAAGCACAAACTAGAGTATGGCAAACACGCTAACACAATCAACTGTTGGATATGACAAGGGCAGTATCATGTGCAAGCAAATGCGAATCAACAAGTCTAAATTGTAAAGCCTCCGAATCCGATTTCCTAACCCAAGTAGGTATAACATGACGTTTAGGGGCTTTGGGAATCACGGTGACCCTATTCTTAGACTTCCTAGGACCGTTCTTAAGATCGTAACAATAATGTCCAAGGAGACCTTTCCTACTGCAATGAGTGCAAGTGTAAACACGACGAGTAATGTTACCTTAGGGTTGAACATTCCTAGCGTTCCTAGTCAAATCACTTAAATATATGGTCTTGGCTTTGGAAGCAGAAGCACTATGCTCGTCAAAGCCAATTTAACACTTTTCATTAATGATTTTAATAATGCCTAATATTTTATCCAACTTTTCTGACCTAGACTCCAAATCAAATTTGTCCCTACTAGAATATCTTAATTTCTCCTCAAGCACAACTATCTTAAACTTGAGTAAATGCTAAGACTCCTCAAACTCTAGAAGTTGTTTCTTCATAGCCTCTAACAAACCACAAAAACTATATTTCTCACCATCAACATACTCTAGCTTCTCTCTAAGAGTCCTCTCATATGCCCTAAGATCCTCAATTAAAGACTATCATTATTTACTATGGCACGTTCATTTAACCTATCTTCTAACTTCAAGTTAGCCTTCTTCACTTTAAAACTTTTCGTATATAATTCACAAAAGGTGACTTGGAGTTCACTCTCCTTCTCATCTTCTTCATCTTCACATTCATCTCCATTCTTTCGACCATCACTCACTTCGGATTCCCAAACTATGTCCTCAGAATTGTCATGTAAAGAAATATCTTCATGGGAAGATTTCTCGTCACAAATCTCATGATTAGCCATGAACGCGATATAGTTGCGCTTATGGGAGAATCATTTTCGTCTTTCGAATCACTACCACTAAGGATGGCATTAAATGTTATCGGTTCCATGACCTCCTTCCTTAGTTTTGTGGGGAAGTCATCTACCCTATGGCCATAACCCTCACAACCATAACATTTCTCTTAATCATAACTCTTAAAGTTCTCACTATGCTTCTTAGGGAAGTGGTCGGCCTTGTTGTTCTTATTTTTCTCAAGCATTTTTTCATCTTTCAATTTATTTTGGAATTTTAGAATTTTTTGAATTTCTTTGCCAACATGGCCACATCCTTATAATCGACATCAGACTCATCATCCGAAACATGTGTATCCTCCTTTCGGGGTTTAAGAATATGCCCTTTTCTATCTTCACACATTCTTGGAGGTAAACATATCAAGATCATAAGTTTTTAAGTCACCTAAAAGCTCTTCATGTTTTGTAGATTCTAAAGTACCAAAAGAATTAAAGATGGCCACCTTTAGATTAAATTTGTCAAGCAACAACCTTAAGATTTTCTTTATCACTCAATCGTCGGGTATCTTCTCTCCCAAGTTAAACGACGAGTTAACTATGTCAGAGAATCTAGCGTAGAACTCATCAAAGGTCTCACTCTCTAACATTTTAATTGTTTCAAATTCAGTAGTGAGGTTTTGAAGTTTGAAAGACTTAACAACACTTGTTCCTTTATGGGTGAGTTGGAGTATATCCCAGGCCTCTTTTGCCGCCTCGGAAGTCATAATATGGGGGAATTCCTCCAAGATGATTGAACAAAATAGAGAATTTAAACCTCTAGAATTATATTGTGATAATTTATGCTCAGCTTCACCCCGCAATTCTATGGGTTTTAAATGAATTGCCTCTCCCTCTCTCATGACTGGTGGAGAACGCCCCTTAACAACATCTAACCACACCCGCTCATCTATAGCCTTCAGTGCTGACTTCATACACATTTTCCAGTATGTGTAGTTTGACCCATCAAACATAGGGAATCTAAACCCATCAAAACCTTTGAAATTCGTGACTAAAGACATGGGATCAAAACAAAAAAGTGAGTTTTCTACCTCTGATACCAATTTGTGAATGACCCAATATTGTGTGTCCTGTAGGTAAGGATGGTCCAAATAAACACAACTAGAATTTTTATATTTTTTAGAATTTTAAAGATTAAAACTTTAAATCAAATTAACCCAAATAACATAACACCAATTTTAAACTTTTATTTTGAAAAAATAATTTACCAAATTTTATCTTTTCACCCTAAAGCATGCATCTAAGTTGATAGAAGACAAAATAAATAAATCAATACACAAGACGTGAATATATGAGGAAAACCACAAAGGGAAAAACCTCATACGGCCCAGCCAACAAATCACTATGATACGATTTTACAAAGTACAGATAATAGATTTACACAATTACTCGATCCCCATAATCCTTGACGCTCTGCTATTTTTAACCTCTCCTCCACAGTGTAATGTAAAATTCCACATATGTTAGCTTCCACAATGCACGAGTCCATGCCCATCTCAGTATCCGCTGATAAGGCTCAGCAACCATCAAACACCGTAAACAGCATGCACGAAGTCCACCACACAAAACGAGTTCTTTCGAGATGGAAGAAACAAACTTTGGTGCCTAATATTAAAATCCCAAAGCATAGGAATTATGGAACTTGGATATTTAAACGTATTGGGTGACAATAGGTTTTTCCTCATAAGTACTTAAAAATTATGAGTCCACAAAGCCTTAAGTACTTTTTGCACGATTTTTGAGGCGACAGGTTGTTCAAACTAAAACTAGGGTTCTTCAGATTTCAATCTTATTTGAACGACATCCTAAGTTTGTTCAAACGAGAATGCAATCTCCTTTGAACCATCTTACCATGAGTTTCTAACGAGGTTGGTTCTTCTTGGTAGAGCACTCCCGTTTGATGTTCGTTTGATCCTCGTTCTAATGAGAACTAATTATCATTATAATAAGACAAAAAGTCGTTGTAAGGAAATAAAACTCAGAAAATATTTTACTTAAAAGATATTTAAAAAAATAGTTTCAAATATTTATAAATAAAAAACAAGCACCCTTAAAATTTTTCTAAGGATACATAATAAACATGCATTCATACATGCGAGATCTTCAGTAAATGTGAAGACAAACGTGGAACTAAACACCGCACGAAACATCCAATCTTTAAATCTTGGCCAGTACGTCTTCATCAAACGACGTCATTGGCTCATGGGATCAATAACACAAAATTTATCCTATAAATCAAATGTTTTTTTCTGAAAGAATGCCAATTACATACAAATTGAGTCGATGGAAAAATTATCCTTACAACTTCGCATTTCAAAATTATTGACAATTGCCCTACAAGAATATAACTCAGTGCATCTGACACAATATTAGCCTTTCTCGAATGATACTGAATATCAAACTGACTAGGGTGCCCATAAACCCTATACCAGGTGCACACATGCACAATTATCACTTGTACAATTTGCATGCATCCCAAAATCAACCACACATATCCTGCATAGCCATACCGTAAGGGTATACTCAATTACTGTAACAACTCGCCTAATAAGATACCGGGTGATCACTCCAATATAAATTAAAACAGGAGTCTCATATGGATCATTCTTAGCATCACTGTCGAAAATCCATTTAATTACTAATATCCTATTAGGTGGCCGTTAAAAACTTTTACTTAACTACTCTTTTTAACGATTAAATTACAACATCCACAATTAAATGCGTAATGAACTGAAATGAAAATGAAAGGAACTAAAATAACCGAACACTCGGTCCAAATATACAACCATATCGAATGTTGTACTGAAAAAATATATAAATGCTATTGAGCCATTGGCTCGAATGTTTATACAATATCTCCTATCTAGAGTACAAGGAAAGAAACGTCTACCGATAACCTGCAAGCATCCACAGCTGCTGCAGCAGACATCAGACTCGAAAGAATTTCCATCCAGGCGTCCCTGTGTCTGGACACCTATATATATATAGTATAGAGAAAGAAAGGAGAGTAGACAAACGGGTCAGAGCCCGAATGTTTTGAAAATATTTTGCAAGTGCATAAATGCTTTATTTTTAGAAAAATAGTTTTATCTCATATTTAAATTGGTATCGCACTCCCATGAGATACCCCTCACCTCTCCACTATCAGTGCACTCCTAGTGCATCCCTCTAGACATCCTAGTCAAGCTATCCTGCTAAACTAGTCTATCCCAAACCCACTATCAATCCTAGATAGTCCAAGTAATGTACTAAGGGCTAAGCTTCACCCCAGTCTCAACGCTATGCCATGTTCGTGCGTGGGGTGTCTCGCAAAGCGAAATCCAAACAAGGAACCCCCCCGATACACTACTACGCGGCAAGGTCGATCGTCGAGATCCGCCAGTCCCTAAGTACAGAAAGATATATATAAATATATATATTCCATAAACATTTATAATATTAGAGCACTAAGGATTAGACTTCTCCCTAGTCTCAACACGATGCCATATTCGTGCGTGGGGTGTCTCGCAAAGCGAAATCCAAACAAGGAACCCCCCCGATACACTACTACGCGGCAAGGTCGATCGTAGGGATCCATTAGACCCTTGGCACTCGATTTATCCATATACACATATTCATATTACAATATACATCCGGATCTATCTCCCGGACTGAGGATTTATATATAAGTATTTATTAATACTATTCATTTTCTCAAAACTTCCCATTTCCCTTTTTATACTCAGGAAATGTAAATATAAAAGCCAATTCATTATCATGAATTGCTTTAACAAATCTAATACTTTTAAAAGCCAGTTTTATTATCATAAAAATGCTTTCCCTTTATGTCATCCCATTTCCCTTTTTATATTCAGGAAATGTACCCAAAGCCATTTTCATTATCATGAAAATGCTTTGATTTAAATTATGCTTCCACATCCCTTCTTCCATCCGGGAGTGTTACCGAAGCTAAACCTTTATCCCATTTCCCTTTTTATACTCAGGAAATGTAAATTAAAGCCAATCCATTATCATGAATTGCTTTAATAAATCTAAGACCGTCCCTCCGGGTTCCCCACTAGACGCGCCCCTAAATGGCTATCATCTTCCAGGGCCTCCAAGACAACCTGGGAACCTAACAACGTCGAGAAGCAGCCATATGCCTGCGGGATAGTCAAGACCACACCCGAAATCTCCTAACCAGTGCAGTATAAATAAACGCTCATATAGCCTAGGGACTATATCCAACCTGCTTAACAGCCAGGAAGGCTTCACCACAACACGCGCGACTTCCCTTATGATAGCGATTTAGGGAGGTGTGTACAATCCATAATTTATTAATTATGAAAAACATTTTTCATTCCATTTTGAAAATATTCATTTTTATATTTTCAAAATCATTTCCATCATAACATATATATATATACCTAAATCACACAATATATACATATCCAATATATTCTTCCTAGAATATATATAAACAGCCATAGTGGCATATAGCATCTACCGATGACCACAAATCCCAAGGATTCTCTCAAAGAATCATAATCATGCTTTCATATAAGCATGATACTAAATCCAAAGTATTTTCTTACTTTAATAAGTAATATATATCAAAATACCATCTATGGATTCATTTGGATATCTCCAATTATGCTAATTCACTCTAAGGGAATATACACATATATAAATTCTCGATTCCTCAAGTCCTTTAGGACATAACCCTCTAATATACTTTAATTTAGAAGGCCCTTAAACTTTAAATCACAAAGAGGAGAAATAATAATAATCTCCAAAATTTTGGGCTGAAAACAAGGCACCGGTCGACCGGTCATAGACCCCCGGTCGACCGCGGGTTGCAATTAAGCCTACGAAAAAAAGCAGTAGGCCATTTCTTCTTGACGCGATCGACCGGCCATAGGGGCGCGGTCGACCGGTCCCACCAGGTCTCCCAAATTAAAATCCTTAATTCCCTTATCCAACAACCCAAATTCATTTTCGGGGTTTCTAAACTACCCCAAAAATTATCCCGAACATCTACGACATTAATTCTAGCCGTAATTTTTCCAATTCCCGATTTGATTTCCGAGTTGATAATTTCAACTCGGAGATGTCATCTTGTAAAAATCATATCAAATCGTAGAAAATTCATAAAAATACGCGGTCGGTACCCACGCGACCGTATCGAAAAGATCTACAACTTTTGTGTTTTGGCCGAAAGCTAAATCATTTATCTTCTTGGTCGAAAATGACCCCAAAGGTTACGGGTTCACTATTCATTATCTTCCCCAAACTCCCAAACTCCATTTTTCTCCATTTTTGTTGTTTCTAACCTTATCCAACAACTCAACAAGCATCTAATCTATGTTCCACAACTAACACATCAATTATTTTGGGGTATTGAATCATTTCTCTTAGTTTTAAACCCTAAAACCATAAAAACCCCAACTTAACATTTCAACCCATTTTTATACTCCATTAACATGGTTTTAACACTAAATATCATTAAGAGTTTACACTACATCAATATGTAAACTCATAATCAACTTTTACCCAATTTATTTTAAGGGTTCTAACCCTAAAATCATGTTTATACCAAATGTGATATGAGAGGATTGCACAAAATGAAATAAAGCAAGTAAACACTTGCCTCGTGGATAAAATCCAACGACCTCGAGTCGAATCCGGCGGAGTTTGGCCCGAGTCTCCCTTTTCCTCCTCTTTTCTTCTTCCTCTCTCTCTTCTCTCTCTTTTCTTTCTTTCTTTCTTCTTTCCTTTCCCTTTCTCCCTCTTTAAATAAGAAGAAAGGGGTTATACCCCTTAAAACCCAAAAATGACTCGTTTACCCAATTACGAGTTACTTTTACCTCTAAAATTAACCGAAACTCATTTCCGACAATCGGACGCTCTTTTCCGACTATCTCGGCCATTCCGAGAATTATGGCGCAGTCGAAATTCCCATCTGAGGTACTTGACCGCAAATCACTATTCCAACCCAAAATAAATAAATGCGAGTTTTCCAATTAAAAAAAATCTTACCTCGTGTCGCTTTTCTCCACGACGACATATAATTAAAATATTTCGACCTATATAGTCCCAAAAATAATCACAACACCCTTCGAAAATCATTCAATCCTCGAAAATCCCAAAAATTACTATTTAGGAAAATTCCCCAAATTCCAATTTATATCCAATTATGGAATTTAATCGTCTCCAAAAAGGACGGGTTGTTACACTCCACCCCTTACAACGGAATTTCGTCCTCGAAATTCAGATACGACCTACACCACCAATCTTAGGATCACTCCAAATCCTAATACCTTAAGGGAAACAATACTAACCCAACGGTTCCTAACCATGTGCTACACGACTATCACGATCGCAAAGTGACTCTTATACGTCAGATAATGCCCATCAAGTATAATGCCTATCGGCATGAATTTCAACCTTATATACTACGCCCATTCTATTTCAGGCGGTATATAAACAAACTTATCAAGGTGCCCATACAACTCTCTAACTTGTGCACAGCTGCACAAACATTAGCGAACGTCTGACACGTAACACTCTCTCCCAATAAGGGTCTCCTTTCCTCGGTGTAATACTCATCTATGGGTCCTTCCAACCCGCGAAATTCCAAACTCCTAGCCTCGGTATCACTAACTCTATCGAGCCTACATCCTACAATGTTACTATCTATGCGTTACCCTACCTACGCGGAACGAGTATCCTAAATATGTCCCTAGTGCCCAAGGCCTCTCTCAACTCCCGACAATTGCTTGGTTTCATGCGTGGGACGTCTCGCCAAGGCGAAATCCAAACAAGAAACCCTCCCGTTACACTACTCCCTCGCGTAGTCGGTCATCGAGATATAGCGACCTAAGGCACACCAGCGGGACGTCCTAGATACTGCCTACGCTAAACTACGAACGCATTCCTACTATCTTATCCTTCCGCCCGAACATAAGGAAACCTAATCCATCGAAGTGCCCACTTTCTGTAGAAAGTGTCACGAGCATAATATCCAAATTGTATCTCCTCAAAATTTGCCTTCTCATTAAGGCTGGTTATATTCCTCAACCCAATTTCTCCAAATTTGCCTTCTTATTAAGGCAGGGATATCATCCTCAAATCAAATTCTCTAAGTCCCACTCCACCCAACTACTTGTGGTGAGAGGACCAATTTAGTGCTTTTCCATAGCACAATATTTCCATAATCATACCATCATCACAGGGCTCATAGTCTATAGTGGTTCATCCACATTATAAGACTAACCCAAATCCTTGCATCCTATAACAGCCCTCCACGCCCGACTCCGTTAAGAGTCACGTGTGGAGTGTCTCGCAAAGCGAAATCCAAACAAGGAACCCCTCCACACATTAACCCTTGACTTCGTTGGTCACGGAGTCCCGTTATTTCAGACATGCACCCGGGATATCCCTATCCCCTAATCCAACAAAAAGATGGTCTGAACTCCTATCTCTAACTAAGAGTCACACCACCCAGCGCTCGCACTATTTCTAAGTCCTTGCGCAACCCGGTACTGAGATAAACCTTACAGCTCAACAATGATCCTATGGGCCTTATATTTTATCTATAAGGTTGCCACACATACCAACTAAAATAAGGAAGCCTCTACTCATCGAGGTTCCATTAATCCATAATAATAAAGGTGAACTCGACCTTTATTAAGGTGAGACATCACAATAACAACCTGTCCCCTCCAGGAACTGTGGACACGATAGACTTGCCATCATTAGCCTGCTATCGCTCCGATCAACCAATACATTATACGTATATATACAAAATATAATCACCCGCCTCTATGGCGAGTGAAAGAAAACAAAATTTCGCTATCGCGGAAAACACACAAGCCCACATTATTATGTTATCGAGACCAAATATAGAGCTCGAATTACACACACGAGTCTAGGGTTAACTAGTACCGCGACTTTATCTAGTCACTCCAAATATACCTCCTCGATTGAGGTAAAACTCATAACAACATCCTTCTCATTCCAACTAAATCATGAGGACTCACGATTAAAACTATCCGTAAGGTCCCTTTCGAACCCTCAATTTTAATGAGGAATTCGACTTTAGTACAACTCTCTACTTCAGCGGTACTGCGGTAATCCTAACTACCATTATTTAGTAGTTGCCGCCAAAATCCTTAACAATTACTATAAGGAGAGTGACCCCTACTAAGGTCCTCGTTCCCAACTTCCACCAGCTGCCCCAGCTAAGCCTTACCTCCTACTACCACCCAACCTCCGCACACGATTCTCAAACGAGCGCGCAAAAGATTTCTATAATCTTCTAATATGGCAGGAGAACGAAATCTCAAAAGAGAAATCAACAATCCTAATCCTGAGGCTCTATATCAAATCGAGAGCAACGCTGAAAGCGTAATACGTCCGCACAGATTCCTAAGGACACTAGAACCTGATGCTCTAATACCATCTGTAACAACCCGCCTAATAAGATACCGGGCGATCACTCCAATATAAATTAAAACAGGAGTCTCATATGGATCATTCTTAGCATCACTGTCGAAAATCCATTTAATTACTAATATCCTATTAGGTGGCCGTTAAAAACTTTTACTTAACTACTCTTTTTAACGATTAAATTACAACATCCACAATTAAATGCGTAATGAACTGAAATGAAAATGAAAGGAACTAAAATAACCGAACACTCGGTCCAAATATACAACCATATCGAATGCGGTACTGAAAGAATAAATAAATGCTATTGAGCCATTGGCTCGAATGTTTATACAATATCTCGTATCTAGAGTACAAGGAAAGAAACGTCTACCGATAACCTGCAAGCATCCACAGCTGCTGCAGCAGACGTCAGACTCGAAAGAATTTCCATCCAGGCGTCCCTGTGTCTGGACACCTATATATATATAGTATAGAGAAAGAAAGGAGAGTAGACAAACGGGTCAGAGCCCGAATGTTTTGAAAATATTTTGCAAGTGCATAAATGCTTTATTTTTAGAAAAATAGTTTTATCTCATATTTAAATTGGTATCGCACTCCCATGAGATACCCCTCACCTCTCCACTATCAGTGCACTCCTAGCGCATCCCTCTAGACATCCTAGTCAAGCTATCCTGCTAAACTAGTCTATCCCAAACCCACTATCAATCCTAGATAGTCCAAGTAATGTACTAAGGGCTAAGCTTCACCCCAGTCTCAACGCTATGCCATGTTCGTGCGTGGGGTGTCTCGCAAAGCGAAATCCAAACAAGGAACCCCCCCGATACACTACTACGCGGCAATGTCGATCGTCGAGATCCGCCAGTCCCTAAGTACAGAAAGATATATATAAATATATATATACCATAAACATTTATAATATTAGAGAACTAAGGATTAGACTTCTCCCCAGTCTCAACACAATGCCATATTCATGCGTGGGGTGTCTCGCAAAGAGAAATCCAAACAAGGAACCCCCCCGATACACTACTACGCGGCAAGATCGATCGTCGGGATCCATTAGACCCTCGACACTCGATTTATCCATATACACATATTCATATTACAATATACATCCGGATCTATCTCCCGGACTGAGGATTTATATATAAGTATTTATTAATACTATTCATTTTCTCAAAACTTCCCATTTCCCTTTTTATACTCAGGAAATGTAAATATAAAAGCCAATTCATTATCATGAATTGCTTTAACAAATCTAATACTTTTAAAAGCCAGTTTTATTATCATAAAAATGCTTTCCCTTTATGTCATCCCATTTCCCTTTTTATATTCAGGAAATGTACCCAAAGCCATTTTCATTATCATGAAAATGCTTTGATTTAAATTATGCTTCCACATCCCTTCTTCCATCCGGGAATGTTACCGAAGCTAAACCTTTATCCCATTTCCCTTTTTATACTCAGGAAATGTAAATTAAAGCCAATCCATTATCATGAATTTCTTTAATAAATCTAAGACCGTCCCTCCGGGTATCCCCACTAGACGCGCTCCTAAATGGCTATCATCTTCCAGGGCCTCCAAGACAACCTGGGAACCTAACAACGTCGGGAAGCAGCAATATGCCTGCGGGATAGTCAAGACCACACCCGGAATCTCCTAACCAGCGCAGTATAAATAAACTCTCATATAGCCTAGGGACTATATCCAACCTGCTTAACAGCCAGGAAGGCTTCACCACAACACGCGCGACTTCCCTTATGATAGCGATTTAGGGAGGTGTGTACAATCCATAATTTATTAATTATGAAAAACATTTTTCATTCCATTTTGAAAATATTCATTTTTATATTTTCAAAATCATTTCCATCATAACATATATATATACCTAAATCACACAGTATATACATATCCTATATATTCTTCCTAGAATATATATAAACAGCCATAGTGGCATATAGCATCTAGCGATGACCACAAATCCCAAGGATTCTCTCAAAGAATCATAATCATGCTTTCATATAAGCATGATACTAAATCCAAAGTATTTTCTTACTTTAATAAGTAATATATATCAAAATCCCATTTATGGATTCATTTGGATATCTCCAATTATGCTAATTCACTCTAAGGGAATATACACATATATAAATTCTCGATTCCTCAAGTCCTTTAGGACATAACCCTCTAATATACTTTAATTTAGAAGGCCCTTAAACTTTAAATATCAAAGAGGAGAAATAATAATAATCTCCAAAATCTTGGGCTGAAAACAAGGCACCGGTCGACCGGTCATAGACCCCCGGTCGACCGTGGGTTGCAATTAAGCCTACGAAACAAAGCAGTAGGTCATTTCTTCTTGACGCGGTCGACCGGCCATAGGGGCGCGGTCGACCGGTCACACCAGGTCTCCCAAATTAAAATCCTTAAGTCCCTTATCCAACAACCCAAATTCATTTTCGGGGTTTCTAAACTACCCCAAAAATTATCCCGAACATCTACGACATTAATTCTAGCCGTAATTTTTCCAATTCCCGATTTGATTTCCGAGTTGATAATTTCAACCCGGAGCTGTCATCTTGTAAAAATCATATCAAATCGTAGAAAATTCAGAAAAATACGCGGTCAGCGCCCACGCGACCGTATCGAAAAGATCTACAACTTTCATGTTTTGGCCGAAAGTTAAATCATTTATCTTCTTGGTCGAAAATGACCCCAAAGGTTACGGGTTCACTATTCATTATCTTCCCCAAACTCCCAAACTCCATTTTTCTCCATTTTTGTTGTTTCTAACCTTATCCAACAACTCAACAAGCATCTAATCTGTGTTCCACAACTAAAAAATCAATTATTTTGGGGTATTAAATCATTTCTCTTAGTTTTAAACCCTAAAACCATAAAAATCCCAACTTAACATTTCAACCCATTTTTATACTCCATTAACATGGTTTTAACACTAAATATCATTAAGAGTTTACACTACATCAATATGTAAACTCATAATCAACTTTTACCCAATTTATTTTAAGGGTTCTAACCCTAAAATCATGTTTATACCAAATGTGATATGAGAGGATTGCACAAAATGAAATAAAGCAAGTAAACACTTGCCTCGTGGATAAAATCCGACGACCTCGAGTCGAATCCGGTGGAGTTTGACCCGAGTCTCCATTTTCCTCCTCTTTTCTTCTTCCTCTCTCTCTTTTCTTTCTTTCTTTCTTCTTTCCTTTCCCTTTCTCCCTCTTTAAATAAGAAGAAAGGGGTTATACTCCTTAAAACCCAAAAACGACTCGTTTACCCAATTACGAGTTACTTTTACCTCTAAAATTAACCGAAACTCATTTCCGACAATCGGACACTCTTTTCCGACTATCTCGGCCATTCCGAGAATTATGGCGCAGTCGAAATTCCCATCCGAGGTACTTGACCGCAAATCACTATTCCAACCCAAAATAAATAAATGCGAATTTTCCAATTAAAAAAAATCTTACCTCGTGTCGCTTTTCTCCACGACGACATATAATTAAAATATTTCGACCTATATAGTCCCAAAAATAATCACAACATCCTTCGAAAATCATTCAATCCTCGAAAATCCCAAAAATTACTATTTAGGAAAATTCCCCAAATTCCAATTTATATCCAATTATGGAATTTAATCGTCTCCAAAAAGGACGGGTTGTTACAATTACCTCACTATCTGCGACTCAACTCTTCTTCAGATTGCCCCACTTATTTAACCAGTGGTGTAAATATCCCTAAGTGCTCCCTATATAGAACTACTTAGCTCTGATGGCCTTAAATCATATAATAGCTCTCTGCTCAAAGCGTTATATCTTCACACATGTAATGCCTAACGTACTAAACCAATGTTCTTGAGCCCAAATCTCTCAACTCCCATTAAGTCTCCCTATGATATATGAGTAAAGGCTAAAATTTCATGAATTTTTAATTATCGGTGTTAACATCGCAAATTTTGAAACATCGGGTACCAAATTAAAAATAATCCCAAACTTTAGGGTTCATTTTCAAATTTACCACAAAAATTATTTTGATTTTACAATTGTATATATTAAATACCTATAAAAGCTCTAGAATAGACTAGCAAGACAACCATCATATAAATGAGATAAATGCACAACTGACGCATCTATTATTATTATTATTATTATTATTATTATTATTATTATTATTATTATTATTATTTTGAGACTTAATCCCCACTTTTTAATCCACGACTTGACATAAAATCCAACTAACTTAAACATAACCCCCACATTTTTAACAATGTTACAACTCTCATACGAAATTCTTATTTCCTAATTAGATTTAACCCTAATAAGTTTTTTACCAAAGTACCATTATATTAAATTTTGAAAAAATACACCCTCCCATTTCACCCTTTTCACCAAATCAAAACACTAATTTTTTAAAACTCTAACAATTAATAATATAAAAATAACTCTCGTAGGTTTCTCTACATACCTCGTTCCTTTGTTTTCTCTCATTCACTTTTAAACCATATAATCATCAAAATCACATATGCCGTTTTGATATTTAAATTCATGCACGGTTCTCCTACATATATGCATGTGATGAAGTTTTGAATTTTGATGTATGCTTTATTCTAGTAACTGGGAGGGGGCGTTAATGGTGATCAAAGACCACCGATGTGTTTCATATCACAGGATAACTAAGGGATTATAGATCACCACTTTAGTTATTTTCCTGAGTTTCAAAGGCAGAGCCAAGATTCATCGAAGGGGTGGGCTAATATTATGACAATCTTATAATAAATTAGTCATATGCCTAGTTCGAGATGAAATACTTTACACCGTGATGTAAAAATACTGAGATATAATTTCACCTCTATGGGGTCGAATTTTATTAACCATTTATGCATAAAATTGTGGAATTATAACATATCCACTTATTTAAAATTTCAAAGTAACAACTTTTTTGGGCTACGTCAAAGTTGAGAGAAGATTGAAAATAGTTCAATTTTTATTGGAGTTTAGAAATTGTGCAAAAAAATATGGAAGTGGTTTGATCTAATTTTTAAATTTTTCCATGAAATTAATTTTTGGGTGTGGAAACGAGAAAACTATGAGGTATTTTTAATATCTGGAAATATATTTTTACGTAGAATGTATATGAAATCAAATACAAAAAAATAAAATGAAGCAAAATAACTATTTTTAATGGATAAAATAAACGTTAATTAAACGAACAATTAATTTTAATTACGTCGAAGATAACTGTACTACTTTATTTTTCAAGAACCTAAAATATTGTATCCTTGGCCTAATGGGCCCCAGAGTGACGGGACTAGCTTGCCAAATCTTATATATTTTAATCTATATACCCCTAGCCAAAGTTAGTTGCCAAATTGTTAACATTGTCGAGGAAAAATGTATACAGACATTTAAGTACTAATATAAATTTGTTATTGCATTATTAAAGTACTAATTAATAAAACATATACACAAAGATGGCACAATCTTAAATTCAGATATAAAGTATAATCAAGAGAAGCAAAAAAAATGAAAAAGACTCTTAGAATACCAATCTCGATTTCATGTTTGTCAAAAACCATTCCAATAAACAACGAAATCAGTACTAAAATTTTAGCCCACTGAATTTTTCTCCATTGCTTATGTCTTAAAATCAAGTATATTGTTTTGGGATGTGCTAAAGTGTGCTAAATTAGGTGTTAGGATGGCAAATAAAATGACTAGTAAAAAAATTCTTGTTTTTTAGGGAGGACTACAGCCATGGTGTACACACCCCTATCTCCACCCTTGTTGAGTTTGTGATGAACATCACTGTTTTGTACAGAAGAATTTGGTGATGATGGACCCATCGACATAGGAGTACTCCTAGAAGTGGGTATATTAAATATTGTAACCGATCTTCGACTTTTTCTTTCATGGCATCGTGAATAATGTTCAATTAATAATTATTTGGTTATGTTCTTTTTTGTTGTGGGTTTGATGTGAAGGACCCATTAAGCATTCTTAGTATCTCCAATCCGATTTAATTTTATTATAACTAGCATGCAACTCACCCAATGCGTGGGCATCTTGTATAGTATTTTTGGGATAACTTTTTTCATATATTTTTCAACTATAATTGAAAATAAATCACGACAAAATGAAACTATAAGCGACGATTTTTTTAACAGGGTGGAGTAAAACAAAAAAATGAACATTCACGTTAAATTATTAAGAACCACATGATAAACATGCAAGTTGATATCACTCGACAGTGTACGTGCCCGTCTTCCTATGTGAACATCTTAATGTTCTGAACTAAAATGAATTTTCTTAATTCATATATGATAATAATATTATATTATCCAAAATCATTTGGTATATGCACAAATCCAAATGAAATGTCCATATGGATTCCACCTGAGAAAAATGGTCAATTAGTTACAAATTAAGTCCAAGCTTATATAAATTTAATTTATCATTGAAATAAGATCAACAAATCCATTAAATACAACCAGATCCAACTAATAAGAATATAAAATAAAAATAAAGGAAGTATGATTAATACATGCATTGAAAAATATATGTATATGTACATAAAAACATGTCTACATACATATTTTAGACACGACAAAAATGAATATAACAGTAACTTAACACAAATTTGAGAGAAGCCCAATTTTTCTATACTCCTTAAAGTCCACTTCCTTCTATTTAACCAAAAAATATTCTACTACTCCTAAAAACGAAGTAAAACAGCTGGTTTGTTTTTTCATCGAACATTAGTAGTTGAACATGAAAATATAATATTTGTGAGCCACAACACGCAAATCTCTATATTTTATTAAAATTCCCTCAAACACAACATGAATCCCATTTCAATATTTATATGTAAGTCAAGCTGAATTAAATTTTTTATTCAATTTCAGGCCTTCAAGAACATTAAAAGAAGATGAGGGAAAAAAATTATAACTATCAAAACAAATATGAAAAAGTCATTTAAGAGAAAACTACATTATTTAGGCCTGTAATTCTAAGCACAATTTAAATGGCATACGTTTAAACTTATGTCAAAAATTCTGGCAGATTACTATGCTGGCAGATAAACACCTATAGTAAAACATCGATTACTCCCTCTACAAAAGTCCGACTGACCTGATCCAAAGTTCATTAGAAAGATAAGACGCATAGATTTCCAGGAATGTATGTATCTCTTTTTAATTCTAATCATAATTGAAATGGTATATGTTTAAAGTTACGTCAAAAATTCTGGCAGATTGACATCCTCTGTTCATCAATTAAACTCTAAGTCATTCAAGATTCATGTTCTTCAACCAAAAACCCATCAAGATTCAATCTTAATCATCAAATATATTCAAATATATTTTTATCTTCACATAGGGATAATTTCCTATGAAAATTTTACACAAATAACTTCAAGGATTTAATCCAAGAATCAAATTCTCCTTTAATAAACATAAAGCCCTAGTTTTCTCATGTTCACCATATTTATTAATTAAGAAGTCATATTTCTCTCTTATTAATCCACCCAAATCCAATGATTTCATATTATCAGCATTAAGGAACATCTCTACATACATTTCTACTTTAGTTTATGAATTAAACCCTCCAAAATTCATATAAAACTTCCAGAAGCATGAAATCAAACCCTAATCTACATGGGTATTATAACATGCTTAATATATATTGCCATTTAAATACTTGTCTCTCAATAGGCCTGAAATTCATTCATGTGATGGTGTGGTGGTTCTCTCCTCGCTCCGATCTTGATTCCGTTGCGTTCGGGGCAAAAAATTGTGTAGGAATCTTTGAATTTATTCTCCTCTTCCTCTCTCCTTGCCTCTATTCTATTATGATTGTGCCAACCCTAGTTACTCTATTAAATATCAGATATAAGACTTATCCTTTTCGTATTTCGCTAAACCACAAACTCCTAAATGATCGAAAAGCCCATAAACAGTGTCGGGTTGGCCTAAACTCGTCCCGGGACCCAAACTATATCCCCGGGTACACTTTTTTGACTATTTTGACCCTTTCGGAATCAATCGTGACCTCAAAATCACCATCCAAGTTACTTTTAAAATTATCTTATTTTCACCTCAAATTACTACACGCGTGAAATTAACTTAAACTGAATTAATTAAATCTAAATCATTCGAATTAAATAATTTCTCCAAAGTAAATAAATTACTAAATCACCAATATATTTAATTGATATATTCTAGAAAATATGGGGTGTTACATACTTCTCCCCTTACAAAGGAATTTCCTCCTCGAAATTCGGATAAGGCTAATACTCCAAGGTTTCTGCGCTACGTAAATCATCTTTTTAGGACCACTACATACTTTTGTTCTATCCTTTAATCGCAGATAAAATTAACATAATTTAACTGCCCAACGCGCCCATACACCCTGTACTCCTGCATTACTGTACCCATGGTACTAAACCCATGTCCGAAAGACCAAACATCTACCCACTTCTAACGTTGCGCTAAGTTTCATGCGTGGGATGTATCGCAAAGTGAAATCCAAACAAAGAACCCCCCGATACACTACTACCTAACATTGTCGATCATTGAGATCCGTTAGGCCCTTAGTCCATAGTACGTACCACCCAAAATTACCGTCTCTTGACATAAAAGTATACTCATCCACTCCCATGTTACAAAAGACAATATATAATATGGCGCTCTTACTTTTTAGATCTATTTTTTATTGATTAAAACCTCTAAAATTATCTCCAAGAAAGCAGCAAGAACCTAGGGAGAATTCTCTTTCTCCCTTAGGTCTAAAAACACTCTCTTCTCATGGAAAACACATCGATCCCTCCAGTAGAAACTTTCTTCCCCCCAAAACCTCCTGATCCAAAAAATGTTTGGACAAAGTATTTTGCGAGTGTTCTTGAGAATTCATCATCAAAAGATCCGGAGTTAAAGAGGCCTACAACATTTAAAGGCAAAGCAGTAGTCATCTTCACAGAAGAAGACATTCAATCACTTGTGGAACGATTCAAGTTTTTCATCATTGGGAAATTTTCTCATGGAAAACCTCTAATGAATTTAATCAGGAAATCATTCCAAAATTTTTCTTTAAAATCAGATTTTTCTATAGGTCTAATCGATTCAAAACATATTCTGATTCGTCTCAATTGCGAGGAAGATTATGTTCGACTATGGCTTAGAGAACTCAGATATATTGGAAAGTTCCCTATGCGCACCTTTAAATGGTCTGCTAATTTTGAGCCAGATGAGGAAATCCCTGTGGTTTCGATGTTGATTATCTCCCAAAACTCTCTATACACTTATATGTGAAATCAGCTATACATTCAATAGCACAGCTTATAGGTAAACCATGAAATATGGATGCATCTACAACTTCTTTATCAAGGCCTAGCATTGCAAGAATGTGTGTGTAAATCAACATTCTTAAAGAAAGGATCCACAGAATATGGATTAGTTGAGGTACAAGAGGTTTTTGGCAGCAAGTGGTATATGAAAATATACCATCTTTCTGTAATTTTTGTAAAAAGAAAGGGCATCAAGAAGCAAAATGTTTGATCAAATATCCTGACCTTAAAACCACTCAAAAACCTCTTGTAAAACCTCAAAATTAAGGAAACATTACCACAGAACAATATCAAGATCTCCCAAATAAGCATTAAGAACCAATGCAAATAATTTTAAAAAATGTTACTCAATCAGTTGTCCCCTCAAACCAGTTGTCAAACCGTTTTGAAATTTTGCAAGATAATATTTTAGAAGTTGTGGAAGAGAAGCAAGAGCCTCACAAGGAAATTTATCATCAGATAACCTCAAATTCTCCTGTCAAATGTTCTATACAGAGTCAGAAGCTTCCACAAACCTTCAAAATCAAACATGTGGGTTATAGTACAGATGAAACAATAATTGTGGATCATTATAACTTATCTCCTAAAGGTTCTATTATTCCAACAATTGAAAAACATTCATCTAGAGATAAAGAATGTCATTTCGATAAGGAAGACACATTGCCAGCTATGCCTTTGATAAAGGATCTACAGAATTTTGCTTCTTGGATCGATCTTAAGTGGAAGGCAATTCAAGATTCAAAATCATTCAGGAATAAGCATATCAAAGAATCAAGTAACAACATTTCAGAGTTAATGAACTTCAAATCAGGAAAAACATCAAAACCAGATCCTCTATTTAAAAGATTGACAAGATCTTCAGGTAAATCTCTAAATCTCAATCCTCCTAAATAGTCTTATGATTAATCTCATTTGTTGGAATGCGAGAGGTGTAGGAAATAGAGATACAAGTAGAAGAATTAAAAAATTGATTAGAACATATAATTTTCCTTCCATTGCACTATTAGAACCTAAATTACATAATATTAAACTGTAGAAATTTCAGATAAAATGGAGCTTTAACTACAACACTGCAGACTCTTCAAACAAAATATGGTTCTTATGGAATAATGAGCTTAATGTAAAGGTTATTCATAATTCTGTGCAAATGCTTTGTCTAAAAATTGATGTACAACTCATAAGCACTTCCATATTCATCATATTAGTTTATGCTAAATGCACACCTATAGAAAAAAGAACTTTATGGGAAGACATTGAGAACTATACCGCAAATTTTCATCATTCCCTTGGATCATAATGGGTGACTTTAAAGTGGTTTCAAAGGAAGAAGAAAAAATAGGTGGAAATCAGATAGATTTCCAAGAAATGGAAGATTTCAATTATATGATTGCCACTTGCTCCTTACTTGATTTAGGATACTTAGGATCTAGATTTACTAGGACTAATAATAGAATTGTTGGTACTATTTTTTATAGACTAGATAGAGGGTTAGTAAATAATACAAAATGAAAACTAGCCATGAATATAATACAAAATGATACACATGTCATAATACTAGCAATGAATATGTCATGAAGCAAACTAGCATATGAAAAATATGGAAACACTATCATCCTTTAGATTAAGCATGGGAAGAATCATGTGCACCCAAACGAGAATCATGAAGTTTAATTCCTAAATCCACTAAATCCGATTTCCTAACCCAAGTAGGTATAAAACTACGCATGGGGGTTTTGGGAACCGGTGCAACTTTATTCCTAAAGTTCATAGGAACTTGTCTAAGGTCGTAACAATAACGCCTAAGGTGACCTTTCCTACCACAAAACGTGTAAGAGGGTACTTTAGATTATATATGGAGGCATAATCCCTATTGAGTATGGTAATCACAAGTTAATTGGCCAAAGCTTTGGATTAGTGATAGAACACATAAACATGAACCCAATGAGGATAGACTCAACTTAAACTCACAAAAACTCTCGTGTATAACTCAGGTCATGCTAATGGACTTTAGAAGTGGCTTAGCTAGAGGGAGAGGGAAGTAAGCACCCTAGATACACCTTGGCGGGCAAGTAAAAAACACACAAAACACACACAACACCCTAAAGAATCTCTGTCAAGTATTAAAAGCTTCGTAATAAATGACAATGGTGAGTTAGTGAACTCTCTAGTTTGCAATAACTCTTTTAAATTCTCAAAAAGAGGATCCCCTTCCTCAAAGGTGGTTGGGGTCCTTAAATAGCCCCCACACCACCCCCGAGGCAACTCAGTCATTAAAGACTATGAAAGACATCCCTCATACTTTATGTCACAACATTAAATGCCTGATGCACTAGTTGTCCCCTACGTCATAAACATTAAATGCCAAGACATGCCTTTTGCCTAACCACTGTGTGTCACGGGGTTGTTGTCGCAGAGGTGGCTCACCAACTATCTGACAGCCCCAAATACCACGGTGGTTTACTCAAGTGCATGTCTGACATTGTTTAGAAGGCTAGTGACATCACCCACAGTAGATGTGACATTTTAAGTAGAGGGTTGTTTGGGTCCATAACTCAATGCCCGATGGAACTCCAAGCTGCTCCGCTTGAGGTTCCACGGTCAGGGTCCTTCGGTGTTTTACCAGGTGTATCTAAGATGGTCAGGACAAGACCCAACGGTGCCTTACTTCTCAATCCTCCAAACCAAATCCCTCTAAAGTTCCCATGATGAGGTCATTCAATAGGGCATGAAAGCCCTCCCAGGTCCTACCATGCCTGGTCTCTCGTGAGTACCGTTTGACCTCACCCAAACTGTATTATTATTATCGTTATGTCATTACCACCGTTACAGCTTTACAGTGAATGTAATCAAAGGTACAATATGATTAACACAACAAGCTGAAGTATGAGTTGCCACGCTAAGCTGCCTCACCAAAATGTCACGCTTGAGTTGCCACGCTGAGCTGCCTTCCCAAGCTGCCACGCTGAGCTGCCTCACCAAGATGTCACGCTTGAGTTGCCACGCTGAGCTGCCTCCTTAAGCTGCCACGCTGAGCTGCCTCAACAAGATGTCATGCTTGAGTTGCCACGCTGAGCTGCCTCCCCAAGCTGCCACGCTGAGCTGCCTCACCAAGATGTCACACTTGAGTTGCCACGCTGAGCTGCCTCCCCAAGCTGCCACGCTGAGCTGCCTCACCAAGATGTCACGCTTGAGTTGCCACGCTGAGCTGCCTCCCCAAGCTGCCACGCTGAGCTGCCTCACCAAGATTTTACGCTTGAGTTGCCACGCTGAGCTTCAAGGCCCCTCTACATTTGCCCCCTCGTGGAGAGATTTGTTGGGACAAGAAATGTCTGCACGAAATGACTCAACTTGATGGATTTTTCTTTGTGTAACCGTTGGAACATCTTCTTCGTTGGGGCCTTATTAGATAAGTCTGACAAAAAGATTATCGCCAAAAACTCAAACTTGCTGAAGAAGGCAACGCTTCCTGTTCTCTATGCGTCATTTCATTAATGACGTGCGCTGTCTTTTCAACTGTCACAGCACTTCCCGAAGTGCCACGTGTTCATGTGAAATGATTACAGGCGGCGGTGCACGTGCGAGGGTGGGGAAATCTAAACGCCAAACTCGAAAGTCTCAACCACCATATTCAAAATATTTTGAACCTTAAACAAGTGGACCTCAGGGGTCTTTTTCCACTTCTTCCTTCTTCTTTGCTTATTTCCTTACTTCGCTATTATCTTCTTCATCAGACTGTCGCTTCTTTTTTAGAAAGAGAGAGAGAGAGAGAGACTCCATTGTTTGCAAGAGCTATACCGCCGTTTGTAATCGTCCGTCCCCATTGTTGATCTCAATCCCTTTTCTCTCGAAGCTTTCTTTGTTACAGCTTCACTGTTTGTCATGGCGTCTTCAAGCAACCCCACCATTTCCGCCACCAGTGTTCCGTCTGCCACCACCACTGCTGCCTCCGCCCTGGGTGCTGCTCGCCAAGAACAGTTGAGATTTTACCGTCGCTCTCCCATTTTTGGGGAGGGTGATGGCTTTGCTGTTGCCTGTAAGGCTGTCTGCTTTTCCTCCAAGTTTGACGCCCTCTTGTTGGGTGATGAGGACGAAGAGGTGTCTAAGTGGGGATTTCTGCCCCCAGAAGGAACTCTCAGATTTCGCTTAGAGCGAGGGGACTTCCCATGGTCCCATATTGATTTTAAAGCACCCAGGGGATCCCCCGCGCACTTTGCTGCCTGGAACTCTCACATGCAGAGTTCCTATACTGATGTCCTTACTAAGATTGGGCTGCAACGGGCAAGGTGGTTTGGTGAGTTTACTCTATCAAAGAACAACGCTGCCTTGCCTATACTGGTCTCTCGCTGGAACGTGGATACTCATACGTTCATTGCTGCCTGGGGTGAGTTTACCATAACTCTGGAGGATGTGTGTGAGCTCCTGAGCCTTGATGCAACAGGCCATGAGCCTTACACCGATGAAGCTCTTGATGCTCAAGAGACTGCGGATCGTTTGGAGTTGGATCGCATATGCCGAAGCTGCATCGGTTCTTCCAACAAAGCTACTTTTTCTCCCTTGATCAATTATTTCTTCTAGAGTTCTAGTGAAGGCAGTTCTTCATCAACTGCCCCTGGTCAAGGTACATCGTTGGAGCTTCCTGCTTATATTCTTGTGATTTTGTCCCATTTCTTTTTTACGGGCAAGCCCAACGATCAGCCCCGAAGAGACCTCATCAACCTGTCCCTTCGCCTAGCTCGAGGCATAAAGCTTCCCCTGGCTGCAATTGCCTTGGGATCCCTGTACACCTGGTTGGATAGGACTTTATTTGACATGGAACGTTCCATTGGCCGTTATAACTTGGCCAATTTTGCCAACAGTGTGCTTTTGACCAGTTTTCTCTACTTCCGCTTTCCTGCCGTAGCGGCCAAGCCCAACAGTCCTCCTTCGGCTGAAACCATTTTGCCTCCTCGGTCCTTCATTTATCATAAGAGGCAAAGCCGCAAGGAGTTGATTTCAGTGATCGATCGTTTTGAGAGTTTCGTTATGAGGGCCTATCAAGAAGAGGCCTTTTTTCATACTTGTAAATTTTTTCATCACGATGCCAGATTGATACAGGACCCTTCTCCTGACATTGAGGATCCCTCGCTTGCCGTGGTTCTTCTGCTTTCTCCTGGATATCTGCCCTCCTACACCGAGTGGGGATACACGAGCGAGCATTATAATCCCAACCGATGCAGTCGTCAGTTTGGGTTTGACCAGGGGGTGCCACGTCCAGTTTTCCAATCATCAAACCCCAAAGTCTCCTTTGGCGAGGCATGCTCCTTGTTTTCTTCGACTGCTGCGTGGGGGATATCTTCAACAATGTCTGGGCGTGTCACCATTCCCAGTATTACCAGGCATGGGGATGTGACCCCTCTGTTTGCCACCAAGTATTGGCCAAAGCAATTAGCTAAAATTGCTGAGTTTATTGAGGGAGAGCCTGTGTATCCTCCCGTTTCTTCATTTTCTGCCCTGGAGTTGGGGCTAAAAGGTAACTCTGTACTTGGGATAGAATTCCCTCTAAGTTCAACCCACAAAGCGCCTCCCAACGAGCTTCCCCCACTTTGTGCCATGGTCCCAGTTGCCACGCCAAAGTCCAAAACTACTGCTGCGAAGAAGGTTGCCCCCTCTACTGCGATTACTACCGACGAGGGGGCTTCTCCACCACCTGCCAAGAAGGCAAGGACGGCCAAGAGTGGGACATCGAAATCGAAATCGAAGTCCCAGAAGCCCCAAGCTCCCGTGGCAGCTCTTCCCATAGCCTCCGTTCCTCCTCCCATGCCTGCTGAGATGGCTGAGCGTGTGAGGAGGGAGGCCCAAGCAGAAGTTGACCGAATAAATGCTGAGTATCAACGGCATGCAGTCGTTGTCCCTTCCTCCATTGCTTTCCCCACGGTGGTGGTGGATCCTTCAGAGCCAACGGCTAAAAAGAGGAAGAGTTCCAGGGTTCCTCAAGGGGTCAGCATTAGTGCAGCTAGCTCGAGGAAGAAGACTCTGGGCACCAAGTCCCAGAAGAAACGGACTCCTGAAGTACACTTGACCCCTGAGGTGCAATCCACCCCTGCCCCATCAGTTGCTGCTAATCCTCCCTCTTCGCCCGTGGTCATGTCTTCTCGTTCTCCTTCTGAATCGGAGGTATGTATGGCTGACTTAATTATTATCTCATTTTTGCTTGAGGACGACTGTCTTTACTTGTGTGTATATTTATCCCTCCCCCCTTTCTTTGAAAACTGTTTTGCAGGGAGTTAAAATAGAAAGACCAGACCCTTCCAGTCCTCCCGTGAGCCCTTTTGTGGGGGAACTCTTTAGTGCATCTCATACCGATGTGACTCCTCCCCGTTCCCCCATGACAGGGCTTACGTATTCTCGCCGAGGAGTCAGCCAATGTGCGAGGGAAGTTATTGTGGGAGGTGATGACGTTGATCATGCGAGTGATTCCTCGCCTGAAGTGGTAACCCTGCCCGAAGTGGCACATCCCGAGATAACATCCTTAGTGCCTTCTGATTCACAGGCCTCACCTGAGGTTCCTCTGCCCATTGTACTTGTTGAGGAGAGTGAGCCCGAGGTATGATGTGATCTATAATTTATTTGTTGTAGTCCTTTCGGTCATACTCTTTTCGTATTTGGCTTACTGAATTGTGATATGTTTTGGGTACCCCAGGTGGAAATGTCCTCGTTGTTGGCGAGCATTCTTATTCCAACGATGCTGATGAGGCCCCCGACTGTCATTTCTTTGTTTAGAACCCTAACCGAGGTAAGTAACACGTCGAGATATTTCTTCATATTTTCTGTGTCTGTTCTTCTTTTCTAACACTTGGCTTTGTGCACAGCTTTCTCCTGATCTTGCACCAACTTCTGTAGTGAGGGCCCAGGTTGGTGTGTTTACACCCCCTCCTGACGTGGCTTTGTTTGAGGGCTCAGTGTCTTCTCATGATGAACCCAATATGCTGGCCCTTGTGCCCTATACGGGTGATCAGGTTTGGACAAGCGTGGAGGCTTCTTCATCCAGGGACCCCGTTATGGCATCTGGGGTAATAATCTCTCCCCCAACGGTTCCTGTCCCTGTGGCTGCCTCAAATGCTCCCGTTGTGACTGAGGTATATTTTTCTTGCTATCTTTTGTTAAGATTTTCCATAATCTCCATCTTATGATTTTTCATAAGATTGTGCTTAAACTCCCCCTTATAACGGTGACTTAACAACGAAAGCGCTTGTTAAGATTTTCCATAAAACTCCACCTTATAACGGTGGCTTAACAACGAAAACACTTGTTAAGATTTTTCATAAACTCCACCTTATAACGGTGACTTAACAACGAAAACACTTGTTAAGATTTTTTCGCAAACTCCACCTTATAACGGTGACTTAACAACGAAAACACTTGTTAAGATTTTTCATAAACTCCACCTTATAACGGTGACTTAACAACGAAAACACTTGTTAAGATTTTTTTGCAAACTCCACCTTATAACGGTGACTTAACAACTTACCACTTGTTAAGTTTGTTATTCATAATTCCATTATTTGGGCTTTTTCTTTTCAGGTTGCTCGGGAAAATTCGCCCCCAGTTCTCTCACATGTAGGTTCGCCCTTCCAAGAACCTGATGTTTCGGAAAATTCTATTCATGATGATCAAGGTTCTACGACTGGTGCTGCAGCCAAGAGCGAATCTGGGTGTGAATTGCCTCTTCCTGACCTAGCTCCTCACTCGTTCTGCCTCATGGTGCTTCGGCAGTCTCCTCAAATGCCCGTCAACCATCGCCTGGTGATTGAACAATTGGTGGATCACCATCCTGAGACCTTCATCCCGGATTGTCTGCACTTAAATATTCATGTGATGAGTCACAGACTGTAAGGCATGGCGATCGTTGTTGCTGAAATTGCCAGTACCCCCACTGCCAGTGTTACCAGATCCCTTCTCAACCAATTTCTAGGTTTTCTGAAGGAGTTGGGACGTGATGGTTTCCGTTTTGACTGGCTTATAACGTATTTGAAAACTTTGAAGAGTCAACAGCTGATCGGCCAGAGGGAGGTATTGCGCAAGCACCAGGAGGACCAGTAAGCTGAGGAGGCTAGGTTGGTCGTATTGGCCCCTCTTTTGGAAGCAGTGGATCAAGAGGTGAAGGATGCCGAAGAAGCTTTGTTCCTGGCCAAAATGAAGCATGAGAGACTCCCGATCGAACGTACGCAAGTGCAAACGAGGCTGGAGGTTTCCATTAACGCCCAACGGTCTTTCACAGCAGCTTCTTCGGGCCTGCCTGGAGATTTTTTCTCTTCCTCGGATTTATCTTTTCTTTTAGGGTAGTTACTTCTTGTATACAGATCTTTTACTTCTTTTTATCTATGTAATTCTTGGACAATAGCTTCCAAAGGAAATTTTGTAATACTCTATTGTTTATGAATGAAGAACGCATACTTTTCCATCCCTTCATGTGTTGTGACTGCTGTTGTGTGCTATAGAGTTTTGATTTTCTGCAATTCTTTATTCTAAAAAAAATGTCACCCAAAACTTGTATATTTATAACAATATAACATCAGCTCAAACTTGGGTATTTTACACATGATAAACCTTCAGCCACTTATTGTTAATCTTAAATGGCTTGTCTTCTTCTATCTTCGAAATTAAGCAATAACCTGAGTCATGCGCCTCCTTCACAACGTAAGGTCCCTCCCAGTTGGCTGTGAATTTTGTTAGAGGAAGTCCCCTAATGTGCTTTACTGTCGCTTTCAATACGAGGTCTCCTTCCACGAACTTCCTTGGTCTCACCAAGTTGTCATATGCCTTGGAGTGTTGTTTCGTATATATTTGAAAGTGTTGCATCGAGTTATCTCTGTTCTCATCCAACGCTTCCAGCTGTATATGTCTACTATGAGGGAGCATGCTACTTCTCAAGGCATAACGGGCAGAGGGAACTTCCAATTCTACTGAGAGGATTGCCTCAGCCCATAGACAAGAGAGAACGGCGTGTATCCTGTAGGTTTTCGCTTGGTTGTTCGATAGGCCCACAAGACAGCTGGTATCTTGTCATCCCACGCCTCTGGAAAGTCTTCCATCATTTTGGCCAAAATATTAATCAGGGTTTTGTTAGTTGCTTCGGCCTGACCATTTCCCTTTGGGTATGCCACCGTTGAAGTGTGATGAACAATGGAGTATTTGTCCATGAGCATTGCTACTTCAGAATTGATGAAGGGGGTCCCATTATCTGAGAGAATTACTTTTGGGATCCCAAAACGGCAAATGATGTATTCTCTGATGAAGTTCCTCACCACCCCAGCCGTTGCCCGTTTGAGTGGTATTGCCTCGGCCCATTTTGTAAAACACTCTGTTGCTACCAGTATCCATATCTTGCCTCTCGAAGAAGGGTGTATTGCCCCCACTAGGTCAAACGCCGCATTGATAGAGAGTGTAAGTCCACCGATGGGGCATGGATCATATTTCCATGAAGTTGGCAAGCTTTGCATTTTCGAACGAACTCAGCAGAGTCTTTCTCCATCGTTGGCCAATAATACCCAACGTTATCAACTGATCATACAACTTAGCCCCTCCTATGTGTGCTGGATCGTGCGCTTGTTTAAGGACCTCCACTGCTTCTTCCCTTGTGACACATCGCAAGGGCCTATTAAAGTACCCCTTTCGATAAAGCTGCCCCTCCTGGACGTAGAACCTTGGAGCCCTTCGCTTTAGACCCATTGCATCTATTTTCTCCGTTAGGATAACCCCCTCCAGAATGAAGTCGATGTAGGGCTGCCTCCAGTCCGTTTGAGCTTCAATAAAATGGCACTCAGCTACTTCGAAGAATAGCTGACACTTGTTGCATTTCCGTTGTAGCTCTGCCGCATCCTGCTTCATTCTAGGCCAGAAATACCCCTCCCTTTGAATTCTCCTATATAGAGGTATCTCAGTCGTCTCGCAATGCTCCTCATGTGTTTTCCTCAATATTTGCTCGGCCTCCTCGGGGCTGAGGCATCTTGACAACCATCCTCCTATATTTCTAAAATAGAGATTTCCCTGGCATGTAAAATATTGGGCCAACTCTCCTAGCCTCATCGCCCCCTCACCAGACTCCAGTTGCTTCTTAATGTCTCTTCTCCAATCCGCGTCTCCCTCCATCGGTAGTATTGACTGCACCACCGAAGGAGCTGTTCTTCGTTGGATCGTAACGATAGTCGTATCACTCCTCATGACCATTTTTTGAGCAATAGTGGCATAAGCGTCTGGATGACGGTTCATCGTTCTGGGATGTCTTCTGATTTTGGTCCGATGGAACTGGCTGAGGAGCCTTTGAATGATCGTTCCGTACGGTGCCAAACTCATGTGCTTTAATGCATATTCTCCGTTAACTTGCTGAATTACTAAGTTCGAGTCACCCTTGATGCAGAGTGAACGAATTCCCCTTCGAAGAGCCTCCAGCAACCCTAGTACCAATGCTTCGTATTCTGCTTCGTTATTGGAGCAAGGGAAATTTAGTTTGTAGGAAAGGCAAATCTCCTCCATTCCTTTTGAAAGGATGACCCCTGCCCCTCCTTTTTTCCCTGCCGAAGACCCATCAAACTGCATCGTCCATTCCTCATTGGTTGCATCCAGATAGTTGGCTTGTAAGTCGTCTCCCGGAATGTCTTCTTTAGGTGGTTCAAACGTTCCTGATGGAAAGATTGCCAACAGATCAGCATACGCCTGGCTCTCGATAGCACGAGGAACCACACACTTTAAATCATATTCGGAGAGAATAAGGAACCACCTAGCTGCCCTGCCAATCAAGATAGTTCTAGCCAACAAATAATTAATAGGATCACATCTAGTTACAATATGAATTGTAAAAGACATCAAATAATGTCTAAGTTTTTGTGCTACAAAGACTAAGGCCAAGCAATGCCTTTCTAGGCTACTATATCTAATCTCTGGCCCATGTATGATCCTGCTGAGGTAATACACTGGTCGTTCTTGCCCGTCAATCTCTTGTGCCAGCAAAGCTCCAACGGACCTTGTAGTTGAGGTGAGGTACAGCTACAACGGTACTCCTGCCTGTGGAGGAACCATGATTTGTGGTGAAACGAGCAGCTTCTTCAACTCATCGAGAGATTTCTGGTGGTCCTTTTCCCATCTGAACTTTGTGTTTTTTCGCAGCAGCTGCATCAACGGGTGCGTTACTTCGGCCAATCCTGGTATAAATCTTCTAAGGTAGGAGACTTTACCGAGGAAACTTTTAAGCTCCTTCACCGTTCTTGGGCACGGCATTTCTAAGATCGCGCGTTGTTTATCCTGGTCCATCTGCACCCCTTGTCGATCAACCACAAAGCCTAGAAACTTCCCACATGTTACTTCGAAGACGCACTTCAATGGGTTCATCCTTAATTTATACTTCCTACATCGAGTAAACACCTTCTTTAAGTCGTTTAGGTGGGACTCCTCCTTCTTCGATTTGATGACCAAATCATCCACATAGAATTCTACAAATTTGTGGAAGAAATCATGAAAAATGGCCATCATTATTCTTTGATAAGTAGCTCCCGCGTTCTTAAGTCCAAACGGCATTACTTTGCACATGAAATTGCCCAACGGGGTTCTGAATGCCGTTTTCTCTGCGTCCGCGGGGTCCATCTTGATCTGGTTGTACCCTACGTACCCATCCATGAAGCTATACATCTCATGCCCATCCGTGGCATCTATCAAGCTATCAATGGAGGGTAGAGGGAACTCATCTTTGGGGCAAGCCCTGTTCAAATCTCTAAAATTCACACAGATCCTTATTTGACTCTTGTTCTTTTTCCCTACTGGCACAATGCTAGTGTTGATACCAAAATTAATATGCTGATGTGGACGAATAGTATGAAGACACGTGTCAATCTACGTGGCACAATAACAGCGAGGAAGATCATTTCCCGACCAACCATGTTTCTTTCCGAGGAACTCTATCATACCGAGGAACTCCATCCGAGGAACTCCATCATCCCGAGATACTCTAAGCATTCCGAAGAACTCTTTATTAACGAGCAACTAAGGCGGTCCGAACTGCACCTCGGCCGTGTCATCAATTATCAGATGGACAACTGTTCAACTATTCATTAGATTCTTGACGCACACGCTGCATTAAATGTATTACCCATTCATATGTATATCATTTAATGTATTGGACCTTTCATGTACAGCCTTGAGGCTATAAATACCTTGTATCAATCCCATTCAGGGGGACCGGAATTTTTTGAGAGAACTTGTAATCAAGAATTCCACAAACACTCAGCAATAACATAACAGTGGACGTAGGCTTTATTCCTAGCCGAACCACTTTAAAAATATTTGTCTCATTTATATTTATCTGTGATTGATTAATTAGAGCGATCTAGTTTTTTACATCAACAGATTGGCTCCGTCTGTGGGAAAACGACTGTTATTATCGTTTTTCATAAAAATCATTTGTCACCAATGGCAGATAACCCAGAGTCCAGTAATTGAAATGCTGGAAATACTGGAAATCTTCCAAATCCATCTGCATCTCCAGATCTAGCCAGAATTATGACGAATCTGGCTCAAGGACAAACCGCCATGCAAGAATCTATGAGGCAACTCCTTCAAACTCTTCAAGGCGGTGTACCTACTTATTCAGAGCAAAGGACTGATCATGGGCAATCACGATCCAGACGTACCGGGTCATATCGCAATGGAGAATCCAACGATTCTTCTTATCAACCTGGGCGAACTTCATCAATACGGGCTACGGATACAAATCAACATATCTCTCTTTCTCCGGAGAGAACTAGCGCTTTGGAAAGATTAAGCAGGGTGTCTCCTTTCAGCCGGTTAGGACCAAGGAGGAACATGAGTCCACCTAGGGCTCCATCAAGAAGTTTTCGACCACCACCAGGTTTGAGAGAAGGATCTGCACAATCACGACCAACTACACGTCGAGATAAAACTCAAGAAGCTACGTCAGAGCAATCAGTTGCTCGGACTAAGCGGCCTGAGGAAGGGAATGAAGCATGGAAAGGTTCCATTCAACGGTTGGAGGATAGACTGGGAGAAATGGCTAAGGCGAGGAACCCCTTACAAAGAACTTTTGTTCAAGGGACACCTTTTGTGCAAGCCATTGTGGATTTCCCTACACCGTCGAAATTCAAAGCACCTGTAGTAACCCCCAGGTACGATGGAAAGACAGATCCCGTACTTCATATAGAACAGTACCAAGCTGCTGCAGATATCTACGCTGTCCCCGACGAGATGAGGTGTAGAGCATTCTCGGGAACTCTTACCAGATCTGCACAGATATGGTACAATAATCTTCCTCGGGGTAAGATTTCAACTTTTGTTCAGTTAGCCGAGCTGTTTATTGGCAATTTTTGTTTTGGAGCAAAGCCGGTAAAGCGAGTAGCGCACTTGCTAAGTGTTAGACAAAAATTAGGAGAAAGTACTAGAGATTACATAACTCGTTTCAATAACGAGAAGTTGGAAGTCATCGATTATGAAGAAAAGACAGCAATCACTGCTTTGATGAGTGGTTTGCTGCCTAACAAGCTATACTATACTCTGGCCAAAGATCCGCCTAAAAATATGTCGGAATTGATGGCAAAGGCGGCCAAAATCATGAATGCCGAGGAGGCTATGACTGCGAAGAAGAATATGGATAAAGAAGTTAAAGTGGAGGTCGACAACTCTAAGAAGAAAGATCAGAAAGGTAATGGTGGTGACAAACATTCCAGGAATAACAGGATAAAGTTGGAAGCCCTAAAGAAGTATGATAATTATACTCCATTGAAAATGGGTATTAATCATGTTTTAGAAGAGATCAGGAATAACGAGGAAATCAAATGGCCAGAGAAACTGAAGACAGATCCCGACATGAGGAATAAGGCCAAATATTACGAGTTTCACAAAGATCATGGCCATATGACCAAAAATTGTATAGCCCTTCAGAACGAGATTGAAACACTCATTCGAAGAGGAAAATTATCAAAGTATGTAGATCGCAGAAGTGAAAAGAAGAATGATGATAGAACTAGAGAGAGATCTAGATCTCCTCGTCGTGCAGAGGAGAAAAAGAGGAGGGACCATGAAGAGGATCCAGATGATGACCCTGATCTTCCCAAGAAGCCAAGGAAACCTGAACGAGAGGTATTTTCCATACGTTTTGGATCATTTCATTGTAACGTTATTACAGGGGGAGATGCAGGAGGAGGAGACCTTACTGCAGAAAGAAAAGCTTACCTCGGAGAAGCTCAAGCTTGTTCATACATTCAGCGAATAAACCTGGCCGAGGATGATCGCCCGAGGAAGGTAAACAAAGAGAAGCTAGTGATTGGTTTTTCAAAAAATGACCTGGCAGGTGTTCTTTACCCTCATGATGATCCTTTGGTGATCAAAATGAGAATGAAGGATGTGGTCATTTCAAGGGTGTTAGTAGACAATGGTAGTTCGGCAGATATCATGTATTACTCATGCTTTGATAGCTTAAATTTGAAATTATCTCAATTGGAACCTTATCACAGACCCCTTCTGGGTTTTGCTGGCGAAAAAGTTTTTCCACTTGGGACGATCAAGTTGGATATACTCATTGGAACTTGGCCTGCTTGTCGAACAGAAAGAATACGCTTCTTTGTGATGGATAAGAATGTGCAGTCAGCCTACAACATCATTATGGGACGAGTTGGATTGAAGAAGTTCGAAGCAGTTCCATCTACAGTTCATCAATGTTTGAAATTCCCAACGAATTTTGGGGTTGGAGTTGTGAAAGGTGATCAAAAAGTAGCTAGGGAATGTTATTATTCGTCTGCCGAGCAAGAGGAGCTTGAAGAGTCCAGGAAAAAGACTACTACTTACCAGGTGGAGGAAGGTACAGAAATTGAAACTCTTGATCCTAGGGATGAATCTCAACTTGTAAAAGGACAGGTGATGGAATCTACAGAAAATGTTATTCTGGACGACGAGCATCCTGAACGAATAACCCAGATAGGATCGTCGTTGGATGTTTCAATAAAACAGGAATTGATAAATTTCTTGAGAAACAGGAAAAATACTTTTGCTTGGAGTCATGAAGACATGCCAGGAATAGATCCAAACTTCTTATGTCACGAGCTCAATGTGAATAAGGAGATCAAGCCTGTGAAGCAGAGGAGAAGAGTGTTTAGTCCCGAGAAGAACCAGGCCATACAAGAGGAAGTCGAGAAACTCCAGAAAGCCCAATTCATTGAAGATGTAAAATATCCAGATTGGTTGGCAAATGTGGTGATGGTAAAGAAGAAAAACAACAAATGGAGAATGTGTGTCGATTTCACCGATCTCAATAAGGCATGCCCCAAGGATCACTTTCCATTGCCCAGAATTGATCAACTGGTGGATGCTACCTCGGGACACGAGCTACTCAGCTTCATGGATGCTTACTCTGGCTACAACCAGATCAAAATGAAACCTGAAGACAGGGAAAGTACTTCTTTTATTACCCCTAGGGGAACTTATTGTTATAATGTTATGCCTTTTGGTTTAAAAAATGCAGGTGCAACATATCAGCGGTTGATGAACAAGATTTTTACCGAACAAATCAGCCGCAACATGGAGGTCTATGTCGATGACATGCTCACTAAAAGCAAGAAAGCTGCTGATCATTTGGTCGACTTGAGTCAAACTTTTTATCAATTGGATAAATACCAAATGAAGCTTAACCCGACGAAGTGCACCTTTGGAGTACGAGAAGGAATGTTCCTCGGATACATCGTCAATCAGCGAGGTATTGAGGCAAATCCAGATAAGATCAAAGCTCTTCTAGGGCTGCGATCCCCGACGACGAAGAAAGAAGTGCAGAGTCTTACCGGACGAGTTGCAGTGCTCAACAGATTTGTATCTCGAGCAACTGATAAATGCATACCATTCTTCAAAACACTTCGAAAAACCTTTGAGTGGAATGAGGAATGTGAAAAAGCCTTTCAAGACTTAAAGAAATACTTGGGAGCACCTCCACTGTTGTCCAGACCAATAACAGGAGAAAAATTGTATTTGTATTTGGCAGTATCAGAGAATGCAGTCAGTTCAGCGTTGATCAGATTGGAGAATGGAGTCCAGAAGCCAATTTATTACACAAGTAAGGCTTTCCGAGGTGCAGAAATCAGGTACCCAAAGCTAGAAAAATTGGCATTGGCACTAATTGAAGCAAGTAGAAGAATGAGGCCATATTTCCAAGCCCATACCATCATCGTTTATACTGATATGCCATTGAGACAAGCCCTCCATAAGCCAGAAAAATCGGGGAGACTGATGTACTGGGCAGTAGAACTTGGTGAATATGATATTGTGTATGAGCCCAGATCATCATTGAAGGGGCAAGCTGTAGCAGATTTTATAGCAGAGTTCACATACCCTGATACCCCCGAGGAGCAAAAGGTGCCTGCTGATCTACCTGTGGACGATACAGGATCAACAGAAACATTTGCTGACCTACCTGTGGACGATACAGGATCAGCAGAAACAGGTCCAAACCAACCAAGGTTGGTAAAAGGACTTGTGGATGTAGAGAAATCATTATATTCAAACCCAGACCAACCAAGGTTGGTAAAAGGGTACGAACAGATGATTGACGAGGAGCGAAAGATACCGGGGGATGATGGAAGAAAACAGCAGATATTTTATCGAGGAACTCTGACAGATAAGAAATTTGAAGACGAAATACCTACATGGAGATTATATGTAGACGGATCATCCTGCACAGCTGGTTGTGGAGCAGGAATTGTTTTGATCACTCCAGACGAGATTGATATGGAATATGCTTTGCGATTCCAATTCAAAGCCTCTAATAATGAAGCGGAGTATGAGGCCATGATAGCAGGTCTTAATCTAGCAAAGACTATGGAAGCACAACAAGTGATGGTATTCAGTGATTCTCAATTAATTGTAAATCAGATGATGGGAATATATGCGGTTAAAGGAGATTTAATGATCAAATATCATGCAAAGGTGATGAAATTGTTGACAGAATTTGATGCCATTCAATTGATGAGAATACCAAGGATGGAGAATGTACAAGCAGACGCACTGGCCCGACTAGCATCAGCTACTCGTACCGAGATGCGAAGAACCATACCAATTGAAGTATTAGAAGGTCGGAGCATAGATGAAGATCTGACAATGAATGTGATTACCCTTGATTTAGGACCATCTTGGATGGATCCAATCAGGAAATATGTTGAAGAGGGTGGATTGCCGGAGGACAAACTCGCTGCCAAGAAACTGAAGTATAAAGCTGCTCGGTATGTATTAACTAATGGTATTTTGTATAGACGAGGAATTATGGCAGGTTTGCAGAGATGTGTACATCCCACCGAGGTGAAAGAATTGATTGAAGAAATCCATGAAGGATCTTGTGGAGCTCATGTAGCAGGTCGAACACTTTTACAAAGAGTGATGACACAGGGATATTACTGGCCGACAATGAGGGCTGATTGTATAGCCTATGCCAAGAAATGTGACAAGTGCCAACGTTTTTCCTCCATCCGACGAACTCCACAAGCATTGCTAACACCAATAACTTCCCCTTGGCCATTTGCCATGTGGGGGAATTGATTTGGTTGGACCACTGCCGACCACCCGAGGAAGATTCAAGTATCTCGTAGTTGCAGTGGACTATTTTACTAAGTGGGTGGAAGCTGAGCCTCTTATCAATATGACGTACGAGAAGGTATACCAGTTTGTATGGAAGAATATCATTTGTCGATATGGTCTCCCTCATGCTTTCATCACAGATCATGGAACACAATTTGATAATGAAGAATTTGCTGCCTATTGTCATCAGTCGAACGTTTTGAAGTTTCATTCAGCACCAGGCCATCCCCAAAGCAATGGACAGACTGAAGTGACGAACAGAACATTACTAAACGGGTTGAAAAAGAGGCTAAGTGAAGCTAAAGCAAATTGGATTAATGAGCTCCAATCAGTATTATGGGCCTACCGAACAACTCCCCGAGCAGCAACTGGAGAATCACCATATATGCTAGCATTTGGAAGTGAGGCTGTGATACCGGCCGAGTTGGGTCTCCCAACGCATAGAGTGCTGAATTTCAACTCTCCGATCAGTGACTTGATGAGAAGAATGGATTTGGATATGCTCGAAGAAGTAAGAGAAGAGGCAGCCATTAGGAATGCTGCTTATCAACAACGAACAGCTCTGTTCTACAACAAAAGGGTGAAGAAATGCGATTTGAAGGAGGGTGATTATGTGCTGAAGAAAGTCATTCAGAAACAGAATAAACTGGAAGCAAACTGGCATGGACCTTACCGAGTTACAGAGATTGTTCGACCTGGAACTTACAGAATAGCAACTCTAGAAGGAGAGGAATTTAAGAATGCATGGAATGCTGAACACCTGCGCAAGTATTATCAGTGATGTAAAATGTAAAGTATTTCCTTCATTATGAATAAAACGATGAATAAAATGAGGATGGTTCACCATTTTCTTTCTGTTGAAAGTTTTTCGGGGAATACTAGTGTTGAACACTACACTGCTTGATAACAAGAAGAAGACTGCTCTACGGAGCCATGCTCTACGGAGCCAAGCTCTACGGAGCAAAAGTGCTATAAGTAGCCAACCTCCTTTGGTTAGGAGGACATGCTCTACGGAGCCAAGCTCTACGGAGCAAAAGTGCTATAAGTAGCCAACCTCCTTTGGTTAGGAGGACATGCTCTACGGAGCCAAGCTCTACGGAGCAAAAGTGCTATAAGTAGCCAACCTCCTTTGGTTAGGAGGACATGCTCCAAGGAGCCAAAAAGTTCGAAAGAACCCTACTACTCCTTTGATTAGGAGGTGTACATCAGCATGATCAACTACGGTTGGTAAGACTTTATATACTCTCGCATTACAGCTTATGTTGGTCGGGAGGTAACATTATTACAAAAAGTTCTTTAAAGAACAAAATATTCCAAACTGTACCAAGTATGGTTGGTCGGGGATAAAAACCCACTAACTGTAGTTGGTCGACGAGGACAAAAATATTGACCTTAGTTGGTCGGACACATGTTTATATTTGAAATTGAACCAAGTATGGCTGGTTGGGGATAGAAACCCATCAACTGTGGTTGGTCGACAAACATTATTTATCCACCTTGGTTGGTTGGAAACAATTTTGAACAATTTATGCTTATTATAAATTCTAAGTTGGTTGATGAACCATATAATTTGCAAACAGAAAAATAGCTATTGGCAAAACAGAAAATGAAATTCTTTCATTAAGATAAAAATGTATTACATGTTACATGTATGTGCTAACTATTACATTAAAGATTCCTACTCTATTGGTTTCTTTCCTTTATCTTTTGAGACAGGTTCCTCGCCAGCAGGAGGATACTCTAGACAAAGAGGAGAATTAATAAAGTTCATGTCCTTCAGCATTCTGACATTCATTATTGTAGGAGTGTCCAACAGGTGCTCAGGACGAGATACTTCAACTTGAGAATGAAGGTTATAATCACCAAGATATTTAGAGATCAAACTCCGAGGAATGGAACGAGCAGGAATCCATGCCATATCCAATTTATAGGGAGGAACAGGCAAGTCTAGCAATCCAGGAGCATGATAATCCCATAAATAATGACCTCGTTCCAATTTTAATACACCCAGGGCGTTCAACCATCCCTGCTTATAACCTTCGTTGTTAGCATTTTCAATGCGAGCATCCAAATGATAAAGAGCTTCATTATAGCCTGCATTCCAGAACTCCCGAGGCTGTTTATGGAATTGGAAAGTTAATCTATCTACTTGCTCGAGAAAGTTCTTGATAAGAGCATCTTTATTATTCAGAGCAGACTTCATCGCATCCAGTTGATCCTCTAAAGATAAGTTTTTCTTAGACAAATCAGACAGAGCACGATCCTTAACATTCAGTTGGAATGCTTGAGTTTCCAGAGTAGATTGGGTGCGAGATTCTTCAACACTGCGGCTAAGAATTCTTGATCGGCTCCGAGAAGCAACTGGAGAATTTTGCTCCTCGACGATTCTTCCTCGTCCCCGAGAACTCCTTCCTCGTCCCCGAGCAGTCACAGGAATAATAGACTTTTTCAAGTCGTCCAACTCTTGCCTTAGTTTGGCGTTTTCAACCTCTAGAAACGAAAAACCTTCTTCAGTAACTGGTACTAATGCAGTAGAAGAGGAGGCAGCGGATTCATATTGAGCCAATCTTTTCTGCAGACTATTATTTTCTTGTTCCAGGATCTCGGCAATTTGTCGGCAGGCTTCAACTTCACCTTTTAGGGTCCTTTCCCTAATGTCATATGCAGCAATGATCTTTTTATGACCTGTATCAGAGGAAAGTTGTTGATATCTATTTTCATATTCCTTGTGTAATGAAGCCATCGATTCATTGTGCTGACCTTGGAGATCCTCTAAGGAACAATGCAGCTCTTCAATCAAGTCATAATAAGCGACATTGTTAGCTACAGCTCGGTCGAGTAAATCTTTCAAGTACCGATAAGCCTCAGTCGCCTGTTCTGAAGCATCATGACCAAGAATGTCAGCAATTTCAGAAGAACTAAGGTCTGTATGACCAGCCCTATAGTATTGGTGACATTGCTGCATCAGCTCGGTATCATGAGAAGAGATTAATTCCATTCTAGCAACGAACTAAAGACAAGAAAAAGACAACAATCAACAAAGAATCATCAATAACAGCGATGAGTAAAGAAGTATTTTATTAGATCATAAAAGGATTACATTGTTCGATTACAAATGATGAAAGATAGAAATGATACCGAACAACTTCACACCTTTTCCTTGTCTCCCAAGACTTTCTCGGGAGGCTGGGACGAGGAGCTCGGTTGCTCGGTGATAACAACAGCTTGATCGGCAGAAATCTTCTCGGCAGGAGGAGGCATAGAAGAAATATCCTCGATGACAGAGGGTTGAGAAGCAGAGATTGGGACATCCACATCCATGGAAGACTCATCTGAAGCAGGTTCATCTTCTTCTTCTTCCACAATTGGTGGAGGAGGACCAGGGAGATGTCGTTGGAATAGCTCGGAATCGTCTTGGATTTTTAGCTCTTGTAGAGCAGCTACCCAACCGTCATGGAAGTATTTCAACTCCCCATATTGGACTTGGGATGTCATAGCAGCAATTCCTTTATCCCATCCTTTCTCCCAACCAGCACTGAAATGTTTCTTGACTACAGCTTTTCTTTTCAACTTCTCCGAGGAGAGTTTGACATCCAATTGTTCTTTCTGAATTTTGATGTCTCGCAGGACAGACAGTTCTTCTTCTGCCTTCTTCAGTTGGTCATCGCACTTTTGCTGATTGACCTCTAAGCTTTTCACCTTCTCCTCCAAATTCTTGGAGGTTTCAGCCATCTTCATCTTATCAGCCTCAGCTGCAGCCAACTTTTTCTCCCAGGCAGTTTTCTCCTCGACGTACTGCTGGCGAGATTCTTTCACAGATTGGGCTAAACCCAAGAGGGCATCGTCAACATCGGACGAGGAACTGGAAGCTTTAATAGCTTGATCTTTCTTCACGATGGTATTGAAGCAGTTCACCAACTGAAAGATGAGAAAAACAATAAAGTCAATACAAATGCAATAATTCAAGAAAAAGAAAGAAAGACCAAAGGTATGAGAAATTTACTGAAGAAAGATGGCGAGCAGCTAGGGATGTCAGTGTATCCCTAGGAATCTTTTCATCAACCCCGAGAACCTCAGGTATAACTGAGCTCGTTGAAGAACTCGGAAGAAGGATTTTTGAAACACTACTACCACCAGCGGGTAGAGAAGATGCAGTTCCAGCAAGATTAACCGAGGATGATTTCCTCAACCTCTTCAAAGGAGGGTCAGCAGCATCAACCAAGGAAGAAGTCTTGGTCGGAGATATTGTAATTACATCAGCACTAGCACTTTTCTTGCTCGGGGCCACTGGGGGCTTCTCGGCAACTTTGGAGGAACTAGCATCTACTTTTTTAGTCCCCTCTGGGACATCAATTTTGCTTTTCTGTGCTCCAATAGCAGAAGAAATTTCACCAAATAGAGCAGGAGGAGCTCTTTTCTTGCCCATTCTCTGAGATGGGGGGATATGAGAATCTGAAGATGAACTTTCTGGTGTTAAGGCTGGTTCAACAGGGCGAGCAGTATAAGAGGTTGTGTAACTCTTATACTGCAGCAAATATGATGCAGACCTAATATGCTCGTCTACAATTGTCTTATGCAAATTCCAGATAAGTTTTAAATGCTTGATATTCACTTCCGACTCTTTTGGAGTTTTTCTTTTACTATCAACTGCAAATAAATACATAAATCTCAGTCATACATTTTGTCAAACATGATGAAAACGCAATTTCATAAGTAAAATAAAATGAAAAATAAACCTATCCCATTGCCGTATGGGGGGCATCTGGGACCATTGTATACTTCATTCCCAGATAAAGGCGCGTGTTGCCAATTTTTTATGACCAACCCATGCTCAAAATAATCTCTATTTGAATCAGGAAGGTTAACTACAAGGGCTCTATTTAAAAACCTAGTTTTTAAATAATAAACATTATCTAAAGTGGCCCACTTATAGCAATACATGATTTCTGGGATCCCTATACGAGTCCCATGAGTTAGATTTAACTTGTGCACCCCGTTAATTATTCTCCATGAATTGGGGGCTATTTTTGCAGGAACAAGATCAAAATATTGACAAAACTCAAGACATAATGAGTTTGGTGGAAAAGAAAAACCGCATTCAGTAACAAAAAGACTGGGGAACCAATGTTCCTCAGCCAATCGAAAGTAATCTAAAGGCTCAGAAAGAACCTCTAGAGTTACCCAAGAAGGAATGGAAAAGTCAGAACGAAATTTCTCAGCAGATTCAACAATATAAACCATATTGAATAAAAGAGATGCAGAAGAAAGGAAGAAGATCTTACAGAAAGAAAGAAGATATGTTGACAACGAACGGAAATAATGATGAACACACAAGAGAGAGGAAGAGAATAGAAAACTTGAATGCAGAAAATTGGAAAGTGTAGACGACGGTATGGTTACCAAAGGAGTTTAAGTACTTTGCATTGGGAAGCGGCGAAAGAAATGATTACTAAAAAGAAACTACTGAACTTCCGGCGGCTAAAAAGACAAAAGTTGCACGAAGATCGAAGCGCTTATAAAAAAGGCGGAAACTGCGAAATGAGAAGGAAATTTGAATACAATGTTCCTGAAACCCAGGAAGGTCATTTAATATTACCATATACCGAGAAAGAATGTCCCATACTCCTCAAAGTTCGAAATATGAAACATTGGGGGCTTCTGTTGATACCAAAATTAATATGCTGATGTGGACGAATAGTATGAAGACACGTGTCAATCTACGTGGCACAATAACAGCGAGGAAGATCATTTCCCGACCAACCATGTTTCTTTCCGAGGAACTCTATCATACCGAGGAACTCCATCATCCCGAGATACTCTAAGCATTCCGAAGAACTCTTTATTAACGAGCAACTAAGGCGGTCCGAACTGCACCTCGGCCTTGTCATCAATTATCAGATGGACAACTGTTCAACTATTCATTAGATTCTTGACGCACACGCTGCATTAAATGTATTACCCATTCATATGTATATCATTTAATGTATTGGAACTTTCATGTACAGCCTTGAGGCTATAAATACCTTGTATCAATCCCATTCAGGGGGACCGAAATTTTTTGAGAGAACTTGTAATCAAGAATTCCACAAACACTCAGCAATAACATAACAGTGGACGTAGGCATTATTCCTAGCCGAACCACTTTAAAAATATTTGTCTCATTTATATTTATCTGTGATTGATTAATTAGAGCGATCTAGTTTTTTACATCAACAGCTAGATAGCCAAAGGGGATGCTGTATTGGTTTGATGAATCCTGCTGCCAACAAATGATGAACCTCTTCCTTAATCTTCAAGTCCAACTTAGGTTTATAAGTCCTTGTTGCCTGCTTCACCGAGATGGCTGAAGGCATCACGTTTAGCTTGTGGCAGCTCACTTCCTCATCTAGCCCTTCCATTTCGGTATACTTCCATGCAAATACATCTATGAACTCCCGGATTACCCCAACCAAGGCTTCTCGTTTCTCCTTACCGAGATCCTTCGCGATGAAGATGGGCCTTGGGTCTTCCCCTTCTCCTGCCAGGTTCAACTGCTCCAACTCTTGTGCCTGGGGCTTTGGTTGATTTGCCATGTAGTCTGGTTCTTCGGCGACCTCCTCCACGAACTCCTGTATGTTGGAGTTGTCTATCACCATACACTGTCCCTGTTGATCCACCAAGAAACACTCATATAACGGGTCAGCCCCATCTTCGGTCTCTTCGGCCGCCCGCTCACATCGTTATAAACGGTATACCACCTTCCCCTCTTCAGTGACCACCTTCTTGCATTGCCTGTTGGTAACTGTTGCCACCGCCTTCCTCTTCCTCTCTCTCGAAGCCTCAGCGATTCTTCCCCCTGAAAAGCGACTCAGCACGCTTTGTCGTTGGACCTCATGCTCCACAGGATCCACTCTAAGCTTTACTTTGTTTTTGAGCTGCTTCGTGGTACTTTGGGGTCGAGGGATCACCTGATGGGTTTCTTCGTCCCTCACCCCTTCATTACTCGCGGCTTCTTTACTTTGCTCGTTCAGAGGCCCCATTCTATCTCTGATCGAGGGAACCCATGCCCCCTCCATTCTTCTCGTCAGGACTCGAGCATCCTCCTCCAACTCCGTATAAAAGGCCGCATCTACAAAGTGAGCTTCCTCGATAGCAAAAGACCTTTTTGTAGCCCTAATGGTCACTTCTATTCCTTTGACATTTGCCTTGGCGCATTGATGATATGTTGAAGGAACTAAACCTTGATTGTGCATCCATACTCTTCCTATTAGTAAATGATAGGAAGTTGCACTTTCTATTACATGGAACTTGATGTGGGAACTCAGATTTCCCATTACAATTCCCACATTCACATACCCAATGGATTTGGAAGATTGGTTGTCATACCCTGAGATTACCAGAGGCATGGGGACCAACCTTTCTTCTGGGATATTAGCTGCGTGGAAGGAGTTGATCGGCATAATGTTGATGGAAGCACCCCCATCCATAAGCGTTCTTGCAAAACTAACCCCGTTGATACTGGTCGTCACATACAAGGGCCTGTTATGAGGGAACCTTACAGCTCTATCTGCATCGCTGAAGGTCACTTCTGATAGGAACTTTTTCACCAGCCTCGCCATGGGTCCCCTCCATTTCAACGAGGGAATCGCGTCCTTCTTCGCGATGTCAAGGATCACCCGAGTTATTTCCAGTCTGCTCTCCTTTGGTATCCCCACTTGATCGAAGAACCAAGCGAACTTTGGGGATTTCGAAACTGCGCTATATTCTATGACTGGGTCCGTTTCCTCGCCCTCAATGCTATAGGCGTCTTCTACGTCCCTAGCACTTGCTTCATCATACTCCATAACTACGTTAGCCATTCCCCTAGTGCAATACTCCAGTGCTTTATCGAACTCCATTATTGCCCCTCCCCCCTCTCGCTCTGCCTCCTTATCATAGGCCGTTACAACATTGGCCTCATGCGCCGGGAGCGGGTTATTGTTAACGTTCCGCGGGGGATTTGTTATGTTCCCGCCCTCATGTGATTGTCAATGATTCTTCACAGCGTGAAACAGCTTTCCGTTGGATGTTTGACCTTTCGATGAACCTGACAATATTTGGGATTGGCCCTGGTTGCCGCGTCGGGTTCTTCCACCGGGACGCCTTTCGGTTCATAAACCGTTCCGCCTTGTACCATTGCGTTATAGCAACTCATAGCCTCCTCCACCGTACAAGGCAACGGTGGCGGGTCTTCTCTATCCCTTCCAAACTTTCTTTTGTTTTCCTTCCTCTGGGCCTTGCCCCCATCCTCTCTCTCGACATATCCCACCCGTGGGGCCTAAGACCTTCCCCCGATGGGTTGTATCGGCTGTATGAACACCATGGGAGCTACTACCGGGCTAGGTCGCACCACCAAAGATATATTTCTTGCGGACTTTAAGAATGCTGAAAATGTTCCCTCGCGTGTCTCATTGATCAGGTGACAGATATACTCAGGAAGTAATCCCTCAGCACAAATTTGTAGTAACCTAGCCTCCTTAGCTTCTTCCCTCACGTCGAGGGACCTTTCCCTAAACCTTCGGATGTAGGCCACTACCTCCTCTCCTGGCCTTTGCCTCTCCCTGCCAAGTTGGGTTAAGGTGAACTCATCTTCTGCCAAGAAGAACTTTCGGACGAACAATACATGCATCTCCTCCCACATGGAGACACTATTGGGCGGCAGGTGAGAGTACCAAGTGTATGCTTTATCAGTCAGGGATTTGGAAAACTCCCTCAGCCTAAGCTTTTTGTCATTGCAATGCGCCCCCAAGTGTTCAACGAAACGCTTAATGTGTTCCTTCGGGTTCCCGCCCTTCCCTGAGTATTTTTCAAAGGTAGGGGGAATATAGTCCTTCGGGTAGGGTTCGTCGTTGTACTCCTGGGGTTAGGGTGTCCGGAAGTCGTCGTAGACCGTTGCCACCTCGCCCACAGCCTGCGAGGAAGACTGCATGAACTTCAGCATCTCCTTCTACATCTCTTTTCTCATCTCTTCCAAGGGTGAGGCTACTGGGGCCACCTGCAACGGGGCAGACGGTTGAGCGCTCGTTGCAACCGGAGCGAACGTTATCGGTTGCGCCGTTGAAACTCCTGAGCCGCCCACAGTGGGATTCACAACAGAGGGTACACTTGCTGGGACCGCTCCTGTAATGCCTGCCCCTGGTGGGGCCCCTAGGGCCACTCCTGGTGTTACGAAGGCATTAGTCTCCAATCCTCCCAGCATAGTTGAAGCTACTGGGTTTTGCAAAAACTCGTAAAATTTTCTCATGAGGAGCGCCATCTGGGCTGGTCCCAGCCCTGCGCTCGTGGAAGGTTGTGCCGCCCCTGGGACGCCTATCATTATTGGAGCCAGCGGTACCTCTACTCGAGGAGCCCCATCTCTTAGGGCCTCCTGCTCCCTCGCAACCTGTTCTTCATCATGCTGTATGTCATCGAAATTGAGTCTTCTAGTAGCATTATCCTGCGCCATACTCCTTCTCTAGAAGGATGCCTCCCCAGCGGAGTCGCTAAATGTAAGAGGGTACTTTAGATTATATATGGAGGCGTAATCCCTATTGAGTATGGTAATCACAAGTTAATTGGCCAAAGCTTTGGATTAGTGATAGAACACATAAACATGAACCCAATGAGGATAGACTCAACTTAAACTCACAAAAACTCTCGTGTATAACTCAGGTCATGCTAATGGACTTTAGAAGTGGCTTAGCTAGAGGGAGAGGGAAGTAAGCACCTTAGATACACCTTGGCGGGCAAGTAAAAAACACACAAAACACACACAACACCCTGAAGAATCTCTGTCAAGTATTAAAAGCTTCGTAATAAATGACAATGGTGAGTTAGTGAACTCTCTAGTTTGCAATAACTCTTTTTAATTCTCAAAAAGAGGATCCCCTTCCTCAAAGGTGGTTGGGGTCCTTAAATAGCCCCCACACCACCCCCGAGGCAACTCAGTCATTAAAGACTATGAAAGACATCCCTCATACTTTATGTCACAACATTAAATGCCTGATGCACTAGTTGTCCCCTACGTCATAAACATTAAATGCCAAGACATGCCTTTTGCCTAACCACTGTGTGTCAGGGGGTTGTTGTCGCAGAGGTGGCTCACCAACTATCTGACAGCCCCAAATACCACGGTGGTTTACTCAAGTGCATGTCTGACATTGTTTATAAGGCTAGTGACATCACCCACAGTAGATGTGACATTTTAAGTAGAGGGTTGTTTGGGTCCATAACTCAATGCCCGATGGAACTCCAAGCTGCTCCGCTTGAGGTTCCACGGTCAGGGTCCTTCGGTGTTTTACCAGGTGTATCTAAGATGGTCAGGATAAGCCCCAACGGTGCCTTACTTCTCAATCCTCCAAACCAAATCCCTCTAAAGTTCCCATGGTGAGGTCATTCGATAGGGCATGAAAGCCCTCCCAGGTCCTGCCATGCCTGGTCTCTCGTGAGTACCGTTTGACCTCACCCAAACTGTATTATTATTATCGTTATGTCATTACCACCGTTACAGCTTTACAGTGAATGTAATCAAAGGTACAATATGATTAACACAACAAGCTGAAGTATGAGTTGCCACGCTGAGCTGCCTCACCAAGATGTCACGCTTGAGTTGCCACGCTGAGCTGCCTTCCAAAGCTGCCACGCTGAGCTGCCTCACCAAGATGTCACGCTTGAGTTGCCACGCTGAGCTGCCTCCCCAAGCTGCCACGCTGAGCTGCCTCACCAAGATGTCACGCTTGAGTTGCCACGCTGAGCTGCCTCCCCAAGCTGCCACGCTGAGCTGCCTCACCAAGATGTTGCGCTTGAGTTGCCACGCTGAGCTTCAAGCCCCCTCTACAGTGGGAATGATTACCTTTATGTGGACCTTATCTAACCTTCCTAATGTTTCTCACACGTGCGGGGGGAATGGGAACAACTCTCTCACCAAAACCTATACCTCCCCCATCTTCCTTAATTTGGACGGTGCCTAGGATCTTGTCTAACTTCGCCGACCTAGCTTCCGAATCAAACTTGACTCTAGACGAGTCTATTAATCTCTCCTCCAACTCGTGAATCCTAGACTCGAGAAAACGCTTAGACTCCTCAAACTCTAAAATTTCCTTTTTAAGGGACTCCATCAAACAACAGAGATTATCTCTCTCTTTCTCCAGAAACTCTAATATCTACCTAAACTTCTTCTCTCGTGCCCTAAGATCCTGAATCAAACTATCATTATTTTCTATGCTACGCTCATTCAACTTAGATTGCAATTTTGAGTTAGCCTTTTTTACCTTCACCGTTTCGGCATACAACTCATTAAACGCATTTTGCAACTCTTTCGCATCTACCTCTTCCTCGTCACTCTCTTCACCCTCACTAACATGGGATACACTCAAAACATCCTCGGAAGTGTCATGCACATGAGAATCATCGTCGCTCACATGACATGCCATAAACGCAACAAAGTTACGATCAATGGGGGAACTCTCTCCCTCTTCCGGATCACTATCATTTAAGGTAGCATTATAGACAATGGGTTGCTTGCCCTCTTTCTTAAGTCTAGTGGAACACTCCTTAACCTTGTGACTGTACCCCTCACACCCAAAACACTTATCCGACTCATCTCTCTTAGGCTTCTCAAACTTATCCTTAGAGGCGGGATCTACTTTATTGTTCTTGAATGTTTCAAATTTATTGGCATCTTTCGATTGCTTTTAAAACTTAATAAATTTTTTAAATTTCTTTGCCAACAAAGCAACATCCTCAAAATCAGAATCGGAATCAGAATCCGAAACTTTGATTTCCTCCTTCTGGGTTTTCAAATAAATACCCTTTTCTTTCTTAGGCACTTACTTGGAGGTAATCATGTCGATTTCATAGGTTTGTAAGTCACCTACAATCTCTTCTAGTTTTGTCGACTCTAACCTACCCAAGGAGTTTAAAATGGTCACTTTCGCATCAAACCTACTCGACAACGACCTAAGGATTTTCTTAATGACACGGTTGTCGGGAATTTTCTCACATAGGTTAAATGATGAGTTGACAATATTGGATAACCTATCATTAAACTCATAAAAGGTCTCACTCTCTAACATCCTAATGGTCTCAAACTGTGTAGTGAGATTTTAAAGTTTTGACGCCCTAACGGTGCTAGTGCCCTCGTGAGTGAGTGACAAAACATCCCAAGCCTCTTTTGATGTTTCACAAGTCATAATTCTATAATATTCTTCCTGTGTGACATGTGAAGAAATAACGTGCAGACCCTTAGAATTATATTGTATAAGTCTTTGTTCAGTTCGGCCCATGACTCAAAAGGCTTTAAACTAGTGACCTCACCTACAATAGTGACAGGGGGTGTCCAACCTTTCTCACATGCAAGCCAAACACGCTCATCAATAGATTTTAAAGCACATCTCATTCTCATCTTCCAATAAGTGTAATTAGTGCCATCAAAGACAGGAGTTCGAGAAAATTCATTATATCCAGAATTCATCTTTGAAAACACACGGGATCAGAAAACAGATATAAATATGTTTTCTAGCTCTGATACCAATTTGAAAGTGTGAGTGGCCCGATATGTGTGTTTCAAACAAAACCAAAGTTTTCACCGAAAATTATCCAACTTTCATTATGCACCAAACCAAGTTGTGAAAACCCAATTCTTACTTTTTAACCAATTTTATCTTGATTAATCCTAAACATGCATCTAGTGATTAAAGCAAGTAAAGTAAAGAATACTCACAACGCCTGATGTATGAGGAAAAAACCCAAAACGGGAAAACAACCTCGGACGGCCCAAGCTAGACAATCACTACGAATATGGTTTTACAAAGACAGACAAAGTCTCACTCAACAACTCGATCCCCACGGGTCTTGACGCTCTTCTGATCTTCAACCACTCCTCTCATAGTGCCCACATAGAAAGTCCTTCTTCCACGATACCTTTCCACAACATACGCGTCCACGTATGTCTTGGTGTCCACCGATATGGCTTTGATTCGTCTACGATGTCGAACAAGAAGTCCTTCTCTTTTCTTCACCGCAAAACCCTTTGTGTTCAATGTGTAAAACAAACAACTTTAGTGCAGCAAGATCACGTAAACATATAAGAATGATAACTCGGATCTTTGCAAACTCTAAGGATGTGTTTAAGACTTTTAAACCTTAAAAAACATGTGCAAACAAGGTTCTGGTTCATAAAACTGTTTTCCAGAAAGCACACCTCAGAAAATATGATGAAAACATTGTTTAAATAGGAGTTAATTTCCGCCTCGAAAAATGTGTTGTTCGAACGACTTGAGGAACTCGTTTGAGAGACATCCCATCTCGTTTGAACGAGATTGGATGTCGTTTGAACGATAGCGCGGTAGTTTGAGTTTTTGACTTTTTATTTAAAACGTCTCTTCCAATGAGAGATCCAAAAATGTCAAACTCTTTTACGAGCTTATCATCATAAAACGAAGTGTAAATCTTTTAAAACGCTATAAACCATTTAAAAATATTTTTCTTTATAAAAATTACATCCTTATCTTTTATAAAATAATTCTGAGCACCATTAATTATATGCATTCATACATGAGTGATCTTGGAATGAAATTAACTTTGAAGACGATTAAATTTGCACCAATTAAACTTCGGCATGATTTAATTTTTTGAAGCTTTACCGCAACGTCTTCAATTTCTTTGATACGTCATAGACCGAGTGGGAGCGTGACAAAATAAAATTCTCCCTATGACATATTACAAACAGAGTTTTGTTCACGGAATTAAGTCAGAACAATACAGGGACTCAATTGGAAATTTATGTCCTTACAAATCTCCCCCTTTGACTATTCCGGGATAAAGCTAAACCAGTGAAATGCCTAATCGGGTCGTCAAGCCGTATGACGCCTAAATCCCATCCCATAAACCCAAAAACAAAAATACAGGACACGGACTAGAATTTGTAGCACCGACAAGCATGAAATGTCTGAATGTGATGTAGACTTGAAATCTCGAATCGCTGAAAGCATACCTACACACATGAAACAGACAAACAAATACCCAATGAAGTATGGAGGAACAAATGATACCAATTTATATTTCTAATAAGAACAAATCATTTGAAACATGTGAGCCATTATTTTATACCAATTTGAAACAAATATAATCAAACAAAATATAAATCCAGATATCAATGGTAGCGCTCAACAAATCTCTCCCTACATCACGTACATCTCTCCCCCTTTTTGTCTCGAATAGACAATCCAAAGAAAAGACAAACCAATTTGAACTATCTAGCATGAGAATATGAAACCAATTTGAATCAATTGGATACCAATTTGAGAGGTTAAAATGCTAGATAATCATGAAACATCCAACTAAGTATGATCATGTAATGACAAATCAGTAGCTAGTAAATCAAGGAATCACACAAAGAATATAGCAAATTAATCAGGTGTGATAAATAGACTATATGCAAAATACTAATCTTGAAATAAAAGAACCTGCATATAAACCAGACAAACTAAAAAATCCTTCAGCAGTACAAAAAATATACCAATTTGAACCAGAGAACTGCAAACTAATTAGAAGCTCCAAAATAGCCTGTCGTTCAAACGAGCCATGGACTTCGCTCAAACGAGATGAGTAAGTCGCTTGAACGAAGTACATAAGTCGTTCGCGCAAGATGATATGTCGTTAGAACGACTTCGCCCTACCTGCCAAAATTTCCCAGTTTCCCAGAAATATGATAAAGTATTGCCCAGTGAAAAAAATTTCACAAAAAAAATTTCAGGAAGGTCCTGACAAATGCAAAAATAGTGCTAAAACAGTAGGTTTTTGCACAAAACGCAAAAAATCATAAAAACTAAAAATGCGAGTTACATGCAAACATAGTACTGATGTGCTCAAACATGGACATGGAATGAATGGGCGTGAAACTACAACAAATGAGTCATAATTCCAACACATCGAAACAATCAATAAGCTCTAATTGATAGCGATTAATCATGAAACTTTATCATAGCCATATGACAATTAAAGAGTGAGCTTAATGAACTAAACATACTACATGCACACAAATCCAGAATTTTGACGATTCTACAAACAATAGCGTCAAATTGCAATGTTTCAACAATAGGATTAGTTGTGCAAACCCTTTTAAATTTTTAATCCTTCCAAACTCCCTTAATAATATCATATTTTCTTTGGAATGAACTAAACAAATTTGGCCTTTTTCTTAGCATATTGCATTTTCTTTTGGGCTCTTTTAAACAGTGGCTTTCACGACGAGTCAATTTTGAACTCTCGCAACCCTTTCCCGTGAATAACTCAGCATTTTTACCAATTTTAAATCCTCAAGGTAAATGGTTATTACATGCACACTTCTCCTTAAGTCTACTTACGCATAGATGACAAGATTGAGATAAGAGCGCCTCACCAAATTCAAATATGCAAGAGAAGTCAAACATTCATATAAACTCGTGCATGTGTGCAATGACGGCATATATACAAAGTCGAATCAAAATTCATATCAATTTCGAAACAACCCCATATAAACAATAGTTAAGATCATTCTAAGAATCGATAATAATGACCAAATGTCCTAGCCACATGGATAATGAAACGATGGAGGTTCAAGCACACCAATATGCCACATCAAACATGTAAACTCAAAAACAAAAACCGAAAATATTTTTGGATTTTCAAACATATTTTGACTCAAAGAAAAGAAAAATCTTTTTGGATTTTCAAAAGTTTTCTCAAAAAACAAAATCTTTTTGTATTTTTCAAATGGGACTTAAATAAATGAAAACTATAATAAAAAATGATACACATGTCATAATACTAGCAATGAATATATCATGAAGCAAACTAGCATATGACAAACATGGCAACACTATCATCCTTTAGATTTAGCATGGGAAGAATCAAGTGCACCCAAAGGAGAATCATGAAGTTTAATTCCTCAAGCCACTAAATTCGATTATCTAACCCAAGTAGGTATAAAATGACGCATGGGAGTTTTGGGAACCAGTGCAACTTTATTCCTAAACTTCCTAGGAACTTGTCTAAGTTCGTAACAATAACGCCTAAGGTGACCTTTCCTACCACAAAACGTGCAAGTGTAGTGGTGGGAATGATTACCTTTATGTGGACCTTTTCTAACCTTCCTAGTGTTTCTCACACGTGCGGGAGGAATGGGAACAACTCTCTCACCAAAACCTATACCTCCCCTATCTTCCTTAATTTGGACGGTGCCTAGGATATTGTCTAACTTCTCCGACCTAGCTTCCAAATCAAACTTGACTCTAGAAGAGTCTATTAATCTCCCCTCCAACTCGTGAATCCTAGACTCGAGCAAACGCCTAGACTCCTCAAACTCTAAAATTTCCTTTTTCAAGGACTCCATCAAACCACGGAGATTATCTCTATCTTTCCCCACAAACTCTAATTTCTCCCTAAACTTCTTCTCTCGTGCCCTAAGATCCTCAATCAAACTATCATTATTATCTATGGTACGCTCATTCAACTTAGATTTCAATTTTGAGTTAGCCTTTTTTTCCTTCATCATTTTGGCATACAACTCATTAAACGCATTTTGCAACTCTTTCACATCTACCTCAACCTCGTCACTCTCTTCACCCTCACTAACATGGGGTACACTCAAAACTTCCTCGAAAGTGTCATGCACATGAGAATTGTCATCGCTCACATGACATGACATAAACACAACAAAATTACGATCAATGGGGAAACTCTCTCCCTCTTTCGAATCACTATCACCTAAGGTGGCATTATAGACAATGGGTTGATTGCCCTCTTTCTTAAGTCTAGTGGGACACTCCTTAACCTTGTGACCGTACCCCTCACACCCAAAACACTTATCCGACTCATCTCTCTTAGGCTTCTCAAACTTATCCTTAGAGGAGGGGTCTACTTTATGGTTCTTGAATTTTTCAAATTTCTTGGCATCTTTCGATTGCTTTTGAAACTTAATAAATTTTTTAAATTTCGTTGCCAACAAAGCAACATCCTCAAAATCATAATCGGAATCAGAATCCGAAACTTTGATATCCTCCTTCTGGGTTTTCAAAGAAATACCCATTTCTTTCTTAGGCACTTACTTGGAGGTAATCATGTCGATTTCATAGGTTTGTAAGTCACCTACAATCTCTTCTAGTTTTGTCGACTCTAACCTACCCAAGGAGTTTAAAATGGTCACTTTCGCATCAAACCTACTCGACAACGACCTAAGGATTTTCTTAATGACACGGTTGTCGGGAATTTTCTCACCTAGGTTAAACGACGAGTTGACAATATTGGATAACCTATCATTAAACTCATAAAAGGTCTCACTCTCTAACATCCTAATGGTCTCAAACTGTGTAGTGAGATTTTGAAGTTTTGACGTCCTAACGGTGCTAGTGCCCTCGTGAGTGAGTGACAAAACATCCCAAGCCTCTTTTGATGTTTCACAAGTCATAATTCTATAATATTCTTCCTGTGTGACATGTGAAGAAATAACGTTCAGACCCTTAGAATTATATTGTATAAGTCTTTGTTCAGTTCGGCCCATGACTCAAAAGGCTTTAAACTAGTGACCTCACCTACAATAGTGACAGGGGGTGTCCAACCTTTCTCACATGCAAGCCAAACACGCTCATCAATAGATTTTAAAGCACATCTCATTCTCATCTTCCAATAAGTGTAATTAGTGCCATCAAAGACAGGAGTTCGAGAAAATTCATTATATCCAGAATTCATCTTTGAAAACACACGGGATCAGAAAACAGATATAAATATGTTTTCTAGCTCTGATACCAATTTGAAAGTGTGAGTGGCCCGATATGTGTGTTTCAAACAAAACCAAAGTTTTCACCGAAAATTATCCAACTTTCATTATGCACCAAACCAAGTTGTGAAAACCCAATTCTTACTTTTTAACCAATTTTATCTTGATTAATCCTAAACATGCATCTAGTGATTAAAGCAAGTAAAGTAAAGAATACTCACAACGCCTGATGTATGAGGAAAAAACCCAAAACGGGAAAACAACCTCGGACGGCCCAAGCTAGACAATCACTACGAATATGGTTTTACAAAGACAGACAAAGTCTCACTCAACGACTCGATCCCCACGGGTCTTGACGCTCTTCTGATCTTCAACCACTCCTCTCATAGTGCCCACATAGAAAGTCCTTCTTCCACGATACCTTTCCACAACATACGCGTCCACGTATGTCTTGGTGTCCACCGATATGGCTTTGATTCGTCTACGATGTCGAACAAGAAGTCCTTCTCTTTTCTTCACCGCAAAACCCTTTGTGTTCAATGTGTAAAACAAACAACTTTAGTGCAGCAAGATCACGTAAACATATAAGAATGATAACTCGGATCTTTGCAAACTCTAAGGATGTGTTTAAGACTTTTAAACCTTAAAAAACATGTGCAAACAAGGTTCTGGTTCATAAAACTGTTTTCCAGAAAGCACACCTCAGAAAATATGATGAAAACATTGTTTAAATAGGAGTTAATTGCCGCCTCGAAAAATGTGTTGTTCGAACGACTTGAGGAACTCATTCGAGAGACATCCCATCTCGTTTGAACGAGATTGGATGTCATTTGAATGATAGCACGATAGTTTGAGTTTTTGACTTTTTATTTAAAACGTCTCTTCCAATGAGAGATCCAAAAATGTCAAACTCTTTTACGAGCTTATCATCATAAAACGAAGTGTAAACCTTTTAAAACACTATAAACCATTTTAAAATATTTTTCTTTATAAAACTTACATCCTTATCTTTTATAAAATAATTTCGGGCCCCATTAATTATATGCATTCATACCTGAGTGATCTCGGAATGAAATAACTTTGAAGACGATTAAACTTGCACCAATTAAACTTCGGCATGATTTAATTCTTTGAAGCTTTCCCGCAACGTCTTCAATTTTTTAATACGTCATAGACCGAGTGGGATCGTGACAAAATAAAATTCTCCTTATGACATATTACAAACATAATTTTGTTCACGGAATTAAGTCAAAATAATACAGGGGCTCAATTGGAAATTTATGTCCTTACAGTATTTGGGCTACTTTTATGAGACAAAAGTATTATAAAGGTTTGAATATTATAAATAGTTCAAATACAGTCAAAAGATTGGAAAAAATTTCATCTCTAGCAGATCCTTTCATACAAAAATAAAATAAAATATGGACTCCTTCCTCAACAGAAGAATTTACTATGAAATATGCTTTTGATGTTTGTAGACAATCGAGGCCTATTTCTATAAGTTGGAAAATCAATTGGTCCACTGAATGTCCTATGAAAATTTCAAACTTTGTTTGGAAACTTCTTAATAATTCGATGCCATTTGAGACTCAAATTCATCTTGTTGGCATACGGCAACCATCAGTCTGTAGACGCTGCTTTTTAGATGTTGATAGTGCCCCACATGTCATCCTTCAATGTAAAATTACCAAGAAAGTTTGGAGTTACTTAACTCATATGTTTGCTGTGGTCCCGAATTATACTTCTTGCATTTATATGTTGCTTTCATGGTGGATGACTCAAAACAAAAAAGGTTTCTTAAAATCTATTTGTCAGCTCATTCCAAGAATAGTTATATGGGAATTATGGAAGGCGAGAAATAAAAATGTTTTTGAAAATAATAAATCAAAATTTTCTTCTATAATTTATCAAATAGTTCTCCTTACCACATCCATAATGAAAAACAACAAATTCTATGATAAAAGATCTACTGAAGATTCCCTCATTATCAACACATTTAACATTAAATTTTCTCCAAGTATAGTTCAAATCATTAAATGTTCTTGGGAGAATCCTCCATAAGGTAATTTTAAGTTAAATATTGATGGGGCATCAAAAAGTAATCCAAGTCCTAGCGATATTAGGGAGTTATTAGAGATTCTACAGGTATGTTTATTGCAGGTTTTGAGAAATCCATTTGGATTCAATCTTCCTTTTTTGCCGAAGCAATGGCGTTAAAGGAAGGTCTAAAACTTGTGTCTATTTTAGATATTCAAAATATTATTATTGAAACAGATTGCAAGTTTCTTATTGATATTATTGAGAAGAAATCAAAACCTCCATGGACATCTTTAGAGCTCTTAAACAGCATTTGTGCTACAAATCAAATAAAGCTAACTCATGTTTGGAAAGAAAATAATTCAGTAAAAGATTATCTAGCTTCAAGAGCATCTATGAGCATCATTGACTCTGTATATTGGCACTTTGAATCTCTTCCTCAAATGGCCAAAGGTATTCTTAAATTGGATAGGATCCATTCTCCTCAAATTAGACATAGAAGAATAAAATTGTAATGGGGATGAAATAAATCCCCAAGTTTATTTTTCAAGTTTACACTCATTGTAATGGGGTTATTTATAAAACCCCAAGTTTCCATTCATTTCATCTAGAGTATTGGACCCAACCTCTAGATATAGATAAAAAAATTTCTAGGTTTGTAAAGCCACGGAGAGGTTGTTTCTTTATTATTAAAATTTAATAAAATTTATGGGGGTACCGGTCCTCTTTGATAAAAAAATCATGAGATATATCTCTCCACTCTGTAATAAGCCAGTCTACCTTGAATCACGTCAGTAACTATCCCTACTCACTGGTATTACAAATAACAATACAAATATCTTCATGTGTGTCTATTATGCAACACACAATCATATATATATATATATATATATATATATATATATATATACTCATCCACTAACCCTCTATTTTTAATACCTCTCAGCTTAAAGTGTTTACTCTCCACGCTTAATAATTAAAATTTAAAATCGATGCATTAGCATCCACCTACTTCTCATCACTCCAAATGTTAATTAAGGTTCTTACGTGTAACATCCGCAACTAAGTTCAAAGAACTTTTTCAATGAACTATTTCCTAGAATTATAAAAAAAAATGCGTAGGTCCAAAGCACATAACTAAGATATCACGAATCATGACTCTCGACACATAAATCAAATTGTTTATGCCTATTTCTCCCAAGATGTCACACAATACGGTGTTCTAGTAATCACTGAGTTCTAGCATGTAAGCAACAATGAGCTAAATATCTCCGATCAACGGTATACCCGATATACCTTAAATCACATCAGTGAAAGTCCCCACTTACTCAGATAAAACATAACGAGACAGCTATACTCACCGAAGTTTATGATACAATACACTATATATTCATGCCTGGCCTTCTTTCAGGTGATGACTCATGAAACTAAAAACCTTATCCTTCTATAATGAGCACAATAGTCTTACCTTATAGTTTACTACTGCTCCAACCATCGGTATCCAGTCACTATGCAAGATAATAATATTTTGTCCTTCTGATAACCCTCATAAGGATCAAAATCTACCATATATTGTAAAGCATCCTCTTAGTGTCCACACCTGCACCTCCCTGCGGAAGGAACCAAAGAGAGCACCGCTACTCAATGGTATACATATACACGCCATATTAAAATTAGCGACACCTTTACTAATTCCGTTTTAGCGGTGCCTCTAGTATTAACAACTTTATGTGACTCGCTCGTGTCATAAAGCAGACTCCTATTTCCCCGAGATAAAACTCATACTTTCAATTGTCACTAGTATCGGTGGTTCAATGGTTCCTGGACATAACACACTCATCCCAACCGAATCAAGACTTTTTTTTACTGTTTCCCTAATTGGGCATCCCATTCCTGACCCCAAATTCTTTGCAGATAAGATCTACACATGTTCCTACTATTCACACATAAGACACCTCCCTATGTCATCTGTCTCTCCCATCATTGGGTCTACGAACATAACTCTAGTGTCGAGGTTTACCCATAATTTGCTATAATGGTTGTTCATCCAGGATTTCATCATGTAGTTTTCCCCTGCCTCGCTTCGACAATACTTATTCATGTGGATCGCCTTTCCACAATTGAGATACTACCAGAGAACTCCCTTATCTCTGATCCTGGCCTCGTTTTCCATGTCAGGGTGTCCTTCCCTCGGACATGGTATTCTTGTCCCCAATTGCACCCCCATTGTCCCTTTGGCTCCGTTGGCCCTATGGAACTCGTTATTGGACTCGATGGTCCTGGCTGAATCCACCGTCACTTGGTAGAAAGTCACTTGATTTCAATCATTTAAATGGGTCTCTATTGGGTATACCCTCCCATGGTGATTCTTTAACACCGTTAAATCCAGTCTTGCTCCCCAGCTCGATTTTTTAACCCCTAGTACCCTTTCTCATGGTAGCATTGTACAAAACTTGTAAACGTACGACCTCGACAACGTCGATACTAGTCATCCTATCCATATTTTACACTCACACTTGTGTATTCTACTCATGAGTCCCTTATCAACTTATGGACCCTTTTATTCTCCATATCCCCGTTGTCGAGTATGAAGTTCATTAAACAAGTCAACTTTTCCCTTACGCTTGGTCTCTATCTCGTTCACTTGTGACAAGTTTCGAAACTCCATTTGCATCTCTGTCCAAACAGCGGAAGGAAGATCTTACGATCAAATTGTACTCAAATTCCTCGTTATATTCCATATACTTCTTATATGTGCTGACTGACTCTTATCATGGTATGCTTCTCCTATAAGCTTAAAATGTTGCTCTAAATTTTTAATCATGGGCATCGTTGCACTCCATCCTACACAGTTTTCGTTCGATTACCTCCTTCCACTAGCTTATCATGCTTCCCCTTTTTCTCGAGTCCTTATATATGGCTCTTCATAAGAGTCCTTCCGACTTTCCCCACCCCTTATCGACTACATTGGGTGAGTGTAATATTGCACCACCATCATCTATAACAGTGCTTGGGTAAACTACTGTCCCCGTGATAATCCTATCATCACCTTCCTGAATAATAATTATGGTGACTTCTATTTCGATCACCATTTCCAGAATACCCCTTAGCTTATGATAAGCCTCTCCCCTTGTAGTCCTTCTAACGACCCTCGATGGTCGTCCTATAATGTTCGATGTTCGAAACCTAAATGAACTCGCACAAGAATCTCATCAACTATACTTAATAGCAGGAGAACGTAAGTCGCATGCATCAGGGAATTCAACAATCCTATCATAAGGTTCTATATCAAAGAACGCTACATTGAAATGTAAAAAGCCATACAAATCCTCAGGACACTAGAACCTGATGATTTGATACCATCTGTGACACCCCGCCTAATTAAATACCGGGTGATCAGGCCTTCATTAAATTAAAATAGGATTTTCATTTGGTTCATTCTTAGCATCACTGTCGAAAACGTTTTAAAACATTTACTAACCATCTAGTATTCAAAAAAGTCGGTGTCAAATTTTATCTTTTTATTAAACAAAACAATATGTGTAAACAAATACAATAACTAACCATCCACATAATAAATGAATAAGTTGAACAATCATTTGATAAACATCAAATATAAAATAATACCGAATAAACCATCGGTTCCTAAATCCAAATAAAAGTCCAATATAAATAAAATTCAAATACATAGTCTGACTGACATAAAGAAATAACTGAGGGCAAACACGCCCGAATGAAATAATGAATTGCATCCTACACTACGAATGAAGTAACTGAAGCGTTTTATTCCAAATCTTGTAAGCATCCACATGTGTTGCAGCTACGCATCCCTGGAACAGATCATCCTACTTGGCATCCCTGTGGCTGGACACCTAAAAGGTTTTGGAAAAAGGTTTTTGCAAGTACGGGCCAGAGCTCAAGTAAAAATCATTTGAAAATATTTAACAAGCATTTAAATGAACAGTTATTAGATACACATGTTAGGCTGCGAACACTCCCTTGAGTTTCCTCACCTCTCATCTATAGTGCACACCTAACATCCCACTTAGTCACGCTACCTAATCTAACTAGGTCTCAAGTATCTGATAATCCTCAAATCAGTCTAGCTCACTCGTACCGCCCATACAGTATGTTACCAAATACCCTGAACTTCCATTTAATCATAACTAAGATTCTCCTTAACTTACTCGTAACGCCCATACAAGAAGCTACTGAATACCCTTAATAACTAAAATCTCTCCTCTGTTATTATTAAACCCACGTTACAATTTCACATATTTTATGGTTCAAGCCTTACCATTTAAGTTTCTCTACTTAAAATTTATTTTAGATATTCACCATCCATCTTCCTACTATTTACGCCTTAGTAGATTCATCATTATTTAGATTTACACTATCTAATCTCCCTACTATTTAATCTTTAGTAGATTAACCGTTCTCTATATATATACTATATTTTCTCACTATTATCCCACATAAATAGATAAATCTTTGTTTAGATACACACTATGTAGCCTTACTACTGTCACACCTAAGTAGGAGAAAACATCCAAGCATGTATATATATACATGGCATCCACCGGTCTGGCCACCGTGATGCACATTCAAGTACTCTGCTATCAGTCCAAGTACCTATCGTACAATATCAAGGAGAATGGTTCGACATGTCTCCTCGAACTCAAAATACAAATCACACATATTGGAGGCGAACATAGTCCCAAGACGAATGAGTCACACACAAACCTATGTTCCCATTCAACCGTCGAAACTATCATACTCTCAGATAGTACGTATCCAAGTTCTTATATTCCGGGTACAAGTCTAAACTCCCCCCAATGGGATCATCAGGATAAGATCGTCCACGGCGTGAAACCTCCCCCCGATATCAAGCAGCGTAGGTATGTCATACACATAATAATACATACTAGACATACACATAACATATCCATATGTATTTTCAATATAGATACACACAATAGTTATAACAATAAAACTGCATAGATATACGCTCAACCAATAAAAATCAATCCATATAGGTATACACTCAACCTATGATCACCGTACGTAGTATTTATATCTTGAATGCTCACTGTACAATTTTATTTGATATATACTATCTATCCTATATTCCTGAGTATTATTCTTTATCCGAAGGGCCTATTATTACTCCCTAAGTTAATTTAGTAGTTAATCCACAATTGCACTGCAGGTCTACTTTATAATTTCCCTTATCCTCTACACAATCCATTTTCATTCTCTCGAATTATTACATTAATAATTAAGCCCAACTAGCCTTAACCTTAACTCTCCCATGCATGAATAAGTCTTATACCTATCAAGGCATACTGTCATAAAATATATACCTAATTATATTCTAAATATGTTCCAAAAGTTACCCTGATAGTTATCCGCAAGTTCTGGGTTTAAAAAGGGGAAATTATCAAAATCTGGTAAACCGAATCGAGTCGTAAATTTTCTGGCAGATTAAACACCCTGTGGTAAAATGTCGATTACTCCCTCTACAAAACTCCGATTGACATGATTCAAATTTCATTAGAAATCTAAGACATGGAGATTCCATATGTATAGATATCACTCTAATTCTAAGGACAATTGAAATGGCATACGTTCAAACTTACATAAAAAATTCTGGCAAATTACTATGCTGTCAGATGAAGCACCCTATAGTAAAACATCGATTACTCCCTCTATAAAACTCCGATTGACCTGATTCAAATCTCATTAGAAAGGTAAGACATAGAGATTTCCACATTGCTGGGATATCACTCTAACTCTAAGCATAATTGAAATGGCATATGTTTAAAGTTACGTCAAAAATTCTGGCAGATTGACATATTATGTTCATCAATTAAACCCTAAGTCATTCAAAATTAATATTCTTCAACCAAGAACCCATCAAGATTTAATCTTAATATTCAAATATATTCAAAAAAAAATTATCTTAACATAAGGATAATTTCCAACAAAAATTTTACACAAGTAACTTCAAAGATTTAATCCAAGAATCAAATTCTCCTTTAATAAACATAAAACCCTAGTTTTCTCATGTTCATCATCTTTATTACTCAAGAACTCAGATTTCTCTCTTATTAATCAACCCAAGCCCAATGATTTCATATTATCATCATTTAGGAGCATCTATACATACATTCCTACTTTAGTTTATGAATTAAACCGTCCCAAATTTATATAAAACTTTCAAAAGCATGAAATCAAACCCTAATCCACATGGGTATTATAACATGCTTAATATATACTACCATTTAAATACTTGCCTCTCGATAGCGGGTCTGAAATTCATTGATAAGATGGTGTGGTGGTTCTCCCCTCACTCCGATCTTGATTCCGTTGCGTTCAGGGCCAAAAACTGTGTAGGAAGCTATGAATTTCTTCTCCTCTTCCTCTCCCCTTACCTCTCTTGTATTATGATTGTGATAACCATAGTTCATCTCTAAAATATCAGATATAAGACTTAGCATTTTCGGAGTTCTCTAAATCATAAACTCTCGAATGATCGAAAAGTCCTTAAACAGTGTCAGATTGGCCTAAAATCGTCCCGGATCCAAACTATACCACCGGGTACACTTTTACAACTATTTCGACCCTTTCGGAATCAACCGTGACCTCGAAATCACCATCCAAGTTACTTTTAAAATTATCTTATTTTCACCTCAAATTACGGCACGCGTGAAATTAACTTAAACTGAATTAATTAAATCTAAATCATCCGAATAAAATAGTTTCTCCAAATTAAATAAACTCCTAAATCACCAATATAATTAAGTTACATATTCTCCAAAATATGGGGTGTTACATAAAATTTGACAAACGTTTACTTAATTTCTTTTATATAACTTCAAAGAGTAACATAAATCATATTTATGTATTTTACCACAATGATTTTCTAATATATTATAGCATTAAAATTTAACAAACTTTATTTAATTTTTTTAAGTAAACTTCAAACAACATAAAGGATACTCGTGTACAACTAGATTTTTCTGTGCATTTATTTATTAATTAATATTTTTATAATAATTATAATGTTAGTATATGTGTGTGTGTGTGTGTGTGTGTGTGTGTGTGTGTGTCTGACTACATAAACACACAAAATTAGTCTGACTACATAAACACACAAAATTATTAAAATTTACTTCACCCTTTCTCTGGATCACACGGTACCTTGTCCTTACCAACACATTCCTTATTAGCTTATTCATTGCATCACCTTACAACTTATCAGACTCCCACTCACTATCAATAACCATCTGTAAGTAAACTTTAGATATTATGTCGGACAATTTAATTCAATTTGAAGCTATATAAATTCTTCGAAAGTCCACCATTTGGGGTAATGATATGAACTGCAATTTAAAACATTATAATTGTTTAGAAAATGATGTAAATGTAACACCCCGTATTTTTGAGTATTTACTATTTAATTAATTTGGGTAATTTTAAATTACAAGTGTTTTGTAATTTATTTGAATTAACAATTATGAAGTGTGTTATAATTTAATTGAATTAATTATTATGCATTGATTAAAATATTAATCAGGAGCGTTAATGATTAATATTTATGAAATCTATATTATACCTCTAATACGATAGTATTAAAGGTTTTAATCCTCATTAATGAATGTCTTTAATTGTAAGACTTTGAGGACAAACCTCCCCCTCCCTAGGAAAGCCAAACAACGTGCAAACCAAAATACAAAACCAACGGACCTTTAACTCTCCATTTCCTCTTCTCCTTGCAAGGTTCGACTCCCCTCTACTCTACACAATGAGAAAAACCGTTCATCAATGTAACCTATTATTCTCCCATCTCTATCCATACATATATTATTGGAAGATTGAAAGTTTTCTTTGCCACTTTTATTTTTGAGATTTCAACCTCAAGAATTTGCAATCATCTTCCGGTATTCCCCAAATCTATCATACTCTCCTATGTTTCATTTTTTGCAGACTTCTTTCTTAATATCTTTCGTTATTTATTTTCTTCTAACCAAAAATTTAACGAAGGTGTTTTATACAGTAAATTGGTTGGGAGCATTCAATCTTCATTGAAGGTAAGGTACTTACCATTGGCTCTTATTGTTGCATATAACATGTTTGATATTTTTACTCTTTGATTCTTATGCTTTACTTCGATACATTTGTTTGTTAGTAAAGGTAGTTAAATTAATTTTGGATGAATGCATTTCCTATGTTGAAGATTTTTCTTAAACCACTAAACAACAACTTCTACCCAAAATCATTAGTTCATTCTTTTTAAACTAATACTGCATTATAACGAGTGACATTATTACATATGTTAAACTATAAATTCTTACCTAAAAAAACTGTAAATAACATGAGTAGTACCAACATTGACACCTACAGAAAGAAAAGTCAGCGTTAGCACCTAAAGGTGCATATAGGTATATAGACCTTTTCAATTGTTGTGGTTCTAAATGATAAATTTTAGTATTAGTTGTCAATTGCAAATGTGAAAATACACTCATATTGTAATGGGATTGGGACAGGTTGTCTTTATGGCCATCTTCTTAGTCATCAATTTCAATTGAGGACATTATAGCATACTCTTTAGTATTTTATTAGCAACTATAACATAGCTGATTAGTACGAAATGAGAACCAACTCATTTATAATTTTCCTTCTCACCTGCATTTTCGTACACCTTATTTGTTGTATTAATAATTTATTATTGAAATTTTCTAGATTTGATTTTCGTTGAACTTTCAAGCTTTACTTTGCATGCTATAACTAATGGCAATTTATGCATTCAACAAGTTTGTAATAACGTCAACATAACCTGTTTCAAGCATTGTGTAAGGAGTTCTTATAGAAAGAAGAAGATGATATCTATTTTATTGATCAGAAAGATATATTTTCATTACAGAGTCATTAGTGTATTTATACACTGTTAACCAGAACAGAACAAACTAGAACAGAACTAACTGAATTAGTTACAAAACAAAATCTCAATTAACAAAAATATATCTTCTAACTAATTCAAGGGTAGAATAGTAAATCTGTCTAAAACAAGCTCTGTTTGGATGACTATAAGGTATGACTTAACATCCCCCTTCAAGTTGATGAGGATGGTGAAGACACAGAAGCAGCAACTTGGTGAAACAACGAAGAGGGCTGAGTGTGCATAACCTTGTCCCTGAGATAGTGAAATCTGGGAATGGAAAGGACCTTGGTAAACATGTCTGCAAGTTGTTCTGTAGAGGGAATGTGAGCTACTATAAGCTGCTTGGAAGTGACTTTCTCTCTAACAAAATGAAAATCCACCTCAATATGCTTACTCCTTGAGTGAAAAACAGGATTGGCAGCAAGAGAAAGAGCACCAATATTATCACACCAGATAGTAGGAGTAGAGAGAAGCGGAATAGACATATCTTTAAGAAGTTGTTGGAGCCAAACAACTTCAGCAGCTGTGGATGATAAGGCCTTGTATTCTGCTTCAGTAGAAGATTTGGCAACAAATGTCTGCTTCTTGGCTGACCAAGATAAGAGATTAGGACCCAAAAAAAAACACAACTTCCCGAGGTAGACTTCCTATCCAAAGGGTCTCCTGCCCAGTCAGAGTCAGTGTAGGCTAAAAGCTGAAGTGGCCCGGGTTGCAGCATGATACCGAGATAGAGAGTACCTTTGACATATTTTAGAATTCTTTTTACAGCAGCAAAGTGACAATTTAGAGGAGCATGCATGAATTGACAAACCCAATGAACTGCATAAGATAGGTCTGGCCTTGTAACTGTCAAGTACTGAAGAGAACCTGTGAGACTTCTGTAGAGATGAGGGTCAGCAAAAGGGAGTAAGATCAGAAGAAGCTGGTTGCTTAGATGCTGAAGGAGAAGGAGAAGATTTGCAATCTTGCATGCCAGCTTTTTGAAGCAACTCAGTGGCATACTTGGTTTGGGACAAAAAATGACCATGAGAGGAGGATTGAACCTCAATTCCTAGAAAGTAATTTAATAATCCCAGTTCCTTCATGGCAAACGAGCTTCTCATAGTAGCAAGAAGGGAAGATATAGCAGAAGTAGAATTCCCAGTAACCAAAATGTCATCCACATAAACTAGAACCATTATAACATGAGTGGAATGATGATGAATAAACAAGGAAGTATCACCAGTGCTGTTAGCAAACCCATAATGAAGAAGAAATATGGAGAAAGTAGCAAACCATGCTCTGGGAGCCTGCTTTAGACCATAAATTGCCTTGTGGAGTTTATAAACTGAGTTTGGTTGAGAAGCATCAATAAAACCAGGAGGCTGGACCATATAAACCTTCTCCTCAAGAACACCATGTAAAAAGGCATTGGACACATCTAATTGTTGAACTTGCCATCCAAAATGTAGGGCTATAGACAAGACAAGTCTAATTGTTGGTTGTTTAATGACTGTACTGAATGTCTCAAAGTAATCTAACCCTTCAGTCTGATGAAATCCTTTGGCCACAAGTCTGGCCTTGTATCTGGAGAGACTGCCATCAGCATTAAGTTTGATCCTGAAGACCCATTTGCAGCCTATAGCAGTTTTTCCAGCAGGTAAAGAGACCAATTCCCAAGTCTTTTGAGACAGTAAAGCATTAAATTCATCAGACATTGTTGATCTCCAAACTGAGGATGTGTTTGCTTGGGTGTAACAAGTAGGCTCTTTGGTGAGAAAAGGATCAGAGGATGTGGTAAGAAGATGGGCTGAAGGATCAAAAATAGGTTTAGGTTTGGAAATACTAGCTTTGGATCTGGTAATCATAGAGTGAGTAGGAGGGGGGGTTGATGAAGCTTGTGTGATGTGTGTGGAAGAGGGACATACTGATGAAGATAGAGAAGAGGAGGAAGAGTGCTGAGATTGGGGAGGAGAAGTAGAAGAAGAAGGGTGGGAGGAAGGATAAGAAGAAATGAAAGTAGGAGTAAGAATGTGTGAAGAAGAAAGAGAAGAAGAAGGAGCAGAAAGAGAAGAATCAGAAAGAGGGGAAAGATAGTGAATGAAAGAGGAAGAGAATGGAAACTGATTTTCAACAAACTGGACGTGTCTTGAGACAAACATTTGTCCAGTGGTAGGATCAAAACATTTGTATCCCTTAGATTCCGAAGTATAACCAAAAAATACACAATATCTTGATTTAGGCTCAAGCTTAGAATTTCTGTAAGGAAGGAGCCAGGGATAGCAACAACATCCAAAAACTCTCAGAAACATATAATCTGGAGGGTGATGAAACAAAATTTCAAAGGGAGATTGAAGATTAAGATTAACAGAGGGAAGTCTGTTGATTAAGTAAGTAGCTGTAAGAATGGTATCTGGCCAATACTTTGGAGGAACAAAAGAGTGACTCATTAGAGCAAGAGTAGTTTCCACAAGATGCCTATGTTTCCTCTCACTTACTCCATTTTGCTCAGGGGTGTAAGGACAGGAAGTTTGTAGACAAATGCCCTTTTGGGACATGAAATTAATCATGGATTCATTTTTGTATTCAGTACCATTATCAGTTCTAAGAACTTTGATAGTAAGTTTGAATTGAGTAAGGATCATATGGACAAAGTGAGTGAAGACAGAGTAAACATTAGATTTCCTTTTAAGAGGAAAAAGCCATGTATATCTTGAAAAATCATCAATAAAAATGATGTAATACCTCAGTCCAGTAGTGGAAATATTAGAAGTAGGACCCCATACATCACTGTGCACTAGTTCAAAAGGATGTGTAGTAGTAGTAGGCGAGAGTTTGAAGGGTAGCTTATGGCTTTTGGAGATGCAACAAGCATGACATTCAGAAAGAGAAGAACCAGAAGGAATAAGATGAGTTTTGGAGATATGAGATTGAATTTTAGATGTGGGATGTCCAAGTTTGAAATGCCAATAATGAGTAGAGGTAGAAACCGATACAAAAGCATTATTAGGGGAGGGAAAAGAAGAAGGAGCCAAAGTATAAAGACCATGACTACAAGGTCCCTGTAGAAGAACTTGGTTAGTGAGTTTATCTTGAATATAGAAAATATTAGAATCAAAGATAACTCTACAACTATTGTCCCTTGCCAATTGATGTACAGAAAGAAGATTGTGAGTGATTTGAGGAACATGGAGAATATTAAAGAGAAGTAGAGACTTAGAAGGAGTAGGAAGAATACCATTTCCTGTATGTAGAATAGGAACCTTGGCTCCATTGCCAACAGTAACTAATTCAGAACCCTTATAAGAATGAAGTGTATGAAAATGAGTAGTATTGTTTGCAAGATGACTTGTAGCCCCAGTATCAAAGAGCCAAGTAGTGTTGGGTATAGAAGAAGTGGTGGAAGCAATAAAAGCATGAGAAAAGGAAGGTTCAGAAGAAGAAAATGATGTGTCTGGAGAGGAAATAATGGAAGAGTCAGAGTACCAAGTAGATGGGGGAGTAGATGTAGGAAAGAAACATGTGGGAGTGGGTAATAAAGGAGATGAGGTGTTTGGAGTAGATGATGATGAAAGTGAGTGATTTGGTGAAGAATAAGGTTGGGCAAAGTAGGCTTGTGTGTGGTGTTGAGATTGAGCCATATAGGATGGATTGTTAATGTTTTGGCTGCCAAAAGAACTAGGATTATGATAGGTGTTATTGAACCTGTGAAAACACTCTATAGCACTGTGATTAGTTTTGCCACAAATTTGGCATTGTACTGTAAACTGATTAGTTCTACCATATCCTCTGCCTCTTTGAGTCCTGTTTATACCTCCTCTTCCTCTAAAATATCCATTAGGATGATGTTGGGTACTTGTCCTGTATCCAAAAGGTTGCATATTATGAGATACAGGTTGGGACAACACATGAGTAGACTGTGGTAGCATGGGTGTAGAGTGAGGTTGAGTAACAGCAGCTAGGGCTGTGGTGGTGTTAGACACATTGGTCAATTTCCTGTCTCTAAGCACATGCAATTCTTCTGATCTTAAAAGAGTTTGCAAATCAACAAATGAAATTAATTGAGAACTTGCCCTAAGTGTAGTCTTTAGAGACGCATACTCAGGAGTGAGGCCATTAACAGTATACAAAACAAGATCCTCTTCAGAAATCTCAACCCCAGATGCAGTTAATTTGTCAATACAATCTTTAATATTATCAAGATACTCATCCATTGTATTCTGATCTTTAGAGGCATTCAACAACTTCAATTTCAACTCATGAACATGTGATCTTGACGAAGAAACGTAGCGCTTTGACAAGTAATTTCAGATATCAGATGCATGCTCAAAACCCACAATTTGGGGCAAAATGGATGGTGATATAATCGCATTCAGGCAACTAACAAGTTGTGAATCAACATTATTCCAGGCAATATAAGCAGGATTTGAAACCTGATTACCTTCATTATCAGTTATTTCTTGAGCTGGAGATCTGATTGAACCATCAACATACCCAAGAAGTTGATTCGCACGCAGAGAACTCTTCACCTGTAATTGCCAAACCATATAATTGGATTGATCAAGACGAATAGTGATCATAGAGTTGAGATTAGAGACAAAGAAGATGAGATTTGAGGGAAGATTGAGATTGTGAGTTATTGTCATTGATGACTGGTTCAAGGCTCTAATCAATGAGCTATGCAGAAATAGGATGATTCAGAGAAAGAAGATGATGAGTTAGGTCAAGGATTGACCTCGCTCTGATACCATATAGAAAGAAGAAGATGATATCTATTTTATTGATCAGAAAGATATATTTTCATTACAGAGTCATTAGTGTATTTATACACTGTTAACCAGAACAGAACAAACTAGAACAGAACTAACTGAATTAGTTACAAAACAAAATCTCAATTAACAAAAATATATCTTCTAACTAATTCAAGGGTAGAATAGTAAATCTGTCTAAAACAAGCTCTGTTTGGATGACTATAAGGTATGACTTAACAGTTCTTTTACTTTACTATTTAATAAATCTCAAGCTTGAATTTTTATTCTCAATCTAATATTATTTTGCACCTGATTTTTTTTTGTAAAAATTTCATTTACACCTCCCTCAGTCGAATGTCCATTAAATTAAAGATAAGTGTGGAAATAACAAATTGGACTACAAGGTCACTAATGAGAAGGGGAAAAATTTATGAATTGATAGAAAAAGGCTAAGGAAATCAACAACAAAAGTAGATAAACATATAGCAAGAGAGGCCAAAAAATGCAACTGGGGATGGCAAGAGCATGGACTGGAATCCATATATGTGTATCCAGTAATACCTATAAGTAATAAAGTTTGGGTAATTTTAAGACTAATAAATTGGACTTATTACCATTATTTTTCACAGAATTAGAAACAAAATATCTTCGATAAGAGTAATAGAGTAAAGGAACTAAGGTTCCACAGTGAAAGACCGTGTATCCTTGCGAGTCTTTACAGTGGTGTTATCCAGCTATGGGATTATAGAATGGGGACACTCATAAACAAGTATGATGAATGTGATGGACCTGTACAGGGTGTTTATTTTCACAAATATCAGTCGTCGTCTGTTTCGAGAGGTATACAATTTTGAATTCTAATGTAAATTTATGTATTTTTTTCTTAGTTTGCATTTCCTTCTATCTAGGGTGATATAGATGTGGCAAAATTGTCAAAATCTTGTAATGATACTTCCAATCATCATTGTTATTGCCTGAGGAGCTTTACAATACCGTTTGCAAGCAGGTATGTTATTATATCATTTTTTTCTTTTGTTTTGGTATAAGCATTCTAATTTTCTTTATAGGCATGTTGAGGAGATGTTTAATTGTGTAAGTGCATCCACCCGAAGATAACTGATAGGTTAATCACAAAAATGGGACATGTATATGTACTATGTCCACTCTGTGGGATGTGTTTAATTATTTTTAAAATTGTAATTTGCACCTAAAATAGGAGTTAGGATTTAAATATTTTAAAAACTATACCTAAAATAGGGGTTAGAAATCAGAGTTACCTAGGATCCGATAACTTCTCCTTATATCGAGTTTGATTCCAACTTCTCCTTATATCGAGTTTGATTCTTCCATAGGACTTCTTGCAAATTTAGCCTATGTCTTCTACTACATAGGCCGATTGGTTAAAAATGTAAGAAAGCCAAATTTGAAACGTAGGCTGATTTGTTCAGAAATCCGTTACCCATCAGAACCTATTCAATCCGAGATTTCTTACTTCCTCTCTTTTTTTCATTTTCATCTATTAAACAACACAAATCCACCAATATTTGGCCCTAATAGACATTATTCACCTCTACGAGTAATGACACCCGACCCCCAAATCGCACCTTTCATCATTGTTATTGCAATACTCAGTAAATAAAAAATGGAGGTCAGATTGAAGATGTTTAACTATGATTTGAAAAGATTAAAATTCAATTACCATGCTTCCTTCGTGAGTTATATAACAGCAGGTAGTCAAGTTATAAGTGTCAAACCTTTTATTACTGTTCCGATTTTATATCATATTCCTTATTGCATCATTCTTTTCCTAAGTTCAGGCATTAGTCATTTGGAATTCAGTCTCTATCGATAAGCTTCGATCAGCAAACCAGATAAGGTACATGAATAACTCTGATACAAATAATTAAAGCATAACTGGTAGTAAGTCAAACACGAAATTGATTTTATACATCTAACGTAAAAGTGGAATGTATTCATAACTTGTTTGCATATTATTTACAACTACAAGTGGAGAATTCCAAAACGTAAAATTAGGATCTAATACTTTTTGAAAATCATACCGATAAAACACTATTAATGATGTACACATCCAGAACCGCTTAAATAAATAACATCTCAATAGTCCAAAAATATATCAAGAGCATCGAATAAACATAATTAATTACCAACCAGCAATGATATTGATACAAATCCAATAAATAACAGTGTTACTAAAGTTGAATGTAACGAATACCTTAGTGCACCAATATTGTGAAATAATGTAAGATAGTGCACACTATGTGTGAGATGTTATTTTGGATGCGCAATGGCGCATTTTTGTGTGTGTGTTGGGGGGGGGGATGCAATGGCGCTAGCAATTGTGCGTAATTTAAAACACTGTTCAGACGCATTCAAGTTCCTACTCTCATTGAACCTGAATACTAAACTGTAAAATGGCCAAAAAGGCATTGGCTAGAAGTATGTAGAGTACTCAGGGAATAGAAAATGCAGTGACAAACCTCCACTGACTCAGTACGATACCAATCCCCAACTTGCGTGCATTACATAAGAGCTCAACCAACACATTAAACACCTTTAAAATACAAAAAAAATTGCATCAAAAGCCCCAAACTATACTTGAAGTTCTAAAAAAGTATGAAAAACCTCAAATAAAGCCATTTGGTGATAGATTGTCAAATGGGCAAAACAACATTTGATAATTCATCACTGAAAATGCATTCAATTTTTCAAAAAATTAGACTTGCCATCCCTTATCGATCGTCTTACATACTTTTAACATCATTAAATGATGCCTTTAATTGAAACAAAAATTGAAAATGGAAATCGAATATGGATTTCAAAAATAATGTTTTCCACTGGGATGGTTCAAATCAGGATTGATAAACTGATAAACTGAACATCTTTTGTGGTCCAAATCAGGATTGAAATCCTTTTGGGGATGATAACCTGAACAGCTTTGGAAACAGTTAAATGAAGCAGTGGAGATTTGAAAATTTTTTGTACTCAATCTGCGAAGGTTTTGGATATTAGTTTGTAGGTAAATTTTAAAAATGTATGCCGATAAGAACTTGGTTGTTTGGAATTTGAGGATAAAAAAACATCTATATACTTGTATGGAAGTTGTATGTAAAGGTGGGCACGTTGTTTAAGAGCTTATGGAGGATGTATACACACCATGTTTATATATATGGCAATGCGTGTATGTGTAAGTTTTGGAAGAAAACAATTGTTATTTTTTATTCAATTATGTAAACAGTTCATACTCAGTGTTATACACATCAATTAAGTTAAAATCTACACCTTATAAGCTCACGCAAGCGTTGACAAATATTGTTATAAATGTGCTTTGTTTGGAATTCGACACTTCAATTTTGGATTACCAGAAATTAATTAAATGGTCTTTAATCATATTTACTTTTGCATTTCGTTTTACTCTATTCAATTGTTACACCTGTTAAATTTTTTCCATCCATACAGCCCCAGTCATTATGAGCAGGATGCTACCAACACTTTAAAACGAGGTCGCCACTTATGCATGTCACACAAGAATCGAGGTCACATTCTTCAAACATGCAAACTATAGAGGAAGTAAACAACTCAAGGACTTCAAAAAGACTCAAATCAGCAAGGTAACATTCAATAAGTTACGTTACTTACACAAAACAACATAACACCATTATCTTAATTTGAATGATGTCTATACGGTTAAACATTATATGCCATTATTTTGCAGGAACTAAGGAATAGATATCAAGGATTGACGACGCAAATGGACGTCTCAACCACTGAAGAAAATTTCACAAGTGAACAACCAATCAGTTTTGGGTTTTATTTAGGGACATATACCAAATAGTCCCTCGGACATTTTTTAATACCCATTTAGTCCAAACTTTTTTATTTTGCCTCAAAAAATCCTTTGCCACATATTTTGGAGAGGGAGTGCCGCTGGCGCGGACCTCTAAAAATAAGAGGATATTGAGTGATTGAGGGACTAAATGGATTAAACTAAAAATATGTGTCCTTTTTAAAAAATATATATTTATAGTAGGGACTATTTAATAATTGACCCTTTTATTTACTACAACACAATGAAAATAATAAATTCCAGTATCTTTTTGTCATACATTTACCATGTGGATTCATATGTCATTTCAATATAATTACATTATGTCTTTACTAGCGTATATTAACATTTATTACTTCTAACAAAATTCGTATTACAAAATGATGCCCACGCATCGCGCGAGATACATGCTAGTATAATTACTAAGTGAATAGTAAGTTATTAATTTTACGTCGTAGTGAGTAATAGTGATGTGGTGGTATTTTATCTCAATCGGGAGTCGGTATAGACTAATTGGGGACAAGATATAAAATTGTTGTAGGGTGACTTGGATGGAGATTTTGAGGTTGCAGCTGATTCTGGATGGGTCGAGATAGCCGAAATAGCGTACATGGGGTAATAATTGGGTCTCAGAAAATTTTTAGACATAACCGGGCCCACATGGGGGTGTTCTGGGCATTTGGGCTTGGCCCATAAGCATTATTTCGGGATTTACAATATTAAAACTAAATCATAGAGCTACTGGTAGCCATAACTCAATTAGAAAACCCTATATCTATAAAGAAGAAAAGAGGGAGAAAGTGAGAAGCTTTTGGGAGCCAAAATTAAAGAGGGAATTGAGGTGCTTGTGTCAAATTCATCTTCTACACCAAAGGAATCAGACTCCACAAATCTAATCAGACAAGTGGTTAAACTTGCTTTCAATCTAAATTACAGTATTTCGATTCATATCATAGTGGGTGTAAATCAAATCCATTTTTGGGTGGGTATTGTATGAAAATGGGTTTTCATGATTTGAATTCAATTCGAAGATTATTCGAGAAATTTATGATGGAATAGCATGTAGTATTGTCAAAATTTTATTCCTATTCGAAATCCATGATTAGATGTCTTGGTTTGATGATGGGAAAATTGAATTTAAGAATGTGATGGGATAAATGGGAGAAAACCCCAAATTTGTGAATAATTGGATTTATGTGAGAATCATTGATGTTAAATGGTAATTTTGATGTTTAGTAAGATTCAAGAATAGATATGAATTTTTATTAAGGTTTGGGTGTGAAAAAAACTGAAATGGAAAAGCATTAAGTGTTATCAATGGAGGAAATTGTAACAGAGTATACGTAGGAGATGAACAAGTCCCGTCGAATCGATTCGGTCCCCAAACCGAAATGATTCGGGAAGGCAAATTGATTTAGAATAAGGCTGAATTGATTCGGCTGCCTAAATTTTGAGGGATTTTCTGTTTAAGCGTTAAATTCACGATTAATTGTCAGGGAAACTTGTGTTAATTTTAAAATATGAGGAGGGACATATTTAATTTCAGTGAGCTGTGTTAGGAGAGTTGTTTAGAGAAATTGAAGGAATTCCAAGTCTAGGTGTAAGGACATGATTTTATAAATGTCCATTATCAATTACTACGTTGTATACCGCTACAACCGTCGAGGAATATTCAAGTTCACATATGCAAAAAGACGGATCCGAATATCATGTATCTTTAACAATCAAGCCTCCACAAGATGAATTTAGTAAAGGTTGTGTTTTTATTCCTTAACATTTCACTTAGAATATTAGGATATTTTTCATCAAAAATATTTCTAAAGTGTTGGAGAGGAGTTTTTAAGTTTTTCGTCAAAATTAATTTTCGAAGTTTTAAGGCGCTGCATTTATTGGAAAAGGAAAAATATTTTTTTTAAAAGGCTCGTTCGAGCGACAGCCTATGTCGTTCAAATGACATGACATCTCGTGCGAGGACGTTCGAGGGATGCGTGTCACCATTCGAGCGAGATTCCATTCCATTCGAGCGATCAGTCGCCTTAATTTTTTCTATTTAAGCGTGTTAAACAACTCTGTTTTCCACAAGAAGACCTGCGATTTTAAACTGTTACAAAACTGATACTGCAGAAACATATGTCTTACCACTATTAGGTTCTTAAACCTCTTTGTTTTCATTTCACAAGATTCCAATGTTTATGTGAATTATTTTGGAACCCAAGAACATACTTTGCTATTGTTCAACCTTTTTGGAGTGTGTCTCTACATCTAAAGACTAAGGTCATTGAGATTTATTGTGTGTGGATCTTTGCTGAAGATTGGATTGGGGTTCATGTGGGTTCGCTGCGTGGAATCCATTGCTGACTCTAGACTATGCGTCTATGGAGGTTTGCTGAGGTAAACTTATTGCAGATTTTATTGTAATTCTAAATTGAGATTTAATTATAGTGAAATAAAAGGTTTTTTCGTGAGGGGATTTTTCCTAAAATCTATGGGTTAGCATATTTGTGTTTGTTGGTTTGACACATGCACACAAGTAGATTTTTATTTAAGGGATGAATTAATTTGATTCAAAAGTTGACTGTAATTAAATAAGTTTGTGGTTAAAATTTGCGAATTTATTTGAATCTTTATCACACAGTCTTTTACAAATTGGTATCAGAGATTTTTTAAAGCGACGGCTTACTATTCTCAAATTGGTATTAGAGCTGGTTACGATAATTTATCGCATATTCTTATTTTTCCCAAAATTGTGTGATATTGATTTTTTTAAATCTATTTTGTGTAAAATTTGTCGCCATGTTTTCAAGTGAAAACTTATATAATCAGTTTCCAATTTTTTACGTGTCTAATTATGCTTACTGGAAAGCCCGAATGAAATCCCATTTAAAATAAATCGATGAAAGAGTTTGGGTTATTTGTGAAAGAGGTTGTAATCCTCCCACTGTCATCGCTAATAATGTCACGAATTTAAAACCTATGTCGGACTGGACTGAGGATGATTTTAGGTGGAGAACTTTTAATTCATGAGAGCTTAGTGAAATTTTTGGACACGTCACCCCTAACGAGTTCCAACGTATTATGACGTGCACCACGTCTAAAGAAGCATGAAATGTTTTACAACTCACCCACGAAGGCATTAACACGGTCAAAGAGTCTAAAATTCAAAATTTTCCACTTAATTTTAAACTATTACCATGCTTGAGACTAAGTGTTTTGATGACTTTTATGCACATTTGTCTGACATTGTCAACACTAGTTTTAATCTTGGTAAGCCTATACCCGATGCTCGAGTGGTTAAAAAGATTTGAAGATCGCTGCCAAAATGATTTATCTATAAAGTGACCGTTTTAAATACCTTAGGTAATTTGGGCAATTCAAAATTAGAATAGCTGGTAGGAGACCTCCAGACATATGAGATTTACATGTTTCCTGACACTGTCAAGTCTAAGGATAGAGGGATAGAACTTAAGGCCCAGTCAAAGAAGAAAAATAGAGTGATTTTTTGTGCATCCAAGTTTGAGGATGAGTCTGATTTTGATTGGCCATGCTTGTAAATAAATTTAAAAAGTTTCACAAATTTTCAAAAAAAAAATCTTCCAATAAAAGAATTATTGGGAAAAAGAAAGACAAGGCCAAAGAAATCGGTGAGAAAGGGAAAGAGGGTGAGGCAAATTTAGAAAATGTAACTTGTTTTGAGTGTGAGAGAAAAGGGCATAAGTCATTTGAGTATCCCACTAGACTTAGGAGAGAGGGAAAGAAAGTTGTTATGTCAGTCACCCTTAGTGATAGTGAGGATGATGTGAAAGATTCTGGGGATGAGTCTTCACAAGGAAAGTTTGTTGCCATTTTAGCTAGTCACGTGAGCACACCCAGTTTGTCCCACGACGACGAGGATACTTATTCACGTGAGACCCCTAAGGATGATTTGAGTGTTTCTAGCGATGGAGAGAGTGAGTGCACTAGGGAGGGTGATAGTGAGATCCAGATCGCTTTTAGAGATTTATATGCTGAGACCTTAAAGACTAAAAAATTGAATAAGGAGTTGAGTCTTAGGGTGAAAGATTTAGTGAGAGAGTTTGAGAGTTTGAGGTATGTTTAGGCAAAAGAGATTCAACTCGAGAAGGTGAATGTTTCATTAAGTGGACAGTTGATAACTTTAGGCCGGTAAAAGAGTGAACTTATAACCCACGTGTCACAATTAGATAAAGATCTTAAGCACACCCTGGAGGTTAAAATCACTTTAGAGAACACATCTAAGAAGTAAGGAAAGATAGTTCTCAATCCCATTTTGGATAGAGGTGAGAGTTTATGAATAAGTCATGATGGTGCTTCCACTTCACAAGTTGCACCCGAGTCGGTTCCCACTTTAATGTTAAATTCACATGGCTCTCAACCCAACCCACCTAAGCGCCCCATATAGGTTAGGAGAGCACACATGAGACATTTTAAGAGAGGTGTACCTAGGCATGTTTATGTTAGCACACACTTCAAGAAGAGAGGACACCTTAGGGAGTTTTGTTTTAAGATGTGTCACGTTTTTCTACTACACGTGTTCACACACACGCACCCACACCTGACGCTCTGGATGATTACACAAGAGAGTTTGCACATATTAGCGAGCAGGTACTATTTTTTATCAAGACTTCACATGACTTGATGGAGGCTTTCTGTAGGATGTCACCACCCTTGGAAAACTTCGTCGCACCTACCGGTTGAGGTCTAGACTTATTTGCTAGCATAAGTTGATTTGCATGATGATATTACTTTTGCCTATTTCTAGTATGTATTTTTTTGGTATTAGATTTTTTGTTTTTGAAAACTTTTGAAAAATACAAAAAGAGTTTATTTTGATAAAATTTTTGAAAAAGATAAAAAGTGTTTTGTATTTTATTTTACACCATTTAGTGATGGACATGTAGGATGACCAAGTTATAATTTCATTCCATATCCATGTGCTGATTCGATAGTGTTTTGATATGCGTCATCATTTCATTTTTGTGATTTGCAATGTTTGGAGTCATTGAGATGTGATTATTTGTTTCTACCTACATGTTTAACTCATAAGTTCCTTTAATGCACACTTGCACGGATTTGTTTGACTATTGTACTTGTTTATCACATATTGGTCGGAGTGTTCTGATCTCAATTCAGTCTTTAAAATAAACTAGATGTGATAAAACTTGACAATGGAAGTAGTGCATGTAAAAATCGTTTACCGTGAGGAATTCAATTGCAACAAAATATAAAGAGTGAGTCACAGGAAGGGGTTACGAGAGTTCACAATTAACTCATCATGAAAGCCACCGTTTAAAAGAGCCCGAAAAAAATTTAAAGGCAATAAAAAGATAAATATGCCAAAAGGGGGCACTTCAAAAGAAAAATATAATGATTATTATTTATGAGGGAGTTTGGATGGAAAGAGATGAAAAATGAGTTTGCACATCTTGACGGCGTCTTGAAAAAGCATTTATAGTTTTAGATGTTATTGGTGTGGGAATCACGTTTGACTTTGATGAGTTGATGGATTGAGTCGATTTCATTTAAATTCAACATTTTTTAACACCTAAGGATGATTTTGAGATTCATTCGATAGGAGTACACGTTTACATCGTGCACATGTGTTATGTTTGATTGCATTTATTTTCTTATTGAATATTATCACACTCATTCATTTCGTTTCCATTATTTGGTTGTCCTAGTGTAAATTCATGGTGTGATTTTTGTTTTTTGTATGAAAAAATGAAAATTCAAAAATAGTTTGTGAAGTATGTTTGATTATCTCTTTAATCGTGACAACTCCATGCTTGATTTGTTTATTTGTTTCCATGTCTATTTTGGTCAAATAAAAAAGGGGAGAACAATTTATGGGAGTTTTAGCATTATGGGGGAGATTTGATTATGATGATTGATGTATTTTTATATCATTTCAAACTCAATGCGTCACGAGGTATTGGCTTTATCTCATGTGTGTAGGTATAACAATGAAATATCATATGTTACACACCATAATGAGAAAAGCTTGAAAGTTTGAAGATTTGATGTTGAAGACTTTGAAGAAAAGTTTTGAGACCTACATGTTTTGTACCTTTTCATTTTTTGGCTCATGAGGGTATTAGATTTGTATAGGCATTTACATTTTGATAATTCAGATGTTTTTATTTTGCACCGGCATAGACATAGGGGGAGATTCGTAAGGACATGATTTTATAAATGTTCGTTATCAATTAATATGTCATATACCGCTACAACCACCAAAGAATGTTCAAGTTGACATATACAAAAAGACGGATCCGAATATCAAGTTTGTTCAACAATTAAGCCTCTACAAGATGGATTTGGTAAAGGAGTTGTTTTTATTCCTTAACATTTCACTTAGAATATTATGATATTTTTTATCAAAACATTTTCTAAGTGTTGGAGCGGAGTTTTTAAGTTTTTAGTCAAAATTAATTTTTGAAGTTTTAAGGCACTGCATTTACTGGAAAAAGAAACAGAAAAAATATTTTTCAATAGGCTCGTTTGAGCGACAACCTATGTTGTTCAAACGGCGTGCCATCTCACGTAAAGCTCGTTTGAGCGGCGCATGTCACCGTTCAAGAGAAATTCCATTTCGTTCGAGCGATCTGCTGCCTTAATTTTTTCTATTTAAGAATGTTAAACAACTCTGTTTTTCACAAGAAGCCCTGCGATTTTAAATTGTTACGAAACTGATATTGCAGAAACATATGTCTTCTCACTTTTAGGTTCTTAAACCTTTTTTTTCAATTCACAATATCCCAATATTTATGTGAATTATTTTGGAAACCAAGAACATAATTTGCTATTGTTCAACCTTTGTGGAGTGTATCTTTACATCTGAAGACTGAGGTCATTGAGGTTCGTTGTGTGTGGATCTTTGCTGAAGATTGGACTGTGGTTTATGTGGGTTCGCTGTGTGGAATCCATTGCTGACTCTAGACTGCGCATCTATGTAGGTTTACTGAGGTAAACTTATTGCAGATTTCATTGTAATTGTAAATTGTGATTTAATTATAGTGAAATAAAAGCTTTTTCCCCGAGGGGATTTTTTCTAAAATCTGTGAGTTAGCATATTTGTGTTTGTTGGTTTGACACACTCACATAAGTAGATTTTGGTTTAACGGCTGAATTATTTTGATTCAAAAATTTACTCTAATTAAATAAGTTTGTTGTTGGAATTTTCTAATTTATTTCAAACTTTATCACACATAGTCTTTTACAAATTGGTATCAGAGCTTTTTTAAAGCGACGGTTTACCATTCTCACTATGAACTTTTTGGAGATAATATAAAATGAAGAGGATTTCGGATATCGGGATGCAATTTCGGGTAGAGTGAATAAACCCAAATTTTAAATCGGTATGATAAAAGAGAAATTTGATTCGGGAAGATAGACTCGTTTATTATAAACTAGTGGCAGGAGAGTTAGGCACAAGTTAGCCAGCCTTAATTGACTTGATTTATATATATATATGTGTGTGTGTGTGTGTGTGTGTGTGTGTGTGGTGACAAATATCTCAACACATATAATAATGAAAGACAATCACCAGGAAAAAAAGAATAGCAAAGATCGCAATCACAAAACACAAAGATATACGCGTTTCGGCAAATTGCCTACGTCCACAGAGAGGTCTACTGTTATATTAAGTGTCTCTCAAGAGAATTTTTTCTATATATCCTTTTCCCCGGGACAAGGGTACAATATATATTCCATAATGGAGAGAGGGGCGCTTATAACCACCCCGTTAGCCCACTATACCCTCAATATTTCCTTCAAGATCTTCAAGGATAGGCTGGGTCAAATCCTTAATTCTAACTGTTATGTGGAGCATCCCATAATTTGGTACATATACCTCTTATTTTTAATTGGGCTTTGTTCGGCTACTCTCATGGGACTAAAAGACGAAGAAGGTACCCATAATTGCCCCTAAAATTTTAGGGCCACAAATTGGGCTCAAATATTTTAAATATTAACTCCGGTTACTTCCAGATGGCATTGTTGTGAATCATAACAATTTTGGCGTGCGAAACGTCTCTTTACAGAAGATTCAGGCGATAAATCTTCTTCGATTCTTGTGCATTATCATTAAGAGTTTAAACAAAGGTACTCAGATAATTCATCTCGCCACTTCTAATCTGCATTTTCTTTTATTCTCAAACTGTCTCTTACTCTCAAGATTCCTCTTGCTCTCAAGTTTGTTCTTCACATCTTTCAAGTTATCCTTTTCTTCAATCATTTTCATTTGCTCGTGGTTTCCATCGTTACAAGCTCCATTCCTTTCCCTGTAAGTTTTTCAGTCTTCCATTTTTTGTGTATTTCGTCTCGCCGTTTTTTATTTTACTGTAGCTAGGGTTTTTCTCATGGCAAGGATAGATAACAAATCCTTGGTAGAATTTAGGAAATGAATATCATCCCTAGTTAGGTAGACATCATGTGTACCCCTATTCCTCACAATGTTTGCAATGTTGAGGACGACCACTGGATTCACGTTCTCTTATTGTCCCAAGGGGGTTTAACTTTTCCCCCAAATCGTCTCTTTTTACATTTTTTCAATATTTCGATATAGTCCCATCCCAATGTTCTCTGAATGTTTGGAAAATTGTTAATGGTGTTCATAGGATAAATCAACTATATGGCACTAAGTTAGGCTTAGTTGAAATCTGCTACTATTACTCCTTTTCTCGTACCAGCTCTGGTCTTCTCTACTTGCAGGCGAGGAGTCCAAATAGGTTTTTAGTGGTTAATCTACCTGATTCCCATAAGGATTACTGGTTTAAAGGGTTTGTAGCTAGGAACTGGCAATTCCCTCCTCAGGTAGGGGGTGTGAGGTACACTGAATCTCGGGTTCCTACTTATGGGGATGAGTACATAGGTTATTGTTCAATCTTCTTTATTCTTTTATTACTACTATATTGTGTTTTTTCTCTAATGTTTTCCTTGTTCTTTTACAGTGAAGTCCAAGAACCAGGAGCCTGCTCTCCACGAGATCCGTGTTGCTGAGTTGCTTAAGGCCTGGAATATTAGGGACTCTATCGTAGAAGATGAACATCCCAGGTTGGCCACTTTCTTATTAGAGTACAAGAATAGTACCTCCAAATTCATCGCACATCCAGTTGACTCCATTCCTCATCTTGATATCCCAAAGGAAGAAGAGGAGGAAGAAGGTTCTGCTAGAGGTGGTAGTCACGAGGATGGATCTTATGAGGAAAAGTCTAGTAAGGAAGGGTCTATTGGAGAGAGATTCGACGAGGAGGGCTCAAGCTCTGGTAGTTCTGGTTCGGAGAGTTCTAGTGAAGAAGACATGGCTCCTCTTAGAAGAAAGAATTTGATCCCTGATGATGATGATGATGATGATGTCATGTTGTCCAGCAGACTAAAGATTCTGAAAACTATGTCTGGGGATACTTCCAGTAGTTCTCAGACAGCAGCTCGTGAAAAGGAGATGGAGAGGAAAAAGAGAGAAGAATAAAATAGAGAGATGGAGAGAAAGAAAGAAGAAGAGAGAAGAACAGAAGAGGATAAGAAGAAGAAGGAAGAACAAGGGAAGAAAGGTCGAAGAAGGCACAAGCTTCCATGGTGCCTACTGATGCTTCACTTGAGGGGGGCGATACTGATAGCGGATCGGGAGCGATCCTCAAAGATGTGTCCAGACCAGTTAACCCTGAAGGTCGATCATGGGCTTGATTTGGTAAGGACATTCTTTTTTTCCTCTGTTATTTATCTAGTTTTTTTCATTGCTTGATTTATACTTTTTTCTTCTTGCAGTTTCTATCTGACTACTCCGTTCTCTGCCACAAACGAGATGGTCTGGCGAGGAGGAATGTTAAGCTCGAGGGGAGCCTGAATACAACCTAGGAAGCTCTTGAGGTAGCTGAGGCCTCATTTACTAAAGATAGGGTATGAGAGGATAAGGAGATGCAGGAGCTTCGTGAGGCATATGAGTTAGTAGTGTTTGCCAAGCTTGTTGTCACCACCGAGAACATAAAGCTTATCAAGAAGGTGGCAAGCTTGGAGGCAGAAGCGGCCATAAATAGGGAGAACAACTATAATGAGGGTTGGGAAGATGCCTATGAAGACACCGAGAAGAAAATTGAATACATCTGTCAGGCGAACTTCAAGAAAGGATGGGATAAAGCCTTAGTTGCTGCTGGAATATCTATTAATTCTCCCCTATTTGGCTAGAACAACCCTAGCCCCAAACCCTTTGTTGATGATGCCCAAGTTGTGAGCCAACCTACTGGTACTCCCTCTGATGCTCTTGTTGATCCTGTTGCCAATGCCCCAGCCCTTGGGGATGAGCTGAGTGAGGTCGCGGCTAGCAAAGGGAAAGAACCAGCCTCCTTTAATTAGGTCGAGGTTGTCAATTAGTCTCCTAGGATTTCCCTCGTATTTTTGTGTTCCTATCTTTTCTTCTTTCTGATCAATGTACTTGTACCGAACTTGTTTCGATCTTAATGAAATGAAGAAATTTTGAATTTTTTGCACCTGCTGATATGTTTACTTTTAGTGCCTTTATGATGTGTATTTTATTGACCTTAATGAATATATTCCTGTTTCCTCTCGCCTCAGCTAAATTATTGGTACCGATGTGAGCGACCAAGTTCGTCGTACATTTGTAAAAATTTGCAAGTCTCTTAGATCAAAGAACCATGACTACAAAGACTGGTCTGAGATGGTCGCCAAGTTGAAAGATAGACTTGATGAGATGGAGGATTTTGGCACCTCTGTTCAAGAAGAAATGGATTCTCTGAAGGATAACCTCTTGGATGCCTCTGAGATAAATCAAGTTGGAGAAATCCTATAACAGGAAATGATTCTTTAAAGAGGGAAGTCGCGTGCCTTAGGTAGAATGCACCGACCATTGCCCCTCAAGTCATACGAGGTTCTTCTTTATCAACTAGGTAGTGATCTAGGCCTGATGACATTGGTTCATCTAGGGAGATTATCGAAATGCGGGGAGATATTCATAGGGCATACGTGATAGCCACTGGTCTTTAAAGGGATGTCACCCTACTGAGGCACTTATTTAAGAAAGGTCCTCGGCAGGTGTGGGCAGATGGGTACAACCAGGGGTGGACAGAAGCTCCTAGAAGGTTAATGAAGGTCAAGGTGATCTCCTTTATTAGAGGGTGGTTGAGTGCCCTTAGGTAGCTAAAGGTGCTTAAGAATTCCGTCCTTTGGTATAGACATGAGATTACTCCTTCATCTATGGAGAAAAATACATACAGAAGGGATAATCGTTGGATTCCAATAGACGCAATCCCAATACAGCTGCTGGAGCCGAGCTCGGGTGATGTCAAGGAGGGATTTATCCCTCACCCAGATGATGGTCGAAGAGCGCGGGTAGATGGTTACCTTGCCTAACGACTTGGTCCTATTTAGGATTTGATTTATTTTGGTATATGTAATTGTTTGTACATTTAGTGATGTAATGAAATATTTATGTTTTGAGCAATTATCGACTAAACATGAGTTATTTCATTTTCGGCTTTGTTGGCCGTATCTTTAGTTATCTTCTAGTCGACTAAGTATGACTTAAATAGAGCTAATTATTAGATAAATTTCCCCCAGTCCAGTACACTTCATTCATACCACTCTGCCTCACGTTACCTTTCAGGCTATGTCATCACACCGCCTCAGGCTAAAGTAAGGCAATGGCGAGGATATACCTAGTAAGAGGACAATCCATCCGAGCAGGTTTTTTTTTAGCCAAACTGTGTTGGTGAAGCACCTATGTTGGCCAAATTGCCTAAGGATCCCCTGTAGGGATTTATTTATTATCGAGGGCAAACTACGAGGCCAATTGTTTAAGTAGAAAAATTCTGAGGAGGGTTATTATATGTCAACCCTGCTAATGCTTTAACCAATGTAGTGCAATGGTTGGGGGTTAGATATAGGATCGTTGGGCTGGAGTAAATTGACCAACTTACTATAACCTATGATCTTTATTATGCCTATTAAGAGTGAAGCCTCTAACTTGGAAGGGATTCATATACTAAAATATATCTGAGAAAACCAATACCCATAGAATGCCAAGGCCAGTCAAATTTTATTAATCAAAGTCACGAACATAGAGAAACATTAAGTTTGTAAAATAAAATTTTGCCTAAATTAATGGTGCACGAAAATCTAAAAGTATAATTTCTTTAAGTTGGTCACATTCCAAGATCTTGGTATCTCCCTGCTCTCCAACATTTCAAAGTGATATGATCCTTGTAGGTTATTCCTTATCACCTTGAATGGCCCCTACCATCTGATGGCTTCACAACGTTGTTGAGGACTTTCCTTAGGACATAGTCCCCAACCTGGAATGTCCTTGGATTGACTTTCCTATTATATTGCTTGGCTAGCTATTATTGGTAGGCTGCCAGTTTCACTATAGCTAATCTCATCATTCATTGGCTAAGTCAAGTTCAGCGAGCAATGCTCCATCGTTCTGGACTTGATCGATTAGTGTGGACCTCATGGTAGGGAAATTAGATTCCAATGGAATAACTGCCTCCATTCCATATGTGAGTGCAAACGGTGTCTCTCCAGTTACTCGCCTCGGGGTGGTGCGATAGGCCCAAAGGATGTGTGGTAGTTCGTTTACCCATGCCCCCATGGCTCGCTCCAGGCACTTCTTTAGTCCATCGATCACTATTTTATTAGAAGCCTCAGCTTGATCGTTGCTCCGAGGGTATGCCACAAAGCTGAAGTAGTGCCTAATTCCATGGTCGCTGTAAAAGATTTGGAAGAGTCCACTCTCGAACAAGGTTCCATTATCAGTGATGATTGTCCTAGGTATCCGTAAGCGAGTAATGATATTTCTCCATATGAACATCATCGTGTCTACGTCTCTGATGTTCGCTAGTGGTTCGACCTCTATCCACTTGGTGAAGTAGTCTGTGGTGACTAACAGATACTTATGATTTTTGGCAGTAGTTGGGAGAGGGCCTTTAATGTCCAGACCCCACTTGGCAAAGGTCCATGGGCTGGTCAGTGACTTTAGGTCACTATCAGGCTGGTGGACCATAGGTGCATACATTTGGCATTTTTTACACTTTCGAGCGTAGACTCCAACGTCCTTTTGCATGTACGGCCACCAGTATCCTTCCTTCATTGCTCTAAAGGCTAGTGACCTTCCTCCTATGTGACTCCCATAAATTCCTTCATACAGCTCGTGTAGTAGTTGCTCAACGTCCTGTGTATGAACCCATTTGAGGTATGCACCTGTGAAGGATCTTTTGTATAATTTCCCTCAGGAGATAAGTGAAAGCGTACATTTTTTACCTTATCTGATGGGCAATATTCTTATCACTTGGTAGTACGTCACTTTACAAGTAATCTACTTAGGGTCCATCCAGCTGGGAGTTTTCTCTATATGGAGAACATGATCGAGGTTTGGCGATTCCGTTTTTTGGTTGATGTTCCGTTGTGCAAGGAAATTGATTTGAATTGTTCTTCGTAAGTCGAAGTGAACTGTTGAGCTTAGAGCTGCCAGGGCATCAGCATGGCTATTTTGTCCCCTGGGAAACTGCTGAACATTAACGCGATCGAAGTTAGCCATTAACCTTTTCACAGTGGAGAGATAGGCTGCCATCCTTTTGTCTTTTTCATTGAAATCACCAATTACTTGGTTGGATAATAAGTGTTAATCTCCGAAAACTTGAAGGTGTCTTGTCCCAACAAACTGTACCTTCCGTAGACCAATGATTAGTGCTTTGTACTCTGCTTCATTATTGGAGGCTTCAAATTCAAGCCTGATTCCTTTCTCGAGCACTATATTTTTTAGGGTAACTTGCACGATGCCTACTCCTGCCCCTCTGGAATTGGAGGCTCCATCAACATATAACTTCCAGATGCCTGGATCTTGTGGGAATTCTCTCAGATGACTGGTCTCAGGTTGATTTTAGGGTTGTTCTCATGTGAACTCAGTAATGAAATCAACGAGGACCTTCCCCTTAATAGCAGTTCTCGGTTAAAAATGAAAATTAAACCTTTCGAGCTCAACAGACCATTTCGACAGTCATCCTGAGAGGTCTTCTTTCCTTAGTACAGTTTTGAGGGGGTACAAAGTAACTACGAAGATGGAGTGGGACTTAAAATAGTGCTTCAGTTTTCTCGAGGCTACCAGAACAGCAAAGACGAGCTTATCCAATTGTAGGTATTACTGCTCGGCATCTAAAAGAGTTTTTCTTGCATAATAGACCAGATGCTGACTCCCCTCTTTCTCATATACCAAGGTGAAGCTCACAACATGGTTTGATACTAAAAGGTAGAGATATAAGGGATCATTTTCTCTCGGGATTACAAGAAGAGGGGGCTTGCTGAGGTAGGCCTTAAGCTCTTCTTAGGCCATCGAGCACCCCTTACTTAATACCATGCTCTTAGTTTTCTTCAGTAGCTGGAAGAATGACTGGCATTTTTCTGAAGATTTAGAGATGAATCGGTTTAGGGTAGCGACCATTCCTGTGAGATTATGTACATCTCTCATAGTTTGAGGGGATTTCACCATATTGATAGCATCAATTTGGTCAGGATTAGCTTCTATACCTCTCTCGCTGACCAAGTATCCAAGGAATTTTAATGACTAGATGCCAAAGGAATACTTACTTGCTTTAAGTTTCATTCGGTACTTCTTAAGGATTTCAAAGGCCCTTACTAGGTTGAAGATGTGGTTATCTTTAAGCTTGCTCTTGACGATCATATCATCGATATACACTTCTATGGTGTCTCCTATTTTGTCCTTAAACAACCTGGTAACCAACCGCTGATAAGTTGCTCCTGCGTTCTTAAGTATGAAGGGCATAACTTTGTAACAAAATAAGCCAATAGTTGTGATTAAGGAGGTCTTATCTTGATCCGACTCATGCAGAGGGAACTGGCGATGTCCAGAATATGCGTCTAAGAAGATCATTCATTCATGAGTTACTGTTTCATCCACTAGTTGGTCGATCTTTGGAAGGGGGAAGTTATCCTTGGGTTAAGCCCTATTGAGATCGATGAATTCGATACAGACTCTTCATTTCCCCTTTCTTTTAGGGATTACTACTGGGTTGGATATCCATTTGAAGAACTGAACTTCCCATATAGACCCTGCTCCCACTTCCTTCTCCACTGCTTTGGCCTTCTCTGGAGCTGTCAGGTGATCTTTATGTATAACTGACTTAAAAGTTGGATCCACATGTAATTAGTGGCAAGTAATGATGGGATCAATTCCAATCAACTCGAAGGGCTCCCATGCAAAAATGTACAAATTATTCCGAAGGAGGGTGACTAATTCCTTTTTATCGCGATCAGTCAGGGAGGTTCCAATCAAAAACATTCTCATTATCGAGCCACTCTCGGCCATGACTTCTTCCAGGTCCTCGACGTCCCTCTCATAGGGGAGGAGCCTGGTCTCCTCCACTCCTGGTCTACTATATCTTAACTACTATTTGAAGGGCATTAACATCTCCTGTTCTTCGTCTTTGTTTCTCGCTTCCTCCACTTTTTTCTCTTGTTTGGGGCATATGGACCCTATAAGGCACTTTCTTACCATTGCTTGATCTCCACGAATTTTAACTACTCCACGCTCTATCACACATTACAACTTTTAATGATAGGTCGATGAGATGGCCTTTATCGCGTGTATCCATCCTTTACCGAGGATATCTTGGTAAGGTGAATCAATATCAACCATAAGAAATTCGATCATCTTCGAGATGCTTCCTTCCCTTACCGCTAGGACGATCTTTCCCAAGGGGCTTGTTATCTTTCCAGCGAAGCCAACCAAAGTAATAGTGGCCTCTCTTAGGTCGAAATGCTTAACTTCAGCTTTCTAAACACCTCGAGGTACATTACTTCGGATGAGCTGCCTTGGTCGACGAGTAACCTGTCAATATCGAAGTTAGCTATCCTGAGTGTAATAATCAATGCGTCTTGGTGAGTATTTCTCACTCCCACCAAATCCTCATATGTGAACACGATATTCTTGTTGTAGTTGATTTCCTCTGGACGTTGATCTCTCCCAGCTTGGGTTTTGGATGGATCAATCTAAAAATCTTGCATCACTGCTGTCAATTTCTTCACTTCCATTTGAACTACGTTCCCTTGAATCTTCTTGAGGTCGGACGCCCCATGAATTACTGCGAACTCGTGACCGACATCTTCTTCGAGAACATTATCGGGCTTCTGATTACCGTTTACAGCTACCTTCTCTGCCTTCTTCTCTACAAATTCATTTAAGTGTCCAACTTGAGGTAGCTCTTCGAGGTGGGACTTGAAGGCCTTATAGTGCTCGTTTTTGTGTCCTCCTTCCTTGTGAAATGAACATCTCAATGCGTTATTCCGCTTGAAGGGGTCTCTACCCATTTTCTTGGGCCACTTAATGAATGGCCCGTCTTTGATTTTTGCAAGGATCTTATAGATCGATTCTCTGAAGATGGTACTTACGGCTTGGCATGCCTTTGAGGCATCGCCTTTGTTCCCACTCTTGGGGCCACTTTCACCCCCGTTCTTATTCCCTTTCTTTTGAGTGTCACTTTTTTTGCCTCCTTTACTGGCAACCTTAGTGCCACCATTTGCTCCTGCACTAAGATGGGTCACATCTTTGACTTTGGCATATTTTTTGAAACGGACCATCAAGTCATCAATGGTCATGGCCTCTTTCTTAGTGAGGGACTAGTGTAGGAGACAGAAGTGGGGCAAGCCTATCTTGAAGGATGCTATAGTGACCTGATCTGAGCAATCCTCAACTTCGTTGAATACCTCCCAGTATCTCTTCGAGTAGTCTCTAAGGTTTCCTTGAGGTTTTTTCTTTATTGTCAGCAAAGCGTCCATACTCTTCGGATGAGAGCTGTTTATAATGAAACGAGTTGTGATCATCTCATCTAGAGACTTGAAGTTCTTGATGGATCTCTGAGGGCGCTTCTCAAACCATTTTTGGGTGACATCGTTCAGGATTGACATGAAAATTCAGCACACGAGTGCATCGCTATGGCTCCATAGGGTCATGGCCTGCGAATATTGTCTGATATGATCGATGGGATCAGTCTTGCCATCGTAAATTTTGAATCTAGGCACCGCAAACTTTTTTGGGGCTTCTTCTTCCTCAATCCCCCTCGAAAAAGGGGACTTTATATGAGTTCTGCGAGCACGCTTGTCCAGCTCTCTTGTTAATATAGCACCCCAATGAGTTGGGTGCTAGTTCGTTTCTCTTCGGGCTAAGATTTATATATCATCGTTCCTTCTGCTAGGGATCCTGTATCGGCGAGCTGATTGTTGTTGCTCGAACTGCTCGTCATTTGACTTGTGTCTCTCTAACCTTTGCGGCCCATGCCCTGGGCTCCTTCCTCGCCTGTGAGGCGAGATCGCCTGAGGGCTAGGAGTCTGATTGTAGCGTTTTCTCGTGTTACGATGGAGATCCCTTTCCATCTTCTATAGTCACCTTTTAAGGTGAGCATTTTTAGTTTCCTGTTTCAGTGTGGCTTCCTTCTGTTCTTGAAGCCTAACCTCGTAGGCATCTATTAGTCTAGAAATTTCTGTGGATCTTACTAGCCCCTGGCTCTTTTTAGAGAGCTTCCTCTCTCGGCAGAACCTCTAATTTGAATGACGGATTTTGGACTTTATCCTAGGAGGGATAGGCTAATCTTGAATATCCCCCGCTTGAGGGGCATTGCTGTTGTGATCGGACATTGCAGATCCCTGCTGGTGAAGGATTTCTTAAAGAAAAGATAAGCGTTTCCCACCGACGGCGCCAATTGTGGTGACAAATATCTCAACACAAATAATAATAAAAGACAATCACTAGGAAAATAAGAACAACAAATATCGCAATCACATAACACAAAGATGTACGTGGTTTGACAAATTGCCTACATCCACGGAGAGGTCTACTGTTATATTAAATGTCTCTCAAGAGAAGTTTTTCTATATATCCTTTGCCCCGGGCCAGGGGTACAATATATACTCCATAAAAGAGAGGGGAACTGATAACCACCATATTATCCCACTATCCCCTGAATATCTCCTTCGAGATCTTTGGGGATAGACTGGGTCAAATCCTCAATTCTAACTGTTATTTGTAGCATCCCATAATTTGGGCCAAATACCTCTTATTTTTAATTGGGCTTTTTTCGACTACTCTCATGGGATAAAAAGACGAAAAAGGTACCCACAATATATATATATATACACGGATAGTGTGATAGTATATATATGTTTGTGTGCTTATTATAAATATCGGTGTGAATGATATTTATAGGAATACATACCCATCTAGTGATATCATAGGAGGTTGCGCGATATGGGTGAATCCCCTGGCTAGTGAATGTAGGGAGAGTATAGTCCCAAGTCATATCAACTGGTATTTTACTGTGTGATTGATTTTCGAGGTGAGACGTTTTAGGTATGATTTGGTCTCTCTCTCGAGAAAATATGATCGCCTCCACTACGATTGCGATATTTTTACCCAAGTTTGGTATGAGTTAGTCCAACTTATGGTAACCTGGTTAGCATGAGCATACCTGGATATGATAACATCTTAGAGAAAGCACCCGGTGAGTTATTACTCGAGAATGGATGGTTATTATACGCAACATGTGGGTGAATGTTGTAGTATACTTGTATGTAAATAATATGAGTAGATAATTATATATAGGATAAATACATAAGTGTGAATGTATTTCTTATATAACAAGTGTGAAAGTAATACGATTAAAAAGGGGTTTCCTATATAACTAGCGTGAACGTTATATGACTTGATATAGTTGAACTGATAAATAAGTTAATGAGAATCAAAATAAGAATACTCGAGTTAGAGTAGTGCAATAGAAAGAGGTGTAATAAGGCTAGTTAGGTGGGGTAGCATAACTAGTGAGGTTAGAAGACAAGCGTTAGGTGCGCACATTAGATGAGGAGTGAGTTATACCTCAAGAGAGTGCGACACTAGCTTAAATATGAAAAGTGTGCATGCATATTTAATTAATTATAATTTAACTGCTTGCTAAATATTTTCCAAATATTTTACTTGGGCTCTCACTCGTTTAAAAATCTTTTCCGAAATAATTTAGGTGTCCATCCATAGGGATGCCCAGCTTGAGGATGCTATCCAGGGATGCGTAGGTGCAGCTCGTGTGGAAGTTGCAAAACTTTGTTATACACACCTCATTCATTTATTCCTAGTGTAGGCGCTTTATTTCAGTATTCACTTGGGCATGTCGCCCTTCAGAATTTTTAAGTATTTCCAGTTTATGGATTAGACCTTGTGTATCCAGTTTATTATTTCAGTTTATTATTGGATTTTATTGTTGAACCAACAGTTGATTCAGTTTTCTTCATTGATATTATTTATCTGTGACCAGTCATCAATTTGTTGGATGGTTTAATTATTATTGATTTCCTCATGTTTTTAATTAATGTAAGATAAAATCTAGCACCGGTCTATTTAATTACTAGGTTGTTAGTAACTTTAAAAATGCTTTCGACAGTGATGCTAAGAATGAGACATATGAGACCAACATTTTATTTTAGTAAAGGGTTGGCCACCCGATATTTTAATAGGTGGGGTGTCACAAATGGTATCAGAGCATCAGGTTCTAGAGTCTATAGGATCTATGCGGCTTTTTACGTTTCAGCGTAGCATTATTTGATATTGAGCCTTATTATAGGATTGTTGTATTCCTCTACGTATGCGACTTATGTTCTCCTGCTATTAACTATAGTTGATATAATTCATATACGAGTTCGATTAGGCTTCGTACACGTAACAATTTTGGACGACCAACGAGAGCCGTTAGAAGGACAGCAGGGGGAAAGGCTCAGCAGAAGCCATGAAATATTCTGGGAATGGTGATCGTGATAGAAGTCACCATGATTATTGTTTAGGTAGATGGCATTGGGATAATCACTAAGGAGAAATAATTTCCCTAATCACCATCGTAGAAATAGGTGGTGCAAATTCAGACTCACCCAGCATAGTCGGTAAAGAGGGGAGGAGTCGAAGGAACTCTTCCTAAGAGTCATCCATAAGGATTCAAGGAAGAGAGGGAGTGTGATGGGTTAATGGAAGGATATAATCCAAAGGCAATGTTGTAGGGTGGAGTGAAGTGGCACCCAGAATTAAATTTTAGGAAAAATTTGGGCTCATAGGAACGACTTTGTAGTGATAGGATTCAGACACCACAACCATGGAAAGATGCCACGAAGAACGAGGAATTTGGGATGCGATTTGACCGCAAATCCTAACATCAGTTGTTTAAACAGAGAGGCCAAGGAGATTTCAATACTTATTTCACAAGGGTCGTACCATGGTCGGTTATGAAGGGTAATTGATATATTTAGAAAACTTCGTACTCGGTGAGGTGGATACGGAGAATTAAAAAGGTCTGTAAGATTAATAATGGACTCATGGGTAAAATATACAAGCATTGATGGGAAATCTGGGTACGACGACTAGTACCGTTGTCGTCAATATCGTACGTTTACAAATTGATAGAAATGTTTCCATGAGGAGGGAGCTAAGAGAGTTGGATAACCTAACTGAAGGACAAGACTGGATTTAATGATGCTACTAAGGCACCATAGGGGGGAGTTTTATCCAAGGGAGAATGGGGTATGTTTTGTGTGACACGAGTGAGTGACAATAGTCCGTTAGCACTACATTCGCGCATGAAATGAGTTTATCATAACTATGGTTAATAGTACTATAGTTGTATATATTTACTATTGTGTAGCAAGGCTCTTTTTAGTTCCATCTGCAAGGGATCGGGTGCGGACACTTAGAGGATATATTTTACGAGGTTAGATCATTTTGAGAGGTGATATGTGATGTATGATTTTATCCTGGGTATGGACTAGTGATGGATGGTTAAGCTATGGTAGGCAGTTACAGTAAGACTATCGTGTTCATTGTTCCGGGATAGTATGTATATTTTTGCAATGTGTCACTTAAAAGAGGGTCGAGCTCGCATCGATATTTTTATAAAGTAGACTTTAGAGAGTACAGCTGTCTAGTTATATTGGATCTCGATGCGTAGGGACTTTTACTGATGTGATTCAGGGTATGTCGGGTCTACCGTGGAGCGGAAAGATTTAGCTCGTTATTAACTTAGCGTTGAAGGCTTAGTGATAGTGTGAGCATAGTATCATATGACTCCTTTAGAGACACGAGGGTTGACGGTTAGACTTATGAGTATAGGGACAAGTTGTTGGCTATCCTAGTTATATGTTTTGGCCTAAGAAAATCGATCACTAACAATGCTAAGGGATAGTGAATTAAGGAAAGCTCTTTTGAGCTATGTTATGGGATGTTACATGCATATACCTTAATACACGTTGAGTGTGGAGAGACATTTTTGGACGCTAGGGCATCGGTTTTAAAATTTCATAGTTGAATGTCTAGAGGAAATAATTTGAGCTGAGAGCTATTAAAAATATAGGACCAGTGGATCCGGGTAGAGTTGTGTAGGAAGAACTGAGAAAAAATTTCCACCACAAGTTGATGGGTGGGGAAATCTATTAAATTTGGATTTGTGGGGGTAATCGAGAACACCCATATGATATAGCCACACTGAGAGTGCGGGGATAAGCTTGAGATAAGTATATTACGTATGAGACGTTAGTGATAATTATGCTGGAATGCTTGGGAGATAGTGTGTATGGGCACTATGGTTAGTTTGACTACCAATATTGTTCAAAATAAGGGGAGGTGATTACAAGCATTTCGAATATATGCCGATGGGGCAGGTAGAAACATAGGTGGAATGATATGATGGACAAAACTTCGTTGAGAAAAGAAGATAGTCCGACTATGTGTATATCAAGGATAATCATCACAACCTATGGGAGTTAAAAAACGATGGGTGAACACATGTAAAAAATCTCCCTTGACAAGGGAGAACCATACAATCTTGGGAAAGTAGAGCAGAGTCTTAATTAATCAAATGCCTAGAGTGTCTTATGCATAAATAAGATGTTGATTACAACCAGGAAAAAAAATCCTAATGAATGCACAAATTTTGGGAGCAAACGCAAGGGCAATGATTTTTGGCATATTTCGGAAAAAGGGGAGTAAGATGTCCTAAGAGATGTGAAACATTGAGCATGGGTATTGGTGTTGAATGATTCATAGTGAAGTTGTCTCTGGGTACACCATTAAAGGATGAAAAGAGGTGGATTCGAGGTTATTGACAAGAATTTTTGTAATTTTGATGGTTCTAGTAACGGGATTGATGCGCATATTTCTAAATTTCATAATTAGGTTATCAAAAATCGTTAAGAGGTCAGGGCTTCCTTCAGATTGTGGAATGGACTGACCAAAATGAAAAAATTATTATTTTTGGGTAGATTATACTATCGAGCAGCATGTCCAACATTTTATTTGAAAGAAGAAGTGAACCGAATGAAGGTGTCATCAAATATTGTTGTGAATTATGATGAGACCTTTCAGTCTCACCTCTGATAGGTAATATCAGGAGGCGATGGGGATGGAGTAACATTTTGATCTAGACATGTCACCTATACTCCAATGGGTGGACGAGAGGTGACTAGGACGTTAGAAAATGCAAGAAATGCAGATTATGGATTCGTGGGTAATTTGGAGTATTAATTATTGTTTATAAAGCTACGAGTGATACCTTGCAGCACTTTATTATCTGTGCAACGCCTTCTGAGGCTTCATACGGAACATTTTGTCACCACATTTTGTCTGGTTAAGAGTGGGGAATAACAAGCCTCTCGGAATCGAGATGATTTATGGTCCATCATTAAGGATTGAGTTAATCTACATCAATTTCATGTAGTTCAGGAACATAGTGAGAGTTATGTCACCGTGAATCGAAGCTTTGAAGTTTGACATAAGTGATCAAAAATTATTATGAGTACTTACCTTTGAAAGGGGAAGTCATGAGGTTCGACAAGAAAGGGAAGTTAGTGCTGAGGTACGTGGGACCCTTTCTGATCATTGAGAGGGTGGGACCAGTTCCATATAGACTGGGCCTACAAGAGCATCTATAGCGGATTCACGATGTGTTCCATGTGTCATCACTAAAGAAATATCGGAGGAGAGAGAGGGCCTTTTTTCACGTTCTATTAGAGGAGATCAACTTATAGCTAGATATCTCTTATGGGAGAGACCAGTGGCGATTCTTGATCGTAATGAGCGTAAGCTGCAGTCTAAGGTGGCACCTTTGGTTCGAGTCCAGTGGGGGAACCACAATATTGAAGAATCGACGTGGGGGAAGGAGGAGGATATGCAAGAGCAATATCCAGAGTTATTCATCGCAGGATCATTCTAATTTCGGGGACGAAATTCCTTTGTAAGAGAGGAAGTATGCAACACCCCATATTTTTTAGTATTTATTATTTAATTAATTAGGGTAATTTTTAATTACAAGTGTGTCGTAATTTAATTCAATTAATTATTATGAAGTGTGTCATAATTTAATTCAATTAACTATTCTGTGTTCGTTAAAATATTAATCGGGAGATTACTAAATGAATAGTAAGTTATAAATTTTACGTCCTAGTGAGTAATAGTGACGTGGAGGTATTTTATCTCAACTGGGAGTCGGTATAGACTAATTGGGGACAAGATAGGAAATTATTGTAGGGTGACTCAGATTGCGATTTCAAGATCACAATTGATTCCGGATCGATCGAGATAGTTGAAATAGAGTACCAGGGGGTAGTAATTGGGTCTCAGGGCATTTTTAGACATAACCGGGCCCACATGGGGGTATTTAGGTCATTTGGGCTTGGCCCATAAGAATAATTTCGGGATTTACAATATTAAAACTAATTCATGGAGTTAGTGGCAGCAATAAATCAATAAGAAAACCCGAGATCTGTAGAGAATAAAAGAGGGAGAAAGTGAGAAGCTTTTGGTAGCCAAAATTCAAGAGGGAATTGAGGTGCTTGTGTCAACTTTATCTTCTACAACAAAGGAATCAGACTCTAAAAATCTGATCAGGCAAGTGGTTAAACTTGCTTTCAATCTAAATTGCAGTATTTTGATTCATATCTGTGACCATCCTGAGTGGCGCGACGTTCATTCCGGAGGGAAGGAGGAGGATCCCTCCAAGAAGAACTTCGTCGCGATCTCGCACCCTTCTCTACGAAAAGGTGCTTCGACCGTCGTCGGTGTGGGGTGAAAGTAAAAAGATGGAGTTGTCAACCTATTTTGCTGAAAACAGGTAAAAGAACATGTTGCTACTTCGAGAGAGCGGCATCATGGATAAAACTGATGCGTGCGAAAACAATAGATCGGAGGTCCGGGGGCTAAGTTACGGAATAAGAAGGTGTTGGGCACCCATCCCGCCCTTTCGATCTCTCGTGGGAAAATGTTAATATTTTCCTTTATTCTCGTGAAGTGTGTGTATGTGTTTGTACGATGGGGATTGGAATCGATTGACCCATACCATGGAAAAGATAGGGTGAGCTCATCCACTTGAATATTCCCAAAATAATAATAAATGTAAAAGATAGAATATAAGTGCTCATCGAGATATTGATCATTATTGAAAAACGACAATATATATGGGATGAGGTGCGAACAAGCATATATTATATATATATATATATATATATATATATATATATATATATATATATATATATATATATATATATATATATATATATATATATATATTATATATGTGTGTGTGTGTGTGTGTGTGTGTGTGTGTGTGTGATAATGATGGATTTTGGGAAATTTGGAAAATTTGGAAAATAAGAGAAGTTGGAAAATTGGAAAATTGAACTCGAGGCTCAAATTTTAATTCGAGATGCCTACATAGCCTATAAAGGCATCAAAGTCCACGTAGTTCGAATGCAGAATAGGGGTGGGGTTTATCCCATAGATTCGAACAAAATTTTATTATGTGTGTATGCGCGGATGAGAAGAGTGCGCTTGCATTCAAATAAGGAAGTTATTTATTTAAACTCAGTTTTTATCAATTAAGTCCTAAACATGCATCTAGGTGTGATTGATGATGATAAATTCAAGTATGAACATTCAAACACACACAAATGAGGAAAAATCCCCCAAAGGGGCAAAAACCTTTTATTTTCACTATAATTTTGGAAGAGAACGGCTTACATGGATTACAATGAAAATATGTGACACAGAAATACCCTCGGGTGTCGGTTCTGTTGTCGGCGCCTGGAACTATCCCTTTCCAGTAGGGCAGCAATGAAGAAGAGAACGACTTCCTCACAAATTACTCCAGATGAGTAAAAGATCTTCTTGAAGGTTTAAAGATTCACACACATTTATGGGAACGATTTTGTGAATCAAAAAGGTTTAGAAAACCTTAAAAAGGTGAAGTCTTATTCTGGACAGTTTTCGCAGAATTTTGAGATTGCAGAAAGACTTAAAAAACGTGTAGAAGGAGAATGGATATTTATACGAAAATCGAGGCGGTGGCTCGTTCGAACGAGATAGCCATGTTGCTCGAACGAAGGACATAAGTCGTTCGAACGAGATCGTGCGACATACCTATCTCGCGCGAACGACATTCAAAGTCATTTGAGAGAGCTCGTCGTTCAAGGCACTTCGCTTCTACACTTAGAAAAACTCTGCTTTTTGATAAAAAATTAATCCAGACTTAAAAATAATTTTCAAAAAAATTCCCAAATATTTATGCAAATATTCAAAGCTCCAATAAAACATTTTACAGATAAAGCGTAGTGGAGTAGTGGGAATGAAATGAGGAGCACGTCGCATGTAGCATAATGCACATGAAGATAATGAATGCATTGAATTCGGATAAAGGCCGTCGAGGTTGATCGTGTTGACGTGTCGAATGTAGCGGTATCAGACATACAAACTGTGATCTAGAATAAAACAAAAAATTCCTAGATTCTACCCCCAGACATTTATAAAATTATGTCCTTACAAATCTCCCCCTATGTCTATGCCGGTACATACATAAAAAATACGAATTATGCAATCAAATGGCATACAAGATAATATCCCCATTGAACCCTCAAACTGAGAATACTAAACGACATGTCTTTCAAATCTTCAGCTCTTCAGAAACTTCCAAATCTTTTCTCATCAGGGTGTGCAATCCAATAATAAACAATGTTGTACCTACACACATGAGATAAAGCAAATACCCGTGACAAGCAACAGTTTGAAATATAATGATATGCAAAAATTAATGATCAATTAAGCTTAAGCAAATCATTTATAAATCAACCAGACACCAAAACAATTCTCCCCCATAATTCTTCTCCCCCTTTTTATGATGTCCCCAAATAGACAGGTATGAAAAGCATAAGTGAATGCACATGGAGAATGACACACGGGAATAAACTGCTATTTTTGTATTTTTCAAAAAATTTCACACATAATATATAACAAAGAATCACACCATGAAAGAACACAAAAACAACTAAGTCGATGATAGCGTAAATGTAGGGGTGTAATCAAATTCGATAGGAAAATCAATGCATACAAACATGACATATGTGCACAATGAATATCGGATACTCCTAATGAATGAACTCAAATTCTTCCTTTGGTGTAAAAAGGTGGTAATATGAGACATTGACTCAATCAAATCAACAAATCAAAGCTCAAAGTGGTTTCCACACCAATAACGTCCAAAACTATGTCATGCTTTTTCATGACTTTCAAGGAAGTGCAAACCCGTTTATATTCTCCAACCAAACTCCCTCAGATTTAAATTTTAAATAGAGGCATTCTAAATTCTCAAACTTTGGATAATTGATGGTGAAACCTAATGGCCCATATTTGGCATATATTGCTTTTTATTTCCCTTAAATTTTTTCGGGCTCTTTTAACCTCTTTGGACCTCGGATAATAAAATTCCTTAATTTTTAGGTCCTTTTTAACGGTGGCTTAAAATTGCAAAGGCTAAATGAACCTTCCGTAGCCCTTCCCCATTTTCAAATAAGCACACAATCTCACCAAAATGGTTTTTACATGCATTTTGATCTGGTCAAGTTTTATCGCATATGGTTAGTTGTATGACAGAATTGAGATGGAAACACTCAAGACAATATGTGATAGACAAGTACAATAATCAAATAAAGCCGTGCATTTGTGCAATAAAGGAGATAAGAGTCAAACATGTAGAAAGATATCACTAATCACATCTCAAAGACTCCAAACAATGTAAATCACATGGATGAAATGATGCAGCGTCTCAAATCTCTATCAAACAGTCACATGAAAAATGGAATGAAATTGTGACTCGGCTATCTTAAATGCTCATCCATGAAAGGTGCAAACAAAATACAAAAAACTTTTTGGGTTTTTCGAAAAAAAAAATTATAAAACGAAAATCTTTTTGGCTTTTTCAAAAAAATAAAAAATACTACAAATTAATGGTACATGCTAGCAATAGGCAAAAGAGACATCATGAAAACCACCCTATGCTAGCAAACATGTCAAGACCTCAACCGGGAAGAGCGTTGGAGTTTTTCAAAGATGGTAACATCTTTTGGACCAACTCCATAAGATCATGTGTGGTCTTGATCAAAAACTTCACTTTCTCGTGAATGTGTGAAATCTCTTTATCATTATGTGCAAGCAAGGTATCATGAGTGGGTGTATGTGCATGAATGTGTGAAGTGGAATGACGTGACACAAAACCCAACATAGAACAAAACTCCTTAAGATGTCCTCGTTTCTTGCAGTGGGAGAAAACATAAACCGGTATAGGAACTAATTTCTAAAAAATTTTGGGATGAAATATCATAGACAGACACCCATGAGAATCACTCACCAAAGTGGAGATAGGCTCGAGCGCATTAGAAGTAGTGAATGCACCGTCATGACCTTTTCCATAATTCTCACCACTATTCAAACCGGGATAGGTAACCATCTTATCAACCTTCTCAGATGCGTTCTCTAATGAGACTTGGACCTCCCGTGTGTGTATGAGATCATCCTCAAGATGGGATACACTTATCTTCAGACTAGACATCGTGTTGGTCAAGTCACATTTTCCCTTTTTAGCTCAACATTCTCTTCCTTCGACTCACAAATTCGAAGACCTAGAATTCTATTTATTTGACCTTTTTATTTCCATGGTCTCGATAAACAACTTTCTAAAGGATTTTTGGATCACACTTTCATCACCCTTCTCATCCTCACTATCGCTTAAGGTAGTGGGCATGGCAACTTTCTTGCCCTCTTTCCTAAGTCTGGTGGGACACTAAAATTTCTTGTGCCCTGTCCCATCACACTCAAAATAACTTATTTTCTCAAGGTTTTCCTTTCTCTCTTTTTTCTTTTTCACAAAAGCTTTCTCTCTCTCTCCAAACAATCTTAACTCTTTCTCTAAAGTGGTGATTCTAGGAACTAACGTTTTGTTACATTTTTTGGACTCAAATAACTCAGAATATGACTCAGCGTAGGCGCGTTGAAGATCACTCTCGCTCTCACTTGTGTCATCCTCCCCCTCACTCACATCGCTCTCACTGTCGAGGTGTCCCTGTGAAGCAGCATCCTCATCGTCGTGAGAAGAACTAGAAGTACTCACATGATTAGCCATGAATGAGGTGAAGTTACACTCATGCGGTGACTCATCTCCAGAATCCACCGACTCGACCTCACTATCGTCACTAAGGGTAGTATTAAGGACAACTTTACCCTTTTCTCTGGTCAGCCTAGTAGCACACTCAAAATCTCTATGACCCCTACAGCCGCACTCAAAGAATCTCTCACTTTCCTTCTTAGGAGGATCTTTAAAATCTTTTTCATTTTTCTTTTCAAACTCATTTTTCTCAAACTTCTTTTTATCTTTAAAATGACCATTTTTCTTGAATTTGAGAATTCTCTTGAAATTTTTAGCAAATAAGACCAAATCATCTAAGTCAAAATCACACTCAGAATCTAACATTTCAATATCCCTCTTTCTAGATGACTCAACTCTCTTTCTTGCCGACCCCTCACTCTTTCTCTCCTGGGCATTAAGTGCAATTCCCTTATCTTTAGACTTGACAGATTTAGGAAACATATCAATTTCATACGTTTGCAAGTCTCCTACAAGTTCTTCCAATTTAAGCATATTTAAATTACCCATAGAATTTAACACAGTGACTTTAGGGATAAAACGCTTAGGTAGTGATCTAAGAATCTTTTTAACAACTCTAGCATTAGGAATGTGTTCACCAAGATTAAAACTAGTGTTAACAATATCAGACAGTCTAGCATAAAATTCATTAAAACACTCAGATTCAAGCATGGTTATTGTTTCAAATTGAGTTGTTAAATTTTGCAGTTTAGACTCTTTCATAGCATTTGTACCTTCATGGGTAAGTTGCAAAACATCCCATGCCTCTTTTGACATGGTGCATGTCATTATGCGTTTGAACTCATCAGGAGTGACAGACCCAGAAATAGCACTCAAACCCTTAGAATTAAAAGATGACCATTTAAATTCTTCTTCAGTCCATGTAGTGACAGGTTTTAAATTGGTCACATTCTCAAGAGTGACAGAGGGAGGTGTCCACCCTCTTTTAAACAAAATCCAGACACGTTCATCAATGGCTTTTAATGCAGATCTCATGCGGGCTTTCCAATATGCATAGTTTGTCCCGTAAAAAATTGGCATTTTATTATATAACTTCTCCATTATGAACACACTCATTTTTAAAAATCAATTTTTCAGAAAATTGATATCTTAGAAAATTTTGCGGAAAATTACACGGTACAGTTGTGTAACTGGCTCAGATACCAATTTGAGAAGAGTGCGCTTGCGTTCAAATAAGGAAGTTATTTAATTAAACTCAGTTTTTATCAATTAAGTCCTAAACATGCATCTAGGTGTGATTGATGATGATAAATTCAAGTATGAACATTCAAACACACACAAATGAGGAACAATACCCCAAAGGGGCAAAACCTTTTATTTTCATTATAACCTTGTAAGAGAACGACTTACACGGATTACAATGAAAATATGTGACACAGAAATACCCTCGGGTGTTGGTTCTGTTGTTGGGGGCTGGAACTATCCATTTCCAGTAGGACAACAATGAAGAAGAGAACGACTTCCTCACAAATTACTCCAGATGAGTAAAAGATCTTCTTGAAGGTTTAAAGATTCACACACATATATGGGAACGGTTTTATGAATAAAAAACGGTTAGAAAACCTTAAAAAGATGAAGTCTTATTCTGGACAGTTTTCACAGAATTTTGAGATTGCAGAAAGACTTAAAAAGTGTGTATAAGGATAACGGATATTTATACGAAAATTGAGGCGGTGGCTCGTTCGAACGAGATAGCCATGTCGCTCGAACGAAGGACATAAGTTGTTCGAACGAGATCGCGCGACATACGTATCTCGCGCGAATGACATTCAAAGTCATTTGAGCGAGCTCGTCGTTCAAGGCACTTCGCTTCTACACTTAGAAAGAATTCTGCTTTTGATAAAAAATTAATCCAGACTTCAAAAATAATTTTCAAAAAATTTCCCAAATATTTAAAGCTCCAATAAAATATTTTACCGATAAAGCATAGTGGATTAGTGGGAATGAGCTAAGGAGCACGTCGCATGTAGCATGATGCACGTGAAGATAATGGATGCATTGAATTCGGATAAAGGCCATCGAGGTTGATCGTGTTGATGTGCCGAATGTAGCGGTATCAGACATACAAACTGTGATCTAGGATAAAACAGAAAATTCCTAGATTCTACCCTGGACATTTATAAAATTATGTCCTTACAGCGGAAAATGTGTTCTTGGTTTGGGAGAAAGTGTGATGGATAATTCCATTCGAAATTTATGGGTGTAACCCTCTTTTATTTATTTTGGGGTTTTTATGGAAAAGAAAGTATGTGTAATATACTAATAAAATCGTAGATATTAATATGTATGAAATAAAGTGAAATTAGATTATGAATATAAAGTAATTTATGCAAAAACAAGAGATTTAAAAGAGTGGAAGGAGGAATTGGACCTTCCTTGGAGCTTGAGCTTGGATGAACTCCCTTGAACGTTGATGAGAGAGAAGGATATTTGGCAAATTGGGTGTGAAAAGGATGGGTATTTAGGCTTGAATGGAACTTCGCTGATGGATCTGCTATGTGTTTTGGGAGTGATTACATGGCCCCTATTTATATGGAAAATGGTGGGTTCCGATCGGCCTACTCTAGGGTGTGCCTATCGACGGGTCACCCTTGACACTGTGCCGATAGGAAGGGTTCAAGACCTACCAATTGGCAGTCTCATGCACACTTTTCTTGAAAAATAATCATAGCACACAAACCATTGATCTGAATTGTGCACGGGGCATACCGTTAGAAAGGTATTTAAGAGGCCTTCGAGAGTCTTTTGGACCTCTCTCGGGTTCGGGAGTTTACTTTGGGTCAAATGTGTCTCAGAAGCGCACGTCGATCTTTTGGATGGGAGATCGTCGGACAAAAATGGATCGTTCATCCGTATGGTAAGTCATAATTGTGCATGGGGAAAACCTCTGGAAAGGTTAGGAGATGTACTTAGACATTCCAAAGAGTTTTGCTCTGTTTTGAAAGTTGACATTGGTCAAATGGGGCTTGGAAGCATCCGGTGACCTCTCGGAGTAAAACGAATTGTTCGACCGTACCGTAGGTTAGAATTGTGAACATGGTGGATATTTAGAAAGGGTATTAATTTCCCTTCATATATTCATTCAATCTCATTCGAGCTAAATAGTTGACTTTGGTCAAACGGAGTCCGGGAGCGCCCGGTGGCCTCTAGATCGATTTTTAAGGGAAAACTAATCGTTCGTCGGAATAGTTATGCTATTTCACGCATGGGGTGGACCGTTGGAAAGGGGTTTTGGTGCCCTTCAAAGATTCAAAGAGATTTCGCTCTCATGGTGAAGTTGATTGGGGTCAATTCGGGGCCCGAGAGCGCCCAATGGCCTCTGAATCAATTTTTGACAGAGAAATGGTCCATTCATCCGAACTATTATGCCGATTTGCACAGGGGGTGGACCGCTCAAAAGGGTATTCAGATACCATAAAAGATTCAAATATCCTTCACTCTAACAAAAGAGTTTATCGGAGTCAAATGGGGCCCGAGGGCCCCCGATGGGCTCTAGATCGGTACTCGGAATGCGACCTAGGTTTATGGTGGAAAGGGGGAGTGCTATGGGTTTAAGGAGAGACTTAGGGGGTCTTAGAATGTGGTGTCTATAGAGTTCCTTGATGGGTGATCTTGGAACAAGTGATGGTCGTCGAATAGACACCACATGATAGAAGGAGGTCAGTTCTATGGACCTAAGGGATGTGGATTACCGATTCAGAGGGTCGAGGTTAATTCTGACCTAAAAGAGGTGACGACCGAGGACTAAGGTCAATTTTGACCTAACTGAGGTGATGATCCAAGACCGAGGTCAATTCTAACCTAAGAGAGGTGACGACCCAAGACCAAGGTCCATTCTGACCTAAGAAAGGTGACGACCGAGGACCGAGCTCAATTTTGACCTAACTGAGGTGACGATCCAAGATCAAGGTCAATTCTGACCTAAGAGAGGTGACGACCGAGGACCGAGGTCAATTTTAACCTAACTGAGATGAAGATCTAAGATCGAGGTCAATTTTGACCTAATAGGTGTGATGACCGAGGACCGAGATCAATTATGACCTAACTTAGGTGATGATCTAAGACTGAGGTCAATTCTGACCTAAGACAGGTGACGATCAAGGATCGAGGTCAATTCTAACCTAACTGAGGTGATGATCCAAGACCGAGGTAAATTATGACCTAAGAGAGGTAACGACCAAGAACCGATGTCAATTCTGACCTAACCGAGGTGACGATCTAGGACCGAGGTCAATTATAACCTAAAAGAGGTGACGATCCAAGACCGAGGTTAATTCAAACCTAAAAGAGGGGATAGCCGAGGATCGAGGTCAATTTTGACCTAAGAGAGGTGATGATCGATGACCGAGGTCAATTCTGACCTAACGGAGGTGACAATCAAAGACCAATGTCAATTTTAACCTAAAAGAGGTGACAGCTAAGGATCGAGGTCAATTCTGACCTAACTAAGGTGACGATCCAAGACCGAGATCAATTCTAACCTAAAAGAGGTGTACTTTTCCTTTGGTAAATTTGAGGACTCCACTTGGGATGATGATTGGATTTTAGATTTCGCTAGGGAATAGTGAATGATCTAAGGATTTGTAGCGGGGGAAAATTTGGAGTGTTCTTAGGAGACATTTTTGGGGAGAATAATTCTCTGGAATTATGATGGCGGTGTAAAATATGTTTTCCTTGGTGAACCAGGTGCTAGAATGGATTTGGAAACTTTAGGAATTTTTCACGAATTATTCGGGATTTTTTTGCATTTCTTCGGACTTTTTGTACGAAATTTTAAAAGGTGTACCGACCGGCATGGATGGAGATGTTCCAATCGACATTGGCACGGACTTTTGGGGTACCTTGAGCAGGTGAAAGGATCAGTGACAATCGATGGGTGGAGGGGGTTGTCGATCGGCATGACCCTTAGCCTCTTATAAATAGGGGGCGGGTTCTCCTCATTTTTCACATATTTCTGACTTCTTTTCTTCTTCTATAAACCTCAGTAAATCTTCCTAGCATCCTAAATGGCTGACCTCTCAAGGAGTGCAACCCATATAGCATGTCTTAATATCGACGACTGCGCAGGGTTAGAGTGGAGGGCTAGGGTTACCCTCGCATTGGATAGCGAGAAATCTTTTGACTCGTTTGAGCTGGTGGCGGATGATCAAACTCTTCTGCGTGAGCCTTCGCATCATCGCTCTTCAAGGGTGGTGAACCTTACTGGCTATGTAAGTATTTCATGACTTTTGGTATTCCTTTCTTCTTTTCTTGACGAGATTTCTTTATTTCTTGAATCTGACAAGGATTTTATTTATTTCTTGACAGTCTGACGTCTCCATGTTGACTATTCATGCCCGTGGTACGATAGGTCTTAAGGATATTTAAGAGGACCTTCCTGCTGTGGCGCGCTGAACGGTGTCCTCTGTGAGTTTTAGGAGGCTAGCATCGGCTTTAGATGAGACGCCCCGCTCCACTACGGTACTATGTGCTTTAGGAGAGAGGTGGTGGGAAACTACCCACACTTTTAATTTTGGCTTTGAGGAGAAGATGGTGAATCCCATTGATGTTCAATAATTTCTCGGGCTGGATTGCGAGGGTGCTCAGATTGAGGTGGACAGGACGCTGAGTGTGATGCCGGAGGTGGTGACGGCAGCTCTGGGTGGCGTGGAGAGGGTGGTTTCTGGATATTCTCTCTGCTTGTCTTCTTTGAGGGAGCTTTTGTTGAGGAGGAGGGTTGACGAGAATAATGGGCAGCAGGTACGTCAGATGGTCCGCTTATTTATATTGTTGGTGTTAGGAGGTTTTCTGGTGGCAACGAGTGGCGACGCCGTCCACTTGTGATCTTTGCCTTTTCTAAGGGTGTTTTCGGACATCCGTTTCTATGATTGGGGGAGCCTGACTTTGGCGACCCATTATTATTCTTTAGATGCATTCAGTCGGTGCTGTCGACTGACTTTTACTGGGACCACATATCTTTTGGAGGTATTCTTTTTGCGCATTTTCCTTTACGCATCCGTATTTTCCATTCATGCACTTCTCTTTGATTTCTTGAATGCTGATCCTTGTCTTTTACAGACGTGGTTCTATGAGGTGATTGGGTTGAACACCCAACTTATTTCTTTGAAGGATGACTCAGTGGGGGACTTCTGTCGGATGTTTCGATGGCGGTGGTCCAACCGGAAGTCGAAGAAGACTCTTTCTCTTGAGACAGTGCGTTAGGTTTTGAATGGCCTGACGAATGAGCGGGTAAGACTTCTTTTATCTTGAGATTGTTGTTCTTTTTTTATGATAATTTATTGACAATTATCCTTCGCTTTTGTTGGGGATTTGCAGGTGACCTTTTATCCTTAGGGTACGGCTATCCATCACCCTAGGGTGACTAGGGGACATGCTCAAATGCAGCGCCAGCTGGCACATGAGTTTGGCTACTCCTAGTATCTTGGGGAGAGGGTAATTTGGAAAATCGTGGAGGATGAGGTTGTGGTGCCATCGATAAGGCCCCCTATGTTCATGAGGCACGTGCGAAAGATGTCTAATGATGCTCGGGTGGCTGCGAAGATGGAAGAACCATACTCCATGTACATTGACATAACGATGATTTACGACTATCTAGACTTCGTCTCAAGTTGGATGATGCCCTTAGAATTTATTATGTGATGCCTCTCCCTAGGGTGGGCTCGAGTTGTCAGGTGGGGTCCTCTCATAGCGCAGATGGTACGGCTACATCAACGATGGCAGCGACGACGTCAGGGCTTTATTTTGTGCGAATGCATTCCCCTAATTACAATCTTCAGCGAGCTAATGGGGAATCAGTGCATCTGCAACATCGTCCTCATGCGATGGACCCGGAGGATTTGGACCTGATGGAGGAGGTCCTTAGGCCTGCAGTACGTCTTTTTTATTTCCTTGATTTCTTTCTTTTTTTCTCATGCTTGACTGATTTTATCTTTTCCATTGTTTCTTGTAGCATATTAGTGTTTCAACCACCTGGCTGAAGGACATCAGGGACTGGATATCTTCAGTGACTGCTCATATTCATGAGGCATTTTTGGTCCCTTCTTGCTTGGTGTCATCTTCTTCATCCGAAGAAGGGTCTGGCCCTGGAAGTGGGGGCACATCGTCTCGCCAAAGGGGGAAGAGGGCACGTCGTAAGGATGGGGATCCTAGAGAGAGAGAGAGAGAATGAAAATTGGGTTCGGACTGAGTCCCGTTGTTTTTCTACTTTTTCTTTCTCTGTAAAATGTTAATGTAATACCGTAAAATATATGCAAATGACGAATGAAGTTTTTTGTTAATTTTTTTTTAGTTATTAATGCACATGCTCTTTTTACTTTGCTGCTGAGACCATAAAAATAATTTGAAAATTGATTTGAGAAGGACTTTATTAAAAATGAGATTAGCAAAAGCATAAGTACAAAGAAAATTCAGGATTTACTTAAGATAAAAATGTTTTTTGTTAGTTTTTGGATTTTGACAAAAGAGGAAAAAGGGAATTTTCCCAAAATGGGGTTGCTTATCGGCATGACCTATGTCCTGTCTATCGGCATATAAGTCTAGTCCAATAAATCCAAGGCTTTGATTGCACTTTCTTCAATTTCTTGGTACTTGGTGGGGCAAATTTTGCTCCGATTTCTGTAGGGTTTCTTGTACTTTTTTAGAGTTTCCAAGTATAAATAAGGGGTGAATGGGGATTTCCTCCTCACACTTTAATCTTTTTTTTTTCACATTCTTGCTTGGTTATTATTTCTTAGTTTTGCAAGATGGCTCTCCCTGGTAGCATTGAGTTCACCAACTACCTTGAAGCCTTGGAAGCATTGTGTTCTTATAATGTCGATTATGGCGCCTTCCACATGAAGTGAGTCTCTTTATGGCGTAACCAACCATTGAGTGGAACATGCTGATGGCGGCGGTTGAGTTTTGGTATCCCGATGATCATGTCTTTCGCTTAGGGTTGGATGAGATTTTTCCTACCTACATACATGGAATTTTCTGCCATGCTGTGGATAAATCCCAACATTGCAATGGCTCTGCCTGAGTTTTCTTATTCTCCCATGGAATCGCTAACTGGAATTCTTCATATTTTTCCTTCGGTGGCTAGGCCATTAGTTACAGGGGGAATAATTTCCTTTCGGCGGTGTTACAGTCCGTGTATTCGTAGGACATGGGTGATGTTGGATATGTCGGGGCCTTCATTTTAGGCCTTGTTTCAAAAGTTGTATTGGTGACTGGGGAAATACTGGTGGACCCCCAACTGGTTGCAATTATTTTTTCGATGTCATACCGTCACATTCCTACGGCGTTAATATTGGCAGATACCTTGAATGTCCTGGATGCCTGGTGGGAGGGTCGTTATGACTTTCTGAGGGGTAGCCCTATAATATTGTTTATGTGGCTATCAGAGAGGTTTCGTATGGCGATCCCACCTAAGTATCCTTTATGGGCACTGCCAAACTTCTTCTCACGCTATTTCATTAGCGTAGGCCTAACATTGAGAGTTGGGGGAACTAGTTTGTAAAGCACGGGGTTCGAGGCTTAAGCTGGTCTATGCCTTGGTGGGGGGAGCTGCTACCCATTTTGGAACTCGGGGAGTATCAATATCTCCAGTTAGTAGGGCTCAAGAAGATGTATTTTTACTTTCCCTGGCGGCTGCTGTGCCAATTTGGTTGGGAGAAAATCATGCCACCGTGGACACAGGACTTCTTTCCTTGGGAGGACGTGATAGAGCGTATGCGCATACGGCTTGGTTCCCTGTGGGAAAATCATCGTCCATCGACATGTCCTTCTCAGTCTATTGTACGAGTCTGGCATTTTTTCGGGGACTACATGAAGTGGTTTTGGAAGAAGGTAGTGGCCAGGATGCTGGATGTGGAGACTGGCCAAAGGTGATTTGCCATATCTGACACCATAGAGGGGGGCTTTGTGGTCTACCCCAAGCTAGTCCAGGCTTATCGCTTTATGGAGAGCCTGCAATGCTCCATTCAGGGAAGGGAGGTTTGGGTATCCTAGGATGCAGGTGATGATGGTGTTGGTTCCTCTGGCACCTACGGGTAGTGATTTTGGAAGATTTTTGTAATGGGTGTGTTGGAGGAGGATTTTCAGGAGTAGTGGGGCTTGTTATTATTTGGGTTTTTTAGTAGGTGTAGTGCTGGAAAGGGAAGTCGTTTGACTCCGTACGCCGATGTAATCGCACTAAAACTTCAGATAATGAAATAAATAAGTTTTGATCATCTAGTTGTTCCTCTTAATGACTTTTTGCATTTTTAATTATCTATATCATCAATAAGGAATACGTAATCTTTTTGTTCATGTATATGTTAAAATGAACTGTCGTTCTCGGGGATTAGAAAAGAATAGCATTTTGTAAAAAGAAGGGGGGTCGTGCTCACGTGAAGTGAATGAGATGCCTACATACCTCTGAGGGTTTTAAAAAATTTGAAATTAATTTTTGAAATTTTTTTTAGAGGATCGGGCCCACGTAGTTCTAGGTAGGGGAAAAGAAGAGTTTTTTATCAAGAATAAAAGGGAGATGAGAAGATTCGTAGCGCGCTGAGATTTCGAACTAGGGGTAGAATATCTTGAGAGGCTCCAAGTTGACTGGACGTGCCATTTCTTCTCCATCGAGGTCGGTGAGAACAGCGGCGCCGCCCGAAAGGATCTTCTTCACAATGTAGGGTCTCTTCAATTAGGCTTGAATTTCCCTCTGGGGTCCCATATGGGCTCTACTATTTATTCGAGGGATAAGTCCGCTTCTTGGACACCACGGTCCTTCACTCTCTTAATAAAGGATTATGGTATACGGCGATGGTACCCTTGTATGTGATATAGGGATTTCAATCCCCCTCATCCAAGAGGGACAACTCATTAAGACGGATTTTGTGCCAGTCTTACTCATTGACTTTGATTTCAAGCATGATGCATAGAGAGGGTATGTCCAGCTCCACTGGTAGGAAGGCTTGTATGTCGTATACTAGAGAGTAAAGGATATCCCCAGTATAGGTTCAAAATGAAGTGCGGTAGCCCAGAGGGCGTAAGGGATCATATCGGCCCAACCTCGACAACTCTCGATCATCTTGCTGATGATAGCTTTGAGGTTCTTATTAGCTGCTTCGACCGCCCTGTTTGTTCGAGGTCAGTATGGAGAGGATTTGTGTCTCTGAATTCCATACTCGTTGACCACTTTCGTAATTTTTGCCTCGAAATGTAACCCATTATATGATACCAGCTCGTGTGGGATCCATATCGGCAGATGATATTCTTTTTCATGAATTTGGCCACTTTTTTGGAATTTATAACTGCGTATGACTCGACTTAGATCCATTTGGTGAAGTAGTCAATAGCGATTAGGATAAACTCATGCCCATTGTATGCTTTTGGTGTAACATTCCCTATGATGTCGATGCCCCATGTGGAAAATGGCCAGGGAGAGGTCATGCTGTAAAATTCTCGCGAAGGCAAGTGTTATAGGTTGGAGGACTGTCATCGTTTGAGACATCTTCGAATGTAGGTTGTGCAGTCCTGAACCGTGGTAGTCCAGTAGTATCCCTGTAGAATGATATTTTTGGCGAGCATATGGTCATTCATCTGGGGTCCACATTCCCCGATGTGGATTTTCTACATCATTTCTTCATTGTCATCCCTGCGATGCGGTGTAAATGGGTTCCATCGAAGTTTCTCTTATATAGTGCTTTATCACAGATAATGTACTGGGTGGCCAGTCTGCAGAGAGTTGCTCAGTTTTTCTTGTCAAATCCTTAGGGATACCTACCATGTTTGAGGAGGTGCTAAATATTATAGTACCAGCAATCAGCTATTTCGAGTTCTTCCTCCGTACCGAGCTCGATGTGGTAGCAGTGGTTTGGTTTGTCTTGTTTATGAATAAGGAAATAGACCATGGTTATTCCTTCGGGTATGTCAATCATGGAGGATGAGGTGTCAAGGGCGTCAGCCAGGTTGTTTTTTGCTCGGGGCAGGTTGTGGAAGGTGATTTCTTGGAATTGGGAAGTCAGTTCTTCAAGGTGGGCATGAAAGGGTAAGATTTTCTCGTCCTTGAATTTTCATTTCCTGAGTACTTGATCGATGATGAAGGATGAATCCCCATAGACATCGAGGTATCAAATTATTTTCTTGAGGGTAACTTTTAGGCCTACCATGCATGCCTCGTATTCAATCATGTTATTAGTGTAGGGGAAATCTAATTTCATGGCAATGGGAGTGTGGGAGTCATCAGGGGAAATTAAGAGGATTCCAATGCCATGTCCTTTTTTATTGGCAGCGTAATCAAAGAACATTTTCCATCTAAGATCTTCTTGGGAGGCGAAAGGATACTCTCATATGGGAATTCAAAAATCCAGACATTGACTTCTTTTATAGGGTAATCAGCAAGGTAGTCAGAGATGGCTCTTCCTTTCATGGCTTTCTGTGTGACAGAGGTGATATCAAACTCAACTAGAAGCATCAACCAACGGTCCATTCGGATGTATAGGGTGGGCTTGTCGATTAGTTACTTAATGGGATCTACTTAAGATATAAGTCTGATGGGGAAGGCGAGCATGTAGTGCCATAACTTTTGGGTAACCCAGACAAGAGCGACACATGCTTTTTCTAAGGCGGTGTAGCTAACTTCCTAACTGGCCAACTTTTGACTAACATAGTAGATGACTTTCTCTTTGTAGTTTTCTTCAAGGTATTGGGCTAGCAAAGCCCCTGCTTCAGTATCAATCAAGATTAGGTATATGAGTAAGGGAAGACCAGGTTGCAGCGGCATGAAAACCGGAGGTCGGGTTAGGTATTGCTTAATTCGGTTGAAGGCTTATTGGAAAGCTTCGTTCTAGACTTCGATTGAATCCTTTCGAAAGGAGTTTGAAGATGGGTTTACAGATGGAAGTCAAATGGCTAATTAATCAACTGATGTACTGTAATTTCCTAAGGAATCCTTGGACCTTCTCCCTTCAAGGGGGTGGCATCTCAAGTATGACTTTCAGCTTAGCAGGATCGACTTTTATCCCTTTCTCACTGATCATAAATCCCAAGAGTTTTCCTTTAGTAACGCCGAAGGCACATTTCTATGGGTTATGCCGCATTTGGTACTGTCTTAGTCGTTCAAAGAATTTCTGAAGAGCGGGAACATGACCTTCTATATTCCTGGATTTGATAATCATGTCATCTACATAGACCTCAACTTCGTTATGTATTAGGTCATGTAGAATGGTTGTGGAAGCCCTTTGATAGGTAGACCCTGCATTTTTGGACCAAATGGCATGATAATGTAGCAAAAGGTTCACCAAGGGGTGATGAATACAGTTTTCTCTTGATGATTAGGGTGAGTCTTGATCTGGTTATATTCAAAAAACTCGTCAACGAATGACTTGAGATCGTGACTGGTTGTATTATCCACAATCATATTGATGTTGGGTAGTGGGTAATCATCCTTCAGATAGGCCTTGTTCAAGTCTCGATAGTCGACACACATGCGGATCTTTCCTCCTGATTTCGGAATGGGTACGATATTGGCTACCCAGGTGGGATATTTGATCCCACGAATAAAGCCCACATTGAGTTTCTTGACTAGTTCTTCTTTTACTTTCAGTGACTATTTGGTGCGGAGCTTTCGCAGCTTTTGTTTGACTGGTTTGTATTCCGAGAGAGTTGTTATCTCATGTTGTGCTATCTCAGGGTCAATTTTGGGCATATCATCGTAGGACCATGTGAAGATATCCATGAATTCCTTCAGTATCTCTTCAAGTTGCGTGCGCTCGTGCTCATCAAGGGTAGCCCCTATCCTAATCTCGCGTATTTGGCTACTAGAACCGAGATTAGTAACAATAGTTTCATCTTCATTAACTTTAACGTGATTATGTTGTTTGTTATTAACCTTATTTATATCATTTAAGAATTGTTCATTTGTAAAGTCATCATCTTCAAGATTTTGATTAGAATCACGATAATTAATGTAAGGCACAACAAGATATTCAAAATCTTCATTTATTTCATTAATAGGAAAACAGCATTGAGAACCTCATCATAGGAGGTCTCGAATACATCAGAGTGAGAGGTGATAACTAAAGGGTAAAGGGTATAAACATCAGGGTTAGGTTGAATATCAGCAGGTGGCACAGGTGCAGCATACTAGTTGAGAAGAGGTGTATCAACATCTTTGATGAGATATGATGGATTGGATGATGTAGTCCCTGAGTGGATTATGCAGAGTACCAGCCCTAGTATCTATAAGTTGAAAGAGTCCTCAGAGTTATTGTCCTCGGAATCCCTGATATCATATATGGTTTCTCCAGTGAATGGCGATACACAGTGCTGGGAACTTTCATCCCCTGGGTAGCTGTCTTGAAAAAAGATCTCCATTCCTGGTTTCATCTTCTTGTTTATGGGGTCATACCGAGGTTTAGGGAAGCCACGGAAGGGTAAATCTTCACCCTCTTTGATGAATCTTATGTTTAGGGAATCTCCTGAGATAGTTCTCGCCCATTCTAACTTCCTCTTCAATCGAGGCTGACGGATCAATTTGAGTTCTTCTTCTAATGGTTGATAGGCCAAGTCACAAGGATGAAAGGCCTCCCTCAACAAAATAGGTTCAGTTATCCCTTGTTGTCTTTTCCCTAGCCCTAGTCCGGGCATGAAGTGCATGTTCTTGAACATTTGGATTACATTGAATTTTCAATGAGGATTATATTCTGGACAAACCCTGTCTCTGAAGTCATCCCCTACTCGGAGTAAGAGTGGTTCGACTTGGAAGCCTAATAGAGGCATATAGTTTACCCCGTGTTGTATCTCGAGTATCGGATTACTGGTTCTTGCATTCTCGGTGTTGTCACTGTCTCCCAAGATGGTGATAACTTATCCATTGGAAAATAATTTCAATTTTTGATAAAGGGAAGAAGACACCCCTTTGATGCTGTGGAGCCACGATCATCCGAGCAGCAGATTGAAACAGGTTGGGATGTCAATGACTTGGAATTCAATAATAGGATTTATAGGGCCAACCCCTATTGCAAGCTTGATAGATACCATTACTTCACGGCGGGTGTTGTCGTAGGCACGTACAGTAACAGAGGTTGGAGCAAGGTCTCTCACCTTCAATCCCAAATAGTTTAGAGTTCTTAGTGGGCACACATTCAGAGATGATTTGTTATTGATGAGAGAGAGGGGAACAGTTCTCCCCATGACTTTAATAGAGATGTTTAGAGCATTATTGTGGTTGGGATCGATCTTAGGGATTTCTTCTTCAGAAAAGTTGAGCATTCGAGTAGAGGTAAATGATCCAACTAGGTTCACTGCTTCTTCTGGTGTGGTTGAGGGAGAAACTATGGGTCATGTGAGTTTCTTTATTGGGGCGTTTCGATGTAGTTGGGAAGACATGAAAAGTACCCATAGAGTGATGTAGCTTGGATCATTTTTAGTTGATCAAGGACCTTACTTTCTTCAAAAGTCATTTTTAGCATAGGGATATTCTCAACACCTTTCCCTTTATCGCTTACTGATGGTTATAAGTTTGTGTTCTGGTAATGTCTCCCCGACCTGGTCATGTGGTTTACGGAAGAGGGGAAAAACAAAAACCCTATTTCTTCATTGATATCGAGTTGATCAGCTACCTAGTTGATCTCTCCTAGCATCTCTTCGAATGATATCATTATGTATACATTGGCTATTATGCTAGTCTTTCTTAAATCTGACTCTTCACCAGAATCCTCAAAATCGTCCCCCATCCTATAGCAACGATATTGTCTTTCCATGCAAAGTCAATACACTCTATAATTTCTATATCCTCTTCGTATAATTATTTCCTTTCGGCAGGGAAATGCAAGACTGAAGGGACCAGGTGCCCTTGTAATTTTAAAGCATCGAGTAGCTTGGATATGCTACAAATATCACCAGTCTGTCGAAACAAATCTGCCATTATATGAACGAGGTCATCTAAACTGACTTCTTCGATTGTCACTACCTAGTTGTCTGACTCCCGGACCCATTTTTGAGCTTCTAAGAATAACCCACTAAATCTTTGATAGTCAATGGTCATCTAGGAAGGCAATTTCAGCCCGAACTCTAGGAGTTGGTTCAGCACTTCTGATAATTCCATATATTTACCTATAGAACGGGTATGGACAGCGATGCAGTCTCTGATGAGGAGTGATAAGGTTTGATCGACAAGGTTGGTAGGGTGTAAGAAGAAATATAGTCATGTTTGGAGAGGTTTAGGATAGTATATGGGTATGACTAGTGATTTACTTGGAATGATTTGGGTGGATGGGTCTAGTTTTGAGTCTTCTTCTAGAAAGATGGCGTTTGCATGATTCAGGAGTGGATTACGGGTAGTGTTTGGTTTAGGATTAGCTGGTGGGGTAATGATACCCTGGTCAATCAGGCTTTGTATTGTGTTTCAGAGATGGAAACAATGGTCGGTGGTATGGCCAGCAGCTTGGTGAAAGTCACAGCGGGTATCAGGTTTGAAGTTTTTCGAAAATGGATTTCGTAACAGCTGAGGTTCCAAGGGTTTGATCAGGTTTCGGTTTAATAGATCCCGGTATACTTTGCAGAGAGGAGTGTGAAGCTTAGTATATTCCTTCTGAATTGGGTTTGGGCAACTTTCTCGTGCCTATAAAGTGATAAGCTAAGAGATGTTGCTGATAACAGAAACTACGGTACTATTAGGCTTTTCAAACTTTCTAGGAGTAAACTGTATAGAGGTTTTCTTTGGTTCAACTTATGTCTTGGCAAGAACTTCTTCTATTTCTACTCCTGCTTCTCGGAAGGCTCGAAAGTGAGGGTAGTATTGTACTCCCATTATTGCTCGTACATGAGGTAGGGAGTTCTTCTTCACAATGCTGACTTGTTCTTCTTCGGAACGTCGATTGGTCATGGTAGATGATTTTTCTCTCCATCTTGCTATGAAGTTGCTGACTGATTCCCCAAGGTTCTATTTAAGTAGCTCTAAGTCACGACGGGTAACCTCTAGCTCCTCGTTGTACTTCTACTATGACATAAACTCATGGGTAACATCTTCCCAACTACAGATTCTGGATTCTTCAAAGGATAAGAACCAATGGAGGGCTTTATATTTCAAAGTGTGCTAGAACATCTGAGCCATTATTTCTTCAAAAAACCCTAGGAGAGTCATGGCTTGGTGATATCTACGGAGATGAACGATCGGGGGTCCACTGCCTCCAAACTTCTCGATATTGGGCATCTTGAATTTTTCTGATAACCTGGATTTAGGATAGGGAGACATATGGGTGTAGTCCATGTAGTTCCCAGAGATTCTGAGCTGGTCGAATTTATTGGTTAACATCTTAAGGTATTCCTTGACATTGTTTAGTTCTTACTCTTTTGGATCAATAGTTAAGGGTAAAGTAGCCTCGGCCTGAGCAAGGTTTAGCATAGGAAGTTGGGCTGGTGATGGCCCATTAACAGGAGGATCATGTGAAGCATGATGGTATTCTTTAGGAACCCATATAGGTTCGGGTGCAGGCGGACCCATGGCGCGAGGGAAAATGACCTCGGGATCTTCGTGGATAGGAAATCGATTTTTTTGCATCTCATGAACCTCGAATTGAAGGTTGTTAATTTTAGCAGTGACCTGAGCTAGAACCGTTAACAAATATGGTTGTACATTCGGCACTTGATCCGTATTCTCTGTGGAAGGAGAGTGAGTCTCGGGCTCGGAGGAAGTAAGGGGAATGAAAGAACTTCGAGGCGGTTTTACTGAAGACCGAAGCCAATAAGGAGCCAGGCCAAGGGTATGTGATCGACCTGAGAAGGAAAAAAATTGGAATTTATTTTTGGAAAATAAAAAGGGAAATTTGTTATTTTTTGGAAACGGAGGAAAATATTTTTGACATTTTTTGGAAAGGATGAGGACAAAAATGTTCTCTTTTTTTTTAGGAAAAGGAGGAAGAATATTTTTGGTATTTATGATAAAAAAAGGGAGAAATGTTTTTGGACATTTTTTGGAAAAAGAGAGAGGAAAAGACGAAAGACGGGTCTCAGCATGATTACTATGTTTATTAGGTTCTCACTTGTATTAAGTTTACCTAAATGAAAAATGAAATGCCAGGCGGGACCCGAGCCTGGAAAAATTGGGTTTACAACACATGTAAAGCTATGGTTGGACTTGTCACCAGGCTCACGGGTAGGGTCCCATTTTAAAAATTGCGTGAAAATTTGGGTGGCAGGCCAACCTGAAATTTCGGTAGAGTTTCGAGTTGAAACCGACAATCTAACATGTGTATCCTAGGCTTGACACCTATATGCGGGTATGCAGTTGGTTGGGTGAATTGTAAAGGGTTTACCCCTTTGGCGTGACTTCGATATACGTCTTGCTTTTAAGGGAAATTAGTATGTGTGGACAATCTATTTGATATACTTGAGTGTACGTGAATTAGCTCACTATATACCTCATGGGGACGGTACGTGTGAGAGCGAATTCGATATACTCGACGTACGTGAACTAATTTCCTGCGATATACCTCCCGTCATGACTTCAGCCAAGAGGTACGATGTGGGGGAACCGTTAGATACACGTCAAAGGTACTTGGCCAATGGAAGGTGAGAGACATATCTCTTAGGCTAACTGCGACCTGCCGGACCAGTGCTCATTACGAAGTGACTCCCCAGTTACGGGACAAAATTTGGTCAATAACAATGCTCTTTGGTGATGTTGTGTGAATCATGCATGATTCTTTTATTAGTATCTTATGGAGAGATTATCTTTTTCTTGATCATGCCAAATAGGGAGCAAGGTACAAGTACCAATAGTAAAGCTATACTAAGCATGGATAAGTGATGTGTGAGTGATGTGTAACTATCTACAAGTGAGTGTGTGATAAGTGAGCATGGATATATACAAGTGGAGGTGTGTGCTAGTGACACCTAAGCATGGATTTCTAAGTGATGTGTGCAACATGTGGATATATGTGATTCTAGGTGTACGTGGTATGAAGTGTACATGGAGAGTCTTCTACAAGTGTGTGTGAACAGTAGCACAAGCATGTGGTACACATGCATAATAAAGGAGAACATGAAAATAGGGGAATATACAAAAATAAAACACCCATGTAAATAGAGTCTAGACCTCTTAAAAATAGTCCCCAGTAGAGTTGCCGTTATGGCCATCCCAGGCGGCACGGCATTTGTTCTAAGGGAACGAGGAGGATCCCTCGAGGAAGAACTACGTCGCGGTCTCACACCCTCCTCTTAAAAAAGGTGCTTCGGCCGTCGTCGGTGTGGGATGAATGTAAAGAGATGGAGTCGCCAGCCTATTTTGCTCAAAACGGGTAAAAGAGCATGTTGCCACTTCGAGATAGTAGAATCAAGGACAAAAGTGATGCATACGAAACCAATAGATCGAAGGTCCGGGGGCTAAGTTACGGAATGGGAAGGTGTTAGGAACCCATCCCACCCTTTTGGTCTCTCATGGGAAAATGTTAATATTTTCCTCTATCCCCGTGAAGTGTGTGTATGTGTTTATATGATGGGGATTGGAATCGTTTGACACATACCATGGAAAAGATAGGGTGAGGTCCTCCACTGGAATATTCCCAAAATAGTAATAAATGTAGAAGATAGAATATAATCATTCATCGAGATATTGATCGTTATTTGGAAACGACAATATATGTGGGATGAGACGCGAATATATATATATATATATATATGTGTGTGTGTGTGTGTGTGTGTGTGTGTGTGTGTGTGTGTGTGAGATAATGAGGGATTTTGAGAAATTTGAAAAATAAGAGTAGTTGGAAAATTGGACTTGAGTCTCGGATTTTAATCTGAGACGCTTACGTAGCCTGTAAAGGCATCAAAGTCTACGTAGTTAGAATGTAAAATAGGGGAGGGTTTTATCCCATAGATTCAAACGGAATTTTATTATACGTGTACGTGTGAAAAATGTGTTCTTGGTTTTGGAGAAAGTGTATTGGATAATTCCGTTCGAAATTTACGGGTGTAACCCTCTTTAATTTGATTTGGGGCTTTGTATCGAAAATAAAGTATGAGCAATATACTAATAAAATCATAGATATTAATATGTATAAACTAAAGTGAAATAAGATTATGAATCTAAAGTAATTTATGCAAAAACAAGATATTTAAAAGAGAGGGAGGAGGAATTGGACCTTCCTTGGAGTTTCATATTGGATCTTGGATGAACTCCCTTGAACGTTGATGACAGATAAGGATATTTTCCAAATTGGGTGTGAAAAGGATGGGTATTTAGGCTTGAATGGAACTTCGCTGATTTCGAGAGAATGTTGCAGAGACAACTGATGCTGATGGATCTGCTGTGTGTTTTGGGAGTGAGGTCATGGCCCCTATTTATAGGTAAAAAGGTGGGTGTTGATCGGCCTACCCCAGGGTGTGCCTATCGATAGTCACCCTTGACACTGTGCTGATAGGCAGGGTTCAGGACCCGCCAATTAGCAGCCTCGTGCGGACCTTTTTGCAAAAATGATGGTAGCGCACAAACCGTTGATCCGAATCGTTCACGGGGCATACCTTTAGAAAGGTATTTTAGAATCCTTCGAGAGTCCTTTGGACCTCTCTTGGTTCCGGGAGTTGACTTTGGATCAAATGTGGCTCGGAAACGCACATCGGTCTTTTGGACGGGAGATCATTGAGCGAAAACGTATCATTCGTCTGAATGGTAAGTCAGAATCGCACACGAGGTGGACCATTGGAAAGGTTAGGAGATTTACTTCGACATTCCAAAGAGTTTCACTTGGTTCGAAAAGTTTACCTTAGTCAAACGATACCCGAAAGCATCTAATGACCTTTCAAAGTAAAAAGGATCGTTCATCCATACCATAGGTCAGAATCATGCATGGGGTGGATCGTTAGAAATTCTATTCATTTCCCTTAGGAGATTAATTTAGTCTCGTTCAAGCTAAAGAGTTGACTTTGGTCAAACGAAGTCTGGGAGCGCCCGATGGCCTCTGGATCGATTTTTGGGGGAAAACTAATCGTTCGTCCGAACGGTTATGATATTTCGTAGATGGGGCACACCATTGAAAATGGGTTCCAGTGACCTTCAAATATTTAAAGATCTTTCGCTCTGATGGTGAAGTTAATTGGGCTCAATTCGGGGCCCGAGAGCGCCTAATGGCCTCTGAATCAATTTTCAACAATGAAATAGTCCGTTCGTCTGAACCGCTATGTCAATTCAAGCACGGGGTGGACCGTTGCGAAGGTTATTCGGAGACCTTCAAATATTCAAAGATCTTTCGCTCTAACAAAAGAGTTAAGCGGAGTTAAATGGGGCTCGGGGTTGCTCGATGGCCTCTAGATCGGTACTCGGAGTGCGACCTAGGTTTGCGGTGGAAAGGGGGCGTGCTAGGGGTATAAGGAGAGACTTAGGGGGTCTTAGAATGTGGTGTCTGCAATATCATAGTGTATGTAAATCAAATTCGTTTTTGGGTGGGTATTATATGAAAATGGGTTTCCATGATTTGAATACAATTCGAAGATTATTTGTGAAATTTATGATGGAATAGCATGTAGTACAATTAAAAATATATTCCTATTTAAAATATATGATTAGATATCTTGGTTTAATGATGGGAAAATTGAATTTAGGAAGGTGAGGGGATAAAAGGGAGAAAACCCCATATTTGTTGTGATACCCCGCCTATTTAAATATCGGGTGATCAGTCCTTCATAAAAATAAAACAGGAATCTCATATGGTTCATTCTTAGCATCACTATAGAAAACGTTTTAAATTACTAACCACCTACGTATTAAATAAACCAATGCCCAATTTTATCTTTCATTAAATAACAACATGCAAAAATAAATACAATCACTAAACCATCCACACATTAGAAATATAAATCCATCACAAGATAAATACTGAAAAGATAATATAGAATAAACCATTGGTTGATAATACAAAAGTCTAATTAAAAATCTACTGAAATAAACTGAGTCCACAAATACAAATTCTGATAAACGGAATAAAAGAAATAGCTGAAGGTGCGACACACCCATATGGAATAACTGAACTGCCTCCAACTCTTGGAATGAAGTGACTGAAGCGTCTAGTCCAAATCCTACAAGCATTCACAAGTGTCGCATCTACACATCCCTGGAACAGATATACATCTTGGCGTCCTTATTGTTCGACACCTAAAAGGTTTTGAAAATATTTTGCAAAACGGATTAGAGACCAAGAAAAACCTTTTGAAAATATTTAGCAAGTATAAATCACAATTAAAAATCAGTTATTGATTACACATGTTAGTTCAATGTACACTCCATTGAGTTCCTCACCTCTCAACTAATGTGCACTCCTAACGTCTCCTACCTAGCTATGCTACCCCGCCCAACTAGGTCTCCTCAATAACTATCTATCCACTAAAGAGTTTGGCTCCTCTGTATCTCCCATACAGTATGCTACCCATTTAGTCCTCAATTCAATATATCTTTAACTTCTCCTATATCGCCCATACAGTACGATATCGTGATACTAATAAATAACATGTCTCATATGTTATTGTTAACCATAATTAACATCTCACTTATGTTATTGTTAAACCATTTCATTAAGTTACTCTACATAAATTATCTTTTAGGCATACGCTATCTAACTTTATTACCATCACACACTAGGTAGAATATCTCTTAATTACATCACATTTAGATATACGTTATCTAGAGCTACTACTTTCACACACAAGTAGGAAAATACACATATCTGTATAGATATGTCACACAATCTATATACATAACTCCAACATCCATGGGCTAAGAATCGCGGTGCAAGTCTGCATACTCTGCTATCAAGTTCATGACCTCTTGTACTAAATTAAGGGCTATTGGTTTGACATGTCTCCTAAAACCCCAAATAAATCAACACACAATGGAGGTGAACATGGTTCTAAGCCTTTGGGCTACGCACATACCTAACGTACCCAAACAACATGCCAGCCACACTAATTCACACACATAATGAGCCGCCCTAAGTTCCATGATGTGGGACACAAATTCAGATCTCACTGGAATCATCAAGGTGGGATCACCCTCTACGCGAAAACCACCGGACAGCAGGCAACATAGGTATGTTCACACATATAAGAAAGCACATAATAGGCACACACACTACTTATAGATGTAATCCGTATAGGTATAAACACAACCTATAAATGACATCCATGTAGGTATACACGCAACCTATAAATATAATATATATATAGGTATACACACAACCTATAAATATAATCCGTATAGGTATACACACAACCTATAAATATAATATGTATATGTATACACTTCACCTATGATATAATTTGTATATATATTTACTCAACCTATAATATACTCCATATAGGTGTACATTCAACCTATAATTATCATTCTTACGTAGTATATATATCTCTCGAATACTAACCGTACTTATCAATTTATGATTATAACCCTCGATCGTAAACTCCCGAGTATTATTCTAAATTCGAAGGGCCCTAGTTACTCCCTTGCGTTAATTCAGTAGCGAATTCACTCATACTCTACTGGTTTATATAAAACATCCATTTGAAATCCCGTAACCAATCCTCGAGCTCTTGAATACATTACCTTTCGATTTAATCCTGATTAATCCTTGCCTTAAATATCTTATTAAGACTAAATCACAGCCCTATCATAATCCTAATTGTCATCTAATATACCCCTAATTATATTATAAGGATGTCCAAAATGTTTCCCCAATTATAAATCACATTTTAAGGGCTTGATGAGGGAAATAACATAAATAAAAGAAAATCGAATCGATTCACCATTGGGCTGAATCGATTCAAAAAGTAGCAGTTCATCTTCTTTGTTCAGTTCTTGTGTTTTTCACCATTTTCATTCAAAACGGCCATCATGTTTCTTCACGAAACTTACAACTAACATTCTACAATATCATATACATGTACTAGGATTATTTCTAATGTAAATTTAACATTAAATCATCACAAATTCAATCCAAGAACCTATTATTTTCACAAATCCTTAAAACCCTACATTTCATTGTTCTTCATTCATAATCAATAATAAACCCAGATTTCTTCCATTTATCTCATCACATATATTCAAATTTCATTTTCTGTTCATCTAGGGATTAAATCTACATGCAAATCCTACCCAAGATTCATGTGTTTAATTCTTATTAACTTCAAGAACATTAATTTATCATCAAAATACCAATCCTACACTACATGGGTATTATAACAATTTAGAAACATGCAAGATAAATACTTGTCTAGAATTGTAGGTCTGAATCCATTTGATGTTAATGGTATTGATCTCTCATCGTTTTGATTCCGATTACAACAATAATTGTGGGTGAATCATGGTGCTACACCTCCAAATTCTCTTTTCTTCCTCTCAAATGGCCTATCCTATCCTCTCCTCTCCTTTTATTTTATAACTTGAAACCCTAACTCCCTCATCACATATACTGATATAAATAGTGTAAATTCGTAGGTCCCTTTTTTCTAAAAATTCAAAAGACTAAAATACCCTTCTGAGGTGCCGGTTTGGCCTAAAAAAGCTTTGGGACCCAATCTAACCCACTGAGTACACTTTCTGACTATTCAAACCTTCCGGACACATTGGGACACTCAAAATGAAAATTTGGATGACCCATAAATAATTCACATTTTATTTCATATGTTTAAGTCCCTCCACGACTCACACGCGCGTCCCGACTAAATTATCGTAATTGTCGTATTTCTCACTCATGACAGTCATAATACTTTCTCATCAAATTATTACTCGTTCACTAAGTAATACTCATTATAGTTCAAACAAATAAATGTCAGTCCTTGTCATGCTAATTAATATTTACTTTAATCTGAATTAATTTCCCCTTTTAATTTAATTAATCCCCATATTAAAATCATTAAAATTTACTGGGTGTTACATACTTTCCCCTAATAAGTGAATTTCGTCCTTGAAATTAGGATAAGATCAGTACTAACTTTCTCAGATACTTTCTTGCACGGTATCCACGTACTTCTAAAATTTGGAACATTACGTTATTGTCGTTACCCCTTTACTAGTGGTACTCATCAGTCCAACTATACTATACCAATCGAACTAGTGATCAATTCACCCTAATCACTTTACTTTACAGTATTTCTTCATTCCCCTTATTGTTTCACCTAAGCCCCTGTGAAACCAGTTTCCCTTCTCCCAATAATATTCCAACAAGATTTGGGACGATATTCTAACGGTTATACCCTTTGCTAGCCTGGGAAAGGTCCCTTCGTCCCTAAATACCAAACGTCCCTCTTTTTAAATCATATACTCCCTTTGTGGGTGATATCTACAATAATACCCAACTATTCATGTCAGACTTTTAAATCTATAGTTAGTTATGATGTAACTCTCGTCATTTTACTCCTCTGCTCAGAGTAGTTCCTGATTATCCTAAGAAATCTAAAATGTTCATTCCTTGTACTTTTTCAACACTATAATTACCCCTTTCCGTCTACTCTTCGATTTTGGGTAACACGCCTTGCTCACAATGCAACTACATTCTCTTTGTCTCATTCTAGTTTTGTCTCTAATTTACTCATGCATCTACATTTATTTCATACGTTTCCACATCTTCTCCTCGTGAATGATACTTAAAGTCTCAACTAACTAGGGAGTCCATACACCCTATGTCCCGTGCATTTTGCACAAATCAACTGAACGTAATATACTTGTTTTAAACTAATCCTCACGTACTTGGCATGATTGTGAAGTAAGGTTATACTCGACCATGCTATTAATTGAAACTCAATTATTCTCTAGGTTGCCCCTCCGATCTACTAGTGGTGTAAATGTTCTACATTGGTCTTCTCGTCAGGATTATATGCCTCTATCGGCCTTAAATCATAATACAACTATCATCTCTAAGTTATAATCACATATACGTACAATAAGTAAGGTACGAACCCCATGTCCTAGTTACCAAACTTCTCCCAACTTCCCACGCTCGCTAAGTTTCATGCATGGGATGTCTCGCAAAGCGAAATCCAAATAAGGAACCCCCTCCCCCCCGATACACTACTCTCTAACATTATCGGTCGTCGAGATCCGTTAGGCCCTTAGCCCATAACATATACCCACAAATTCTCATCTGCTGACATAAAAAGTCTACTCATCCACTCTCATGTCACTAAGAAAATATACAACATGGCGCTCCCACTATTTTAAGTTCTTAGTGCTATCTAAATAACGAGCTATATCTCTCCGCTCAACAAGGAACATGAGATACCCTGAATCACATCAGTAAAAAGTCCCTATACACCGGGATCAAATACAACTACACAACATACTCACAGAAGTCCATGATACAATACAATATGTATATGTGGTCTCAACGCTCTTTCAGGCGATGCCTCGTAAAAATAATACATCTCACCCTAGAATAACAGGCACGATAGTCTTATCACACAATCTACTACTGCTCAAACCCTCGGTATACAGTAACTATACATGCTCATGATAAGTCCTACTTTCCTAACTCTCAAAATTAGTAAATCATAACATAAAAATGATCTTTGTTCCCACACCAGCTCCCTACAGGTGACACTAAAAAGTCCGGCTATCCAACAGTAAATACATTCATAATAAGGCTTATACCGCCAACATGCCCACTAAACTCAACTCGCACTCGAACTGTAGTGTTAACAATCATATATTGTGACGCACTCATGTCACCCGAATTAATACCGTAATCGCAAGGATGGAATAAAATATTACATCCATTTTCCATCTACCTTGCTTAGTCAATGGGTTCCTGAGCGTAACTCTTGCGCCTGAATTGACCCACGATCGGTTGCAATGGTTGTTAATCTAGGATATCATCATGTAGTTTCCCCTACCTTGCTTTGAGAAATATCTTCCTTTATGGTCTATACGCCTATAAGTGAAACATCGGCCAAAAAATCTCTCTGCCTCAGATCACAGCCTTACTAGCCTCCACCATTGTTCCCTTAGTTCTAATGACCCTGAGAAACAGGATGCTATGGCTGATGAGGATCCTGTTGGTCTTGAGTGAACCCATCATTCTCGGGTTGACAAACTCTGGGCCTAAATCTCTTAGCTCGATTCTCTCGTAAAAAATCTCACTGCTCCTACTGTTACGCCCCACTAGCACCGTTCCCATCTACTTTCCCAGTCTAACTAGTCTCATTTTCTCACTGTGGACACGTTCAATACATGTGACCCTACTCTCCACGCATAGGATATCCCTTGTGATATCCCCTATCTATGGCTCCACTATCCATATCAGGGTGTCCCTCTCTCAGACATGGTAGTATTTTCCCTGATTGTTACCCCCATTGTCCCTTTGGCTCCACTAGTCCTATGGAACTCGTTGTTATCCCTGACGACCCTGGATGAGTCCACCATCACTTGGTAAGAATTCAATTTATATGTATTGGTTAAATGGTTCCCCTACTGGGTATACCCTCTTGTGGTGTTCCACTAGCACTATCTACTCCAGTCTTGTTTGTCAGCTAGATTCTCCAACCCATTTAGCTCCCTTCTCATGTAAACATTGATATAAACTTGTGAACGTACGACCTCGATGACGTTGTCACTAGTCATCCTAGATGAAATTCCAATCTACACTCGTATATTCTACTCATGAGTCTATCATCAACTTACGGACCTTTTTTTTTTCTTGTATCCCCTTCGTCGGGTACGAAGTTTGCTAAATAAGTCAAATGCTCTCTCATGATTGGTATCTATCTTGTCCACTTATGATAAATTCCGAAACTCCATTATCATCTCTATCAGAACATGCGATTTAAGATCTTACGATCAAATCGCACCTAAACTCCTCGTTTAATTCTACATATACTTCTTCATATGTGGTGACTGCTCTTATTGCCTTTGGATTATCTCTTTTCGTTGGCTCATTAAACTTCCTCTTTTTCCCTAATCCTTACAGATGGCTCTTCAAAAGAATCTCTCTAACTCCTTCCCCTTGTCGACCACGCTGGGTGAGTCTAAAATTGCACCACCGTTATCTACGACGGTGCTTGGGGAAACTACTATTCTCGAGTGATTATCCTATTATCACTTGCCTGAACAATAATAATGGTGACTTCCATCGCGATCACCATTTCCAGAATATTCTATGTCTTCTGATGAGACTTTCCTCCTACAGTCCTTCTAACGTCCTTCCCTGGTCGTCCAATAATGTTCTTCATATGAAGCCCAACCGAACTCGTATATGAATGACATCAACTATACTTAATAGCGAAAAAACATAAATATTAATACATAGAGGAATGTAACAATCCTACACTAGGGCTCTATATCAAAGAGTGAAAAGATGAAACATAAAAAGTCGCACAGATCCTAAGGACACTAGAAGTAGATGCTCTGATACCATCAATGACACTCTGCCTATCTAAATATTGGGTGATCAATCCTTCATAAAAATAAAATAGGAATCTCATCCGGTTAATTCTTAGCATCACTATCGAAATTTTTTTAAATTACTGACTATCTACATATTAAATAACCAGGTGCCCAATTTTATCTTTCATTAAATAACAACATCCAGAAATAAATACAATAACCAAACCATCCACGCAGTAGAAATATAAATCCATCACAAGATAAATACTGAATAACATAATACAAAATAAACCATCGTTTGACAATACAAAAGTCCAACTGAAAATCTACTGAAATAAACTGACCCCACTAATACAAAGTCTAATAAACTTAATAAAAGAAATAGTTGAAGGGGAGACATCCCTAAATGGAACAACTGAACTGCATCCTACACTAGGAATGAAGTGACTGAAGCGTCTAGTCCAAATCCTGCAAGCATCCTTAAGTACTGTAGCTACGCATCCTTGGAATAGATATTAATCTCGGCATCCTTGGGTCTACACACCTAAAAGGTATTGAAAATATTTTCCTAAACGGGTCAGAGCCCAAGAAAAACCTGTTGAAAATATTTAGCAAGTTTTTATCAAAATTCACAATTAGTTATTGATTACACATTTTAGTTCAATGTCCACACTCTTGAGTTCATCACCTCTCAACTAATGTGCATACCTAATGTCTCCTACCTATCTATGCTACCCCGCCCAACTAGGTATCCTCAATAACTATATTTCCACTAAAGGGTTTGGCTCCTCCGTATCACCCATACAGTACGCTACCCATTTAGTCCTCAGTTCAATATCTCTTTAACTTCCCCCGTATCGTCCATACAGTACGCTATCGTGACACTAATAAATAACATGTCTAGTTGTTATTATTAACCATAATTAACATCTCACTTATGTTATTGTTAAACCATTTCATTAAGTTACTATACTTTAATCATCTTTTAGACATACGCTATCTAACTTTATTACCATCACACACTAGGTAAAATATCTCTTAATTACATCACATTTAGATATAAGTTATCTAAAACTACTACTTTCACACACAAGTAGGAAATTAAACATATGTGTATAGATATGTCACATAATCTATATACATAACTCCATAATTCCCGGGCTAAGAATCGCGGTGCGAGTCTGCATACTATGCTATCAAGTCCATGTACCTCTCATACTAAATTAGGGACTATTTGTTCGACATGTCTCATTGAAACCCATATAAATCAACACGCAATGGAGGCGAGCATTGTTATAAGGTTTTGGGCTACGCACATACCTAACGTACCCAAATAACACGCCAACCACACTAATTCACACACATAGTGAGCCGCCCTAAGTTCCATGTTCCGGGGAACAAATTCATATCTCACTGGAATTGTCAAGGTGGGATCACCCTCTATGCGAAAACCTCTGGATAGCAGGCAGCGTTTAGTATGTTCACACACATAAGAAAGCACATAATAGGCATACACACTACCTATAAATGTAATCCTATAGGTATACACACAACCTATAAATGACATCCATGTAGGTATACACGCAACCTATAAATATAATATGTATAGGTATACACACAACCTGTAAATATAATCTGTATAGGTATACACACAACCTATAAATACCATCCATGTAGGTATACACTCCACCAATGATATAATTTGTATAGATATTTACTCAACCTATAATATACTCCATATAGTGGTACAGTCGACCTATAATTATCATTCGTACGTAGTATATATATATATATATATCAAATACTAACCGTACTTATCAATTTGTGATTATAACCCTCGATCGTAAACTCCTAAGTATTATTCTTGTTTATCAATTTATAAATTACCGCAAGTGCACGGGCTATTATAGAATAGCGAGTGTAAGTATGGGTCGAACCCATAGAGATTTGTCATTTTTTTTGTTCAAAGTAATTGTGACTATCCAACTAGACTAAATGATTTTAGAGAAGAGATGTAATATTAAACTAAGCTAACACAAATAAAAAGTGTAACTACGAGAGACATAATCAAGTGAGCGAGAAAAATAGGACGTTGGATCCATTTATCACATTCAACTAATATTATGCAATAATTTAAACTCGTCATTCCCGATTTTATAACTCAAATTAAACTCACTCTCGTTGTATTTAACTCGGAAGATAACACGGTTAAGTTAACAATAAAATTTATCGTCTCTAGATTTAGACGGCTAAAATCCCTATTCCCTTAAAAATTTAACTTTTAAATTTCAAAGTACAGTCTTTAAGCATGGACTATCAAAACAATCGAGTGCAAGCATAATCCATCAAAAAGTACTCCCACTTAAAATTAAAAAAAATGATTTCAAACAAAGTAGAAGGTTTAAAACACACTCTCGTGTCATTTTAAATGAATACCAGATTTTTAAAACTTTTAGAACATATTGAAAAATAAAGACGAATTTAAAATACACATAGTATTAATCAAACATAATAAACTTCACTTAGTCCTAGTAAAGAAATTAAGCTAGCATCATTGAAGACAAAACAAAAGTGCAAGAATGAATATTAATTCTCATTAATTAATCAACTTACAACAATAATCGAGTCTTACAATTGATCTTGACAAAACTTATCCCACAAAAGAATAATTCTTGGCCCTCGATAAAAATATACTCTCAAATTAGAAGAACCAAAAACTATCTATTAAAGTTCTCTCTACAATTCTCTCCCAAAATAATGAGCCAAAGGGTCTTATTTACAAGCATAGGAATGACGTATTTGAGTTGGAGTGAAACTATCTTTGATTGGTTGTGTTTGAGCTGATAATTATCCCATGGAGTCTTGAGAAGAGTTGGAGATAATTGAGAAGTCTTTTTTTTTTAAATAATTATTCCCAACACTATATTTAATCGCATTTTTTACCTCCAAAACTTTAAAATCTCATTTTTGTCTGAACTACAAAGTTGTGAGTCTTATGAAGATATTTCCAAAAAGCTATGGAATGGTCTCAATGGATACTCGAACGATTTTATACAAAACATTTAGTACATCTGTGTCAATCGTGTCATGTCATGTCGTATCACGACATATCGTAACAATTTTTGCACATCGATTCCTTTGTTGTCCACATTTCTGGGGTACCTATAAAAATGAAAAATAAAAATAATTAATTCAAATTTAGGAACATAAATATTTTTAAAATTATAAAATTACTCCTCTTTGCATTTTAGCCCCCGAAATTCATAAATTGCTCGTTTTAACCCGAAATTCAACCAAATATCAGAGAGAACTTTATTTTGCCAAGATAAACATTTAAAAATTATTTTCAGACCAATAAAGTTTAAAAAAATAAGATTTCACCCCTTCGGGTTATTAAAATTGTATTTTTAACTCAAATTTTATTCAACCTTGCATTTTTCTTTTTTTTATGAAAATGACTCTAAAAGCTCATTATTTATTATACAATGGTCCAAACAAGGTCTATATTTGGGCATAATTCATACGAAATAATGCACTCATAAATTCTCAATTCGAAGGGACCTAGTTACTCCCTTGCATTAATTCATTAGTTAATTCACTCATACTCTATTGGTCTATATAAAACATCCATTTGAAATCCTCGTAACTCATCCTCGAGCTCTCGAATACATTACCTTTTGATTTAATCCTGATTAATCTTTGCCTTAATTATGTCAGTAAGACTAAATCACAGTCCTATCATAGTCCCACTGTCATCTAATATACCCCTCATTATATTATAAGGATGTCCCAAAAGTTTCCCCAATTATAAATCATATTTCCAGGGCTTAATCAAGGAAATAACTTAAATCTGAGAAAACCAAATCAATTTTTCATTGGGCCGAATCGATTAAAAAAGTAGAAGTTCATCTTTTTCGTTAAGTTCTTGTGTTTTTGCATCATTTTTATTCAACACGACCATCATGTTTCTTCACTAAACTTACAACTAACATTCTCCAACATCATATACATGTACTAGGATGAGTTCTAACGTAAATTTAACATTAAATCATCATGAATTCAATTCAAGAATAAATTATTTTAAAAAATCCCTAGATTTCATTGTTCTTCATTCACAATCAACAATAAATCCAGATTTCTTCCATTTATCTCATCACATATATTCCAATTTCATTTTATTTTCATATAGGGATTAAATCTATATGAAAATTCTACCCAAGATTCATTTGTTTAATTCTCAATAACTTCAAGAACATTAATATTTATCATCAAATACCAATCATACACTACATGGGTATTATAACCTTTTAGAAACATGAAAGATAAACGCTTGCTTGGAATTATAGGTCTGAATTTATTTGTTGATGATGGTATTGATCTCTCCTCATTACGATTACGATTCTAACAACAATTGTGGATGAATCGTGGTGCTACACCTCCAATTCTCTTTTATTCCTCTCAAATGGCCTCTCCTCCCATCTTCTTTGATTTTTTAACTTCCAACATTTACTCCCTCATCACATATACAAAAAGAAACAGGGTAAATTTGTAGGTCCCTTTTTTTTCTAAAAATTCAAAACACCAAAATACCCCTCCGGGGTGCCGGTTTGGCCTAAAAATATCCCGAGTACACTTTAATGACTATTTAGACCCTTACGGACACACTGGCGCACTCGAAATGACCATTTGGATGACCCATAAATAATTCACATTTTATTTCATATGTTTAAGTCTCGACATGACTCACACGTGCGTTTCGGCTAAATCATCATAACTGTCATATTTCTTACACACGACAATCATAATACTTTCTCATGAATTTATTACCCATTCACTAAGTGGTACTCATTATATTTCAAACAAATAAACATCAAGTCTTATCGCACTAATTAATATTTATTTTAATTCGAATTAATTTCCCCTTTTAATTCAATTAATCCCCATATAAAAATCATTAAAATTTACGCGGGGTTACATTGGTGAATAATTGGGTTTATGTGAGAATCATTGATGTTAAATGGTAATTTTGATGTTTAGTAAGATTTGAGAACAAATATAAATCGTTATTAAGGTTTGGGTGGGAATAGAACTGAAATGGAAATGCTTTAAGTGTTAACAATGGAGGAAATTGTAACAGAATATGCGTAGGAGATGAACAGGTCCCAGGGAATAGATTCAGTCCCCAAATCGAATCATTTCGGCTGCCCAGATTTTGAAAGATTTTATGTTTAAGCCTTAAATTAACGATGAATTATCGAGAAAACGTTTGTGTTAATTTTAAAATATGAGCAGGGACATATTTAATTTCAATAGGCTATGTTAGGATAGTTGTTTAGCCAAATTGAAAGAAGTCAAAGGCTTGGAACTTTTTTGAGATAGTATGAAACGAAAAGGATTTCGGATATCGGGATGGAATTTCGGGTAGAGTGAATAAACCCAAATTGTAAATCAGTATGATAAAAGGGAAATTTGAGTCGGGAAGATAGACTTGGTTATTATAGGATAGTTCCAAGAGAGTTAGGCACGGGTTAGTCGGACTTAATTAACTTCATTTATATATATATATATATATATATATGTTTGTGTGCTTATTATAAATATCAGTGTGAATGATATTTATAGGAATACATATGTTTTGGGTATGATTTGGTCTCTATTGGGAAAATATGACTGCCTCCACTACGATTGCGATATTTTTACCTAAGTTCGGTGTGAGTTAGTCCGACTTGTGGTAACTGGGTTAGAGTGAGCATACCTGGGATATGGTAACATCTTAGAGAAAGCATCCAGTGAGTTATTACTCGAAAATGGATGGTTATTATATGCGACATGTGTCTGAATGTTGTAGTATACTTAGACGTAAATATTATGAGTAGATTATTATATACGGGATCAATTCATAAATGTGAATGTATTTCTTATATCACTAGTGTAAAAGTTATACGATTAAGAAGGGGTCTCTTATATAACTAGCATGAACGTTATATGACTTGATATAGTTAAACTGATAAATAAGACAATGAGTAGATAACTTAATAATCAAAGTAAGAATACTCGGGTTAGAGTAGTGCGATAGAAAGAGGTGTAATAAGGCTAGTTAGGTGGGGTAGCATAACTATTGAGGTTAGAAGGCAAGCGTTAGGTGTGGACATTAGATGAGGGGTGAGTTATACCTCAAGAGAGTACGACACTAGCTTAAATATGAAAAGTGTGCATGCATATTTAATTAATTATAATTTAACTGCTTGCTAAATATTTTCCAAATATTTTACTTGGGCTCTCACCCATTTAAAAATCTTTTCCGAAATAATTAAGGTGTCCATCCATAGGGATGCCCAGCTTGAGGATGCTATCCAGGGATGCGTAGGTGCAGCTCGTGTGGAAGTTGCAAAACTTTGTTATACACACCTCATTCATTTATTCCTAGTGTAGGCACTTTATTTCAGTACTCACTTGGGCATGGCGCCCTTCAGACTTTTTCAGTATTTCCAGTTTATGGATTAAACCTTGTGTATCCAGTTTATTGTTGGATTTTATTGTTGAACCGATAGTTGATTCGGTATTCTTCATTCATATTATTTATATGTGTTGGATTCAGTCATCAGTTTGTGTGGATGGTTTAATTATTATTGATTTTCGTATGTTGTTAATTAATGTAAGATAGAATTTGGCACCGGTCTATTTAATTACTAGGTGATTAGTAACTTTAAAAATGCTTTCGACAGTGATACTAAGAATGATTCATATGAGACCAATGTCTTGTTTTAGTAAAGGTTTGCCACCCGGTATTTTAATACGCGGGGTGTCACACTAAAGTCCAAACGACTGACATAAAAGCATGAATACTACATCATCGCATCCATACAAATGCCCACTAAAAACTGGACATTAATATCTTAATGGTTGAAAAATAATAATAATAACTCTAGAATATAAATTTGAAAACACTAAGAAAACAACAAAACTTAAAAAGACTCCCAAACCCACATGCATCTCTGTAAGGACATAATTTTATAAATGTCCGGGGTAGAATCTAGGAATTTTCTATTCGTCCTAGATCATAATGCGTATGTCTGATATCTCTACATTCGGCACGTCAATACGATCATCCATGATGGCCTTAATCCGAATCCATGCATCCACAATCTTCACATGCATCATGCTTCATGCGACGTGTTGATCAACCGTTCCCTCTACTCCACTTCGCGTTATTGGTAAAATGGTTTATTGGAGTTTTTAATATTTGGGAAAATTTTAGAAAATATTTTTCGAAGTCTGATTTGTTTTTAACACAAAAGCATACATTTTTCTAATTATAGAAGCGGACTTTTCTTGGCCATCGAGCTCGTTCGAACTACATCTCTCTGTCGTTCAAGCGACATGAGCATGTCGCGCGATCTCATTCGAGCGACGGCGCCGCCTCAATTTTTGTACAAATATTTGTGCCCTTTCTATACGTTTTTCCAAGTCTTTTTCGTACACGTTTCTGCAATTTATAGCCCGAAAAACAGACTTTAAGTTTTTAAGGTTTTATACCCTTTTGATTCATAAAACCATTCCCATATTTGTGTGTGAATCTTTAAACCTTCAAAGGATCATTTTTACTCATCTGGAGTAACTTGTGAAGAAGTCGACTATTTTCCATTGCTGACCATCTGGAGTTCTTGCGGGAAATTACAGCCGACGACATTGGAACCGACACCTGAGGTTATTTTATATGTCACTCTTATTTTCAGCATAATCTGTATAAACCATTCTTTACAAATTATAGTGAAAATAAAAGGTTTTTCCCCTTTGGCGGTTTTTTCCTCATTTGTATGTTTATTTGTGGTTGAATGTCCTTGCATGATTATATTGTCTTCAATAACACCTAGATGCATGTTTTAGGATTTAATTGAAAAACTGAGTTTAATTAAATAATTTCTTGGTTTGAAGAAAAGAGCACTCTCAAATTGGTATCAGAGCCAATTACACAATTATACCGTGTAATTTTTCGCAAAATTTTTCAAAAGATATCAATTTTCTGAAAAATTGATTTTTGAAAAAGGGCATGTTCAAAATGGAGAAATTATAGAATAAAATGCCAGTTTTTGACGGAACAAATTATGCTTACTGGAAAGCCCATATGAAATCTTCTCTAAAAGCCATAGATGAAAGAGTTTGGATTTTGGTTGAAAGAGGGTGGACACCTCCCTCCATCACTATTGACAACGTGACAAATTTAAAATCTGTGACTCCATGGAGTGAAGATGATTTTAAATGGTCATCCTTTAACTCTAAGGGTCTTAGTGCTATTTCTGGATCCATCACACTTGACGAGTTTCGGCGGATAATGATGTTTACCATGTCAAAAGAGGCATGGGATGTTTTACAGCTTACCCATGAAGGAACTAATGCCGTGAAACAATCGAAATTGAAAAACTTAACAACTCAATTTGAAACTATCACCATGCTTGAGTCTGAATGTTTTGATGAATTCTATGCTAGATTATCTGATATTATAAACATTAGCTTTAATCTTGGTGAACACGTTCCTAATGTTAGAGTTGTTAAAAAGATTCTAAGATCACTGCCTAAGCATTTTATCCCTAAAGTCCCTGTGCTAAATTTTATGGGTAATTTAAACACGCTTAAATTAGAGGAATTGGTTGGAGACTTACAAACCTTTCAAATTGGCATGTTTCCTAAGTCTGTTAAACCAAAAGATAAGGGAATTGCACTTCAAGCCCAGGAACGGAAGAGTGAGGGGTTGACAAGAAAGAGAGTAGAGTCATCTAGAAAAAGGGAGAAAGAAATGTCAGATTCCGAGTGTGAGCTTGATTTAGATGATTTGGCCTTGTTTGCAAAGAGTTTCAAGAAAATTCTCAATTTCAAGAAGAATGGAAATTTCAAAGATAAAAAGAATTTTGAGAAAAATAAATTTGAAAAGAAAAATGAAAAAGATTTTAAAAAACCTCCTAAAAAAGACCATGATAGATGTTATGAGTGTAACGGTAAGGGTCATAGATATTTTGAGTGTGCTACCAGGCTGAACAGGCTTGCCAAAGAAAAGGGAAAAGATGTCCTTAACACTACCCTTAGTGACGACAGTGAGGTCGAGTCGGTGGACTCTGGAGACAAGTCATCGCATGAGTGTAACTTCACCACATTCATGGCTAGTCATGTGAGTACCTCTAGTGCTCCTCACGACGATGAGGATGCTACTTCACAGGGACACCTCGACAGTAAGAAGAAGTGAGTTAGGGGGAGGATGCTGCAAGTGAGAGTGATCTCCAATGCACCTATGCTGAGTTGTATACTGAGTCATTTAAAACCAAAAAGCGTAACAAAGCGTTATTTCTTAGGATCACCGCTTTAGAGTAAGATTTAGGATCACCTCTTGAGAGAGAGAGAGAGAGAGAGAGAGTCCTCCACTTGCACTACCTTAAGAGAGAGAGAGAGTCTGCATATGTTGAGAAAGAAAGTCAGTTTAGATAAAGAAAGAGACGTTTTGGAGAGAGAGAGAGTTGTTTAGATAAATAGAAAGGAGACTTGACTAATCAAGTGACTAGTCTTACGAGTGAGCTCCATTCCTCCCTAGAGACTCGGAAAACTTTAAGTCCTTGTAGCCCAGCTTACTTATGATCTTGAGAGAGAACGGGAAGTCAAGGTTTGAATCGAGGATAGATCTAGAAAGATGGGAAAGATGTTCCTTGATCGCGCCTTAGGTTTTGGTTAAAGGCATGGGATAGGTTTTGATGGTGCCTCCACATCCCAAATTGCACCTGGACCAGTTCCTAAGTTTACCATAACTCCATATGGCCATCGTCAAAAACCACGAAGAAGAGTTCGACCAAGAAAAGCAAACCAAGGTCAGCCTAAGACTGTGTACTTTTTTACCTACTACAAAAGAAAGGGCCACCTTAGGGAGTTTTGCTATAGTTTCGGTCGAACATGACGTACTACTGCTTCCCCACCTGCCACTAGCAATTTCTCGAGCCTTAGAGAGCAGGTTGAGTTCCTAGTCTCCACACCTCAAAGTTTAATGGAAGAATTCCAACGAATTTCCATTTCGTCAGCGAATACTTCCAAAAATCCGACTAGAGCCAAAATTGACAAGGGAAAACAAAAGGCTACCTCATATTGGGTGCCTAAGCACGACGTAAAAGCCCTTGTTGCTCATGTTGCTCTTAAAAGCACAAAATACCTCATAGTGGTATTTCGATAGTGGGTGCTCCAGACATATGACTCGTGATGTCTCAATTTTTACCTACATATAGATCATAAGGAAGGTAAAGTCACCTTTGGAGACGGGAGCAGTTCTAGCATCGTAGGACGAGGTACAGTAGAGTTACCAAGATTTCCTAAGCTAGAGAATTTTTTATACGTCAAAGGTTTGAAAGCAAACCTTCTCAGCATTATCCAGCTGTGCGACGCTGACTTTGCTGTAAAGTTTGACCGCTACACGTGCAATGTTTATAATAAAGTTGGTAAACTTCTAGTACAAGGGGTGAGGACAAAGGAGACTGTGCACAAATCCTCACTTGTCTGCAACAGTGCCACGATCACTCCTATGGATATGTGGCACCAACGTCTAGGTCACATGAACTTTAGAGATTTGACACGATTACATAAAAAGGACCTAGTACGTGGCTTACCAACACTTGGACAACTTCCACAGTTTGTAGACCCTGTCAGTTGGGAAAGAAAATCCGTATCCCCCATAGGAAGTTGAATTCCATTACCACTTCACGAGTACTTGAGTTGATACACATGGATCTCATGGGTCCTACTCGTACCGAGAGTCTGGGTGGTAAGCGGTACATCCTAGTGATGGTAGATGATTTCTCCAGATATTCTATCGCGGGATTTCTGAGGGAAAAATCAGATGCTATTGAGTTTCTGATGACCAAGCGTCGTGTCCTACAAAATCAACACGGTGTCACTATCAATAGAATGCGTAGTGACAGCGGCACTAAATTTATGGAGCAAAAAGTAGATCTTTATTATGATAGCTTAGGAATCAAACATGAGTTTTCTGTTGTGAAGACTCCTCAGTAAAATTGAATTGTTGAGAGAAAGAACAGGACGATTCAGGAAATGGCTAGATCGATGCTTCTAGGTCGTACAGTTGCTAGGAGATTTTGGGCAGAGGCAGTGTCTACTGCATGCCATACGGTGAATAGGGTTTACCTTCGTCCACACAATCATAAAATGCCATATGAATTATGGACTGGAAAGAAGCCCAACCTTGCATATTTCTGTATTTTTTGGAGTAAATACTACGTCCTACGGGATAAATAACAATTAGGAAAGTTCAACTCTCGAAGAGATGAGGGAATATTGCTACGATATTCATCAAATAGTAGAGCGTACCGAGTTTTTAACCTGAAGAGTGTGACATCCCGACTAATTAAATACCGGGTAGCTACTCCTTTATTAAATTAATACAAAATGCCAAGTTGGTTCAATTAATAGCATCACTGTCGAAAACATTTTAATGGTTACTAACCACCTAGTATTTAAAAAGTAAGTTGCCAAATTTTAAATTAAGTCTGGTTAACATGCTGTAAAAGAATTTTGAAAGAATAACATGACCATTCACCATAATAAAGAAATGGAATAACCAACAAATAATAATAAGTCCGAAGGAAAACTCCTCACAACAATCCCACAACTGAAATAAGTAAAACAATGGATCCTGAATTAATTACATGCCAAAAGTCTGAAAGTCTGAAATAGGAAATGTTTCTAATAGAAATGGGCGACATGCCCTACAACTGATGAAAGCTGAATATAGAGTCAAGATAGATGAAGCATCTACTAGCAAAGTCCTGTAACTTCCACAAACAGCTACAGCTCGTCATCTGGATGAGAATCCTAAACATGGTGTCCTTGTGGCTGGGCACCTAAAAATGGTTTTTACAAATAAATAGATTTGAAAGCAAACGGGTCAGAGCCCGAAAGTGGAGAGTATTTTAAAATAGCAAGTGTTTTAATAACATTAAAACAATGAATGCAAAATACATGTTAGGACGTGCACTCACATGAAATACTCACCTCTCGACTAATTGTGCCCTCCTAACGTACCATACCCATCTAAGTGATATACATAACTAACCAAACCGTAATAAGTTCTACCCCTTACTACTCGATTCTCATTATGCATTCTAGCGTTATCAACTAAATAGAGGGCGTTACTTAAACTCGGATTCTCAATTATTAGCAATACAATTCTCTACCGGTTATCCCGTTATAACTTCTCAAAACATTACCATAATTATACTCATAATACTTAACATGAAAGTTCTCATTATTTAAGTGTATATTATTCACGTCATAAATATACAATACAAGCACCCCGAGACTAGCTACGGTGCACAAATACTCTGCTATCCATCCCGGTACATCACGTACATAAGGATCACGCATTCCGAATCTCTCAGGAATCGTACTCAAATAATAGCAAATCACAAAACAATGGAGGCGAACACAGTCACATCACATGGGTCACGCACATACCTACGCTCCCACGATCAGCAGACTTATTAATATCCCAATAAGTCCTTCTCTGACCTATGTTCTCACGGTACCAATCTAAATCCAGCAACAAAAGGATTAGAGGGCCCTAAGCGAACATAAACCTCCCGTGATAGCGAGTATGGTAGGTATGTCATACACATAAAATCATATACATATACAAGTATGCACACATATTAGTAATCACCATAATTTATTTGTGGTACACTTCTCATTCTCGTACTGACATATAATGTTACACAATTTACATATTCCCGATTAATATAATTATTCAAGCCGTCAATTGTTCTCACGTCGTAATAGACACTCACGTCCTAATCCATAATTTCCATTTGGTTCAAATCACACTTTTATGTTTTACTCCTCATTATATCCCAAATATCCCAAATATATCAATTAATCATCAAGGAAATGTTATCTCTACATTTAGACAAGGTTACGGGACACGCGAAATCAAAACAGGCCAAAAAGCCTAAACTGTCAGCTCGTTAGAAGTCTCGTTCGAACGAGGCTGTTCGAACGAGAGTTCATTCGAACAAAGTGGGCCTTCTAACGAGATCTCGTTTGAACGAAAGTCATCGAACGAACAAACCTCTCGTTAGAAGTCAAACTGTCAACTCGTTAGAAGCTCGTTCGAACAAGCTCGTTCGAACGACCTGGGCAGGTCTTCTAACGAGAGGCCAGTTTCGAGCCCATATTTTCCTATTCTCGTTTTTCCATATTTTCTTCACCTCTAATCTCATCTAAACATCAATCCAACAATTGTTCAAGGTTTCTAATCATTCCTAAACACACTTAGGTCATATACTAACGTGTTTTGTGGGGTTAATTCATCCTAAACATCATTCAAATATCAAAACTCTACATTTTTCCCCAATCTCAAGAACATGAACCCTAGAAATTTTAGATTATCAATGAGCCTAATAAAATCCGTTTTTGTAACACAAAAAGTAGTAATTCTTTTAGTTCAATCATCCAATAACATTTCTACATGCAAACCTATATCCAAAAGTAAATTTATAGCTCCAATTTTATGGGTTTTCATCAATCTCCCAAACAAATGAAATTTTAGAATTTGTCTAAGCATGGAAGGAACATTCACTGCAAAATAATGTAAATTAAACCACTTGCCTTATGTATTTCTCTGATTTTGATGGCGAATTGATGAATCTCTCTCTCTCTCTACAAGTCTTTTTCTCCAAGGTGACAATGGAGGCTAGGGTTTGCCTTAGGCGACTCTTGGAACTAATTCCAATAACTCCCGTAGCCCATTTAGTCATTAAGTGTTGTTAGTGGGTTTAGTGGGTAAAGTCCAAATCAGATATTATTTCCTAATTTTCGTGGGTTTTAATTCCCAAAATTCCAAAATTACCAAACTACCCTTATACGTTGCCGGTATGGCCTAAAAATGCCCCGGGACCCAAACTAAACCCCCGGCTAGTGTTTTCTGACTATTTTGACCCTTCCGGACGCGTTGGCGCACTCAAAACGACCATACGGTTAATAGAAATAAAATTTACTTTTCAATTAAAAATATATTCCTGACGGGACTGTCACACGAGTCTCAAAAAAGTTTCCCGAATTGCCGTATATCAATCTCAGGATAATTTGATAATTCAATATTCATATAGAGCCATATGCACTCATTAAAATCAAATAGTATTTTAATCCGAATTAATTTCCATTTAATACACATTTACTTTAATTAATCCCATAAATAAATATCACAAAAATACGGGGTATTACATACTTCCCCCCTAATAACAGAATTTCGTCCCGAAATTCGGAACTAGAAAGTACCCGGTAAGAGCAAATCTGGATAACGTTCGCGCATCTCATCCTCGCACTCCCATGTGGACTCCTTGACATTATGATGTCACCACTGAACACGCACTAACGGAACTATCTTTGACCGCAGTTTCCGCTCACTTCGATCCAAAATAGCAATCGGCCCCTCCTCGTAGGAGCTATCAGTCTGGAGATCGATGTCCTCCAAAGCAATGTGAGAATGAGCCAAATCGTCTCTAAGATATTTCCTTAGCGAGGAAATGTGAAACACATCGTGAATCCGATGCAAATGCTCCTGTAACCCAAGTCTATACGCAACCGGTCCAATCCGCTCAATAATAGGAAATTGTTCCACATATCTCGGTGCCAACTTCCCTTTCTTCCCAAAACGCATAATCCCCTTCATAGGAGATACTCTGATCCAAACCTGGTCCCCCACTTCAAATTCCCTGAAGGACCTCTTCGCATCAGCATAGCTCTTCTGCCTGTCTTGAGCTACCCGAATACGACTCCGAATTAATTCTATCCTCGCAGAAGTATCCTAAATCACTTCCGGCCCAAGTATTTTATTGTCCCCCACCTCCAACCAACATGCTGGGGAATGACAAGGTCTACCGTACAACGCCTCAAATGGAGCCATGCCAATGGTGAACTGGTAGGAGTTTTTGTAAGCAAACTCCACCAGTGGAAGGTACTACTCCCATCCACCCTTGAAATCAATGATGCACATACGCAACATGTCCTCCAACATCTGGTTTGTACGCTCGGTCTGCCCATCGGTCCGCGGGTGATACGCCGTACTCAACCGCAATTCCGTGCCCATGGCCTCCTGAAAACTTTCCCAAAACCGTGAAACAAATATCTTGTCTCGGTCAGACACGATATTTAGGGGCACACCGTGAAGTCTCACTATCTCTGCAATAAAGAGCTGGGCATACTGTCTCGTAGTGTAGTCTGTCCTTACGGGTAGAAAATGAGCGACTTTGGTCAACCTGTCCACAATTACCCAAATGGAGTTGTGACCTCTCTGTGACGTAGGCAACCCCGTGATAAAGTCCATGGAGATGCTCTCCCACATCCACATCGGGACCTCCAATGGCTGTAGAAGTCCTGTCGGTCTCTGATGATCCACTTTTACCAGCTGACAAGTGGCGCATTTAGAAACAAACACGACAATATCTCTCTTCATCCCGCTCCACCAATACTGTCATCTCATGTCTTGGTACATTTTGTCCCCACCGGGATGTACCGCGAACCGTGAGCCGTGCGACTCTGCCATCACCTCGAGCCGCAATTCCTCCCCTTCCGGAACTACCAATCTCCCATTGAAGCGTAATCCTCTGTCTGAGCTAACGGTATAGGACTCGACTCCTTCTTCTAGTAATCGAACTATCTGCTCCATACAGAACGAGTCATTTGCCTGTGCCCTTACTACCTTCGTGACAATCTGCGGTGTAACGGTCATCACCGACATGAACGATCGGGCCACTGCATCCTGGTGTCCCAACTCCTTCCACTTGGCCTTCCACACCCCTGCCACCTCATCTACTGGACAATGGCTCAACGCGTCTGCTACCACGTTAGCCTTCCCTGGGTGATACTGGATATCAAACTGATAATCCTTCACAAACTCAAGCCACCTTCGCTGCCGTATATTCAACTCCTTCTGCGTGAATAGGTACTGTAGGGACTTGTGGTCCGTGAACAATCGAAACTTTTCCCCTAAAAGGTAATGTCTCCAAATCCGAAGGGCAAATACCACTGCCGCCAACTCTAAGTCATGGGTGGGGTAATTCTTCTCGTGAGGCTTTAGCTTACGGGATGCATAAGCTATGGCCTGACTCTCCTGCTGCAATACACCTCGAAGTCCTTACAAGGACGCATCGGTGTAGACTAGATACTCAAATCCCGGTCTCGGCAATGCTAACACGGGTGCTGAGGTCAACTTATCCTTCAACTCATCAAATGCCAACTGACAGGCATCACTCCAGATGAATGGCACACCCTTACGAGTCAGATGGGTCAAAGGACCCGCTATCTTCGAAAATCCTCGAATGAACCTCCTGTAGTATCCTGCTAGGCCCAAGAAACTACGGATCTCTGTCAGTGTCGTGGGCTGTCCCCACTCTCTCACCGCGAATACCTTCCCCGGATCAACAAATATTCCTTGGTCGGAAATAATGTGCCCCAAAAATTGGACCTCCTTCAGCTAAAACCCGCACTTCTCATACTTTGCATACAGCTCGTTCTGACGTAGCGTCTGCAAAACTTGCCTCAAATGCTCGGCGTGCTCCTCCTCTGTCTGGGAATAAACCAGATATCATCAATGGAGACAATGACAAACTGATCTAGGAAATCTCTGAACACCCTATTCATCAAGTCCATAAACACTGTTGGAGCATTGGTCAAACCAAAAGGCATAACCCGAAACTCATAAGAACCATATCTCGTTAAGAACGCAGTCTTCGAGACATCCTCTTCCCTGATACGCAACTGATTGTATCCCGATCGCAAATCAATCTTCGAGAAGAAAGAAGCTCCTCTCAACTGGTCGAATAGGTCATCGATTCGAGGCAACGGATACTTATTCCGTATCGTGACCTTGTTCAACTCTCGGTAGTCCACACACAATCTCAGTGAACTATCTCTCTTCTTTACGAACAAAACTGGAGCGCCCCAAGGTGAGGTACTCCTGCGAATAAAGCCCTGACCCAACAGCTTCTCAATCTGATCTCGTAGCTCTCGCATCTCTGCCGGAGCCATACGGTACGGTGCGCGTGCTATAGGTCTCGTATCTGGTAATAAGTCTATGACAAAGTCTATCTCTCGATTGGGGGGTAGGCCTGGTATCTTTTGAAACACATCGGAATGCTCCCTGACAACTGGGATCGAATCTAAAGGAATCACAACCTCCTTAGAGGTATCCTCCTCTATGTAATACAAATGAGCGGTCGAGCCTCCCTCTGGGCGGGGCATCGCCACTACAAACATCTCTTGCCCCGGAATGGCAAAAATAATGCTCCCACCGAAGCAATCAATCATGGCTCTATAAGCTGCAAGCCAATCCATACCGATAATCACATCGTGCTCATGCATATCTAATACCAACATGTCTGCAGGTAATACCAAACTACCAATCTCTACCCCCACTCCCCGGCATATAAAGAAAATAAGTGACCCACTCCCCAATGGTGAGTCTACACACGTCACTGTGCTCTCTGCTGTGGCTAACAACCCTAAGGCTTTCGCAAAATGTGTAGCTATAAAACAATGCGTTGCCCCCGTATCAAACAAAACCCGACCCATAGTACCATGGATAGGAAACATACCCTCAATCGCGGGTGGTGCCTGTGGAGCTGCTGCCTGGTGGACGTTATAGACACGTCCATACTGTAACTGCCCCTGCTGCACTGGAGCTGCTGGAATGGCTGGTAGGGCTAGCACCTGGGCTGGAGATGGGAGGGCAGGTGGAAAAAGTGGCCTCTGTGGCTTATGTCGAGCACCCTGCTGCTGCTGCGGGGCCCTGCCCCTATCAGGATAGTGCTGACATTTTTGGACTGTCTTGCCACAAACGTAACACTTCCCCGAGAAGTTCCCCCTTCTCTGTCCCTGCTGCCCCCAACCCTGGTGGCCGTTACCGTTCCTCCCCTGGCCCTGCTGGCCCTGCTGAAACTATTGTTGGATATTTTTACCCTGATGGCTGTTCGGACCCTGGTGGCCCTGCCGGAAACCTCCCTGTCCGTGCCTGAAATTTCCCGATCTGAGCCTCTTGTGATCCCCCTGCTGGGAACCATGGTCACCCTGTCTCTGCCCCTGAACAGATTGTGCCCCACTGGCACCATATCCTCTAGTCCGACCCTGATGGCTAGACTCTCCCGATCTCTTGCCCTCAGCCATGTGAAAGCGGTGATCCTGGCAGTGTAACAGTGCATCGTTAACCACATCAGAGTAAGTGGCCAACGATAGGTTCCCCAACAAATGCTGACGGATCCTCCAAGTTAACCCGTCTGTAAATTTTTGTATCTTCTTCTCCTCTGTCGGTATCTCATCCGGAACAATGTTCAGAAGATTTGTAAATTCGGCCTCATACTCGGCCACAGTCCTTCCCTCCTGCTTGAGGCTCATCAACTTCCTTCTCATTTCCGTGTGAACAGCTGACGGAAAGTACTTACGATCGAACCGCACCCAAAACTCCTGTATTGTGAGTGTATCTCTCTCCTCCACGGTGGTAATAGACTCCCACCACTGCAGTGCAGACCCCACTAGCTTAAAGGTAGCTAGTATCTGATTCTGGACATCGGTGCACTCATACATCCTCAAGTTCCGCTGAATGTCTTTCCTCCACTGACTCGAAACCACAACATCGGAGCTACCTGCGAACTCCGGTGGGTGTGCTTTCTGAAAAGCATCATGTACACGTTCCCAAGCAGACAGGAATGCATGTGCCTGAACTGGCGCGGCTATCGGCGCCTGAGGTGGTGCCTGCTGAACTACGACTAGTGCGGCATTTACCGCCTAGGCCACAATGGCTGCAACCTCGGCGGCATTCATCGTGCCCTGAACTGGTGCGGGCTGTGGTTCTGGCGTTGCATCCCTGGGAACTCGTTGTGCACGTCGTGGAGGCATCTGAAATAAGAATGAAGTCTATAAGTTCGCAGTTATAAACTCAAAATAACTGAAGAACGTAGCATATACAAGAGAATACAACAGTCCTAAAATATAGGGCTCTACATCAAAGAAAGCTCAGCGGAAACATAATAAGCCGTACAGATCCTAAAGGACACTAGAACCTGATGCTCTGATACCACCTGTGACACCCCGAGTAATTAAATACCGGGTAGCTACTCCTTTATTAAATTAATACAAAATGCCAAGTTGGTTCAGTTAATAGCATCACTGTGGAAAACATTTTAATGGTTACTAACCACCTAGTATTTAAAAAGTAAGTTGCCAAATTTTAAATTAAGTCTGGTTAACATGCAGTAAAAGAATTTTAAAAGAATAACATGACCATTCACCATAATAAAGAAATGGAATAACTAACAAATAATAATAAGTTTGGAGGAAACTCTTCACAACAATCCCACAACTGAAATAAGTAAAACAATGTATCCTGAATTAATTACATGCCAAAAGTCTGAAAGTCTGAAATATGAAATGTTTCTAATAGAAATGGGAGACATGCCCTAAAACTGATGAAAGCTGAATATAGAGTCAAGATAGATGAAGCGTCTACTAGCAAAGTCCTGTAACTTCCACAAACAGCTACAACTCGTCATCTGGATGAGAATCCTAAACATGGTGTCCTTGTGGCTGGGCACCTAAAAATGGGTTTTACAAAAAATAGATTTGAAAGCAAACGGGTCAGAGCCCGAAAGTGGACAGTATTTTAAAATAACAAGTGTTTTAATAATATTAAAACAATGAATGCAAAATACATGTTAGGACGTGCACTCACATGAAATACTCACCTCTCGAGTAATTGTGCACTCCTAACGTACCATACCCATCTAAGTGATATACGTAACTAACCAAACCGTAATAAGTTCTACCCCTTACTACTCGATTCTCATTATGCATTATAGCGTTATCAACTAAATAGAGGGCATTACTTAAACTCGGATTCTCAATTATTAGCAATACAATTCTCTACCGATTATCCCGTTATAACTTCTCAAAACATTACCATAATTATACTCATAATACTTAACATGAAAGTTCTCATTATTTAAGTGTATATTATTCACGTCATAAATATACAATACAAGCACCCCGAGACTAGCTACGGTGCACAAATACTCTGCTATCCATCCCGGTACATCACGTACATAAGGATCACGCATTCCGAATCTCTCAGGAATCGTACTCAAATAATAGCAAATCACAAAACAATGGAGGCGAACACAGTCACATCACATGGGTCATGCACATACCTACGCTCCCACGATCAGCAGACTTATTAATATCCCAATAAGTCCTTCTCTGACCTATGTTCTCGAGGTACCAATCTAAATCCGGGCAACACAAGGATTAGAGGGCCCTAAGCGAACGTAAACCTCCCATGATAGCGAGTATGGTAGGTATGTCATACACATAAAATCATATACATATACTAAGTATGCACACATCTTAGTAATCACCATAATTTATTTGTGGTACACTTCTCATTCTCGTACCGACATATAATGTTACACAATTTACATATTTCCGGTTAATATAATTATTCAAGCCGTCAATTGTTCTCACGTCGTAATAGACACTCACGTCCTAATCCATAATTTCCATTCGGTTCAAATCACACTTCTATGTTTTACTCCTCATTATATCCCAAATATCCCAAATATATCAATTAATCATCAAGGAAATGTTATCTCTACATTTAGACAAGGTTAAGGGACACGCGAAATCAAAACAGGCTAAAAAGCCTAAACTGTCAGCTCGTTAGAAGTCTCGTTCGAGCGAGGCTGTTCGAACGAGAGTTCGTTCGAACGAAGTGGGACTTCTAACGAGATCTCGTTCGAACGAAACTCATCGAACGAACAGCCCTCTCGTTAGAAGTCAAACTGTCTACTCGTTAGAAGCTCGTTCGAACGAGCTCGTTCGAACGACCTGGGCAGGTCTTCTAACGAGAGGCCAGTTTCGAGCCCAGATTTTCCTATTCTCGTTTTCCATCTTTTCTTCACCTCTAATCTCATCTAAACATCAATCCAACAATTGTTCAAGGTTTCTAATCATTACTAAACACACTTAGGTCATATACTAACGTGTTTTGTGGGGTTAATTCATCCTAAACATCATTCAAATATCAAAACTCTACATTTTTCCCCAATCTCAAGAACATGAACCCTAGAAATTTTAGATTATCAATGAGCCTAATAAAATCCGTTTTTGTAACACAAAAAGTAGTAATTCTTTTAGTTCAATCATCCAATAACATTTCTACATGCAAACCTATATCCAAAAGTAAATTTATAGCTCCAATTTTATGGGTTTTCATCAATCTCCCAAACAAATGAAATTTTAGAATTTGTCTAAGCATGGAAGGAACATTCACTACAAAATAATGTAAATTAAACCACTTGCCTTCTGTATTTCTCTAATTTTGATGGCGAATTGATGAATCTCTCTCTCTCTCTCTGCATAATTCTCATCTCTCTCTCTCTACAAGTCTTTTTCTCCAAGGTGACAATGGAGGCTAGGGTTTGCCTTAGGAGACTTTTGGAACTAATTCCAATAACTCCCGTAGCCCATTTAGTCATTAAGTGTTGTTAGTGGGTTTAGTGGGTAAAGTCCAAATTAGATATTAATTCCTAATTTTCGTGGGTTTTAATTCCCAAAATTCCAAAATTACCAAACTACCCTTATACGTTGCCGGTATGGCCTAAAAATGCCCCGGGACCCAAACTAAACCCCCGGCTAGTGTTTTCTGACTATTTCGACCCTTCCGGACGCGTTGGCACACTCAAAACGACCATACGGTTAATAGAAATAAAATTCACTTTTCAATTAAAAATATATTCCTGATGCGACTGTCACACGCGTCTCAACAAAGTTTCCCGAATTGCCGTATATCAATCTCACGACAATTTGATAATTCAATATTCATATAGAGCCATATACACTCATTAAAATCAAATAGTATTTTAATCCGAATTAATTTCCAATTAATACACATTTAATTCAATTAATCCCATAAATAAATATCACAAAAATACGGGGTATTACAAAGAGCTCCAAAGTGATGGAGTCAATAAATGTTACTGTGCAAGATGACAAACCATCGACGTCTGTTGAATCCACCCATTTGAGTGAGGATGAAACACTCCATTTTGATGATCCCACTGTGTCTCCCACATCTAGTGTGGACCCTACTCCTGTTCTAGGGGACACACTTGCTTGGGTTCGCAAGAGTCATGATCCTACTTCTGTCCTAGGAGATCCCACCCTAGGAGTCAAGACTCGTGCTCAGCTAGAGAATGTTGTTTGCCATATCTGCTACATATCTAAAGTCGAGACCAATAAAAATAAAGAAGCATTACAGGATGAACACTGGATATCTACGATGCAGGACGAGTTGCTTCAATTTAGAAAGAATGATATCTGGGAATTAGTCCCCCGACCTAGTGAGACTAATGTGATAGGTACCAGGTGGGTTTTTAAGAATAATATGGATGAAAATGGTACCATAATCAGAAATAAGTCTAGGTTGATCGCTCAAGGCTACACACATATAGAGGGTGTTGACTTTGGGGATACATTCGCTCCTGTTGCGAGGCTTGAGTCCGTCCGCTTACTACTCGCCATCGTATGTCATATGCGCTTCAAGCTATATCAGATGGATATCAAGAGTTCCTTTCTAAATGGCATTCTACAGGAGGAGGTTTACGTGGAACAACTAAAAGTATTTGAAGACCCTAAGAACCTGGAGCACGTATACTATCTGAGGAAAGCCTTGTATGATTTAAAATAAGCACCCCATGCTTGGTACGAGAGGCTTACTTCCTATCTCTTAGCTCGTGGCTTCAAGAGAGGGGGAGCTGATATGATGTTTTTTGTTAGGAGAGATGACGGTGCTATTTTGGTTACCCAGGTCTATGTGGACGACATAGTCTTTGGGTCCACGTGCTCCCAGCATGCTCACCACTTTGAGGAGGAAATGAAAAGTGAGTTTGAGATGAGCATGGTAGGTGAGCTTACTTTCTTCCTTAGTTTTAAGGTTCGTTAGTTAAAGGATGTGATGTTCATCTACCAATCCAAGTATGCTAGAGACCTAGTGAAGAAATTTAGTTTGGACTCCGCTAAGCATGCATGTACACCTAAGAGTACATCTATAAAGCTTAGTAAGGACACTTCAGGCAAGGATATTGAGCAAACCTTGTATCGAAGTATGATAGGCAGTCTTCTCTATCTGACTGCTAGTCGTCCCGATATCGCCTTTAGTGTTGGAGTCTGTGCGCAATATTAGGCTTCCCCTAAAGAGTAACACTTACTCGCTCTTAAACGTATTATCAAATACGTGAGTGGGACTCTCTCCCATGGCATTTGGTATTCCTTTGATACCAATGACCCTTTGCCTGCATACTCGGATGCTGACTGGGCTGGGGATGCAAATGGATATAGGAAAACTTCTAGTGGGCGTTTCTTCTTTGGTTCTGCTCTTGTCTCTTGATTGAGCAAGAAGCAAAACCCTATCTCTTTTTCCACTATGGAGGCTGAGTACATAGCCGCCGGAAGTTGCTGCACACAACTTCTGTGGATGAAGTAGATGCTAGAGGATTATGGGATATCACAAGACACCATGACCATCTCCTATGATAACACGAGCACGATACACATATCCCACAATCCAGTCCAACATTCGCGAATAAAACACATTAGTATACATGAGCACTTTAGCCGTGAGTTAGTTGAGGAGAAGGTCGTATCCCTAAGTTATGTGTCTATCGACCTTCAGTTAGCCGATATTCTGACGAAGCCTTTAGATGCCCTTAGATACGAGAGTCTTGGGAAGTCTTTAGGTATTTTCACAGTTAACTGAGGGGGTTGGTCCATGTCTAGGATAGGATGCATTGTCATGTACATATCATATGACTCATATTGCTAGTTTGTATCATTTGTATTATTTTTTTTTCTTTGTATATTTTTTTTGAAAAATTCAAAAATATTTTCTTTTTATAAAAATTTTAGAAAAACACCAAAAGATTTTTGTATTTTGTTTACTTCTCTTAAGGATGAGCATTTAAGATAGCCGAGTCACAACTTCCATTTCCATTTTTTTACGTGACTGTTTGATAGTGATTTGAGATGCTACATCATTTCATCAACGTGCTTTACATTGTTTGGAGTCTTTGAGATGAGATTAGTGATATCTTTATTCATGCTTGGCTCATTATCTCCTTTATTGCACACATGCACGACTTTATTTGATTATTGCACTTGTCTATCACATATTGGCTTGAGTGTTTCCATCTCAATTATGTCTATACAACGAACCATATGCGATAAAACTTGTCAAGATTAACTACACCAAAAATAACAAATTGGCACACCCTGATATTAAAAATCTGGCACAGTTTAAAATTGTTCCAGATTCTGGCACGATTTAATAACAATCTGGCACACTTTAAAACTGTGCCAAAATTTGGCACTGTTTAAAAGTGTGCCAAAATTGAGCACACTTCGATAAAATATAAATACCCTACAAAAATAATACTCCCATTAACTTTTTTTTCTCCCCCTCTCACTTTCCTCTCTAAATCGGGTCTCCCTCTTTCTCTCTCGTGCCCTCTCTCTTACATCTAACCCTCTGTACAAACCTTCACTCCTTCGGGTTGATTGAGAACGGGTTAAAGATGGGACGTTAATGGTGGATCGAACATGGGGATTCAATGAGTATCTGGGTTCGCGGGTCACTAGATCGGAGGTATGGATTGGGTTAGCTTCGAGTTTTGAAGGTGGGTTTACAAGTCTGGGCGAACAGAGAGGTCGAGTAATAGACGGAGGGTTGTTGATGGCTTCGCTTTTTAACGAATATGGAGTCATTTTTGGGATGGTCAGGTTCGAGACTTTGTTTGCGTTTTCCTGTCTAAAATCAAACATAGAATTTGGAATTTAGTTTGTTCATCCATTCAGTTATTTATGCGTGCATAAATCCATTCAGTTATTTATGTGTTCATAAATGCGTTCTTGATGTAAAATATATATGCGTTCTTGATGTATATGGACTTCAATTTGAGATGTCTTGAGGGCATTACAAGTAAAACTCTACATCTGTAAACTCGTTTTTAATTTACCAAATTTTGAGTAAATGTAATTTAGTTGTTTGTTGGATTGTAGGATTATAGAGGACGAGTTTTTCAAGCAGGATTGAAGGAGTAGAGCGAAGATCCAGATATGCCAGTTTATTTTCATTAAATGGATTTTGTGTTTCTTTGTTGGACTTACAGTTAGTGGTGTTGCCTTTTGCAATAATCTCGTTGTTGAGAATATTGTCAGGATTAAATTTGTGGTTACTTCAAATTTGATGATTGCTCAAAAGTTAGAATCTTATCCTATTTTACCTGTATTCAAAATCAACACTTTACTAATTTTTCGCTTTTAGACTTTAGAATATTTTTTATTAATCATTAGTGATGTTGCTTTTTGCAATCGAATTCTATGATTGCTTAAAAGATTGAATCTTTTCCAACTTTAGCTTTATTGAAAAATAATTTTGTTAATAGATTACGCACTTTTATGACTTAAAATAATATTGATTATGGATATAGGGTAACAAACATTTCGTTTCCATTTTTAGTCCCTATTTTCAAATTAGCGTTTGACATGATATGCTGTGATTGGTTAACGTTTTATGGATATGGGTCCGCCCTAACGACTTTATTAAAAAATAGGGACTAAAATAATAATAAAATGTATGTTGTCCTATTTCCAGAATAAATATTACAATGGGTCCTAAATTTACAAAGCCCCTTTTGTTAATGACTTATTCTTAGGGTCTTATTAAGTTTTTTTTCTTTTATCAAGGTTTACGAGTTGGTAGGACTATCAGAACTCTACTACGCTGGAAGCCATGGTATGGACATTATGTTCCCAGCTGCGGAGACAATTTCTACTAAACATTTAACTGGTATAAAGTCAACTAACCAGCAGGTATGGGATTAAATAAAGTCTCTTACATTTGCAACTCAGATAACCCTTATTTTATATGGATATCACCATATTGCATTATAGACTAATCATTATTATGCAATCAACGATGACAATAATTTGTAAAAATAAACACTTGAACTTATAAACAAGTCGTTAAAGGGTGAAAAACCTACATCAACCCCCAAACGGACCCGTAAGAGGCACGAACACGTCGCACGAGACCAATGTAACTAGTAGGAACTGACCGCGTAGTCCCGGGTCTCTCGGTTTGAGAATATGATGATAATTTGTGAAAATAACGCTGAAACTTAAAAATAAGTCGTTAAAGGGTGAAAACCGAAACCAGCCCCCAAACGGACCTGTAAGAGACACGAGCACCTCGCACGGGACCAATGTAACTTGTTGGAACTGACCGCGTAGTCCCGGGTCTCCCGGTTTGAGAATATGATGATAATTTGCAAAAATAGCACTTAAACTTAAAAATAAGCCGTTAAAGGGTGAAAATCCAAACCAGTCCCCAAACGACCCCGTAGGAGGCACAAACACCTCGCATGGGACCAATGTAACTTGTAAGAACTGACCGCGTAGTCCCGGGACTCCCGGTTTGAGAATATGACGATAGTTTGCGAAAATCAACACTTAGAGCTAAAAATAAACCGTTAAAGGGTGAAAACCCAAACCATCCCCCAAAGGACCCCGTAAGAGAACACGAACACCTCGTACAGGACCAATGTAACTTGTAGGAACTGACCGCATAGTCCCGGGTCTCCCGGTTTGAGAGTATGACGATAATTTGCGAAAATCACACTTAGACTTAAAACATGCCGTTAAAGGGTGAAAACCCAAACCATCCCCCAAACGACCCCGTTGGAGGCATGAACACCTCGAACGGGACCAATGTAACTTGTTGGAACTGGCCGCGTAGTCCCGGGTCTCCCGATTTGATAATATGATGATAGTTTGCAAACATCACACTTAGACTTGAAAGCAAGCCGTTAAAGGGTGAAAATCCAAACTATCCCCCAAACGACCCCGTAGGAGGCACGGACACCCCACACGAGACCAATGTAACTTATAAGAACTGACCACGCAGTCCCGAGTCTCCCGATTTGAGAGTATGACGATTGTTTGCAAAAATAAATAATTAGACTTAAAAACAAGCCATTAAAGGGTGAAAACCCAAACTATCCCCCAAACGACCCCGTAGGAGGCACGAATATCTCGCACGGGACCAACGTAACTTGTTGGAACTGACCGCGTAGTCCCGGGTCTCCCGATTTGAGAATATTATGATAGTTTGCAAAAATCACACTTAGAGTTGAAAATAAGCCGTTAAAGGGTGAAAATCCAAACCATCCCCCAAAATACCCCGTAGGAGGCACGAACACCTCGCACGAGACCAATGCAACTTGTAGGAACTGACCGCGTAGTCCCGGGTCTACCGGTTTGAGAATATGACGATAGTTTGCAAAAATCAACACTTAGACTTAAAAACAATCCGTTAAAGGGTGAAAACCCAAACCAGCCCGCGCGATGCGCGGGATGGTTCGTTCCACACATGGCCGCCCCGCGCGATGCGCGGGCGGCCATGTGGAATGAAATTTATTTGAAATATTTAATAAAATTAAATACACATGCATAAAGAAATCAAATAATTATATTTAATGACAAATGAATTAGCGTAGTAATTGCATTACAAAAATTAATTAAAGTTTATGGTATTCAATGTGGTGTTTTAAAGAAAACCCCTAACGTAACACTTATTGAAATAAGAACAACTATTCATCATTGAAGACATCTTTTTACTCCTTTAATCCTCCATCTCTATTCATTTGCTCCTGCAAAGTATTGACATGTAATGTTTAAAAATATAGAGTATTTATAAAATAAACTAATGTTATAATGACTATTAGTATATGTAACATAATATATTTAGCTTTGCCAAGAATATTGTATTCGCTTTGACGTTCTTGTGTTGTTACATTTGTCATTAAGTTTGAGGTCTGAATTAAGAGAGCTTGATTCATGTGCAAGATGCACATCTGGAGATCCCAATTTTGTCTTTTATTGACCATCTTTTTCGTGACAGGAGATGGAAATGACCCGCATTACGTTAGGGATAGAAATGAATAAATAGTTTAAATAATTGACTTGGATAGGTGAAAATGGAATTCGAAAGACGAATTGGATGAAGGCAATATAATGATTTTGCTGTATAAAGTATTAAAGAGTAGATTACCACAGTTTAACCTATTTCTAAATAGCTATATGAATGGAGATATAAACAACATTAAAAGCAAAAGGGACGTTAGACGAATACGACATTTATCCTCTTGAAATCGAACAACATAGATAATTAATAATTAGAAATGTCAAAGAATTTATAGAGTAAGAATCAGAACAGTGTCGTAGACTTAACAATCAAGTGTACATGTAAAATTAGGGAAAGTAATCAGAATTGTAATTGAGAAAATGTATATATGTTGTTATACCATGTGTGATTCATTCTCGGAATGTGATAAATTTCATAACCTAAGCCCACATGCTTAAGCAAATGGTATCACATGCGTAAACGGTTAAATTGAATAGTTATTTTATAATGTTATACCAGTATTGAACAGGGGCATATGGGTAACAATAATTTAACATATGTAGTTATATCAAGTCTTAAACATTTATTTAAAATCCCGATGATACAATGACTTAAGCATACACATCATTATATAGTTATGACATCAATTTATCAATTCAGAACATCATTAATAACATAAATTATGAGTGTCCAGTCCTCGATAGGACGAAGAGAATCCCTAAATTATATCATTTCTGATTAAAATTCAGTGGTGTGTCTAAATAACAAAAATGTATGCAATGACTAAGGTTTAGTTACAATTGGTATTAGCATTTCGACTCTTAATGATGCAAAGTCAGAAACTATGAGAAAGTTTACTGCTCAAGGTATACAGTCCTCGACACGACTAAATCGTTACAAAAACTACTCATGAATTGATGGATGTTAATAGTTCTAAAGTCTAGTCGGTGGTATATGAAAATGTGAAATACTTTACAACACGATAGAATATGATGAAGGTCCAACTGTAAAGAGCACTTCGTAGGCTAATCAAACAAGTTAAGACATTGTGAAACAAAACAGTGATAGAATGAATCAAATTACTTATACCCAGAACTGTGAATAAATAAACATAGTCTCAATATCTCTTGAATATATTACTAATGTTAAGTTTTAACTATTAAGATCAATTCTAAGCCTAATGAAGCAAAGTACGATCCTATGCGAAAGGAACGAGGTCGAGGTAATCAGAAAGTAGCAGGGTGTAGTCTTTGACCTGACCAAACGGAGGCGAAAACTGATAATGTATTGATAAAGTTTTCATCTCAAATAAATGATCGACATTTATCCTCTTGAAATTGAACAACGATGGGGCATGCACTTGTGATATAGCTGGGAATAGCGGGGTTGAACCAAATTTGGTTTGTTTCTTTCAACCCCATGTCTGCCTTGTCCTGTTTACTTTCCCCCATATGTGTGTAGCGGTGCGGGTACCTGCAAAACCACATCCCTGTTTGCATCCATTTTTTAGTAATTTTAGATTGAAAATTTTATGACAGTATTCTATGTTGAACATATATTAATTAGTATGTGAAACTTTTATAATTCATATGGAAATTGATAACATATAATTTATTTGTACATATGCTTAAGAATCTCATTTTATATATTTGATTTGAATTTAATTGAGATCATGCTTTATACTGAATTTATGAGTGTCAATTCCTCGATAAGTACAAAGAAACTAATAAATTCTATCAAATTTAAATCGTGAAACATTGATGTATGTAACTCGCCCCAATGTCTGAAATGAGTAAGGTTGATTTCCAAATGATATGAGCACTCTCTAGCATAAGTACGGAAAGTCCGAAGATATGTGAAAGAACAATGCTAAAATTAATTATAAAGCGTTTGTCTGTAGTCGTCGTCCCGAACAAACGTAGCCCAAAACTAATAATGAATTGATGGAAGTTTTGATCTCAAATCAAAGACTTGTCTAAATGAACACAATGTATGTAATGATTAAGTTTTAGTGCCAACTGTAATAAGCAATTCGTAGACTAAGCAAGTAAAGTCAGACCCATTGTGAAAGTCCACTGCTTAAATAAATCAGATAATGGCAGTGTGCAGCCTCGTCCCCGACCAGACGTATCCCCCAAATGATGATGAAGTCGACGTATCCCACAAATGATGATGAATTAATGACTGTCAGTTTTAAACTAAAGTAATTGGTTTATGAAAATGTGATAATGTTTACGACATAAAAGATGACATTGTATTTCGAACTGCTAATAGCACTTCGAAGCCAAAGAAAACAAATGCAGACAGTGGGGAACAAAGTATAGATTGAATAAATGAGATCACACAAACTAAGAACTGTGAATAAACCAGCCTAGACTAAATATATATTGAATATATGAATTTATTTTGGAGTCAATAACTCATGTGCACACGTATCATTAATGGAACACAATCAATGCAACAATAATCAATCCCAATAACAAAATATAAAAGTGATAAATATAGCAAAATCCTTTCAATTAATCTATGTTGTATAGTATAAAATCAATGCAAAGTTTCTTATGTAAAATATAACACATACACATTTGTCGATAACGTATTCTATATTTATGATCATGGTTATGTGTTTCGGAGAGTATAATTATATTTGGAGATAGTATGAAAACAAATTTAAAGATATCGAAGTTATATTTTAGTTGTATGGAATTAGTACATGACAATTAGGAGGTTTATAAAAAACTTATGTTTAATTACATTGAAAATGGATATTTTTTGGAATGATGATTAAGTTAGTAAACAATCATAATACTTAAATTGAATCTCATATATGAATACTGAAGTGCGTAGTATTTTACAGAAGAGAATCAAAACACAATTATAGCAGTAAACACTACAATTTCCTCACAACATCAAAAATAACATAGATAAAACTGGTGCATGGAATTGATAATGATAACAAAATTGGAAGATAAGTATATTATACTTTCCAAAACTGTCAATAATAATGAGAATATCTTGAATTTAAAAGACTAAAAATATCAAAACTTTCATCTCGGAAAAGTTTGATGAAATAAATATCATGTTGATCAAATGAATTTGTGATACTCATGGACGAGGTATATATCTAGTTGTATCCACTTACAACATGGTTGCTTTTGGTGTTAAACGGTCCGAGGAATCTAAAAATATTATCGAAGAAATTTGAAATAGAGAGTGGGGATTACTTCTCATGGACGAGGTATATATCTAGTTGTATCAAATTTGATTTTTCATATTCTAAATAATATGAAAATGGAATTATATTTGCATGAATAATTTTTTCTTCTTATGTATTGATATCTATTCAGGTGCATGTGGTTCCTTCTCACATGTTTCGAAAGGTCATCAGCATTACCAAGTCTCACTGCAAACTTGGGTTAACTGGTATGCTGCTGATAACTGCTCACATGTGTGTGTGCGCGTGTCCCAACGGTTAGACTTCACCCTTTTGTGCTCAAGTGTGAATGTGTTTAAACTGCAGCTACACTTGTAAGAGAGGATGAAAGGATTACATATTTGAACTTTCTCACTGGTCCCAAATTATACGAGGAAAATTGGTTGGATTTAATGAAAGGGAGATTCATTGCAAATGTACAATGTGCTGAAGTGTGGTGTCCAATCACGAAGGAGTTATTCTATGAATATCTGAAGAGAGAAAATTCTAAGAAGAAGCAGGTCAGTTGGTTGAAAATTCTACTGCCCCTCCCTCTCTGCCTCCCTCCCTCCCTCGCTGCCTCCCTCTCTGCCTCCCTCCCTCGCTGCCTCCATCAGGTATGAAAGAATATATGCTGCATATATGCAATCATATATGCATATATGCACATATATGCATTTATCTGCATATATACAAATATATGCATATATGCATATATGCATATATGGGTGGGGAGTGGGGTGGGTTGAATTTGACAATTAGCTTTCCTCTTAGATCACGGAGAAGATTCACAAACTTAAATCAAAAGTAAAACGTAATAAATATAAAACGCTAATGATAGAGACCTAACAAATCACACAATTAGGGTAGTCCAGCGTACGAACTGACCGCGTGCAAATGATAAAAACAAGCCGTTTGAGGGTGAAAACCCAAACCAGCCCCCAAACGGTCCCATAAGAGGCACAAACACCTCGCACGGGACCAATGTAACTTGTACGAACTGACCGCGTAGTCACGGGTATCCCGATTTGAGAATATGATGATAATTTTAAAATATATCAATTAAGCTTAAAAACAAGTCGTTTGAGGGTGAAAACCCAAACCAGCCCCCAAACGGTCCCTTAAGAGGCGCAAACACCTCGCACGAGACCAATGTAACTTGTAAAAACTGACCGTGTAGTCCCGAGTCTCTCGATTTGAGAATATGATGATAATTTCAAAATACGTAGATTAGGCTTGAAAACAAGTCGTTCGAGGGTGAAAATCCAAACTAGCCCCCATACGGTCCCGTAAGAGGCACGAATACCTCGCACGGGACCAATGTAACTCGTGCGAACTGATTGCATAGTCCCGGGTCTCCCGATTTGAGAATATGATGATAATTTTAAAATACGTAGATTAGGCTTGAAAATAAGCCGTTCGAGGGTGAAAACCCAAACAAGCCCCCATACAGCCCCGTAAGAGGCATAAACACCTCGCACGGGACCAAGTAACTTGTACGAACTGACCGCGTAGTCCCGGATCTCCCGGTTCGAGAACATGATGATAATTTCAAAATACGTAGATTAGGCTTGAAAACAAGCTGTTCGAGGGTGAAAACCCAAACAAACCCCCATACGGCCCCGTAAGAGGCACAAACACCTCGCACGGGACCAATATAACTCGTAAGAACTGACCGCATAGTCACGGGTATTCCGGTTTGAGAATATGATGATAATTTCAAAATATATCGATTAAGCTTAAAAACGAGTTGTTTGAGGGTGAAAACCCAAACCAACCCCCAAACGCTCCCGTAAGAGGCACAAACACCTCGTACGGGACCAATGTAACTTGTACGAACTGACCGCGTAATCCCGGGTCTCCCGATTTCAGAGTATGACGATAATTTGCAAAAATCACACTTTGACATAAAAATAAGCCGCTAAAGGGTGAAAACCCAAACCATCCCCCAAACGACCCCATAGGAGGCATGAACACCTCGCACGAGACCTATGTAACTTGTAGGAACTGACCGCGTAGTCCCGGGTCTCCCGGTTTGAGAGTATGACGATAATTTGAAAAAACCAAACTTAGACTTAAAAATAAGCCGTTAAAGGGTGAAAATCCAAACCAACCCCCAAACGACCCCGTAGGAGGCACGAACACCTCCCACGGGACCCATGTGACTTGTAGGAACAAACCGCATAGTCTCGAGTATCCCAGTTTGAGAGTATGACGATAATTTGCAAAAATCACACTTTGACTTAAAAACAAGCCGTTAAAGGGTGAAAACCCAAATCATCCCCCAAACGACCCTATAGGAGGCACGAACACCTCGCGCGGGACCCATGTAACTTGTAGGAACTGACCGCGTAGTCCCGGGTCTCCCGATTTGAGAGTATGATGATAATTTGCAAAAATCACACTTAGACTTAAAAATAAGTCGTTAAAGGGTGAAAACCCAAACCATCCCCCAAACGACCCCGTAGGAGGCACGAACACCTCGCACGGGACCCATGTAACTTGTAGGACTGACCGCGTAGTCCCGAATCTCCCGATTTGAGAGTTTGACAATAATTTGCAAAAATCACACATATAGGGGCACGAACACCTCGCACGGGACCAATGTAACTTGTAGGAACTGACCGCGTAGTGCCGGGTCTTTCGGTTTGAGAATATGACGATAGTTTGTAAAAATCACACTTAGACTTGAAAATAAGTCATTAAAGGGTGAAAACCCAAAAAAGCCCCCAACAAACCCCGTAGGAAGCACGAACACCTCGTACGGGACCAATGTAACTTGTAGGAACTGACCGCGTAGTCCCAGGTCTCCCGTTTTGAGAATATGATGATAGTTTGCGAAAATCAACACTTAGACTTAAAAATAAGCAGTTAAAGTGTGAAAACCCAAACAAGCACCCAAACGACCCCGTAGGAGGCACGAACACCTCGTACGGGACCAATGTAACTTGTAGGAACTGACCTCTTAGTCCCGAGCCTCCCGGTTTGAGACTATGACAATAGTTTAGAAAAACCAACACTTAGAGTTAAAAGCAAGCCGTTAAAGGGGGAAAACCCAAACCAACCCTCAAACGACCCCGTAGGAGGCACGAACACCTCACACTCGACCAATGTAACTTGTAGGAACTGACCGCGTAGTCCCGAGTCTCCCGGTTTGAGAGTATGATGATAATTTACAAAAATCACACTTAGACTTAAAAACATGCCGTTAAAGGGTGAAAACCCAAACCAACCCCCAAACGACCTCTAGGAAGCACAAACACCTCGTACGGGACCAATGTAACTTATAGGAACTGACCGCGTAGTCCCGGGTCTCCCAGTTTGAGAGTATGACGATAATTTACAAAAATCACACTTAAACTTAAAAATATGCCGTTAAAGGGTGAAAATCCAAACCAGCCCCAAACGACCTCGTAGGAGGCACGAACACCTCGCACGGGACCAATGCAACTTGTAGGAACTGACAGCGTAGTCCCGGGTCTCCCGATTTGAAAGTCTGACGATAATTTGTAAAAATCACACTTTGACTTAAAAACGAGCCGTTAAAGGGTGAAAACCCAAACCATCCCCCAAACGACCTCGTAGGAGGCACGAACACCTCACACAGAACCAATGTAACTTGTAGGAACATACCCTGTAGTCCCGGGTCTCCCGATTTGAGAGTATGGCGATAATTTGCAAAAATCACAATTAGACTTAAAAATAAGCCGTTAAAGGGTGAAAACACAAACTAACCCCCAAATGACCCCGTAGGAGGCACGAACACCTCGCACGGGACCCATGTGACTTGTAGGAACTAACCGCGTAGTTCCGAATCTCCCAGTTTGAGAGTATGATGATAATTTGCAAAAATCACACTTAAAGGGGCACGAACACCTCGCACGTGACCAATGTAACTTGTAGGAACTGACCGCGTAATCCTGAGTCTCTCGGTTTGAGAATATGACAATAGTTTGCAAAAATCACACTTCGACTTTAAAACAAGCCGTTAAAGGGTGAAAACCCTAACAATCCCCCAAACGACCCCGTAGGAGGCACGAACACCTCGCACGGGACCAATGTAACTTGTAGGAACTGACCGCGTAGTCCCGAGTCTCCCGGTTTGAGAATATGACGATAGTTTGCAAAAATCAACACTTAGACTTAAAAACAAGCCGTTAAAGGGTGAAAATCCAAACAAGCCCCCAAATGACCCCGTAGGACGTACAAACACCTCGCACGGAACCAATGTAACTTGTAGGAACTGACCTCGTTGTCTCGGGTCTCCCGATTTGAGACTATGACGATAGTTTGCAAAAATCAACACTTAGAGTTAAAAGCAAGCCGTTAAAGGGTGAAAACCCAAACTAGCCCTCAAACGACACCATAGGAGGCACGAACACCTCGCATTGGACCAATGTAACTAGTAGGAACTGACCGCGTAGTCCCGGGTCTCCCGATTTGAAAGTATGATGATAATTTGCAAAAATCACACTTACTTAAAAACATGCCATTAAAGGGTGAAAACTCAAACCATCCCCCAAATGACCCCGTAGGAGGCACGACTCGCACGGGACCAATGTAACTTGTAGGAACTGACCGCGTAGTCCCGGGTCTCCCCGTTTGTGAGTATGACGATAATTTGCAAAAATCACACTTAGACTTAAAAACATGCCGTTAAAGGGTGAAAATCCGAACCAGCCCCCAAACGACCTCGTAGGAGGCACGAACACCTCGCACTGGCCCAATGTAACTTGTAGTAACTGACCGCGTAGTCCCGGGTCTCCCGGTTTGAGAGTATGATGATAATTTGTAAAAATCACACTTGGACATAAAAACATGCCGTTAAAGGGTGAAAACTCAAACCAGCCCCTAAACGACCCCGTAGGAGGCACGAACACCTCGCAAGGGACTAATATAACTTGTAAGAACTGACCGAGTAGTCCTGGGGCTCCCGATTTAAGAGTATGATGATAATTTACAAAAATCACACTTAGACTTAAAAACAAGCCGTTAAAGGGTGAAAACCCAAACCACCCCCAAATGACCCCATAGGAGGCACGAACACCTCGCACGGGACCAATGTAACTTGTAGGAACTGACCGCGTAGTCCCGGATCTCCCGGTTTGAGAGTATGAGGATAATTTGTAAAAATCACACGTTGACTTAAAACATGTCGTTAAAGGGTGAAAACCCAAACCATCCCCCAAACGATCCCGTAAGAGGCACGAACACCTCCCACGGGACCAATATAACTTGTAGGAACTGACCGCGTAGTCCCGGGTCTCCCGGTTTGAGAGTATGACGATAATTTGCAAAAATCATACTTAGACTTAAAAACAAGCCGTTAAAGGGTGAAATCCCAAATCAACTCCCAAACGACCCCGTAGGAGGCACGAACACCTCGCACGGGACTAATGTAACTTGTAGGAACTGATCGCGTAGTCCCGGGTCTCCCGGTTTGAGAGTATGACGATAATTTGCAAAAATCACACATACACTTAAAAACATGCCGTTAAAGGGTGAAAATCCAAACCATTCCCCAAACGACCCCGTAGGAGGCACGGACACCTTGCACGGGACCAATGTAACTTTAGGAACTGACCGTGTAGTCCCGGGTCTCCCAATTTGAGAGTATGATGATAATTTGCAAAAATCACACGTAGACTTAAAAACATGTCGTTAAAGGGTGAAAATCCAAACCGCCCCCCAAACAACCTCCCGTAGGAGGCACGAGCACCTCGCAGGGGACCAATGTAACTTGTAGAAACTGACCGCGTAGTCCCGGGTCTCCCGGTTTGAGAGTATGGCGATAATTTTCAAAAATCACACTTAGAGTTAAAAACATGCCGTTAAGGGGTGAAACCCAAACCAGCCCCCAAACGACCCCGTAGGAGGCACGAACACCTCGCACGGGACCAATGTAACTTGTAGGAACTGACCGCGTAGTTTTGGGTCTCCCGGTTTGAGAGTATGACAATAATTTGTAAAAATCACACGTAGACTTAAATATATGTCGTTAAAGGGTGAAAATCCAAACCAACACCCGAACGACCCCGTAGGAGGCACGAGCACCTCGCACGAGACCAATGTAACTTGTAGGAACTGACCGCGTAGTCCCGGGTCTCCCGGTTTGTGAGTATGACGATAATTTGCAAAAATTACACTTAGACTTAAAAGCATGCCGTTAAGGGGTGAAAACCCAAACGAGCCCCCAAACGATCCCGTAAGAGGCACGGATACCTCGTACGGGACCAATGTAACTTGTAGGAACTGACCGCGTAGTCCCAGGTCTGCCGGTTTGAGATTATGACGATAATTTCCACTCATACATGTAATTTTTTAGTTTTGAGTAATTTTTTTTTGTAAATTATTGGGTTACTAGTATCGTATCTTTTTTGTATCCTATTTTTTTTTGCAAGATAACAATTTATCGTCGGCTTTTATTCACGTGGAACACACAAAGAACTTAATGATTTACAACAAAGGGTTTATTAATGATTCCATTTTTTTGTGTCATGGCCGAACGGTCTTTTAGTGTTTTATTGTTGACTTTTATGGCCGTGAGGGCTTTTGTAAATTAATTGTTATATTTTGTGGCCGTGCGGGCTTTATGTTAGGTAGGTTTTTTTATTAACAGGTTTTGGAATGTTCAGAAAATATAGGAAACTCTGTCCAATTTTTTTTGGGCCTGTGAGCTGTTAAAGACTTGTAATATTTTGAAGTTTGTATGTACATTAGTTTATTAACAAACGCGCAATATTATTTATTTGTGAATTTTTTGCTTTTAAATAATTATTATTATTTTTAAAAATTTGGCACAGTTCAAAACCGTGGCAAAAGTGTATCATATTTTGGCACGGTTTTGAACTGTGCCAATTTTTTTTAAACTGTGCTGAATCTGACACAGTTAAAAACTGTGCCAAAAGTGTGCCAGAAATATCAAATTCTAGCGCGGTTTAAAAGTGTGTCAGATTTGTTCCTATTTTGCTGAATCTGGCACAGTTAAAAACTGTGTCAAAAGTGTGCCAGAAATATCAAATTCTGGCACGGTTTAAAAGTGTGCTAGAAGTGTTCCTGTTTGGCTGAATCTGACACACTTTTGAGCCGTGCCAGAAAAAAATTGCCATTTTGGAACACCTGATTCTGGCACAGTTCAAAACCATGCCAGATTTGATCTGGAACAGTTTTAAACCGTGCCAGATTTCTGTCTTTGGTGTAGTGATTGGAATGCATGTAAAAATCGTTTGGTGAGTTTGTGTGCTTTATTTGAAAACAGTGAAGGGATACGCAAGGTACTCATCTATCCTTTGCGATTAAACCACCGCTTAAATTGGGCCTAAAAAATTGAGGTATTTTAATTATCCGGGGTCCAAAGAGGTTAAAAGAGCCCGAAAAAAATTTAAAGGTAATAAAAAGCAATACATGCCAAATATGGGCCCTTAGGTTTCACCATCAATTCTCCAATGTCTGAGAATTTAGATCACCTCTAATCAAAATATAAATTTGAGGGAGTTTGGTTGGAGAATTTAAACGGGTTTGCACTTCCTTGAAAGTCCTGACAAAGCATTAAAAAGTTTTGGACGTTATTAGTGTGGAAATCACTTTGAGCTTTGATTTGTTGATTTGATTGAGTCAATTTCTTATAATTCCATCTTTTTACACCTAAGAAAGATGTTGAGTTCATTCGTTAGAAGTGTTCAATATTCATCGTGCAAATATGTTATGTTTGTATGCATTGATTTTACTATTGAATTTGCTCACACACCTACATTTCCGCTATCATCGACTTTGTTGTTTTTTTGTTATTTCATGGTGTGATTCTTTGTTGTATATTTTGTGTGAAAAATTTTGAAAAATTCAAAAAATAGAAAGTTTATTCTCTATTTGCATTTATTTGTGCTTCTCATATATGTCAATTTGGGAACATCATAAAAAATGGGAGAATGGATTATGGGGGAGAATTGTTTGGTTGATTTATCAATGACTTGCTTAAGCTTAATTAATCTTTGATTTTTGCATGTCATTATATTTCAAACTGTTGCGTGTCACGGGTATCTGCTTTATATCATGTGTGTAGGTACAAAGTTGATGTTTATTGGATTGCACACCCTGATGAGAAAAGCTTTGAGAGTTTCTAAAATCTGAAGATTTGAAGATGTTGAAGTTTGATTAACGATATGTCAGTTAGTATTCTCAGTTTGAGGGTTTAATGGGGATATTATCTTATATGTCATTTGCTTTGTGGAGATAGCATAATTCGAATTTTTTACGTATGTACCGGCATAGCCATAAGGGGATATTTGTAAGGACATAATTTTATAAATGTGCGGGGTAGAATCTAGGAATTTTCTATTTGTCCTAGATCACAGTATCTATGTCTGATACCGTTACATTCGGCACGTCAACACGATAATCAACAACGGCCTTGACCCGAATCCATGCATCCGCCATCTTCACGTACATCATGCTTTATGCGACGTGCTGCTCAATCGTTCCCTCTACTCCACTTCGTGTTATTGGTAAAATGGTTTATTGGAGTTTTTAATATTTGCATAAATATTTGGGAAATTTTTAGAAAATATTTTTCGAAGTCTGATTTGTTTTTAACACAAAAGTAGAAATTTTTCTAAGTATAGAAGCGTACTTTTCTTGGTCGTCGAGCTCGTTCGAACGACATCTCTCTGTCGTTCAATCGACATGAGCATGTCACGCGACCTTGTTCGAGCGACGGCGTCACCTCGATTTTTGTATAAATATATGTATCCTTTCTGCACGTTTTTCCAAGTCTTTTTCGTACACGTTTCTGCGATTTATAGCCCAGAAAATAGACTTCAAGTTTTTAAGGTTTCATACCCTTTTGATTCACAAAACCATTCCTATATTTGTGTGTGAATCTTTAAACCTTAAAAGGACCGTTTTTACTCATCTGGAGTAACTTGTGGAGAAGCCAACTATTTTTCATTGCTGACCATCTAGAGTTCTTGTGGAAAACTCCAGCCAACGATATGTCACTCTTATTTTAAGTATAATCCGTGTAAACCTTTCTTTACAAATTATAGTGAAAATAAAATGTTTTCCCCCTTTTGGGGATTTTTCCTCATTTGTGTATTTGGTTGTGATTGAATGTTCTTGCATGATTAATTGTCTTCAATCACACCTAGATGCATGTTTTAGGATTTAATTGAAAAACTGAGTTTGATTAAATAATTTCTTGGTTTGAACAAAAGCACACTCTCAATCTCTCCTACCCAGATCCAATATGAATACATGTGAACACTTAGATTTGTAAATATTAAAACTCCAACTACTTTCCTTCTTCCACATATTGAAATTAAATAAGAAAATCATATTCTAATCCGTAAATCTGAAACCCATTTATGTACATAACATACATCGAATTCAGAATCCATATAAAGCCCCAAATACCCATTAAGAATTGCACAATTTGTTGGCCTCCGAGAGAGATGAGACTACTCAAGAGGGGTTGGAGAGAAAATGGCGGATGAAGAGAGAGATTTGAGATATAATACCTTTTTAGCTTCATAGAGAGAGTACTGATAAGCACCCAAAACTGTACAATTTATACCCCAAATAGACGTATTTTTGTTGCTAATTCTCGACAATATGGGTCTGATGCGCTTAATTGTTCATTATGCAGGCTTAATTGTGCATTGCAGAGTTCAAATGCTTAAATCAAGACAATTGTGTGCAAACTGGAGCTAAATAACTAAATACCTCATCCCTAAACCTACCCCAAACCCTGTGTGTGTTTTGTTTGTGTCTTTTTATTATTTTTTAGATTTTTAGTTTGAGTCATTTTTATTTTTAGGATTTATTTTAGATTTATTTAGTACTTTCTAGGTTTTATTTTTTATTTTTCTATTTTATTTTTATTAGTATAATTTTATCTTATTTTGATTTTTATTAGCTTTTAGTTTAGTCTTTACTTTATTGAGATTAGTTTTAGTAGTTTATTTATAGTTTATTAGATTTTATATTTTTTTTAGGACTTTAGTTTTTATTAGATTTTTCATTTTTTATTTCTTTTGTTTTATTATCTTAATTTTTAATAGCTTAGGATTTTATTTTTAGTTTTAATATTTTTATTTTTTAGTTTGTTTTATTTTTTTAGTTAGATTTTATTTTTTAGTTTTAGTTTTATTAATTTTAATTGAGTCTTTTTATTATTTTAAGTGTCCAAATTAAACTCACACATAACCTATTTCTATACACACTCACCAACACCTAACTAAACCCTCACCCTCACACACCTACTCTACACCCTCACCCACCCTAACACCCCACTTCATCTTCAACCTCTAACTCACCCCTTTCTCTCTCCTCTCACCAAAAACCTCCATTAAACTAAAACCCTCTCTCTCCTCCATAACTCACACTACCACCAAACCACCACCATCAAAACCTCTCACCATAACTTCCAACCCGTCGCCCCACCTCCGGCGACGGAATCCTACCGCCGACAGAACCCCCGACATTTACCCCCTACCTTAACCCTCCCCGGCGCCAATCGCAGCGCCAAAACCCACCAGCGCCGTCGCCCTGCTCGCACCTCCGACGACCGTGTTCCGTCCCCCTCCTTCCTGTGCCCAACCGGTATCAACCCGACCCGGCGTCGCAAACCCGACCACCTCCATACCCATTTTCACCTAAGTCTAAGACCCATTTGCTTTTCAACCCATTTCCCTCTTACCAAACCAAATGCCAAAAACGTGACCTGCCAAATTCCAAACCAAGACCAAAATAACAAATAACCCACATGTGCCTAATAAACTAACTTATACCCATTTTACCTCCAACTACTAATTCTAACCCAACTTCCCATAAATACCCTCACCCATATCAGATTTTTATATCCTCTCAACCCACATGCGCCTCTCACCATTTCTATGCACACTTATGTCAATTATCCAATATACCCCTAGCCTCCATGTGCACCATATAAATTGAAGACTTGGGCCATTTGTAAAGGATCTTCAACTTAGTTTTTTTTACTCTTGTGTGATAAATTTCTCTACACTCCTCTTTAGAGAGTATTTTCATTTTTAGCAAATATCTCAATAAAGAGGTGTGTAGTGAAATTTATCTCTAGGATGAATTCCACTCCACTCATCTATAATGAATCTTGGCATTTTTATCCATTAATTCATTATAGATTTATGTAGTTGAATTTATCCCTTATGGGAGGTAAATTCTGACCCATTCCTTTATATTAAGATTTTGCATTTTTAGCAACTATCTCAATATAAAGTAATGATCTAGAATTTATTTCCTTGGGTAAATTCTAATGTACAATTTTATAATTTTAGGATTTGCATTTTTAGCAAATCTCTTTTATTATTTAATTGTCCATTATGAATTCATCCACTATCCTTTTTATTTTTATTTTGTAAATTTTAGTTTAGATTCAATAAATACATGAGGGAGGGATTGTAATTGAGAGATTGTTGATGTAATTGAAGATTTCATTCCAATTCAAGGCTTAAATGGGTTTGATCTATTCCTCTCTTATTACTTTTAGTTTAATCTTCTTTTGATTTTATTTGTTTATCTTATATTTGTGAATGATGATGATTGAGGGCTAATCTCCCATTAATGATATGAAATTTTGAAGCCCTCATGAGTCCAATTTAGTTAGTTTACTTTTTAGCACAATTTTATTTACCTCATTTTTTATTAGCTTTTACATCTTAGAAGTATTTTAAAAATTAGTATATAGTTAGTTAATTAATATTCCCATGAAAAATTCATAAAAAAATAGAAAAAGTAAAAGTAGAAAAATATAATAAAATGCAAATGAATCTATATATATGTCCTCACCAATTTTGTGTTTCACCCTTAGATTTGGATTGACTCCCTTACTTACCCTCTACATTAATTTTGTTATAATTTTGTAGGTTCAAGGGAATTTTTGATGAATACAGAAGTTGCACAACGACAAATCTACATTAGAGGCAATCTACATTAGAGGCAATTTTTTATTTATCAAGTACGAAGATGAATCTAAGACATTCTTTTTTTACGTATAAATGGGAACTTTGCTATTTTTTATGATTGATATGGGAATGCGTCTGTTGGTAGTTTTTATAGGTTGGTGCATGTGGGTATAGAATAGGAAGAGAGAAGGGGGGTGTTGATGTAAAAAATTAGATCGCTCTAATTATTCAATCACAGATAAATAAAATGAGACAAAGATTTTTAAAGTGGTTCAGCCTTATAAGAATGGCCTACGTCCACTATTATGTTATTGCTGAGTGTTTGGGAATTCTCGATTACAAGTTCTATCAAGAAATTCCGGTCTTCTTGAATGAGGGTAATACAATGTATTTATAGCCTTGAGGCTATAATCTGAAAGGGTGATACATTAAATGGTATACATATGAAAGGGTAATACATTTAATGCCCTTTAAACGCGTGCGTCAAGATGATATGCATTCAATGAATAGTTAATCTGTTGATTATCTGGCAATCAATGCTGTGGCCGAGATGCATCTCGGACCGCCTTAGTTGCTCGTTACTCAAGAGTTCCTCGGAGAGCTGGAGTTCCTCGGTGTATCCTTGTTGCTCAGAGCGAACATGAGTTGGTCGGGGAAATGAACTTCCTCGCTGCTATTGTGCCACGTAGATTGACACGTGTCTTCGTATTATTCGTCCATATCAGCATACTAATTTTGGTATCAACAGAAGCCCCCAATGCTTCATGCTTGATGGTTTACTTGAAAGGATGGAGTATTTTATTTTGCAGTGTTGCTCGGTGCTCGTGAAATTCTTGATCTACCTTCTTGATTTGTTCAACATAAAGTTCATTATCTCCTGGAAGATGCCGCTTGTAGCTTATCATAATCTTCAAGTATGTTGATTGGTTTTCTAGCCGACCTACTGCCTCTTGTGAGCTAGTGGTGGACTTCAAAACATTTTCATACAACTTATTCTTCAATGTTAGTCGAGACAGTAGTAGCAAAAGATCTCAGTGCTGTAGATGCTGATTTTGACTTCTACCTCTGCTCGGGAACGAGCAAGAGGTTCTCGGGGACGAGTAAGAGCTGCTCGGGTAACTGTCGAAGAACAGAGAACTCAATCTGCTTTGGAGGATCAAGACTTCCAACTAATGGCAAAGAACCAGGCCTTGGCTGAGATGTCCGAGAAGATCATGAGTCTTGAAGAGCAACTTCCTGCTCGGGGACGAGCAAGAGCTGCTCGGACAGACCATCTGTGATGAATATCAAAATGCTGAAAGATCTTAATTTCATAAACTCCCCTTATGCTTTGGATGATCCTCCTGCTGGCGAGGAACCTATTTCAAAAGCAGAGGGAGAGAAACCAATAGAGTAGGAATCTCAATATAATAGTTAGTACACAATTTAATATCAATGTAATAAATTTGCGTAATTCATTTTGAATTCAGTGAAAGAATTTCATTTTTGTTCGCAAATTTGTATTTGCTATTGTCTTGTAAATATCAAACACTTTCTTATTTGTGCTTACATAACAATATTGTATGGTTCATCGACCAAAAAAGTTACAAGTATTAATATTGCTCGATCACTTAATAATAAAGTAATCAATATAAAATTGTTGAGAATTTTTCCAACCAACCAAGGTTATTAAATTGTGATTGTCGACCAACTACAGTTGGTGGGTTTTTATCCCCGACCAGCTATACTTGGTTCAATTTGAAATATTTTGTATTTTCTGGAATGATTTTACCAGCCGACCAACATAAGTTGGTATATCTTGTTTCCTAACCAACCGAGATTGGCATTTTTAGGAATGTTGATGTCGTTCTCGCTCTTTTACCAACCGGAGTTGGTCACGCTCGAACTATGAAAGAGTTGGCGCTTGCGTTCAAATAAGGAAACAATATAATAAATGCCTTTTAACCCAAATTAACCCTAAGCATGCAACTAGGTGTGATTGAAACAATATGAAATCATGCAAGAATTATTCAACACACAAAGTTTAAGGAAAAATCCCCCACAGGGGCAAAACCATTTGTATATCACTATAATTTGTAAAATACGGTTTACAATCGGATTACAATGAAATACAGGTTGACTAAGAATTACCCTCGGGTATCGGATTCTGTAGTCGCGGCTGGAAGAAAATCCCTTTCCAGTAGGGCTTGCGGCTGGAACTATCCCTGTCCAGTAGGGCTGCAATGAAGAGGAAGAAACGGTCCACTTCACAAAGGGTTGAACAACATCAATGGTGTTCTTTGGGTTACCAAATTTGATTCACAAAGATACGGAAGATGTGTGAATCTAAAAACCTAGAATCATAGGACTCAATAGGTGAAGACTTTAGGGTTGATATGCTCTGAAAATCGTGTATAAGTCTTAAGAAAACCAACTGCTGATCGTGGTTTAAATAAGGGATCGAAACCCTTTAAAATCGGCTGCACGATCTGGCAGTGATTATCCTCACCGGATCGGTCCGGTCGATTAGGCGGATCGGTCCGGGTAAGTCGGATCGGTTCTTTTTCTGAAACCGGATCGGTCTGGTTGGCATCGGATCGGTCCGGAACTTTTGTCTTCATCGGTTCGCTATGGATCCGGGTGTACTGGACTTAGCTTCAGCAATCGGATCGGTCCGGTCCCTTTATCCGGATCGGTCCGGTGAACCGGATCGGTTCTTTTATCTGGTCCGGATCGGTCCGGTCCTCAGGAACCAGATTCCTTCAAGGAAATCTCTCCATCTTCAAAGGGCCATATCTTCTTCACCATAGCTCGGAATGAGATGCCGTTTCTTCCAGTATCTTTGTTGCGGCAAGTTCTTCAACTTTCCAGTTGACCTATCCTCCGGATGGTGGATGTACAATTACCGAATTGCCCTTGAACTTTCATATCGAGCCTTCTTTCACTGTTTTGACTTCTCTTGCGTACCACTAGCATATAGTCCCTAAAATCATGGAACGTGAAGTCATTGAGGCTGATGTAAAACACATGATGGAGATGCAGGATGCTTGATTCCTAGAATTCGGATTGAGGCCGTCATATGTGATCATGTAGAAACGTGCCAAATGTAACGGCGTACGACATACAAAACTGTAAGATAACGGACATGACAAAAATGTCCTTACAAATCTCCCCCTATGTCTATGCCGGTACATACATAAAAAATCCGAATTATCAATTCACAACTGCCTATACAAATCTACCCTTCCATGAACCCAAAACTGGAAAGATACATATGAATAAGACTACATCGTTTGTTCTTCAAATCTTCAGGAATCTCAAAGCTTTTCTCATCAGGGTGTGCAATTCAGAGATCATCAAGATAGTGCCTACACACATGAGATAAAGCAAAATACCAAGTGACGTATCGAGTTTTGAAATGAGATAAACATAAGCATATATATCAATGTAAGATGATATTCTCAGAATTTCAAAAACTCCCCCTTAATCAGATAATTCATTCTCCCCCTTTTTATGATGTCCCCAAATAGACAAATGAGAGAAATAAATCAAGAAATCAAGTACCGGGATGTCACAAGGCATAAAATCACACCATGAATGAACATAAAACAACCAAGTCGGTGATAGCGTAAAAGAATGGGTGTGATCAAAATTCAATAGGAAAATCAAAGCATACAAACATGACATATGTGCACGATGAATATTGGATATTCCTAACGAATGAACTCAAATGCTTCCTTTGGTGTAAAAGATTGGAAATATATGACATTGACTATCAAATCTACAAATCAAAGCTCAAAGTGATTTCTACACCAATAACGTCCAAAATGATTTTCATGCGTTTTCAGGACTTTCAAGGAAGTGCAAACCCGTTTTTCAATCTCCAAACTCCCTCAGATTTATATTTTGAATAGAGGTATACTAAATTCTCAAACTTTGGAGAATTGGTGGTGAAAACCTAAATGGCCCATATTTGGCATGTATTGCTTTTGATTGCCTTAACAATTTTTTCGGGCTCTTTTAACCTCTTAGGACCTCGGATATTAAAATTCCTCCATTTTTTAGGTCCTTTTTAACAGTGGCTTTTGCGCAAAGGATAAGAATCAACTTTCGCAGCCCCTCCCCGTTATGAAAATATGCGCACAGTCTCACCAAACGGTTTTTACATGCAATCCAATCTTGTCAAGTTTTATCGCATTTTATACATTGTATAGACAGGATTGAGATGGAAACACTCAAGCCAACATGAGATTGACATGTGCAACAATCAAATATAGCCGTGCATGTGTGCAAAAAAGGATATAGGAGTCAAGCATGTAGGAAATATCACTAATTACATCTCAAGGACTCCAATCAATGTTAAGCACATGGATGAAATGATGTAGCCTCTCAAATCTCTATCAAACAGTCACATGGATATATGGAATGAAGTTGTGACTTGGCTATCTTAAATGCTCATCCATAAAAGGCAAATCTCTTTTTGAATTTTTCAAAAAATTTTATCAAAATAAAATCTTTTTGTGCTTTTCTCAAAATTTTTCAAAAAAAATCTTTTTGTATTTTTCTAAGAATAAGAAACAAATACATAAAAGCTGTACAACAAAGCTATGGTACATATAAACAGACTAGCAATAGGAAGCATATGATATGACCATGAAGAAGCATCCTATTCTAGACATAGACCAACCCCTCAGTCAACAGTACAAATCCCCAAAGACTTCCTAAGACTCTCAAATCTAAGGGCATCTAAAGGTTTCGTGAAAATATCGGCTAACTGACGGTCGGTAGGAACAAAACTCAGGGTTACGACTTTCTCTTCAACTAACTGACGTATAAAGTGCTCGCGTAACCTGATGTGCTTTGTGCGCGAATGTTGGACAGGATTGCGGGATATGTGTATCGCGCTCGTGTTATCACAGGAAATGGTCATGGTGTCCTGTGAAATCCCATAATCCTCCAACATTTGCTTCATCCACATGAGTTGCGTGCAAAAACTCCCGGCGGCGATGTACTCAGCCTCCGCAGTGGACAAAGAGATGGAGTTTTGCTTCTTGCTCAACCAAGAGACAAGAGCAGAACCAAAGTAGAAACACCCAGCAGAAGTGCTCCTACAACCATCTACGTCCCCAGCCCAATCGGCATCCGAATAGGCGGACAAACGGTCATCGGTATCAAAGGAATACCAAATACCGTATGAGAGAGTCCCACTCACGTATTTGATAATACGTTTTAGAGCGAGTAAGTGTGACTCTTTGGGAGACGCCTGATAACGCGCACAGACTCCAACACTAAAGGCAATGTCGGGACGACTAGCAGTCAAGTAGAGAAGACTGCCTATCATACTCCGATACAAGGTTTGCTCTACGTCCTTGCCTGAAGTTTCCTTACTAAGCTTGGTAGTGGTACTCATAGGTGTACGAGCATGCTTAGCGGAGTCTAAACCAAATTTCTTTACTAGGTCTCTAGCATACTTGGATTGGGAGATGAACATCCCATCCTCTAGCTGACGAACCTGGAGACCAAGGAAGAATGTAAGCTCACCTACCATGCTCATCTCAAACTCACTTTTCATCTCCTCCTCAAAGTGGTGAGCATGCTGGGAGCATGTGGATCCAAAGACTATGTCGTCCACATAGACTTGGGCAACCAAGATAGCACCGTCATCTCTCCTGACGAACAACGTCATATCAACTCCCCCTCTCTTGAAGCCACGGGCTAAGAGATATGAAGTAAGCCTCTCGTACCAAGCACGGGGTGCTTGCTTCAAACCATACAAGGCTTTCCTCAGATAGTAGACGTGTTCAGGTGCTTAGGGTCTTCAAACCCTTTTGGTTGTTCCACATAAACCTCTTCCTGTAGAATGCCATTCAGAAAGGCACTCTTGACATCCATCTGATATACCTTGAAGTGCAGATGACATGCGATGGCGAGTAGTAAGCGGACGGACTCAAGCCTCGCAACAGGAGCAAATGTCTCTCCAAAGTCTACACCCTCTATCTGTGTGTAGCCTTGAGCGACCAACCTAGCCTTATTTCTGATTATGGTACCATTTTCATCCATTTTATTCTTGAAAATCCACCGGGTACCAATAACATTAGTATCACTAGGTCGGGGGACAAGTTCCCAGACATTGTTCTTCTTAAACTGAAGCAACTCATCCTGCATAGCAGATATCCAGTGTTCATCTTTGAGTGCTTCCTTGTGATTCTTGGGCTCGACTTTGGACGTGTAGCAAAGATGGCTAACAACGTTCTCTAGCTGAGCACGAGTCTTGACCCCTAGAGTGGGATCACCAACAATGGCAGAGGGGTCATGACTCTTGCGAACCCAAGCAGGTGTGTCCCCTAACACAGGAGTAGGGTCCACAGAGTGTGAGAGAGGAACAGGTAAATCACTGTCAGAACAGTCCTCATCCTCACACTGAAGGTTGGGATCAATAATCGTCGGAGGTTCGTCATCTTGCACAGTGACGTTTATTGATTCCATAACCTTAGAGCTCTTCAGGTTAAAAACCCGGTACGCTCTACTGTCCGATGAATATCCTAGCAGTATTCCCTCGTCGCTCCGGGAGTCGAACTTTCCTAATTGCTCTCTATCCCGTAGGATGTAGCATTTACTCCCAAAAACACGGAAATATGCTAGGTTGGGTTTCTTGCCTGTCCACAATTCATTTTCATGCATGGTGATGGTTTCAAATTGAGTTGTTAAATTTTGCAATTTTGACTCTTTAACAGCATTTGTTCCTTCATGGGTAAGTTGCAAAATATCCCATGCTTCTTTTGATGTGGTGCACGTCATTATGCGTTTGAACTCATCAGGAGTGACAGACCCAGAAATAGCACTTAGACCCTTAGAGTTAAAAGACGACCATTTAAATTCATCATCAGTCCAAGTGATGTCAGGTTTCAAGTTGGTCACATTATCAACAGTCACGGTTGGAGGAGTCCATCCTCGTTCAACCAAAATCCAGACACGTTCATCAATGGCTTTTAAAGCCGACCTCATACGGGCTTTCCAATAGGCATAATTCGACCCGTCAAAAATAGGCATTTTATAATATGACTTCTCCATTTGAACACGCTCTTTTCAAAAATCAATTTATTTCAAAAATTGATATCTTTAGAAAAATTTTGCGGAAAAAGGAATACGCGATAGATTAGCGTAACCTGCTCTGATACCAATTTGAAAGAGTTGGCGCTTGCGTTCAAATAAGGAAACAATATAATAAATGCCTTTTAACCCAGATTAACCCTAAGCATGCAACTAGGTGTGATTGAAACAATATGAAATCATGCAAGAATTATTCAACACACAAAGTTTAAGGAAAAATCCCCCACAGGGGCAAAACCATTTGTATATCACTATAATTTGTAAAATACGGTTTACAATCGGATTACAATGAAATACAGGTTGACTAAGAATTACCCTCGGGTATCGGATTCTGTAGTCGCGGCTGGAAGAAAATCCCTTTCCAGTAGGGCTTGCGGCTGGAACTATCCCTGTCCAGTAGGGCTGCAATGAAGAGGAAGAAACGGTCCACTTCACAAAGGGTTGAACAACATCAATGGTGTTCTTTGGGTTACCAAATTTGATTCACAAAGATACGGAAGATGTGTGAATCTAAAAACCTAGAATCATAGGACTCAATAGGTGAAGACTTTAGGGTTGATATGCTCTGAAAATCGTGTATAAGTCTTAAGAAAACCAACTGCTGATCGTGGTTTAAATAAGGGATCGAAACCCTTCAAAATCGGCTGCACGATCTGGCAGTGATTATCCTCGCCGGATCGGTCCGGTCGATTAGGCGGATCGGTCCGGGTAAGTCGGATCGGTTCTTTTTCTGAAATCGGATCGGTCTGGTTGGCATCGGATCGGTCCGGAACTTTTGTCTTCATCGGTTCGCTATGGATCCGGGTGTACTGGACTTAGCTTCAGCAATCGGATCGGTCCGGTCCCTTTATCCGGATCGGTCCGGTGAACCGGATCGGTTCTTTTATCTGGTCCGGATCGGTCCGGTCCTCAGGAACCAGATTCCTTCAAGGAAATCTCTCCATCTTCAAAGGGCCATATCTTCTTCTTTCAAATAAGGAAACAATATAATAAATGCCTTTTAACCCAAATTAACCCTAAGCATGCAACTAGGTGTGATTGAAACAATATGAAATCATGCAAGAATTATTCAACACATAAAGTTTAAGGAAAAATCCCCCACAGGGGCAAAACCATTTGTATATCACTATAATTTGTAAAATACGGTTTACAATCGGATTACAATGAAATACAGGTTGACTAAGAATTACCCTCGGGTATCGGATTCTGTAGTCGCGGCTGGAAGAAAATCCCTTTCCAGTAGGGCTTGCGGCTGGAACTATCCCTGTCCAGTAGGGCTGCAATGAAGAGGAAGAAACGGTCCACTTCACAAAGGGTTGAACAACATCAATGGTGTTCTTTGGGTTACCAAATTTGATTCACAAAGATACGGAAGATGTGTGAATCTAAAAACCTAGAATCATAGGACTCAATAGGTGAAGACTTTAGGGTTGATATGCTCTGAAAATCGTGTATAAGTCTTAAGAAAACCAACTGCTGATCGTGGTTTAAATAAGGGATCGAAACCCTTCAAAATCGGCTGCACGATCTGGCAGTGATTATCCTCGCCGGATCGGTCCGGTCGATTAGGCGGATCGGTCCGGGTAAGTCGGATCGGTTCTTTTTCTGAAACCGGATCGGTCTGGTTGGCATCGGATCGGTCCGGAACTTTTGTCTTCATCGGTTCGCTATGGATCCGGGTGTACTGGACTTAGCTTCAGCAATCGGATCGGTCCGGTCCCTTTATCCGGATCGGTCCGGTGAACCGGATCGGTTCTTTTATCTGGTCCGGATCGGTCCGGTCCTCAGGAACCAGATTCCTTCAAGGAAATCTCTCCATCTTCAAAGGGCCATATCTTCTTCACCGTAGCTCGGAATGAGATGCCGTTTCTTCCAGTATCTTTGTTGCGGCAAGCTCTTCAACTTTCCTGTTGACCTATCCTCCAGATGGTGGATGTACAATTACCGAATTGCCCTTGAACTTTCATATCGAGCCTTCTTTCACTGTTTTGACTTCTCTTGCGTACCACTAGCATATAGTCCCTAAAATCATGGAACGTGAAGTCATTGAGGCTGATGTAAAACACATGATGGAGATGCAGGATGCTTGATTCCTAGAATTCGGATTGAGGCCGTCATATGTGATCATGTAGAAACGTGCCAAATGTAACGGCGTACGACATACAAAACTGTAAGATAACGGACATGACAAAAATGTCCTTACAAACTATGCCTCCTAACCAAAGGAGTATGGTTTGTTCTCGCTCTTTTACCAACCGAAGTTGGTCACGCTCAAACTATCATGTCCACTAGCTCTTTTACCAACCGGAGTTGGTCACGCTAGTGTATGCCTCCTAACCAAAGGAGTATGGTTTGTTCTCGCTCTTTTACCAACCGGAGTTGGTCACGCTCGAACTATGCCTCCTAACCAAAGGAGTATGGTTTGTTCTCGCTCTTTTACCAACCGGAGTTGGTCACGCTCGAACTATCATGTCCACTAGATCTTTTACCAACCGGAGTTGATCACACTAGTGTACGCCTCCTAACCAAAGGAGTATAGTTTGTTCTCTCCCTTTTACCAACCGGAGTTGGTCGTGGATTTGAACTATCGTGTCCACTAGTTATTTTACCAACCTGAGTTGGTCACGCTAGTGTACGCCTCCTAACCAAAGGAGTATAGTTTTGTTCTCGCCCTTTTACCAACCGGAGTTGGTCGTGGGTTTGAACTATCGTGTTGCTTTTATTGCTGAACAGCGTAGTGTTGTACACAAGAGCTAGTTGGCTTCCAATTTATTATTTTTCTTCTGCCTGACGAGGAGATCTAGATCTCTCTCTTACTCGGTCTTCATTACGATCAACATACTTTGGCAACTTTCCTCGTCTAATGAGCGTTTCGATCTCGTTCTGGAGGGCTATACAATTTTTAGTCATATGACCATGATCCTTATGAAACTCGCAATACTTATCGCTATTCCTCATATCAGGGTCTGACCTCATTTTCTTTGGCCATTTTACATCCTCGTTATTCTTGATTTCTTCCAAGACATGATTAATACCCATTTTCAAAGGAGTATAATTATCGAATTTCTTCAGGACTTCCCATGACGACTTATTATTCTTGGAATGCTTGTCACTGCCATTGCCCTTATGCTCTTTATTGTCGACTTCCACCTTGGTTTCTTTATCCATATTCTTCTTCGCAGCCATAGCCTCCTCGGCATTCATGACTTTGGTCGCTTTTGCCATCAACTCTGACATAGTTGTAGGTGGATCTTTGGCCAAAGTGTAATACAACTTGTTAGGCAATAACCCACTCATCAAGGCGGTGATTGCTGTCTTTTCTTCATAATCTATGACTTCCAGCTTCTCGTTATTGAAACGAGTTATGTAATCTCTAGTACTCTCACCAGATTTTTGTCTAACACTTAACAAGTGTGCTACTCGTTTTACTGGCTTTGCTCCAAAACAGAAATTGTTGATGAACAACTCGGCCAGTTGAAAGAAAGTTGAAATCTTACCCCGAGGAAGATTGTTGTACCATATCTGGGCAGATCCAGTAAGGGTTCCTGAGAATGCTCTACATCTCATCTCGTCGGGGACGACATAAATGTCGGCAGCAGCTTGATATTGCTCAATGTGAATAATAGGATCTTTCTTTCCATCATATTTGGGGGTCACCAAAGGTGCTTTAAATTTCGACGGTGTAGGAAAATCCACAATGGCCTGTACGAAAGGTGTCCCTTGAACAAAAGTTCGTTGTAGGGGGTTCCTCGCCTTAGCCATTTCTCCCAATTTATCCTCCAACCGCTGAATGGAACCTTTCCAAGCATCATTTCCCTCCTCGGGCCTATTAGTTCGAGCAATTGATTGTTCTGAAGTGGCCTCCTGAGATCTATCTTGACGAGCAACTGGTCGTGATTGTGCTGATCCTTCTCTTAGATCTGATAGTTGTCGAAAACTCCTCGACATGGCTTTAGGTGGATTCTTATTCCTCCTAGGGCCTAATTGACTGAAAGGAGACACCCTGCTCAGTCTTTCCATGGCAATGGTCCTCTCTGGAGAGAGAGTAATACGTTACTCAGTATCTGTGGCCCTTATCGATGAAGTTTGCCCAGGTTGATAAGAGAAATCATCAGATTCCTCATTATGATACGTCTCTGTACGCCTGGATCGTGAAGAAGGTTGACGGGAATTTCTTTGGATGTTTCGTGATCCAGGATGGGTTGGTGTACCGCCATGGAGAGTTTGGATGAGTTGCCGCATTGTCTCTTGCATGACTGTTTGTCCTTGAGCCAGATTCGTCATAATTCCAGCCAGATCTGGAGGTGCAGAAGGATTTGGAAGATTTCCAGCATTTCCAGCGTTTCGATTGCTGGACTCTGGATTATCTGCCATTGATGATGAATGATTTTTGGTGAAAAACGATAACAATAGTCGTTCCCACAGACGGCGCCAATCTGTTGATGTAAAAAATTAGATCGCTCTAATTATTCAATCACAGATAAATAAAATGAGACAAAGATTTTTAAAGTGGTTCAGCCTTATAAGAATGGCCTACGTCCATTGTTATGTTATTGCTGAGTGTTTGAGAATTCTCGATTACAAGTTCTATCAAGAAATTCCGGTCCTCTTGAATGAGGGTAATACAATGTATTTATAGCCTTGAGGCTATAATCTGAAAGGGTGATACATTAAATGGTATACATATGAAAGGGTAATACATTTAATGCCCTTTAAACGTGTGCGTCAAGATGATAAGCATTCAATGAATAGTTGAACTGTTGATTATCTGGCAATCAATGCTGTGGCCGAGATGCAGCTCGGACCGCCTTAGTTGCTCGTTACTCAAGAGTTCCTCGGAGAGCTGGAGTTCCTCGGAGTGCTGGAGTTCCTCGGTGTATCCTTGTTGCTCGGAGCGAACATGAGTTGGTCGGGGAAATGAACTTCCTCGCTGCTATTGTGCCACGTAGATTGACACGTGTCTTCGTATTATTCGTCCATATCAACATACTAATTTTGGTATCAACAGGGGGAAGATGAAGGGAATATCTTTTAGGATGTTCATTTTTTTAAGCAAATGATGGAATATGAGAGAGTGAAAGGGAGACAAAAAAAGCCAACTCAAATTTAAGAGAGACAAATAATGCTTGGAGAATAGGACTTTATATGAGAGAAACAGAAAGATTAAAGAGTAAAATTGGTTTATCCGTAGGGATTCCACGTGGCATAGATAATAGATTGGTAAACTTAAATAAAAGGCTTTTTTTTTTATAGATTATAAATAATACATTTTATAATTTAGTAATTTTTAGGGTTTTAGAAAATTATGAATATAAATTGCGAAGGAAGATGAAGTGAAAAGCGAATTTTGGTCAAAAAAATTTATTTGGGTGCCAACTCTAATTATCAATTCTAAGAAAGTTGAGAGTCATGTCAAATAGAGGGTTGTATCAAATTATAGATTAAGAAGAGTGGATTAAGTTTAAAAAAACTATTTTTTTAAAATAAGAACAAATTTAACTTGTTTAAATGGCTCATTTATTCTCACAAAAAAAACTGGCTCATTTACTAGCATTTTAAAATATCACTTCATGGTCCAACAACCCCCAACCATAAAATCTAATTAGAACAAGCGAGCAGTTACAAAATGGAAACTCAAATCCAAAGGAAACCCAGAATTCTATGCCTTCATGGGTTCAGAACAAGTGCTCAAATACTGAACACCTTAATTCAACGCTGGCCACAAAACTTGCTCCAAGATCTGGATCTCCACTTCCTAGATGCACCTTATCCTGCTCGTGGCAAATCCGACGTTGAAGGCATCTTTGATCCTCCTTACTATGAATGGTTTCAAGCTAACCAGGTCACACAATACCCTCATATCCTTCCCAATTACCCCTTCGCAATAAACTTAATGAATTCCATTTCTTTGTAACAGGATTTTACAGAGTACTATAGTTTTGAAGAATGTCTTGCCTATTTGGAAGATTATATGATGACTCATGGACCTTTTGATGGTGTACTTGGTTTCTCCCAGGTTCGCTGCTTCAATAAGTGTCGTGACTGTCACATTTTTTTTTTAATTTATAAAAAAAATTGGCTAATATTTTGGGTCTTTTTAAGCTTGTATTAGTGTTGTTTAAAAAAAATTAAAAAAAAATACTTTTTATGCCTAAGTTTGAAGAAAAAAATGGCATGTCTAGCAATTTATGTTAATTACACTTTGGTCCCTGAAATTTCGTTAATTTACATTCTGGGTCCTAAAATCTCTTTAAATAAATATTGAATTATATTTTGACTTTTAACATTTCTATAAATCATATTGCGAAAATAATGATTTATATCTAACAACTGAATGTGGTTCCCTAATTTTTCTAAATTTTCATTTGAATATGAACATTAGAAACAGAAAATCGAAAACAATTTTCTACAACTAACATGAAAAAAAGTTTGATGTTTCTAAAACATCAAAAGTTTGATGTCTTGTGTGATTGTTCAATGTCATTGACACGGAGCCATTTTCATAAATAATGTGAGTACGCGCCAGCGGTATTGACCAATCATATCTCCAAGAAATATCAAATTTTTTTCCAAATGTTTTTCACACTTTGAGTTCGTGCATTTCCAATATTCGACAGGGACAATAGTGAGGAAAATATGGAATAGGCTTGACCAAAACTCAAAGTTGGATTGTTACAAATATTGTCCAAATTTTGCAGTGAGTTTATGATTCACTCCTAAAAACACATCCCCGCACTACTAAAACATGCAAAAACTCATCCGCCTCCTTCTCAAATGGAAAAACCAAACGAAAAAAAAGAAGAAAAAATGATAGTGAAGCTCTAAGTTTAAAGTAGTTTTCTTTCCCCCCTTTTAACAATGTATCGGATATTATATGAAGGAAAATTCTAGAGCGATTCTCATTTTGTGACTCACAATGTGAGTCACAATGAGTTGTCATACAATCATTGATTTAAATTATTTTTTTTAATAAAAATAAAAAATTTATATTGTTAATAAAAACTATGTTTTTAGAACTGTTTTTTTTTCCAAAAGTGTTGTTTAATTTTTTACACCTGTTTTAAAAAATAAAAAATAAAACATTTTACTATTTTTTTTAAAAATAACTTTTATTGAAATTTTTTATTTTTAATAAAAGTCGATTCTTTCAAAAATAGTTTAAATGGCGTGGGTGCGCGCCAGCGGCACTAATCAATCCCGATGATGATGTGGGTGCGCGCCAGCGGCACTAACCAATCCCGGCGATGATATGGGCCCGCGCTAGCTTTTAAAAAATAGTTTTTCATATTTTGAATAAAAAAAAATATTTTTTTAAAAGAAATTATTTTTGGAAAATGATTTTTTTTTCAATTATATTTTAAAAAAGGAGACATATTTTTAGTTTAACCCATTTAATCCCTCAAGCACTCAATATTCTCTTATTTTTAGAGGTTCGAGCCAGCAGCACTCCCTCTCCAAAATATGTGGCAAATGACTTTTTAAAGCTAAATAAGAAAGTTTAGGCTAAATGAGTATTAAAAAATGTTCGAGGGACTATTTGGTATATATCACATTTTTTAACTGTTTTAATCAATTTTTTCTAATTTTTATTTATAAAAATTGTATAATTTTTTTTTTTATGTATATAGCATAATTTTTTTTAACAAAATCTTATTTAAATAAAAAAAAAACAAGTTTGACACTTTTTTTTGTCCTTTAGTGGACAAAGGAGAAAGAGTCGGAGAGAGTCGGAAGTGGGAGTCGGCGTAGCAAGGCTCTTATATGAATAAAGGTATAGTTATATTATTATGAATGACGACTAAGGCAAAAGAGTTACATATTCAAACAGGGAGGGGTGGGTTTCAAATAAGATTAATTAATCCGACCCAGCCCATGATCTCAGCCCTGGCTGACCCTTTGGAACTCATAGCTTCCTCAGTTATTTATAATGGGCTCCTAAACCGGTCACAATGGAGTCGGGGCGAGGCAAAAGCCCGTTGGGCGGGAAAATAGCCATACATGTATTAAGAGACATTTGATTTACATTTCTGCTAAAATAAATAAAATGCTGTGTGTGTGTATTAACTTTCAAATTTTTAGGGGGCAATTTTAACCGCGGCATTGCCTGGAATGCAAGTGGATGGGGTAGCTCTAACCAAGGTCCCAAAGATAAAGTTTGTGATCATAATATCAGGAGCTAAGTTTGGAGGTTCCAAGTTTGGGTTACCCAATTTGGCTTCTAATGCATTTTCGACTCTCATCAACCGCCCCTCACTCCACTTTCTAGGTACTCCCGTCATATGATTGGCCACTCTTTTGTTATATCTTTGTGTGGCCTAAAAAGTCAAGGCTTAGGTTATTACACATTTTCCTTGCCTAAAATTTATATTCAACCGATTTGATAATGTGCTTATTTTTCAAGTGCAATTATGAGTCTTTTGGAGTAATTTTGCTCAAAATATGTTCGGGTCGGTTCGTTGGAGACTTATATTTTGTATGGGTGTTATTTGGCTTGATATTTACTTTTTGTTCTCCTCTATGAAATGTATTTTTAGCGGACGGCATTTATTTTGTCACCTCAACTTGATTTGTTTTTTTTTACAATTTTTTTAGTTAGAGGGGCAAAGCAATTGTCACCTGGGAAAGTTGAGCTGAAATTATTAATGCCCTCCACCTGTGAATAAGTCAATTTATTTACGACCCTTCAGATCCACTCTTTTTCATATTCAAAGCTCAGTCATTTGCTTATGTATTTTCACATTGAGAATTATTTACACATGAAGAGGTGTCAAATGGGTTTCTTACTTCCCAAACAGAACGTCTTACATCTATATATAAACGTTAGTTTATCAAGAAGACGCATGAAAAGCACTTCGAATTGTTGATTAATCGCCAAAAATGACTAAGTACAAAGCATTTTTATCTTCAGAAAATCCAAATTTAATTATTTGCAACAATAATGTAAAATATTTTTTTGCATTTTATAAAAAAAGTCCTTTTAAACTTCATATATATTCACTGAAATATGGATAAATTTATTTCAAGGATCTACCAAAATTTAATGACTCAATGAGTTCAGCTTAACCATGTAAGAATATTTTATTATGCTTCGATGACTTAAAGATAAATGAAAATATCTTCATAAATTCTCTACTAATTAATGTAGCAACGGAGCTGATTTTAATTGAACAAGCAAATTTAAGAGAGGCGCAAGATCTTATAACCTAACCTTTTCACAATATGTGGTGTTGCAGGTGAGGTGGATTTCATGAAGGAAGAGGGAATTGCTTTAAAGGAATCGTTTGTAGATCCTTATGTGATTGAGCATCCTAAGGGCCACACCGTACCAAGACTTGGTCAGTATGTATTTGTTTAATATTTTATCAAATTTAATGATGAAACAAATCATATTTGTTTCATAAAAAGAAATTGGATCAATAAACAACTTACAAATGAAGAAGACGATCGAGTCGAGTATTGAGCACTCTCTCCTTAAGACAAAATGTGATCCCGTTACGGTGCTTACAACAATGAATGATGAGTGTCTGCCTTCCAGGATGAAACGGTCTCGACACGCGCAAGAAGTACGTCAATGTGCGTGTCCCAAAAACCAATTATGTTTGATATTCTCTTCGACTCGATTAGGAATGAAAAATTTAAATTTTTTTTTTCTCTTTTTTAAAATGAAAACAAGTTTTGTATTTATAGAAAACAAAGTGTTCTTTCACGAAAAGATGTGTCATTTTGTTAACAACCACTTTAGGGACATTTTTCCATAAACAGTCACAACTAATGGTGAACAAGCACAGGCTTTAGTGTCAGTTCATAATTTTGGTCCCAGAAAAAATAAATAATATTCCCAATAATTTCATAAATAAATGGGCCATTTTGAAACCAAATTTCTTATTGAGCATTTGTCCGTTTTTAACAAATGAATATACCACGTGACTCAACTTGCTACAAGGAACGCATATGTACTTGGTCCCACCACGTTTGAAGTGCGAGTCCTACTTTTATAGTGGCTCTAAGTTGAGCAAAATATATATTTAGTCAACTATTAATTTCTATAAAAACATAATATTTTCCAACATACACACACATAAATTCTTTAAAACGAATCAAAAAATTGACAACATTTGTATGGTCGTTGTGAATAGTCGTTTGAAAGTCAATCATATATTCTCTATCCAGAATTAAAAGTCTTGGACGGTTCAAATAAAACTATTGTCTTCCTTTTTATTCGAACAAAAATGGACTAAATATCGCAATAGCTAATATGTATTGATCGTAACTATCGATTAGTGTGTTCCTAAAAAAACGAAAAAGTCGAATAGTGAATCTTATATTGGGATGGAAGAACAATTAAGGAAAAAAATAGATTTTTAACAGATTTTTAATTCACCATTCAAAGATTGATGAATACCTTTGAATGTAAGGCATTGACAACCATTGATAAGTTTGTGTTATTACCTAGTTTTATAGACTCAAACAAGTTATCTATGTTTCTTTGATGTGCACCTTAGCGGGTACTAAAATTAAGACTTCCTATTTTATGCACTATATATATCCCATAATTATTCAACCCCATTTATAGAGATGATATACTTCTTTACAGCAATGAAGTTTTTTATATATAATTTATACACTGTTTATTAGCCATGGAATTCTTGCCGAAAATCCTGTTGAACTTTCTTTCTCACTTGGGCACATTATAAAACTCATGACCTTCGTCATTCTTAACAACGACACCTCATCATAAAATATTCTTACATGTAATTAATCTTAATATTGACCTGCGTGTGGGTTAGCCCCACATGGGCCTATTTAACTTGAGCGTGATTATTTTTATTTTTAGTATTTTATTATGACTAGATAAATATTAGTTATTATCTAAATTATTATTGATATTATTAGAGATAATTATTAAATATTAGTTACCTATTTTAATTACGATAATTTGGTTCCTTTTTTAATTATGAGATTTACTCTCCAAGTTTAGGATTATCTATAAATAAGGCCTTCACCCCTTCTTGTAATCAGAATTATTATTAATGAAAATTATGATATTTGAGCGAGATGAATTGAGACAAAACATGTTTTGACTATTACTGTTATTCCTGTGTGAGTTCATATGTGTGTTAATTATGTTGTGTTTCACATCAAATTGGCATCAGAGCCAAGTTTGCTCTTTCTTTTTCACATAAGTATGTGTCAATCATGTATGTATCAAGGTCATGAGATATGGCAAGAGGTCAGTGTAATCTATGATACGACGTGTACTCGGGTACAATCAATGTTCCAAAACTGGTCACCAAAATGATGCCACCTTCAGCGGTAGCTGAATTTGATTTCGCGACCCATTAAAAAAATTGAATGAACAAATAGAGATTTTGAAGGTAGAGCAGCTGCAAGAATCCATCTGGTGAGTGCAACGGTTAAAAAATATGGGATTTGGCTACCCACAAGGCAGTTCAATCTTGGAATATCATCGGTCGAACCTTCGACCTCCGAAACTCCGCAAGCCACTTCCACGACCATGTGGCCCATACCGTGCATTATCCGACTAAATCCAAGATCGAAAACCATTGCCGAAATCTAGGCCAAACCCCGGATGTCGATTTCCTTTTTTTCGACACCAACAACAGAGCTTTCTGACCAAAATTGTCTTACCCCAGCCCATTCGAAATAGATCCGGCATGAGGAAGAGCATCCACTAACTCCCAAAGGCTACCCGACCAGATCTAACCCTCTCTGAGCCATCCGACCAGATCTGGCTTGGATCTGATTTTCGATCATTTCTACATCCAAATGATCTCTATTTTATCCCGTCGGAGGTCATTTACTCGTCGCCAACATCCGTTGAAGACAACTCGTCAATCCCGACCTCCGAGGACCCTTCTCTAGTCATCGACGCCTCTCTCCGGTGTCGGATTACTACTAGAAAACCACCGGCTCCCATATTAGAGCCTAAAGTTGTTGGATTGAATGATTGGGATGCTAGGACTTGTCTAGAAGAAGTGGCATCTACTGTTTATGAAAAGAAAGTGGCAGATAAGGTTCATTTTGTTGAGTTGGGGCTTTTGAATGAAAGAGTGGGCAAAAAGGCTTTTGAAGACTATGGGTTGTTCAAGTGGACTTTGTCTGATGTGGGTCCATTTTTAAGAAACAAACCACTTGGGTAGGAGGTTAATGGTCCAAAAATTAGTTCTTTAGTAGAAAATTTTGAATAATCGCTAATTTTTAAATTTAAAAAAAAATATTTTATTTGGTCCCCAAAATTTTTAGAGAAATTCTTTTACACCCCTCATAAAATATAAAAAAGGTGATAAATATTCAAAGCATATGTGGATGTGGCATGCAGCCTTACAAATATCCCCCATGGTTCATGGTTCAGTTTTTCGAAGAATGGGAGGGCACTACTTTTTTGGCTGTAACAACCCTTGATCCGAAATAAGGGGTGGCCAGCCCGATACTCCAACATAACGGAATCATGGATGGAATCATTCTCAGCATCAACATCAATATAAAGAGTATACGGGAAAACCACCCAATAATTCAGAAAACGGGTTGCCAAAATTTTTGTTTTTTTATGATAAGTTAAGAAAATAATTTAAACAACCCAATCTGAAGAGAAAGTGGAATTCCAAAAGAGCTTATATTACAACCATTACAACTATACAATAAGAGGACCGAATATGCTGTCGGTCGATAGTTACATACAACGTATCACAACAGTTTAATAAATTACATAATACATTCATTAAACAGTTACAAAAGTTTGGGCAACACGCCCAAGTGAAAGACCCGATCATATCTAGAATACAAAGAAATGAAAGCGTCTAACAAAACATCCTGTAATATCCGCAAAATCTTATAGCTCCACAAAAGTATAGGAGTAGGAATGTCAACACGAGGCGGAGCACCTGAGCGGATACAATTTCATGCACAACAAGGAAAATGAACGGGTCAGGGCCCGGTTTTATATGATTACCAGATGAATAAGAAGCATGATAGGTATGAACAGTTAATCTTGAATGATGAAGATGAGAATCTATCAACATAATGTTAAGCATCATAATACAATTTAAATGATTATAGCTTTCATTCAATTAAGCGAGAAAATCTAATTAAACCTCACTAATTAAAAGTCTCCATCATTATTCATCATTTCATTTCCATTTTCATTCCTTAACAGGAATATAATTACCATCATATGTTCTTATGGCATTTCACATATTTCAAGTCCCACTTGAATTCAGAATGGTTATATACTTATACATATAACGATTCTAAGACTGCCCCTCCGAGTTTCCCCACTGGGCGCGCCCCTAAATGACTATCATCTTCCATGGCCCATCAAACAATACAACTTGGGCACCTAACGCACGTCGGGAAGTGGCCATATGCCTGCGAGTGAGTCATAACTACACCCGAAATTACCTCACTAGCGCAGAATAAAACATATAACAATCCCGCATATGGCCGAGGACTATAGTCTCCCTGCATTCAATAGTCAGGGGACATCACCTCATGCCTGAGCTTCCCTTATGATAGCATTTAGAGAGGTGTGTTTAAGTAAATTAACATTTACCATTTAAATCTCAATTCATTTCCATTATTCATTTTTGTTTCATTTTATCCGAAACCATAATCATTGAATATTCTCATTAATATGCATCATATTTTAAGTCCCGAATTAATCTCCAAGTGATCACAATAATGCTACAAGTCCCAAGGTCTTATATGCCTCCAATGAGCCCCTAAAGTCTCCAAGTATGGGCTTACAACTCCTATTCTCTTAATAATGTACTAAAGGAAAGAAAAGCCCTAACCTCATTTTATACACCTCGGGAATAAGCCCCGTTTAACCCATTCCTAATGTGGGGTAGTGACTCAACTCAATTATAACTCTAGGACTCTAAGCTTACTTCATATAAGAAGGTTACTATGTCCTAAACCTAAAGAAAAGGTTTGAAATTAACTTAAGAAAAATCTCCTAAAAGTGCAGGATTTTCGAATCGATTCGGCCAGAAAGGCGAATCGATTCGGACCATCCGAATCGATTCGATCAGGAAATCTGGGTTTTTGCATAATTGCCGAATCGATTCGGACATGCTGAATCGATTCGGTCCAATCAGACCTGTAAACTGCCCCTTGGGCGAATCGATTCGGACCTAGCCGAATCGATTCGGCCCTGCGAATTTGCCAAGTTTGGCTATGGAGTTTTGGACTCCTAAATTTCCCCAACTCAAATCTACCCAAACAAAGATCATTAATTGCCACCAACTGATTATAAATGCTTCTAACAACAAAGATTTACACCAATAAATATTCAAATCAACTTCCAAGGATTTAAAACCCATAAATCCATAAAAACCCTAACTTTGTTAAACCATAATTAATCCACTACTATCAATACTAATTATTCATCTTAAATCACATAGTAGCAAGTAGAAAACTTGCCTTGGTGTAGGAATCTCATATTTTCTTGTAGAAGCAACAATCTCCAAGCTTGAATCTCCAATTCTCTCTTTCTCTCCCAAGTTATCTTCTTCTCCCTTTCTCTAGGTCACTAAATGCACTTAAGAGATAGATGAAATGCAAGACTTAAAAATCGTAGCTTAAGTCTAAACTCCAACTTAAATGATTAATATCGCGATAAAATGACTTGCAACTACACATTTAAGCTATAAGCAGTCAAAAGTGCCCGAAACATAAAAGTATAATATGGCACTCATTTCGACTATCTCTCACATATTAGGACTAACTACGCCCTCCAAATTATCATTTGGAAATTTTTTATAACTCTATCCAGTTCCGGTTTCATTTTAAACCAAAATGTCATTTTAAATCTTATGACACAATAAAACATAACATTGTGATATTTACCTACATATAAGGTAAATATGCAACATTTTAGTAAATATTAACTTTTATCTTCATTAAATTAATACTTACTCCACAGTCCAACATTTTATATAACTACATCACACAGTAAGTAAATATAAAATAGGTTCTCAAAGGCGAGGGTTGTTACATACTCCCCCCGTTATGAGGGAATTTTGCCCCCAAAATTCAGGCATACCTTGTATAAAGAGATGCGGATACTTTTCCCGCATATCATCATCGCGTTCCCATGTCGATTACTTGGCGTTATGATGACTCTATTGGACTCGCACCAAGGGCACCACTCGAGACCTCAACCTACGTTCCCCATGCTCTATAATAGCAACCGGTTGTTCTTCATATGAGATGTCGGGTTGCAAATCAATATCCTCAAAAGGGATATGCCAAAGGGCACCTTCGCACCTCTTATACTTCTTCAAGGAGGAGACATGGAACACATCATGAATTTGTTGTAAAGGTTCCGGTAAGGCAAGTCGATACCCCACTGGACCCACCTTACCAATAACTGGAAAAGGTCCAACAAAACGCGGCGCAAGCTTTCCTTTCTTCCCGAAACGCTTTATACCTCTCATTGGTGAAACTCGCACCAAGACTTGGTCCCCAATCTCCAACTCCATATGCCTCCTATTTGCATCGGCATAACTCTTTTGGTGGTCTTGAGCTATCCGAATGCGATTCCGAATGAGTTCAATCTTGGAAGAAGTATCTTGGATCATTTCAGGTCCAAGGAATTTATTATCCCCCACCTCCAACCAACATGTGGGTGATCTACAAGGCCGACCATAAAGTGCTTCATAGGGTGCCATTCCAATAGTAAATTGGTACGAGTTGTTATAAGCAAACTCGACCAAAGGGAGATATTGTTCCCAACCACCCTTGAAATCGAGCATACACATACGAAGCATATCCTTGGTTTACTCTTTCGGTCTGCCCATCTGTTTGAGGATGATAAGAAGTGCTTAACTTCAATTCGGTCCCCATAGCCTCTTGGAAACTTCGCCAAAAGTGGGAAACAAAGATTTTATCTCGGTCGAAAACGATATTTAAGGGCACCCCAAGGAGTTTGACAATCTCCGCGATGAATAATCAGGCATAGCGAGCAGTGTCATAGTCGGTACGCATGGGTAGGAAATGTGCCGACTTAGTCAAGCGGTCGACAATCACCCAAATCGAATCACAACCACTCTGTGACCTTGGCAAGCCTGTAATAAAGTCCATAGATATGCTCTCCCACTTTCACACCGGAATCTCCAACGGTTGCAACAAACCTGTCGGTCGCTGATGATTTATCTTGACCAATTGACAAGTAGTGCATTGGGATACGAACTCAGAAATATCCCGCTTCATGCCTGGCCACCAATAATGATGGCGCATGTCTTGATACATCTTATCCCCACCAGGATGTACCATAAATTTAGACCCGTGAGATTCTGCCATCACCGCCCGTCTCAAATCCCCCTCCTCCGGGACAATGAGTCTTCCATGGAAGCGTAATCCACCCTCTGAACTTATCGAGTAGGATTACGCTCCCTCGGACAGTAATCGACGTATATGGTCTTGACAACCCTTATCCCTTCCTTGGGCTTCTACAACCCTTGCCACAATTGTAGGCGTAACGGTCATCACTGACATGAACGCTCTTACCACTGCATCCTCCTGACTGAGCTCTTTCCGTTTAGCTTTCCATACATTAGATAACTCTCCCTCGGGCTTTTTACTCAAAGCATCCTCCACTACGTTCGCCTTGCCCGAATGATAATGGATATCAAATTGATAGTCTTTCACGAACTCCAACCAACGGCGCTGTCGCATATTCAAATCTTTCTGTGAAAATAAATATTGCAGCGATTTATGGTCCGTTAAAAGACTGAATTTCTCCCCTAAGAGATAATGCCTCCAAATTTTCAAGGCAAAGACGACCGCGACAAGTTCTAAGTCATGCACCGGATAGATCCTTTCATGGAGATTCAGCTTGCGAGAAGCATAAGCAATAGCTCGTCGCTCTTATTGAAGCACACCTCCTAATCCTTGTAGAGATGCATTGGTAAAGACTAGATATTCCAACCCCGGCTTTGGCAATGCAAGGACTGGAGCCGAAGTCAATCTATCTTTGAGCTCATCAAAAGCAGCCTGACAAGAGTTATCCCAAACAAATCTCACCCCTTTTCGGGTCAAATTTATCAAAGGGCTGGCGATTTTTGAAAAACCCTTGATAAATCGGCGGTAATTACCCGCCAAACCCAGAAAATTGCGAATCTCGGTCGGTGTCGTGGGCTGACCCCACTCCCTCACCGCAACCACATTGCTCGGATCCACCGATATACCCTGGGACGTCACAATATGACCCAAAAATTATACCTCCTACAACCAAAAGCCACACTTCTCGAACTTAGCATACAATTGGTGATCCCTCAATCTTTGCAGGACCAACCTCAAATGAATAGCATGATCAGATTCCGTTCGAGAATAGACTAAGATGTCATCGATGAATACAATAACAAATTGGTCCAGGAAGCCCCGAAATACCCTATTCATGAGATCCATAAATACAGCAGGGGCATTGGTTAGCCCAAAGGGCATAACCAAAAATTCATAGGACCCATACCTCGTCAGAAAAGCGATCTTGGATACATCCTTCTCCCGTATCCTCAACTGGTGATACCCCGTCCTCAAATCGATTTTAGAGAAGTACGACGCTCCCCTAAGTTGATCAAATAAGTCATCGATACGAGGCAAAGGGTATTTGTTCCGAATGGTGACTTTATTCAACTCTCTGTAGTCAACACATAATCGGAGAGAACCGTCCCTATTCTTTACAAACAACACCGGAGCACCCCAAGGCGACGTACTACGCCTAATGAATCCCTGCTCCAACAACTGCTGGATTTGATCTCTCAACTCCTTCATTTCCACAGGAGCCATGCGATATGGAGCTCTCGCAATCGGTCTCACTCCTGACATTAAATCAATCACAAACTCAATCTCCCGACTCGAAGGCAAACTCGGTATTTCCCGAAAAACATCCTCAAAATCTGTAACCCTTTGCGATACAATACAAATACGTACTAGTACCTCCTTTTAAACGAGGCATAACCACCAAGAACATTTCTTGTCCCGGAACGACGAAGACTATACTCTTCCCGTAACAATTAACTATCACATGATACTTCACTAGCCAATCCATACCCAATATCACATCATACCCGACCATGTCCAGGACGAGTAAATCGGCCTCAAAGCACAAATTACCAAGAGTAATTCCTATTTGTTTGCAAATAAATAAAATGAGTGAACCATCACCCATAGAGGACTCGACACTAGTGAAGGTACTCTCAGCAGATTTAATCAACTCTGTGGTCTGAGCGAAACTTCTAGAAATGAATGAATGTGTCACACCCGTATCAAACAAAACGCGACCCATGTGCCCTTGAATAAGGAACTTACCCTCAATGGATGGAGGTGCCGGCGGAGCCGAAGGAAGCATAGCATCCTGGATATGATAAACTCTCCCATATTGTAGCTGACCCTGTTGTGGAGGAACAACCGGGTTAGGTACCTGTGGTGGAAACTGAACGTATGGCTGTTGTGGAGCCCTAAGAGGCTGTCCCCCAATCAACTGAGGACACTCCTTCTTGTAATGACCCGCCTCTCCGCATTGGAAACACCGTCCCACCATATTCTCTGCATTTTGGCCCCGGGTATTTCAAACTGGTTAGCACCTTGGCCCCTACCTCCCTGACCACCCTGACCTGTTTGTTGTTGCGGGGCACCCTGACCGTGCCTATTGTTATTGCCACCCGAATTGAACCCACCAAAACGTTGCCTTTTTGACACGTCCCCCTGTTGGGGATCCCTTTCTTTCTGCTTGTTACCCGAAGATGGGGTCGAAGGAAATGCTCCTCCTCCAGTCCCACTACCTCCAGGTTTTCCCGCTTGCCCCACTACGGTAGTTTTCTTACCACTTTGCATGTACAACCGATGTTCTTGGCAATGGAGCAATGCCGCATTCATTACCTCACCAAAGGTTTGCAAGGATGGATTACCCAGCAAATGTTGCCGGATCCTCCAGTTCAAACCTCTTATAAACTTCGAAACCTTCCTATCTTCCGGAGTCACCTCATCCGGTACAAAACTCGCTAACCGAGTGAACTCCTCTTCATATTATGGCACGGATCTCTCACCTTGTACTACGTCCTGGAGCCTCCTTCTCATCTCCCTCTGAACTGTGGGAGGAAAGTACTTTTGGTCAAACAAGACCCAGAAATCAGTGATAGTCATGGTATCTCTCTGTTCTGGTGTAGTCATTGACTCTCACCAATGCAACGTGGCCCCAACAAGTTTAAAAGTAGCAAGGACTTGTTTCTTCTCCTCACTACATTCCACTATTCGTAGATGGCGTTGCATGTCCTTCTTCCACTGATTTTCTCTAATAACATCAGAACCTCCATCAAATTCTGGGGGATGGACCTTTAAAAAGGACTCTCTAACTCTTTCCCACGGAGAAGGTCCCATAGGAGCTTGTGCATCCTGCGCTCGTTGTTGAGCTTGTGGCATTTGCCGAGCCACTGAGATCATAGCCGCATTAACCGCTTGGGCCACAATACAACTTGGGTCATAACCGCTTGTGGCATAACCGCTTGGGTCATAACCGCTTGTGGCATTTGCTGAGCCACTGCGGTCATATCTGTAACAACCCGTGACCCGAAATAAGGGGTGGCCAGTCCGATACTCCAACATAACGGAATCATGGATGGAATCATTCTCAGCATCAACATCAATATAAACAGTATACGGGAAACCACCCAAAATTCAGAAAACGGGTTGCCAAAATTTTTGTTTTTTACGATAAGTTAAGAAAATAATTTAAACAACCCAATCTGAAGAGAAAGTGGAATTCCAAAAGATCTTATATTACAACCATTACAACTATACAATAAGAGGACCGAATATGCTGTCGGTCGATAGTTACATACAACGTATCACAACAGTTTAATAAATTACATAATACATTCATTAAACAATTACAAAAGTTTGGGCAACACGCCCAAGTGAAAGACCCGATCATATCTAGAATACAAAGAAATGAAAGCGTCTAACAAAACATCCTGTAATATCCGCAAAATCTTATAGCTCCACAAAAGTATAGGAGTAGGAATGTCAACACGCGGCGGAGCACCTGAGCGGATACAATTTCATGCACAACAAGGAAAATGAACGGGTCAGGGCACGGTTTTATATGATTACCAGATGAATAAGAAGCATGATAGGTATGAATAGTTAATCTTGAATGATGAAGATGAGAATCTATCAACATAATGTTAAGCATAAGAATACAATTTAAATGATTATAGCTTTCATTCAATTAAGCGAGAAAATCTAATTAAACCTCACTAATTAAAAGTCTCCATCATTATTCATCATTTCATTTCCATTTTCATTCCTTAACAGGAATATAATTACCATCATATGTTCTTATGGCATTTCACATATTTCAAGTCCCACTTGAATTCAGAATGGTTATATACTTATACATATAACGATTCTAAGACTGCCCCTCCGAGTTTCCCCACTGGGCGCGCCCCTAAATGACTATCATCTTTCAGGGCCCATCAAATAATACAACTTGGGCACCTAACGCACGTCGGGAAGTGGACATATGCCTGCGAGTGAGTCATAACCACACCCGAAATTACCTCACTAGCGCAGAATAAAACATATAACAATCCCGCATATGGTCGAGGACTATAGTCTCCCTGCATTCACTAGTCAGGGGACATCACCTCATCCCGAGCTTCCCTTATGATAGCATTTAGAGAGGTGTGTTTAAGTAAATTAACATTTACCATTTAAATCTCAATTCATTTCCATTATTCATTTTTGTTTCATTTTATCCGAAACTATAATCATTGAATATTCTCATTAATATTCATCATATTTTAAGTCTCGAATTAATCTCCAAGTGATCACAATAATGCTACAGGTCCCAAGGTCTTATATGCCTCCAATGAGCCCCTAAAGTCTCCAAGTATGGGCTTACAACTCCTATTCTCTTAATAATGTACTAAAGGAAAGAAAAGCCCTAACCTCATTTTATACACCTCGGGAATAAGCCCCGTTTAACCCATTCCTAATGTGGGGTAGTGACTCAACTCAATTATAACTCTAGGACTCTAAGCTTACTTCATACAACAAGGTTCCTAGGTCCTAAACCTAAAGAAAAGGGTTGAAATTAACTTAAGAAAAATCTCTTAAAAGTGCAGGATTTTCGATTCGATTCGGCCAGAAAGGCGAATCGATTCGGACCATCCGAATCGATTCGGTCAGGAAATCTGGGTTTCTGCATAATTTTCGAATCGATTCGGACAGGCCGAATCGATTCGGTCCAATCAGACCTGTAAACTGCCCCTTGGGCGAATCGATTCGGACCTAGCCGAATCGATTCGGCCCTGCGAATTTGCCAAGTTTGGCTATGGAGTCTTGGACTCCTAAATTTCCCCAACTCAAATCTACCTAAACAAAGATCATTAATTGCCACCAACTGATTATAAATGCTTCTAACAACAAAGATTTACACCAATAAATATTCAAATCAACTTCCAAGGATTTAAAACCCATAAATCCATAAAACCCTAACTTTGTTAAACCATAATTAATCCACAACTATCAATACTAATTATTCATCTTAAATCACATAGTAGCAAGTAGAAAACTTGCATTGGTGTAGGAATCTCAGATTTTCTTGTAGAAGCAACAATCTCCAAGCTTGAATCTCCAATTCTCTCTTTCTCTCCCAAGTTCTCTTCTTCTCCCTTTCTCTAGGTCATTAAATGCACTTAAGAGATAAATGAAATGCAAGACTTAAAAATCGTAGCTTAAGTCTAAACTCCAACTTAAATGAATAATACCACGATAAAATGACTCGCAACTACACATTTAAGCTATAACCAGTCAAAAGTGCCTGAAACATAAAAATATAATATGGCACTCATTTCGACTATCTCGCACATTTCGGGACTAATTACACCCTCCAAATTATTATTTTGAAATTTTTTATAACTCATTCCAGTTCCGGTTTCATTTTAAACCAAAATGTCATTTTAAATCTTATGACACAATAAAACATAACATGGTGATATTTACCTACACATAGGGTAAATATGCAACATTTTTGAAAATATTAACTTTTATCTTCATTAAATTAATACTTACTCCACATTCCAACACTTTATATAATTACATCACACTGTAAGTAAATATAAAGTAGGTTCTCAAAGGCGATGGTTATTACATTGGCACCTTCAATGTTTAAGGATTTAGCGATGGGGTTAAGATTTTCGAGGCAGGGGGGAGTGATGTGCGCGGGGGTTAGCCCCATGTGGGACCATTTAATTTTAACATGTTTATTCTTAATTTTAGTGTTTCATTATGAGTATTATTGGTATTATTGGGACCATTTAATATTATTGGTATTATTTTTAGAGATAATTTTTAAGTATTAAATACCTATTTAGTTTACGTTATTTAGTTTCCTTTTTAATTAGGAGACACACTACCTAAGTTTAGGATTATCTATAAATAAGGCATTTAGCCCTCTCTTGTAATTAGAATTATTATTAATGAAATTTGTGAGATTTGAAAGAGATGAATTAAATAAAAATATGGTTTGATTATTATTATTATTATTATTATTATTATTATTATTATTATTATTATTATTATTATTATTATTATTATTATTATTATTATTATTATTATTATTATTATTATTATTATTATTATTATTATTATTATTATTATTCACGTGTGTGTTCATTTGTGTGTTAATTATGTTGCATTTCACATCAAATATACTCATACTCTTACATGATTGAATTGAGTTCAAACTTCAAACTATATATTGTAAGTGCCATGTATACAAGTCTACCAACAATGAAATAAAATTCTAAATAAATAATGAACCCTTGTTTTTCTAGGGGAATAAACCTTAATAAAAGTATAGTTATTATTCAATATTGAACTTCGTTTGTAATTTTCCAGATGAGAAGAACATGGAGATATTTCGAGGGTTCCTTGAGAAGATTCAAAAATTGCAATTGCATGATGAATAGACCTACAATGCCTGATGTAGACCATGAAATTTTTCGGTGACATAAAATAAGTCTTCTTGTTTATGTGAAAAAATAGTGATTCAAATGAAAATGAATTCAATCTATGAGTTTGCTAAATGACCTTCGGGTGCATGTGATAACATCTTTCTTCATAGAAACTTAAGTATCTGTTAGTGTTTTTCGACTTTTGGAATTGTTCAATATGTCATATTTTCTGTCAGAAAATAATTTCCACTTTTTAAAAATAAGAACTATCTAAAGTTAGTACTTCATCTGTTTTCCAAATTTTACTTTCCCACCTTCCCGCTTAGGAATTGAAATGAAAATTTTAAAAAATTTACATTGTATATATGCCATTGTAACAACCAGTTTTCCATCTTCACACTCACACACAAAAAAATGATTTTTTTTAGCATGAAAATGTTTTCCAAATAGAACATTTCCTAAGAAATATGTTTTCCTTTCCTTTTTTTTCTATCAAAGGCACACTAATTGCTATGGAGTGAGTCATCCGACCTCAGTTAATCATTATAGGGTTATTTCTGCTTTCGTACCCAAAAGTTGTCATTATTTGGAGATTGACCACCCCATCTCCTAAATTCAAAAATATATATAATTAACCCCAATTTTCAGCAGGCTCCAAGTTGACTGAGTTTCAACATTAAGGGTGCGTTTTATTACAAACATGGAAAATGCGAGAAAATTAGTTCATTTGGATGAGAAGTTGGTAAATGAGTGGAAAATATATAAGTTTTTGGTCTTACTCATTCTATTTCCATGGAAACCAATTCTTTGGTGGATAGATAAGAAATATTCTCCACTAAAAATAAGATTTGAGATGGAGCACTTTTTATGTGAATGGGTGTTTTTATTACATAGCGTATTCGCAATCAAGACACTACAAATGCAAAATATGAGTCAAAATAACTATTTTCTATGGGAAAAAAATTCATGTCAATCAAACACACTCATAGTTCAATAAATTTGATGCGAATACTCCACAGTACCCTGTAAAACCATTTTCAAGAACACCGTGGTGACAAAAATCTCAACACAAAATAATTTATCAAAAGAAAACAATCACCAGAATTAAAGAAAGAACATCAATCACACAACACGAGAATATATGTGGTTCGGCAAATTGCCAAGGTTCACGTAGAGGTCTATTGTTTCTTATTTAGTATCTCTCGAATTGGTTTTTTCACATGCCCATTTCCCTGGGCCAGGGGTACAATATATAGTCCGTTATCAAAAGGAAAGAGAAGGAGTGTTGGCAGGCAACACGTTAACCTGGTATCCCCTGAATATCTCCTCTGAGATCTTAGGGATAGACTTGGTCACCTCTTTTTATTCTAACAGTCACTTTGAACCCATTATTTGGGTCGGGTCCCCCTTTTTCTTAGACGGGCTTAGTCCGGATACTCTAATGAGCAAAAAGGATACCCATAATAGGGGCTCAAAACTTTTAAATGGTACCTCCAACCTGCTCTTGATAGTACAGTTGTAATTCCCAAATCGTGTGGGGAGTGAATCGTCATTTGGCAGGAAGTTTGGGCGGTAAATCTTCTTCGATCAGAGTGTACTATCATTAAGGAATTTAAACCAAAGTGTTAGACTAATTTCAGTGTCACTTTAACTTCTTTCTTTTCTCACTTTCAAGCCATCTCTTGTTCTCCAAGATTTCTCTTGTTCTCAAGCTTATACTTCATTACTTCCAAGATATTTTTCACCTCCATCATCTTCATTTTCTCGTGGTATTCCATCGTTTCAAGCTTCATTCTTTTTCCTGTAAGTTCTCAGTCTTCCCTCTTTGTGTATTTCCTTTCGTCGTTTTTATTTCTACTATAGCTAGGGTTTCTCTTATGGCAATGATAGACAACAAATCCCTGGTAGAGTTTAGGAAATGCTACAACATCCCTAACTGGGTGGATATTGAGTGTGCCCCTATTCCTCATAAAGTTCCTGATGTTGAGGATGGCCACTGGATTCATGTTCTTCTGTTGCCCCAAGGGGGTTTAACTTTTCCCCCAAATCGTCTCATCTTACATTTTTTTTAATATTTCGATATAGTCCCAGCCTAATATTCTCCAAATGTTTGGAATATTGTCAATGGTGTTCATAGAATAAACCAACTCTATGGAACTAAGTTAGTCTTGGTTGAAATTTAATTTTGTTACTCCTTTTCTCGTAGTAGTTCTGGTCTTCTTTACTTGAAAGAGAGGAGTCTGGATAGGGTTTTGGTAGTGAATCTATCTGATTCCTAATAAAAATTACTGGCCTGAAGGATTCATAGCTAAGAACTGGAAGTTGCCTCCTTAAGTAGGGGGTGCGAGGTACACAAGACCTCGAATTCCTACTTATGGGGAGGAATACATAGGTTGTTGTTCAATCTCTTCGCCTTTTCATTGATGCTATAATATGTTCTTCCTTTAATGTTTTCTTTTTTCTCTACAGTGAAGTCCAAGAACCAGGAGCCTGTTCTCCAAGAGATCTGTTCTGTTGACTTACTTAAGGCCTGGAATATAAGAGACTCTATTACAGAAGGTGAACATCCCAGGTTGGTTACTTTCTTATTGGAATATAAGAACACTACCTCCAGCTTCATTGCCTGTCCAGTTGACTCTATTCCTCATCTTGACATCTCAGAGGAAGAAGAGGAGGAGGAAGGTTTCTCCAACCTATCGACCCAAACGAAGAGGAGGAGAGAAGTTCAGAGTCCGGTGCTGCTAGAGGTTGTGGTGAGACATGATCTTGTGAGGAGGAGTCTGGTGGAGTGAGATCCAACAAGGAAGGATCCATCTCAGGTGGTTCCACTTCAGAGAGTTCTAGCGAGGAAGATATGGCTCCTCCCAAAAGAAAGAATTTGATTCCTGATGATGGTGATGATAACGTTTTGTTATCCAACCGGCTGAAGATCCAGAAGACCAGACCAGGGGAAACTGCTAGTGGTTCCCAGATAGCAGCTCGTGAGAAGGAACTGGAGAGAAAAAGAAGAGAGGATGAGAAGAGGGAGAGGGGGAGAAAGAAAGAGGAAGAGAAAAGAAGAGAAGAAGAAGAAGAAGAAGAAGAAGAAGAAGAAGAAGGAAGGAAGGAATAGGAGAGGAGGAGGGTAAAGTAGAGAACAAAGAAGACACAAGCTTCCCTGGTGCATGTTGTTATTCCAACTGAGGGGGCCTCTGTGGCCTTTGCTCCTTAACTTGCCCCTATGTTACTCGAAAGGGAAGTACTAATAGCGGGCTGTGAGCGGTCCTCAAAGATGGGTGCAAAACAGTTATCCCTGAAGACAGATTAGGGGCTTACTTTGGTAAGGATCTCTCTTCTTTTCCTTTGTTATTTTACTTTGGATCTCTTTGTTGTTTGCCTTATACCTGTTTCTTTTTGTAGTTTTTATCTGATTATAATGTCCTCCATCGAAGTCGAGATGGGATGGTGAGGAGGAATACTTAGCTCGAGGAGAGCTTGAAGACTTCCCAAGAGTCCCAGAAGTCTTCTGAGAAATCTCTTAATGCGTTTCAGGCCTCGTTTACCAAGGAGAGGGTCGGGGAAGCTAAGGAGCTGAAGGAGATTCACGAGGCTTACGAGATGGTAGTGGCTGGAAAGCTCCTCGTCACTAATGAGAACATGAAGCTCGATGAGAAGGTGGTGAGCTTAGAGGCAAAAATGGTCACAGTGAGGGAGAATAGCTACAACAAGGACTGGGAAGTGGCCTATGAAGACGCTGAGCAGCAAATTGAATACATCTACCGAGAGAACTTCAAGAAAGGTTGGGATCGAGCCTTAGTTGCTGCTGGAATTTCTACTGACTCCTCCCTATTTGGCGAGCACAACCCTGGTCACAAACTTGTTATTGATGAAGAAGCCCTATCTACCAGCCAGCCTACTTCTCCTCCTTCTGATCTTGTCACTCCTACTGTCAATACCCCATCACTAAGGGAAGAGTCGAGTGAGATCGCTTCTAGCAAGGGGAAAGAGCCATCTGCCACAAAGAAGGTCGAGGTCGACTAATAGATTCTTAGGAAAATTTACTTTATTTGTATTTTCTCCTTTTTTTATTCTCTTTTCTTGCTATTTCATGTACCTGTACTTGGCTGGTGCCAATTTTGAATGAAACGATTTGGTTTGTGCTTTTGCTGATACATTATTTTTATTCTCACTCCATGTCTTGTAGTTTGTTTACCTTGATGATTACATTCCTGTCTCCTCTCGTCTAGGCCAAATCCTTGGTTCCAATGTAAGCGGCCAAGTTTATCGAGCATTTGTCAAGATATGCAAATCCCTTATGACAAGTAACCAAGATTATAAATACCAATTCGAGGTAGTATCTACGTTAAAGGATAAAATTACAGAGATGAAGGAGGTCGGTGCCTCTGTTCAAGAAGAAATGGATGCTCTGAAGGCTAAGCTCTTGGATGCCTCTGAGATCAATCAGGTTGGAGAAATTCTTAAACAAGAGAACGATGCCTTAAGGAGGGAAGTCGCGTGCCTCAGGGAGAATGCACCAAGCATTGCCCCTCCAGTTATACAAGGTTCTTCTTCGTCGACTGGGTAGTGAGCTAGGCCAAATGATAGTGTTTCAGCTAGGAAAATTTTTGAACTGCGGGGAGATGTTTGTAGGGCATATGTGATAGCTGTTGGGCTTCAAAGGGATGTCCCCCTACTACAGCACTTGTTCAAGAAAGGTCCTCGACAAGTGTGGGAAGATAGGTACGATTAGGGCTGGATAGACGCTCCCACGAAGTTAAAGGAGCTTGAGGAGCTATCTTTTATCAGAGGGTGTCTAAGTGCCCTTAGGGAGTTAAAGGTGCCTAAGAACCCTGTCCTTTGGTATAGACATGAGATCACTCCTTAGTCTCTGGAGGAAAATCCATTCATAAGGGATCATCCCTGGATCCCAATAGGTTTAATCCTAAGGCAACTGTTAGAGTCAGTCCCGAAAGAGATCAATGAGGACTTTATCCCTTACCCCAGACGATGGTCGAAGGGCGAGAGTTGCTGATTACCTCGCTCAGCGACCTAGTCCTTCTTAGGATCCAATTTATTTTTTCTTCTTTTTCTATTTTATCACTGTTGTATGTGTAACTGTGTAACCTTTAGGAATAATTTTTTTTATGTTTTGGGCAGTTACCGACTAAACATGTTTTTGATTAATAATCTCTAGTGACTTTGGGCTTCTCAGCCGACTAAGCATGAGCTTATTTTTTAATGAGTATTCTTCGAGTCCAGTATGCAGTAGACATACCATTCCGCCTTGCTTTACCTTTCAAGTCATGTCATCACACTTCCTTAGGCCTAAGTAAGGTGATGACAAGGATACACTTGGTTAGTGGGAAATCCACCGGAACAGGATTTTGAAGCCAAACTATGTTGACGACCAATCTAGGTTGGTCATATTGCCTAAGGATCCCCTGCAGGTCTTTACTCATTACCGAAGAAAGATCGGAGGCTAGTTATATTTTAAACAAAGGCTTAAGGAGGGTGATTATATATCAACCCTGCTTGTTTCGCTATGGCGAAGTCGAACTGGTATAAAACTAGCTATTGTGATGTAACCATAAGGGGATATTTATGTTAAAACAGTGAAGCCTGTAACTTGGAAATGGTGCATAAAATAACATACATTTGAGACAACCAGCATATATAGAATGCCAAAGCCAACCGAGTTTTATTGATAACAGTTAGAAACAAAAATGCAATATTAATTTGTAAATGAAAATTTGCCTAAACTAATGGTGCGTGGAGATATTTAGAAGTATAATTTCTTTAGGTTGATTGCATTCCAGGCTCTCGGTATCTCCTTTCCCTCCATCGTTTCCAAGTGGTAGGCCCCTTTTAAATCGTCCCTTATGATCTTGAATGGTCCCTCCCAGTTAGTTCCAAGCTTTCCATCTGATGGTTTCACCATGCTTCCCAGAACTTTCCTTAGGACGTAGTCTCCGACCTGAAATTTCCTTGGGATGACATTCTAATAGTATTGTTTGCCTAGTTATTACTGGTAAGATACTAGATTAACTAAAGACAACTCTCATCATTCGTCCGCTAAGTCAAGATCGGTGAGTAATGCTTCATCATTTTGGCCTTGGTCGACCAATATCGACTTCATGGTAGGAAGACCAACTTCTAAGGGGATAATTGCTTCCATTTTGTATGCGAGTGCAAAAGGTATTTCCCTAGTTTCTTGCCTCGGGGTGGTGCGATAAGCGTAGAGGATGTGGGGCAGTTCGTTTGCCCATGCTCCTTTGGCTCGTTCAAGGCACTTCCCCAGTCCATCAATAACTGTCTTGTTAGAGGCCTCGCCTTGACCATTTATTTGAGGGTACGCTACAGAGCTGAAGTTGTGCATGATTCCATGATCCCTGTGAAAGCTTTGGAAGGGGCCACTCTCGAACTGGGTCCGGTTATCGGTAATGATCGTCCTGGGTATACCGAAGCGTGTGATAATATTCCTCCATATGAACCTTATCATGTCAGCGTACTTGATGTTCGCCATTGGCTCTTCCTCTATCCATTTTGTGAAATAGTCCGTGGCTACCAATAGATACTTCCTATTTCCAACTATAGTAGGTAGAGGGCCCACAATGTCTAGGATCCACTGGGCGAAGGGCCAGGGGCTAGTTAAGGACATTAAGTCGCTGGAGAGTTGGTGGACTAAGGGCGAGTGTCTTTTGCATTTCTCGCATCTTTGAACATAGGTTACAACATCCCTCTACATGTATGGCCACCAGTATCCTTCATTCATTGCTCGAAATGCTATCGATCTTCCTCCAGCATGACTTTCGTAAATCCATTCATAGAGCTCATGCAGGACTTTCTCGATGTCATGTAGGTGAACGCACTGGAGGTAGGTACCACTGAAAGATCTTTTATACAGTTTTCCCTCAGGAGATAAGTGAAAGCGAGCGACCTTGACTCTTATCTGATGGGATATCTTCCCGTCACTGGGTAAATTATCGTTTAAAAAATAATCTATAATGGGATCCATCCAGCCAGGAGACTTTTTAATGTGGAGGACCTTCTCGGGGTTCTGTAACTCAGTGTCCTTATGAATACTAGGATGGGCAAATAAATCAATTCGAATTGTTCTTCTTATGTCTGAGTCTATTGTTGAGCTTAGGGTTGCTAGGGCATCTGCATAGCTGTTCTGTCCCCTAGGGAATTACTGAACATCAACTTGATCCAAGTCGTCCATTAATCCCTTTACAATGGTGAGATAAGCTTCCATCCTTTCGTATTTTGCATTGAAGTCTCAACTTACCTGGTTGGAAACTAGCTGTGAATCGCTAAAGACTTCAAGATGCCTTGCCCCTAGTATCTTTGCTCTGCACAGTCCGGCAATCAATGCCTCATATTCCTCCTCATTATTGGAGGCTTAAAATCCAAGTCTCAATCCTTTCTCGAGCACCATGTTCTCAAGAGTCACTATCACAATACCCACTCCCGCCCTCTTGAGTTGGAGGCTCTATCAACGTATAATGTCCAAACACCGAAACCTTCCTTTGGGCGACTAGTTTTGGTGTGATCGCAAGGCTGCTCCCCTGTGAATTTGATAATGAAGTGCATTAATACTTGCTATTTGATGGTTGTTCTTGGTTTAAAGTGGATATCAAACCTTTCGAGCTTGACTGGCCATTTGGATAGTCGGTCGGAGAGGTCTACTTTCCTTAGAACGGATTAAAGGGGGTGTGAAGTAACTACGAAGCTGAAGTGAGCTTCAAAATAATTCTTTATTTTACTTGAGGCTACCACAAGAGCGTAAGCAATCTTTTCCAATGGAAGGTATCGTTGTTCGGCCTCTAAGAGAGTTTTTCTCGTGTAGCAGACGAATGTTGGCTTCCCTCCCTTTCACATACCAAGGCAGAGATTACTACGTGGTCTAAAACTGCTAAGTAGAGATGTAGCGGATCGTTCTGCCCAGGAATTACGAGCAAAGGGGGCCTACTCAGGTAGCCTTTGAGCTCCTCTAGGGCCCTCGAGAATCTTTGTCCCATGTTACTCCTTTGTTCATTTTCAATAATTGAAAGAATGGTCGGCATCGTTCTGAAGACTTAGAAATGAACCAATTGAGTGCGGCGAGCATTCCTATGAGCTTATGTACGTCTCTTTCTATTTGAGTCGGTTGGACCTTGATAATGGCATCAATCTGGTCATGGTTGGCGTCTATCCCTCTCTTGCTGACTAAGTATCCAAGGAATTTTCCAGTCTGGACACCGAAGGAACACTTACTTGCATTGAGTTTCATTCGGTACTTCCTGAGGGTTTCGAATGTTTTAGTCAGGTCGAAGAGGTTTCCATCCTTTAGTTTACTCTTAACGATCATGTCGTCGATATAAACTTCCATGGTATCCCCCATATGGTCTTTGAACATCTTCTTGACCAACCATTAATAGGTTGTTCCATCATTTTTAAGGCCAAAGGCATAACCTTATAGCAATATAAACCAACAGTGGTTATAAAGGATGTTTTATCTTGATCTGGTATGTGAAGGGGGATTTAATGGTATCCCGAGTATGCATCTAAGAATCTCATTATCTCATGCATAGCCGTGGCATCAACTAGTTGATCGATCTTCGGAAGGGGAAACTGTCTTTGGGGCAGGCCCTGTTGAGGTCGGTGAAGTAAATACAAACCCTCCACTTTCCGTTACTCTTAGAAACCCCTAATGGGTTGGATAACCATTTGGGGAACTGAACTTCCCGTATGGACCTTGTGTCGAGTAGCTTCTCGACCTCTTTCTCTACTGCCTTGGCCTTCTCCGGGGCTGTTTAGTGAGCCTTTTGCACCACTGGCCTGAAAATTAAGTCCACGTGTAGTTTATGCCATGCGATGTTAGGATCAATCCCAAGTAGCTCATAGGGTTCCCACGCGAAAATATCCACGTTTCTACGGAGTACGGTAATTAGTTCTTTTTTCTCGCTATTAGTCAAGGAGAAGACGATTAAAAACTTCTTTTCGGTCGAGCCACTTCCAGCTGCGACCTCTTTCAGATATTCAACGACCCTTTTAGAGGGGAGGAGCCTGGTTTCTTCCATTCCTGGTCGACCATACCTTAGCAGCTATTTGGTGGGCATCAATGCCTCATGTCCTTCTTCCTTGCCTTTTATTTTTCTACTTTATTTTCCTGTTTGGGGCGTATGGCCGCGATGAAACACTTCCTCACTGCAGCCTGGTCCCCATATATTTCAACCACTCCTCGATTAATTACACACTTTAATTTCTGGTGATAGGTCGATGGAACGGCCTTCATTGCATGGAGCCACCCCCATCCGAGGATGTCTTGGTATGGTGATTCAATATCAACAATAAGAAACTCAATCATTTTGGAGATGTTTCATGCCCTGACTGGCAGGACAACCTTTCCCATAGGGATTGTGACCTTCCTAGCGAAGCCGACCAATGGGACAGTGGATTCTTTTAGATCTGTTATGCTTAACTTCAGCTTCCTAAATAAGTCAAGGTATATTACTTCGGATGAGCTTCCTTGGTCGACGAGCAACATGTCGACGTCCTAATTGGCTATCCGGAGTGTAATGACCAGTGCGTCATGATGAGGGGTTCTTACCCTCACTAAATCTTTGTCTGTAAAAACGATATGTTCGTTATAATCAACGTCCTCTGGTCGTCGCCACTTCCCTGCATGAGACTTAGTTGGGTCAATCTGGAAGGCCTGCATAACTGCGGTAAGCTTCTTAACTTCCATTCGAGCTGCGTTCCCTTGAATCTGCTTGAGGTCTGATGCCCCATATATTACTGCAAATTTATGACCAACGTCCTCCTCGAGGACATTATCCAGCCTCTGCTCACCGTTCATCGCGACTTTATCGGTCTTCTTTTCCACGAACTGCTAGGCAATTAAGTCATTGATGGTTATGGCCTCCTTCTTAGTTAGGGACTGGTGCATGAGGTAAGAGCTAGTCAATCCTATTTTTAAGGATGCTACGGCGAACTGCTCCGAGCAATCCTCGATTTCGTTAAATACCTCCCAGTGACCTCTTTGTGTACTCTCTGAGGTTCTCCTATGGCTTTTTCTTCATAGTAAGCAAAACATCCACCCTCTTCGAATGGGAGGTGATCGTGATGAAGCGAGTTGTAAACAACTTAGCCAGAGATTTGAAACTCTTGATGGGTTGGTGAGGTAACCTCTCAAACCACTTCTAGGCCACGTCATGCAAGCTCGAGGGGAAGATTCGATACATGAGTGCATTATTATGATTCAATAGAGTCATTGCTTGTTTGCATTGCCTAACATGATCGATGGGATCTATTTTCCCATCATAAATCTTGAACCTGAGGATTGCGAACTTCTTTGGGTCCTCCTCTACTTCTATCGCCCTTGAAAAAGGGGACTTTATCTGAGTTTTGAGAGCTCGTCTTGCTAACTCCCTTATTGATCTGGCACCAAAGTGAGCTGGGTGCTGGTCCATCTCTCTCCGGACCAGGGTTCAGATATCATCATTATGTCGATTGGGACTTCTATACTGGTGAGCTAGTCGCGGGTGCTCAAAGTGGTGGTTGCCTGATCTAGGTCTTTCCATTCCTTCTGAACTACGTCTTGAGCTTCTTCCTCGGCTGCGAGATTTGCTCACCTAAGGGCTAGGAGTCCTACCGTAGCATCGCCTCGTATTTCGATGGAGCTCTCTCTTCAGTCTCTCTAGTCGCCTCTTGAGGTGGGCATTCTCATTTTCCCTTTGGCGAGTGGCTTCCTCCTATTCTTAGAGCCTGGCCTTATATTCGTCAATTATCCTAGAGATTTGCATGGACCTGGGTGGCCCATGACATTCTTCAGAGACCTGTCTCTCCTGGCGAAGTCTCGGGTTTGAATGGCGTATTTTAGATCTTACCCTTGGGGGGTTTAGCTATTGTTGAATGTCTCCTGCTTGAGTAATGTTACTGCTGTGATGTGACATTATTGGTTCTTGCTAGTAAGATTTTTCAAAGGAGAAAGCAATCGTTTCCCACAGACGGCGCCAATTTTTGTGACAAAAATCTCAACGCAAAATAATTTATTAAAAGAAAACAATCACAAGAATTAAATAAAGAATAACAATCACACAACAGGAGAATATACGTGGTTCGGCAAATTTCCTATGTCCACGGAGAGGTCTACTATTTCTTATTATTATCTCTTGAACTGGTTTTTTCACATGGTCATTTCCCCGGGTCAGGGGTACAATATATAGTCCGTTATCAAAAGGAAATAGAAGGAGTGTTGGAAGGCAACACATTAACCTAGTATCCCTTGAATATCTCCTCCGAGATCTTGGGGATAGACTTGGTCACCTCTTTTTATTCTAACCGTCACTTTGAACACATTATCTGGGTCGGGTCCCCCTTTTTATTAGTTGGGCTTAGTCCGGCTACTCTAATGAGCAAAAAGGGTACCCACAAACACCATAATATTAATCATTGATACATTAATGATTAAATTTTTACATACAATTGTTCTTAATAAAGGATCTTGGATCTTCACGATAATCAAATATAATCAATTATGCGGAACATAAAATGGTATTAAAATAACATACCTCCATCATTTTACAACTAGAAAGATTGATGGAACAGTCAACCTTAATAATGTTCGATCGAGCTGAATTTCGAAACATGGATTCATCTTTTATATGGAAAGAACATACTCCAATTTCAATGCATTCCAATGGGTAGATATCCCTATATAGCCAAAAAACTATTTTAAAATTTACTCCCCTTGAGAATTTAGTTTCTCTCCCTTTCCTTTTTTATCTTTTAGAGTGCCTGAATAAAGGAAATCAATCACTTATTTATAGGCAAAGATAAGACCTAAATCTCCAACAGTCACTTAATATCAACCGTCTATCAAGGTAGATTCCCAAGAGTCCTTTAGACTCTTGGTATTTGAAATACCCTTCCATTAACCAAAGTGACTCTTAGTATTAATATAATTATGGAGCAGATAATGGAGAATTATAGTATCTAACTAAAGTTGACAACGGAACCAGATGTCGGCATTTGTCGCGTCCACAAGAGGACATGTGTACAATTTTAACGACTCAAATTAAATTAATCCCTTAAATATTTTTGTATTCTCCACACTGCTACAATAGCTACAATTTTAATGACTGAAATAAGTTAACCCCTTAAATCTTTTTATATACCCAAAGTGTTGTCCCTTCCACTCCTCTTTACCCAACTGTCAACACTCAATTTTCTAACTTTAATTATTTGTCTTTTTAACTTCAATCGTCATATGATATATTGAAGAGACTATAATAATATACACACGCCAAACTTGAAAAGTTGAAGAAATTTGTTGATCACTACAAGTCCAATCCCTCCATTCTCAACAATTTCTCTCCCTATTTCTTCCTAGATTACATCCAAAGGTAACATCTAAACACACATGCACATGTATTGTTTTATTCTATTTAAATTTGATTTGATTTGTTCCATCCTCGGAGCTAAGCTTCCTTCATCAGCCAACAAATTGGTACTTTTCTCACCATATTTACCTATGAGTTAAAGTAAAGGTTCACTTTTTAGGTTTAGGGTTTCTCATGTAGCATTTCTGAATTTAATAATATGGAGCACAAAAGTCTTATATGGTGGATGAGAGTGATGATGACATGGAGGAACAGGAAGAGCCTCAAGCACGGGCTTTTGAAGAGGAAAAAGAGAATGAGATAATCGAATCTGACATTGAGCTTGAAGAGGAAGTTGTGGAGCCTCATAATGATACTCCCCAAAAGCTCTTATTCATAAACATTGCCCTCTTTAGAATTTTTTTTTGGTTATCTATGTTTTTAGTATTCAAGTGTTTTTTTTAATATTTCATTTTCTAGATGGGATTAATGCAAGGAAGAAAGGTAAGGCATGTCACCATATACGCGTGTATATAAAATATATTATATTATATTACAATCTTAATCTCTAATTGTATATGGTATTTTTCTATTATACGGGTATTGGAAATTCGATCGACTATCAAATGGGACAAAGGCAAAGCCTTGGAATTTTTGTTAGAGTCACTTTGTGAGTTTAAAATACAACTTTCATATGTGTGTGTGTGTGTGTATATATATATTTGTACTTTATTTTTTTTATTGTTGTTATGAGAGTTTGGGTTTATTGGTATACGAACCTTTAAATTATTTTGTGATGCATATATTATTTTGTGCTACCATGTTTGGTTATATGAAATGGTGCGTAAATAAAATCACAAAATGTGCCAATAAAACAAATGATAAAACTTTCCAATAGAAATTTTAATATTACCTGCAAAAGTTTTTTCATGTATTTTTAATATGTTTAAATAAGTCCCTTATTCTAAACTAGAAAATTTTGATCGATATCTTCCCTCCATATTTTTATTTAACATTAATCATGAAATTTTTAAAAAACAATTATCAATATCACAAAAAATCTAATCACGTATATCATGGTAATTTCAACTCCTCAAATTCATCACATGTTATTCACATCTTTCTTCAAATAATAACTCTCGATTGAGATGCGATCGCGCATCGCACGAGTTGCGTGCTAGTTATTAAATATAATACTGACATACCCTTACCATATCTAAGGGAGAATGAATTAGCCGGATCCACAAGATGTAACTAAGTGGTCATGAGTTCGAATTCTATAATTTGATTAGGTCGATGGCAAAGACCAAATGAATCACATGTGACCGACGTAGAAACTTAGCCAACCTTGAACAGGTGGCGATCATTTCCTAGAATATAGGCGGATATTTAAGTGATAAACATCATGGGGTGTCGACTCCAGTACTACCAAATCTGGCAAGACACTATTGGATAGATCTCTAAGAATCAAGGGAGGATTATCTCTCACTGTACTTTAATTTATCAAAGATTTTATTTTTGTATAAAAATTCCCTACCATGAGGAGGGCAGCATCAAATTCATTAAATCTTAAAAGCTTGTCTTTCAGCTAGCATTGCATCATACAAGTCCCAATAGTAATAAAATCACATCTTGCCCATTTCTCTTGTTGAAGTAGACAAGAGCGATATGTGGAACCAAATAAATACTCATGTCCTTTTTATATTCTTGCACAAGTAGTGCGAATAATTATTGTAATCACCTATTGTAGAACTAAATCCACAGTAATATCATATAATTTTAAAAATCTTTTAAAATTTAAATAAAAAATAAATTTTATCAAAAAAGTAAACACATGCATTTAGTCCCAATTCCAAACATTCATTTATAGTTGATCATCAGTTTTTTAAGTTATTTAGTTATGTTGTAACGAACATAGGACAAATGTCATTCTCTAAAAAATAACGAGTCATGAAATAGTTACGGTTAGAGAAAGTAATGCGACTGATAATAATTTATAAAACATAGAATCAGTGAGAAAATTATTGAAATGGGACAAAAACCTAATTAACTAAAAGAATTACCATAAAATTATAAAAATAAATTTCACAATCGAGATCCCCGATTCATATTAATCACCGTGTTATAGATTAATCATCTCCAATCATAATTTTCCATGTTAAGTATACCATATTAGTTCTACCATATTATCCTTTCTAGGAGTTTCATTATACTTGCCCCAAAAAATATCAAGAAAATGAAAAAATATTCAAAAATTAGATATTTTTACGAATTTCTAAAAAACCTAAATTTCATTAATTTCCTGAAAAATAAATGTGTAGACACTCTATAGAGGTTACCATTAAGAATCTCTATCCCCGAGACATTTATTCCATTAGAAACCATAAATCTCAGGCCCACGCCCTATTTATGGACTCAATTCGACATCGTTATTTTCTCTATTCAAAGATCTCTCGAAATGAATATTTTGCGTCTCTGAAACACCTTTCTAACGGCGTACCGAGCCAGTTCACAAAACTGATTTTCGAGTAGCTCATAAAATATCAAAATCCAACTTGAGCATATGTGCAATGCTGATCGACAGTCTCTGAGACCTATCAATCGACATCACGCTGGGGAGTTTGGTCTTTTTTTGTTTTAGGGTTCTATAAAAGGAAAAGATTACATCATTTTACAAGGATCTCGAAACTCATGCAACAATCCTGCCCCAATTAGAAACCCTAGATTTTAGACTATTTTAATCACATTTTTTCACCAGTTTCTACCATATTTACCTCATTTTCACCAAAGTCTTCCATACATCACCATTCGCATCACATATTCAAGTAGTTTTGGAGGTGACACCCTGAGTAAATTGTAGAAAGTCATAAATTAATGGTTTCAAAGTATTTCTCTTATTTAGTTTAGATACTTACTTTCTTATTTAGTCTATTTCCTTCCATATTTATATGTTAATGATGCAAATTTTGCTTATTTTCTTTTAGCATATTTTTATCACAAAAAAGTTGGTGTTAATAATTACTTTTTTTAGATATGTATTCATCAAGTATTTTAATTAACTAAAAACACCAAAAATAGGGTTTATGTGATTCATTGATAAATTAAAAGGCATTAGGATATTTACTTTCATAAAAAAATCACATCCATTTTCATTTAAATCACCCCGTAATATCTTCTAATTTGTCAACAATCATATATATTCGCATGTCTACCTATGTACGAACCATGTAGGATTTTAACCCTTTATTAAGGGTACGTAGGTGTGTCAAATTCCTTTTGGGATGCAACTCCTTGTTTTTTTTTTTGCTTACTTTCTTTACTTTCCCCTTTTCATTTGTTCTTTACATTTTCTTCATTATTCTTTATAGGTTAAATTATTCATACCCATATTACGATTAATGTTGTATAATTAGTTTATTTATCTTCTTTTATCTCTCCATGGATACTAATGCTCAATTATGTGATGTTGTGATGAATCTAGTTTTGCTCCTCACATGTTCACCTTGTGTGCACATTCACACACTTGTCCTCACCCATTCACTTGAAAATGTTTAGAAGTTTTTCTTTGCTTATTTTCTATCAAAATATTTTAGTTTTCAATTGTATAGGAGTTTTTATTTTAGTTTGGGATCATATCCATTATCGTGTTATGTATTTAGATGCTTGATTTCCTTACATGCTTTTATCCGCATCTGAGATGAATTGTATTGATTCTCTTCATTGACTCAAAGATTCTGGTGAACCTTTGGACCTTTCGAATATGGTATATGACCTTGACGAACTTCAGAATGCCTTATATTTTACCACATATCTTGCCACATTTCTTGTACTAGTTCTTATCCTTAAAAATTATTTTTTAATAATAAGTGCAAACGGTGGCTTTCAATTGGGCATTTTTTTGAATGATTTTATATCCTGCCAAAAACTGTGTGCACAGTAATAAAACGACCCCGTTCACATGGATATGACCAAAAATCTCATTTTTTGTCCGTTTTAATGGTCGTGCGCAGAAGTAGGAAAATGATTTTTTTTAAAAAATAGCATTTTGGACCCACTTGCCATTTAAAACTTTTACTTATCTTTGACGTAATTTATAGATCTAATATCTTCTCTTTCTCTCTCTAATAACCGTAGATGATATTTGCTTTTTCCTCAATTTGATGGAAACATTTTTTAGTGATTCAAAAAATAAACATTAGAAAACATATCCTACATCATTTTCCATTGAAGATCTTCAGTGTAAAGGTTAATAAGGAGGAAGATCAGACGGATTGGAAACTTTCTCTTAAAATTTTATATGTGACGGGTAATTCGAGTGGATTATCGTCTCTCTATAAAGGACCTTTGGATTATATCCTCTATATTGGATGGAGTATTGCGGATTGGTGCATTATGAGAGATTGTAAGGAAACTCAAGCTAGGTAAATAAATAATATCTTGTAACATCATCATTTTTCTAGTGGATTAGTTGTAGCTTCTCGAGGTATATTCCACTAGGTGGGATTTTTCCTTGAAGATTTTGGTGTTGTGCTAATTTTTATGTTTACTTTTATTCACGACACAAAACCTCACATGAAACTATTTGATTTTGAAAAACTTTTAGCTAAATGATTTAAACCTACTTGAGATTCTCCTCTCCTCTCCTCTGGATATGACGTCTTCATCTCCTCACCCCAAACCTCCTGATATTGATAGGAACGTTGCCAAAAGTTTTTCTTCGCTCTTAACAGATTCATCAACAACTTTGTCCCCTTCAACTAAATTAACAACCTCCTTTAAAGGACAACCTTTCGTTGAATTCACTCGTGAAGAAACTGCTAAGCTAGCCTCCCCATACAAACATTCTCGTATCGAAAGATTCCTCTTTGGTCGGCCATCAATGGAGACAATTCGTAAAGCTTTTTATGGGTTCTCTTTGAAAGCTTCATTTTTAGTTGGCTTACTGGATGATCATCACATCTTAATCAAATTATTTTGTGAAGAAGACTTCATGCGATTATGGTTACGTGATCAATTATATATTTTTAAGGCCCCCATGAAAGTCATGAAATGGACCCCAAATTTCATACCCGGTTATGATTGTACCATTTTTCCAGTATGGGTTAACCTTCCACACTTACCTGTTCACCTATTTGCTAAACCAACACTCTTTGCTATTTGTCGTAGGATTAGAAATCCATTGAAAATGGATGAGTCAACTACTCTTGTCATAAGACCTAGTTAAGATCGCTTATGTGTTGAGGTGGATGTTTTAAAACCTTTGCCTCATCGTATATGGATTGTTAATCGTGATAAAGGATTTTGGCAGAGAATCCATTATGAAAACATCCCAAAGTTTTATGGTACCTACATAAAAATTGGGCATGCGTCCGGAGAGTGTGAAAATTTAGGGTTTGCAGCTAACCCTAAACCACTCGATCACTTATCTAACGAACAGAATATTTTCCACGCTGGAAAGTCACAGTCAGCTGTTGAGAAAGGTACGATAAAGGCTCGAATAGGGGTAACCAACTGGAAAGAAAAAAGAAAGAGTCAACCAGGAATTGTTATACACGAAGCACAAGTGTCAAAAGTTGCTAATAATTTGGTGGTTTTAAAGGCTGATAGCAAACAAAAGGCTATGTGTCATCAGGTATCCAACAACTTTTCGGCTTTAATTGACGTGGCTTGTGGGGTCCAAGAAATAACACCACATGGTCTAGCGTCTTCCTCTAATACCGGAGCTACCATTTACTCTCTCAATAAAAGGTTGCATCATGTTCCAGATAGTGCAGAAGCAGCTACCAATACCGAATTAGAAGAGGAGTTGCTTACTCATAATTCCTTTGAAGATCTAATGGTTGATACAGATATAGAAGAATGAGAATTAGTACAGTTGCCTATAACTCACTCCAGTAGTAATCTAAACCTGGTACACTCCCCAGCTTTTTCTGATGTTCCATTGGAATCTTCCTTAACTAACTCCCATGCTAGTCTTCTTCCTCTATGGAACACAATGAGTGATCTTCCCAATACACAGTTTTAGCATACCTCTATCGATGACTTCAAAGAGTTTTCCTTATAACTACAGCAGAAGTTTTCTTGGATTGACAACAAATCACAATTGGATGGCTCCTTACCAAATAAAATTGCGGTCTCAAACTCACAGGTAGTAAATCACAGTGTTTCTAAAGGCAAAAAAAGGAAGAAAAAAATCTCCAAATGAGTGTCCTTTATTACCACCATGTCTGCTTCAAAAATCTCTCAAACTCATCTTGAAGCCAGTTCACATGATTAGTCTCCTTTTTTGGAATATTAGGGGAGTGGGAAATTCCTCTTCAATTCGAAGACTTAAGAGAATCATAAACAAGTTTAAAATCTGTATGATTTCTATTCAAAAGCCTAAAATAGATAAAAGGAATATTAATTCTCTTTTGAGGAAGATTGGTTTTTTTGGGGGTTTATCTAATGCTCGAGGTAAAATATGGATTTTGTGGTACTTTAACTGTATTGTTGATATAGTTAAGGACATGGATCGAGTTCTTACTATATCAGTTAAATTTCCTCAATCTCCTACAACCTACTTATTCTCGTGTGTTTATACGAAATGTAATAAAATGGATAGACAACTTCTTTGGACAAAAATTAATTCATTAGCCAATCTTAGCTTTGAATCTTGGTTAATATGAGGTGATTTCAATATTGTTGCGAATCAGGAGGAAAATATGGGGGGAAATTTGGTTGATAGGCAGGCTATTATTGATTTTAATTCCACAATGATTAATGTTGGGTTATAAGAGGTGCCTTTTTTACGTTCTAATTTCACATGGTGAAATAACAGAGACGGTGATGCTAGTATATGGGCTCGGCTTGATCGTGTTTTTGGTAATGAGGGATGGTTTAATCATAACTTCAATTCCCCAGTTGAACATCTTCATCCTTCTAATTCTGATCATGCTCCTCTTATTATAAAAATAACTGTTAAAAGTGAAATGGTTCCTAAACCGTTCCGTTTTCAGAACATGTGGGATTCCCATCATTCTTTTTTGGATAATGTTGCTAATGCTTGGAGTTGTGATTGTTCAGGGTCCCTTATGGCTTTATTTTCCACAAAATTGAGGAATGTGAAATTTAAACTCAAAGAATGGAATAAAAATATTTTTTCTTGGGTCCATAAAGATGAAGAAGCGATTATTCTTAAGGAAGCGATGTTCGATATCAACCCCACTCCCCTTAATAGGGAAGCTTGGCACCTTGCCAAAGCCCACCTCAATAACGAGCTTAAAATTAAAGAGATATTTTGGAAACAAAAAGCTCGAGTTAAATGGGTTAAGGATGGAGATTATAACTCCAAAATTTTCCACTCAGTGACTAAAAAAAGGAGAAATAAATTGTTGATCCACCAAATTCAAAGAGAAGATGGGGTTACGATTATTGAACCGAAGCAAGTGGAAACGGAAATTGTCTCTTATTTTCAAGATTTACTTGGGGAGCAGTCGGTGAATGTTGCGGATACTAATACTTTTGATCACATCCCTAAGGTGATTAATGAGGAGGACAATCAAATGCTTTCCTGGACTCCTGAAGAAAAATAAATCAAGATGTTATTTTTTCTATGGATAGTGACAGTGCAGTGGGTCTGGATGGATTCAGCGACTTTTTCTTTAAAACTTGTTGGAATATCATTGCTAAAGACATTGTTAAAGCCATTCAATCTTTTTTTGTTGACAAAGATATCCCAAAAAGTTGGTTTTTACAAATATTGTGCTCATTCCAAAAGTGGATCACCCAAAAGCTTGCACATATTTGCGGCCTATTAGTCTTTGTAAGTTTTCAAATAAAATAATCTCAAAGATTTTAGCTAACCATATTGGATCATTACTTCCAAAAATTATTTCTCATTCTCAAGTAGGTTTTATTCAAGGAATAGCAATTACAGACAACATTCTTCTAGCTTAAGAATTAATGTCCCAGCTCAATAAAAAGTCTAAAGGTTCAAATGTGGTGATCAAATTTGATATGGCAAAGGCCTACGATCGTATCTCCTGGATATTCATCATCAAAGTGCTTCGTGCTTATGGCTTCTCAAAGGTTTGGATAGATATGATACGCTGTATCCTTTCTAACTGTTGGTAATCTATCCTTTTTAATCGGAAAACTTGCGATTATTTCAAATCGGGTCGTGGGGTTCGCCAAGGGGATCCACCTCCTCCAGCCTTATTTGTCATTGCAGCGGAGGTTTTAAATGATAACATTCAGTATCTCATTTCGTCTGGCAGTATAAGCCACTTCTCTACTCCTAGCGGTTGTCCGATAATCTCATCCTTATCATTTGCGGATGGCAATATAGTGTTTCTAAATAGTTAGGTTAAGTCAGTCAAAAACTTCATGCACTGTCTAACTGCTTATGAAAGTCAATCAGGCCAACTCGTGAATACTAATAAAAGTTGCGTTCTATTCTCGAACCGCTGCTCACAGCGACAATGCAATATCATCTTGGTAATTATCGGGTTCAAACAGTCTACCGTTCCTCTAAAATATTAGGGTGTGCCGCTGTTCACTGGGAGGAAACAACTCACTTCTTTAATGGGATCATTTCGAAATCTGTTGATAAAATAAAGGGATGGAATTCAGCTACCTTAAACCATGCAGGTAGGCTTGTTCTCATTAAAATCGCATTCCATGTAATGGGTTCTCATGTATTCTCTTCCTTAAGACCTACAAAATCTTTTTTTAAAGATTTTCAGAAAATATGCTCCAATTTTTTCTCGGTAACATTGAAGAATCCCATAAGCACCATTAGGTTGCTTGGGATGTTAATTCTCATCCTAAGAATGAAGGAGGTCTTGGTCTTCGAAAGTTAAATGAATTTTGCGATGCCTATCCATGTAAAATTTGGATCCAGTTTCTTCAAAATAATTTCCTATGGGCCAATTTCATGCATTGTAAATACAAAAAACTTGCTCATATTAATTTCAGGAGTGTGCCTTCTTTTGTAAGTATTACTTGGAAGCGTATGCAATTGGTTGGATATGTCATTGATGAGAATGTTTTTTTCTGAGGATCAAAAGTGGATTCGTCATGAATTTTCTCTTAAAATAGCATGGGATTATATGCGAGTTAAATCTTGCATTCAATTCTCCTTTACCATGATCTGGGATTCGAGGATTCTTCCTAAAGTTTCAATTTTTATGTGGCGTATTCTTCATAATGCCCTCCCTCTTGACAATAACATTAATAGTATTCATATCCCCATGGTCTCCAAATGTAGATGTTGCATTTTATCCCAAGAGGAATGTGTCGATCACTTATTTTTAAGTAGTGACATATCTTTGGTAGCGTGGAATCATTTTGGTAATTTAATGGGTATTTGAGCTCATAATAGATCTTTGCAGAATTGTATCATGTGGTGGTGGTTTTATAGTCGAGGCGCAAACATTCGAGCTATTCTATGCAAGATTATCCCTTCCTACATATGTTGGCAGATTTGGTGTTCCAGAAATCAAGCCACTTTTGAGAATACTCAAATGATAGCTCAATCTATCATTAAGGAGATTCGTAGTGACATTGTGCTTTCCTTTAGAGTTAGACCTTATTCGGGTCCCGTAAATAGATTTTTCAATTCTTATATTGGGGATTTCGCTATTTCTATGCTTTGAATGTAAGTCCCCGGAGAAAGGCTGGTTTTCCCCATATTATTAATAAATTTGGGGTGTAGTCCTCTTTCAAAAAAAAAAAACTCACATAATATTAGATCTACAATCGATTTAGTTTGCTAAATGTTTAAATCTCATATAAATTGCGATTAAATTGAACTAATTTGGATATGTCTCACATAATCTCAAATTAACTTGAATTTTGATGTAGGTATAGATTTCTTATCTTGTTAACTTGTAATCGAACTAAAAGGCATTTGAAATGTCTTTGAATGAGCTCATAACTATTTCCTTGAATTGAAATTATATCTAATCATTTTAAGATTAAGTTTTTGATAATTTCCTAAGTGATTGTGAATTTGAACTTATTTGTACAAATGAATTATTGCATTTTTTAACAATTAATTGGATAAATAATTCCGAGTATGTTCTATTCACCCCCTATAAATGCCCAAACCTAATACTTGGGACTCATGGGTCAAGTCAGTCTAGTCAAACTGCGTTAAGTGTGAAGTGATGTCAAACAACCTAGATAAAGTCTATACTCAATTTTAATTCATTAAAAGGATCAAATAAACATGCAATTCCTTTTTCAAGGTGTATAGGCATAATAATGACAAGTGCGGATCCCACAAGGCAATGTCCTAGGGTTTAAGTAATTAGAGCAACTAGCATAAGAATAAAGAATTACTTACATGTAAAATGCTTTCAAAAGATGAAATTTCTATTAATCTGTTGTAACAAAGTAAACAGGATGAGAAAATGTATAATAGAGGTTCCCAAGAAAAGGCAATAAAGAAACGAACAATAGAAAATTTGAACACAATACTATGATTAGTAAAGTTATAACCAACTCTACATGGAAGTAATATACAGTATACGCATTAATCATAATTTACTTACAAAACAATATCTTTAAAGTATGTTAAATATCATTGACGATTTCCTTCTCCATAAAGTCATTTTTTTATGAATAGTACTTTAATTCATTAATGTATACAATTAATTTAGAAAAAATCTTACTCTTTGACTAAATTTAAATCCTTCAGTTTCCCATTTATAAATATCAGTTTATGTTTCAATAACATACGCCTAGTGTTTCTTAAGATAACATTTCAACACATGCTCCCGTTGTTTTGAAAGAATTATTCACTCAAAAATGTGTCATGTCTTAAGATTGTGCCCCCACCTGGATTGATCACACATCCAATTATTTTACATTTATATCGAATTTATCCACACACAAACGTCACACTTAGGATTATGCCCCACCGTGGGTCATTCAGAAACACAGTTGTTAACTCTTTACCCTTATATTCTTTTTTAAACATATTATATTGTTCACACATATTCGTTTTAAACATGGGCATATGCCCCACTATGGGGTTACTTACCCACCAAGTACGTATCATTTTATTCTTTTAATGTACAACTCTTATTTCTTCATTTTATTTCATGTTCTGGATTCACCAATTTTCTTTATTTTCATATATACCCATAATTCAAGACCGTGTTCTTTAAAACTCGAAATAAAAAATTACGTAATAACTTATTAACCAATTATCAATTTTCCAAGAATTTATGAAATCTATTCATTTTCATAATTACTATTTATCCTAGAATTGATCGAATCTCGCTTACGTTCACAAGCTTACACCGTTCACCATAAACGTCGCATTCGTGCTTTACTGGCCAATTATTTTGGATCTAATCCTAAGTCATTCCCTACGGCTTTGGGCCTTTCTCAAATTTACTTCGGTATCTCTTTTGTGAGAACTCTTTCAATTTTCATCAAGTCCATTCCCTTGCGGTCCAACCATCATTTTTAGCAATATTCTCGGCTTACCGCCGTATTTATTACTTGTAAAATACCCTTTTATGTTCCTTTTACATGTTAACATGTTATACCTGACCCAAGGACCAAACCAAGCAAAAGCCTTTAGCCATAATTTACTCTTTTTATCCCCTTTTATATATTCAACACACATCTTTGTCTTTTTAAAAACTTTTTTAGAGTGAAATTCATTTAACACAACATTAAGGTCTATTTCATAATTTCTTAAGTGTTGACGTTTCATTGTAATTTCTTTACAATTTCACGTCCAATAGCATTTACACATTAGGGGAAAATTTTCAAAAGTAACAAATTATGCACACTTTTGTAAAATTTCCAAAATCCAGGGTTATTTTATAATATTTAAAAAAGGAAGTATTATTTAACAATTATACAAAGTCTAGGGGTTATCTCATAATTATCCTACATTTTAGAGGTTCTTTCCTAATTATCCCAAAGTTTAAGGATTATTTTTTAATTATCCCAAATTTCATAGGTTGTTTTGTAATTATTTTCAAATATTCATTTATTTGTCAAATTGGTATAGTTTTAACAAGTCTAGGGTCCAAACAATAATTTCATGAAATTTTGGATAATAAGCTCTCATTATAAAAGTTTTGGGGGGTAAAAACACGGTCTATAATACTCTTTGGTCCCAAATAATAATTTCTCAAAGACTGGGACTTTAAATGATATTTTCATAATATTATTAAAACGTAACCCTTAATTCTATATTTTTATTTTTGAGAGAAAATAATACCCATTTAATCCAAATTCATAAAATTTTCAAGATTCAAAATGTATGTATTTGACCCATACATAATATATTTTACATGTGGAGTACATTCTCAAATTTTACAAACATATAAAATATAAAGAAATATAACCCAATAATACCATCCAAAGCAACCTAATAATCAACACCCCTGCCTATTTGAAGTCCAAAATATGAAGATATAATTGATATAAAGAGGCAAATAGCCACGTCCAGAGGTGGCCTCGAGGGGTTACTAAGCTGTTTTTGCTTATAATCCACTCAGAATATTAATTCTATTGTGTTCCCACTCCGAAACTACACAAAAAAATCATTATTATACCCTCAAACTCACTCATTTTGATTTATTTTACTCAAAAAATTATACTGCTAGAGGAGAGTATGGGAGGAAAATGTATATATTCTCCTTTAGCAAGATGGGCTTATAGGAATAAATCATTAACGCTCTGCTTTAAAATAAGAGGATCACATGGGAAGACATGGCCATGTTGAAACATTTTGGTATTACAAATGTTGGATCATAAAGTAAATGACACATTTCGCAAATACCGTGGCTTAAATCACACAATTTTAACAAATATGAGTTGTTGTGTGCTCTGGTGAGCTATAACCCCTCCCCACCCCACAGGGGATTAGCTATAGTGACCCAAGCCATCTCCAATTTATTTTTTACCTTTACTTTTTATCTTTGCTTACTTTTTAAATGACTTAACTCCATTATGTATTCCGATTAAACCCAACCAATGGTGAATTTAATCCCTAAATTACCCGACTAACTCTATAATCACTAGACTATTCCAATTTAAGTCATAGGATACGTACACTTACTTCAATAATTAATCAATTACTTACCAAATATCATAAAATGTATGTGACTTTGCACAATTCAATTCCCACGGAATAAATAAAAAGGTATGGTCATTACATTTTTCTATACTTAAGAAATTGCGGTCCTCGAAATTGTTATCAACAACCACCATTATAATTTATTAGATTCCATTATATCACAATTATCAAAAACATATCTTAACAATAATGTCGCTACATTATTGCCTATTGTAGAAAATTCTAATTTATTAAGGTTGCCTACGCATTCTCCAATAAGAATCATTTTACTATCATTCTCTCAATTAAAATAAATTTCATATTAAATTTCCATGAATCAAGTGTACATGTATTCTACCCAATTTCTATAACCCAACATACTCGTAAAATCGACTAGTTTCGTTACCCTAAACAACACAACATGAACATAACACATATAAAATAGGTGCAGTAACAAATATAGTATACATGCATATAATACGTATAAATGCAACACATAGCATAGATATAACTATATAATCAAGGTTGAATAGGTGTATCACATTAAATTAACAATGGGAGAATGAAAAAACCTCAAAAGAGTCAAAATCTACAATTATAAGCCTATTTTCAAAACTTAGAAATACTTCGATAATAGGAAGGGGATTATGACAACCTTTTATGGAGTTATTAGAAAAATACTCGACCTCAATTACATTGAGCTCACACATACGGTCTTTTATTGTGATTGGGTGGATGTTGATGATAAGAATACTTGCAAAGTTGAACCCACCTCAAAATTGATGATGGTGAATCTTAGTAAGCTCATGAGTAAAAATACCATTCACGACGATCCATTCATATTAAGAGAGTCAAGTATTTTATTGTCAAGATGTAAAGCTGAAGGGGTGGTCAGCTATTTTACACTGTCCTAAGAGACTGACAAAACAAATAGATGTGATTGATATTGACCGTATGATGTATGACTCCATTCTCGAGGAAAATGATAAATTGCTGGAGCTTTTGGACACCGATGAAGTGTTCTAGTGTAATGATTTAGTTCAACTTGTATTTTAATATGCAATATTCTATTTTTTATTATTTTGAACGGGTAATATTCAATTTATTCCCTTTTTTGTTGTTGTAAACATTTAATAGTTTGTGTATGGCTATTTGAACTTGTAATTTTATGTTTACTGTTGTTTGAACATGTAATATACTGGTGTCTATTTGAACATGTAATCTTATTTATATTTCTATTTGAACATGTAATATTCTTGTTAATGTTTATTATTATTATTTTGGTGTCCAATAGTCAATTTTTTTCAGATAAATGTCTCATATGTGTGATACTTCATAACCGTCACTAAGTGGCACGACACCTATCTCAACCTCCCATTCTAAAGTTGCTTCGGGTGCTTCGAGGGCAAGTGATGACTCTTCCGCTAAGAAAATGAAATTCAATGAGCACGACCTTCCAGTTGGTAAAGATTCATATACACTCTCAACCAAGTTGGAAGACTTAGAAATCAAACATGTTCCCATTTCTTATACGAGTTGGAAACAAGTGAATGTGCAATATAAGAACTTAGTTTGGTCATCATTCATGGTATACTATTTTTTTCTTTTCCGAAGAATGTAATAGTTAGTAAATTCAATTATGTAATGTTTTAATTTTATTTATTCATATATTGTAGAGAGAGTTCCTAAATGTGCGCGAAAGTCAGCAGACTATTTGTATGAAAAAGCGAACGATGCTTGGAAAAATTTCAAGTCAAAGCTAAAGGTTAATTTAAAGGATGGTGATGTTGGAAAGTGGAAGGAGAAAGTTCCATGAAATGTCAAATCTGATGACTGGGAGGTGTTTTTCAATAATGAAGCTTTAGAGGTTCAAAATACTTTGCGAAGAAAGAACAAAAAGACTAAAAAAAATTGCGTGAGAAAGACAATTCATAACACAGGTCGTCATGATTATGCCGGAGATTCAGAGAATTGGACAAAGAAGCATGGGCGTGCACCCACTCATGTTGAATTGTGGTTGGCGACTCATATAGTCCAAGGAGGTGGTTATGTCCCTCATGATAAAACATTTACGGTAATTAAATTTTTTAATGTTCATTTTGTCATCAAAAAGTGTCGTATCATCAAACCTAATGTTAATATATTTTTGTACAGGACCAAATTCAATTGCTTCTTGATGTATACAAAGATAGTGGTCGGGAAATGACCTTGGATATCGGGCCTATTTTTTAGATTTTTGGAAAAGATACACGAGGACGTGTTCATTGTGTTGGGTACATAATTTTGAGAACCGCTATATTAGAGTCGTCATTTGATAGAGAAATTTTTGAAGAGGTGAAAGAGGACACCGAAAATTGGAAGGATCATGTTGATGACCTTAGGAGTGAAATAGAGGGGATAAAGTCGTCATTATCATAATTCATTATTGACTTCAAAATCGAGAAATTTCATGTGTTGGGCAAAACGTTCAGGAGTTAGCTACTTCAGACACTGGAACTCCTCTGTGTTCTCCTTCCTCCCCTGCATTCGAGGTTCTAAATTTCACCTCTCTAATTAAAAGAAAAATACTATCCCATATACGTGAACTTGTTGGTTATGGGAGGAAAATGCAAATAGGAACCGTCTCTACCATTCACTTCCATTCGTTGAGAAAGAATGAACTGTGAGTTTTACTTGATGACATCAAAGTGCCCGAGTATCCAGTTTGGGGTTAAAAATAAGCTCATTCTTAGAACTTGGGAGATGTTGGTGAAAATGGAATTATGTATTGGTTCGACGACCTTTGTCCTCCTATTGGTGACACCGATGAATAATTGTCTTGGTGCTAATTAGTGTTATTGCACCAAATTTTGTAACTTTTGTGGTATTGCATAAACTTTTATAGTCCGACGTGCAAAAGTAAATTTGGAGGATTCGTGAAGGATTACCAGTTTGATATCTAGTATCATCCTGGTAAGGACAACATGTTAGGAGACACATTGAGTAGGACCACTTGATAGGTTGCAAAGGTCTAGAAGGTGAAGTGGAGTGAGCTTCGACATGACGAAGATATCGCCAGGGCATGTATATTAGCTTTATTTATCACTCCCGAGATTATCATGCGGGTTGTGAGGGCACAGACGGAGGATCAGATCTTCCAAGACAAGATACGTCAATTACTGGCCGAGGGAGAAGAGTGTTATTCAGTTAGTTCGGAGGGAGGCCTACACTTTAATGGGAGGTCAGTCGTGCCGGGGGGGTGAGAATTTGAGGCATGCAGTTATGACTGAGTCCCATGGTTCAAGGTTTTTGGTACATCCCGATGGGGATAAGATGTACCTGGATATGAGGAGGCAGTACTGGTGTCTAGGGATAAAACGGGACATAGAAGAGTTTGTCTCGAAATGCACCATATGTCAGCTTGTGAAAGTTTATCATCAGAAACCTCCAAGGATGCTACAGCCACTGGAGATTACCGTGTAGAAATGGGAGAGTATCTACAAGGACTTCATTACGGGGTTGCCTACATCATAAAGGGGTCACGATTCCATATGGGTGATTGTGGATCGATTGACCAAGGTAGCCCATTTCTTACGGTTCGTACTGATTTCAAGACGATGCGATATGCGCAGCTGTTCATAATAGAGATAGTTAAGGTGCACGTGGTGCCGATTAACATTGTGTCTGATAGAGACAAGATTTTTGTGTCTCACATCTGACAGAGCTTTCAGGAGACCATGAGCACAGAGATGCAGTTGAGCACCGCCTAACATCCACCGACAGACGGGCAGACTGAGAGAGTTAATCAGATGTTGGAGGATATGCTGAGAAAGTGCATTTTAGACTTTGGGGGAGGTTGGGAGCGATATATTCCTTTGGTAGAGTTTGCTTATAAAAATTTTTACCAATTTACGATTTGAATGTCACCATTCGAGGCGCTCTATAGGAGACCTTGCCGTTCGCCCGCTTGTTGGTTAGAAGTGGGGGACAATAAGTTATTAGGGCCAGAGATGATCTAGGAGATGAATGCCAAGATAATGCTGATTTGGGGACGTATTTAGATAGCTCAGGATAGGCAGAAGAGTTATGTTGATGCTGCTTGGAGACATGTAGAGTTAGAGGTCGGAGATCAGGTATTAGTCCGAGTGTCTCTTATGAAAGGAGTTATGAGGTTCGGCAAGAAAGGGAAGCTAGCGCCGAGGTATATGGGGTCGTTACTTATCATTGAGAGGGTAAGACCGGTAGCTTATAGACTGGGCTTACCAGAGAATCTTCAACGGATACATGACGTGTTCCACATGGCATCACTGAAGAAATATCGGAGGAGCGAGAGGGCTTTCTGGCACATTCCACTCAAGGACATTGACTTGCAGCCAGACATCTCATATGAGCAGAGGCTGATGGCTATTCTGGATCGTAGTGAGTTCCAGCTGCTGTCTAAGGTTGTACCACTAGTCAGAGTGCAGTGGGGTCATCAAATCGTTGACGAGTCTATGTGGGAACAGGAGAAGGATATGCGAGAGCAGTATCCAGAGTTATTCACCACAGGTATAACCTAATTTCAAGGATGAAATTCCTTTGTAAGGGGGGAAGTATGTAACACCCCATATTTTCGGTACAACTAATATTTAATTAATTCGAATAATTTTAAATTACTTGTGCATCGTAATTTAATTGAATTAATTATGATAATATTTATTTAAATATTAATCGGAGGGAAAATGGTTAATATTTATGGAAACTAGATTACTAAGTGAATAGTAATAATTTATTTACGTCATAACGTGTATTAGGGACGTGGCACGTATTGTCTCAACCGGGAGTCGGGTATAGACTATATTGGGTGTGAGATAAGGACTTTTAGTAAATTAATTCGGATGCTAATTCTAAGTACACGATTGAGTCCGAATAGGCCGAGATAGTCGAAAAAGAGTACACGGGGTGGTAAATGGGTCTCGGGGCATTTTTAGGCATAATCGGGTCCACACGGGGGTATTCGGGTCATTTGGGCTTGGCCCATTAGACTAAAAATGGGATTTATGTATTAAACCTAAAATTAAGAGTGTTGAGCAGAAGAAAAACATAAATCATAAACCTAAGTCTTTGAGGGAAGGAAAAAGGAGCAATTGGGGATCTTTTGGAGATAAATCAAGAGGGAGATTTGGGTGTTCTTCATATAACCATCCTCTACCTCAAAGGATCATACTCTACGAACAATTAGAGGCAAGTGGTTAACTTTCTATGATTTTTATATTGTGATAATCAATTCATATCATAGTGGGTGTATCAAAAAATCAGTTTTTGGGTGTGTATTGACAATTAAAATGGAATTTTTGAATTTGGGTAATATGTGTAGATTTATTACTCAATTGATGATAGATTATGATAAGGGACTGTTGGAATCGGATTGTAGGGTGAAATTCTGTATGTTTTGATGATTAATTTCGACTAATAATGATAAATTTAAACCGGTTAAATAAAAACCTGGATGAAAACCCAAATCGGGGATACATGGATTGACATGTAAATTAGTTGATAAATTAAGGTCTCTACGATGATTAGAACCTATTTTTATAAGGATTGAATGTTGATTGTGATTGGGTAAAGGTTTGAGATCGAATGCAAAGCTTATGGGTTTAACAATGGCGGAAACTGTAAATCAGAGAAGATGAACTGATCGATCAAACGATCGATCCTAGGAGTCGATTGATCGACTCATCAGGTATTTTGGCAGTAACGCTTATTTTCTTTAATTAGCCTTAATTCTTTTGGGGGACTTCTAAGGTGGATTAATTAGTGAAATTTAACTACAACTTAATACCTAGGAAATTGGGAAGATGGTATTAAGGAAATTAAAGTTAAATAAGGGTGTGAATCTTACGAAAGGAATTGGGTGAGATAAATTTGTAAATATTTAATTCCGGGCTGTATGAGTGTGTCTCGGTATAGTAGCTGAGTGACACTACATTATTAAATTAATTTTTGAGAGAAATTAATTAATTTGGAGTCAGAATATAGGCTCGGGTAATATTAAAATGCGGGCCAAGTGAGCGAGCCCGAGTATATTGGTTGGGTGACACCAAGGTAATAAATTAATTAATGGGAAAATTAATTAAATTAGAGTCATACCATAGACTCAAAAATATTTTAGGCTAGTGCTACGAAATTTTTACACGGTAAAGACGGGAATTAATTATTATATATATGTACAGTGTGTGATAGTATATATATAGTGTTATTGTAAATATAAATGACTAGATATTGATTAAATTGTATAATCTAGTGCTGTCAAAGGAGGTCGCGCGATATCGGTGAATCCTCTAGCTTGAGGAGTAGGGCGAGCATATCCCCAGGTCATAGCGTCCAATTATAGAGGTGGGGCATTGCGATGATGTCCTCATACTCGAGGGAATATGACCACCTCCATTACATTTATTATTTGCGTTCCGATTCGACAGACCATAGTTGTCTCGAACCTCAGGTGGGACTGAGTAGACCTAGGAAGATAGAACTTTAGAGAATACATCCGTTGAGGTATTTCTCGGGAGGATGGATTATATATATATATATATATATATATTCAACATATGTGTGATTGTTGTAATATAGCTTTACGTATATAATGGGATGAATAATTTTATAAAGGTAATTTCATACATGGAGAAACTTGTATTACTAATATAACTAGTGAATGTTATATGTCTTTCTAGGAAAGATGATTAATTAAGTTAAGGTGATTATTTAAGTTATAGTGATAAATAACTTATAATTCATATTAAACATACTCGGGCTAGAGTAGTGTGGCAGGAAGGAGTTATAACAAGAACTACCGATGGGGTAGATGACTAGATGGATTATAAAGAAAGGGTTAGGTGTGCACATTAGTTGAGGGGTGAGTCTGTCATCAAGGGAGTGTGACACTAGCTTAAATATGAAGAACATTCATGCATTTTAAATTATTTCAATTTAATCACTTACTAAATATTTTCTAAACATTTTGGGTTCTAACCCTTGCTTTCAAATATTTTCAAAACCTTTTAGGTGTCTAGACATATGGACACAAGCTTGATTTCACTCCAGGGACTCGCAGCTGTAGCATATGTGAATGTTGCAGGATATGGATAGACGCTTCTCTTATTTTATTCCTAGTTTGGGAATGTTATCTCAGTTTATCTCGAGCATGTCGCTCGTGATTTTATTCAGTTATCTCATTTCAGATTGTATGGGATCTATTAGTCTCTATTAATTTATTTTGGTTCGGATTTAGCCGATGGTTTATTCGGCAAGACTTTGTTTTAGTTATTTGATGAGATGATTTGACTATATTAGTATGTGATGTTTATTTTGTTCTGCATTATATTATGTCTTGGTTAATAGAAAGATTGAAATTTTGACATCAGCTTTTTGAATATTAGGTGGTTAGAAAGTTTTAAAAAGTTTTCGATAGTGATGCTAAGAATGATCCATATTAGATTCCTATTTAATTTGTTATAGGACTGATCACTCGATATTTTATTGGGCGGGGTGTCACATTCCATTCCATGGCATTAACATATCTTGAATTACCGAGACAGTTGCAAATAAGGTCATATTCTCAAGCATACAGAGCTTACACTAATTATGCATTGAATATGGGGATAATCAAGAAGTCTAATTATGAACGTATTATCAAGGTGCTTCCATTGTGTGAAATAGAATTTTGTGTCACAGACGGGACAATCTCTCGCTTGGCTTCATATTTTATTTGCAATACTATTTTCAATTTTATCATTGTGCTTGCTGGCAATGTAAACTACTATAATAACAAAAAGGAGTTTGAGGGAAGCCTCTGTTATGACTTTTCAAACACGGAGAATTCCTAAATTAGAAAATCTGAATAATTGTATTGAATTTTATAAAACCTTTGAAAATCTGAATAATTGTTTAGAAATTTACAATGTTCATAAAACACCTGTTTGATTATTTTCATTTACCTATTATGACATGGATCTTTTTAATTCACATTGACTTTTTAAATGATATGGATTGTACAAATAGTGTGAGCGTTTGAGTGGGTAAACAATGATAAGGAACAATATTGATTGCATGCGGACTAAGATCGACCTGGATAAATCGAGTGTTGTTAAAATTTGTTTGGACTCATGAAGTATTTAGAGGTCAGTATTATTATTTGCAAGCAGTGTTGTGTTTTTCGTTCCTTCATGTCAGTATTATTTGTGTACTATTTTTGCTGCTCATCTTCGTTATGTATATGATAATGTGTTAATTCCATATAAACTCCTGATCTTCAATCTTGTGAAATGATAATAATTAATTACTCCGTTTTGCTTGTCTGTTTTTTAAGTTGAAACTCATTGGAAGTTCGATGGTTATGCATGTAGAGGCGAATTTGTGTGTAAAACCCTGTATTTTTATGATTTTTACATATTGGATTAATTAAATTAAATATGGAAAATTAATTGATAATTAATCTGGATTAAATAAATATTAACTAGCGAGATTAGAGTTAGTATTTGTTAGTGATAACTTTATTGAATATTACGGAGCGAATAAAGTAATATATAATTGATATGCCCCAAGTGTAACCTCGGCCTAGAGACACCAACCTCGGCCGGAATTATGGACGACGTTGGGCATCTCTTGGACACGCGATATCGCCCCTCGGCCATATCAAGGTCGGCCCAGGCCGACACTACCATGGGCCTCTCCAAGGGACGTCACAAGGATCGGCAGCATTCTCGTATACCTTGGAATGGCAACCTCGGCAAAGATGTAGGCCGAGCCCGCATCAAGCCACCAGCAACCTCGTCAAGCCACCAGTTCAACCCCGTCTCAGGCCGACCTTGCCCATTGTCTCGGCCACAGTTAGGCCGAGACCTCCATGGAATCCTCGGACTGAACAGGTATCAAGACTCACCAACCTCGGCCTCATCAAGGCCGAGGTCATACCCCTAACGCGATAGCCGAGCACCTGCTGACATTTAGATGAGGACACGTGGACACAAGTCAGTTATAACAAGATTATTCCCCACACGTGGGGAGAATATTGCATCATCATTCTCTACATGTGACAGTGACAGATGGCACTCCCATATTGGTGAGGTAACCACACACATGCTCATTGCATGCATGGGGGGTACATTACACCCCTAGGTACTATATATAGAGGTCATCCTCTACCTTGCAAAAGGATATCCATATATTCAACCCTAGCTGAAACTTTGTCTAAATACACAGTAGAGAGAGAAAGCTTGAGAGATTGTATCTATGGCCATTAGAGCCCTCATACAGTGATACACATCATACACTTGCACAGTGGACGTAGGCCTGATTGGCTGAACCACTTATATTTCGGTGTTGATTCCTCTTCTCCTCACCTCCTTCTACTATATATATACCTTTATACTGCTATTGTTAACACTGAATTGAGCTCACAAACCCCTGTGACACCCCGACTAATTAAACACCAGGAAGCTACTCCTTTATAAAATTAATTCAAAATGCCAAGTTGGCTCAGTTAATAGCATCACTGTCGAAAACATTTTTATTATATCTAACCACCTAGTATGTAAAAAGCAAGTTGCCAAATTTTAACTTAAGTCTGATTAACATGCAACAAGTGTAATGAAGAAATAAATAACACCATTCACCATACTGAAGTAAAACGAATAACCATCACAATAGAGTAAATAAATTCTGGAGGAAACCCCTCACTACAATCCCATAACTGAAATAAATTAACTGAAACAATAATAAAACGTGCTAAAGTCTGAAAACTGAAGTATAAAAGATGTCTCTAAATAGAAATGGGCAACATGCCCTACAACGGATAGATGGTGACTCTGGAATCCAAAAGATAGAAGCGTCTACATGCAAATCCCTGTAGCTTCCACAAGCAGCTACAGCTCGTCACCTGAATGAGTATCCTATGCTTGGTGTCCTTGTGGCTGGGCACCTAAAATGGTTTTACAAAGAAAAAGAGATTTGAAAAGCAAACGGGTCAGAGCCCGAATGTGGAGTTATATTTTAAAAACCTGCAAGTGCTTTAAAAACATTTAAAACATTAAATGCAAAGTACATGTTAGGACGTACACTCGCATGACATTCTCACCTCTCGTCTAACTGTGCACTCCTAACGTAAGTACCCATCTATAACTACCCTTTCCACTAGCTAAGTGACAACGTAACTAGCTAGACTACCAAAGGTTCTACCCATTTTACTCAGTTAATTTAACATAACAACGCTCGCAATTTAATAGAGGTTTAACGTAAACTCAGTTACTAACTATGCCATTGATATAACTATCAGCTAACTCATTATATATCTCGAAACAATACCGTAATATTTTTACAACATTAACATGAGGATTTCCATTAATTTAATGTATATTATTCACATCATAAATATACGATACAAGCACCCCGCAATCTAAGCTATGGTGCACACATACTCTGCTATCCATCCCGGTACATCACGTACATAAGGATCACATATTCCGAATCTCTCAGGAATAGTTTAGATAACACAAATCACAAATAGTGGAGGCGAACACAGTCACCATCACATGGGTCACGCACATACCTACGCTCCCATGGTCAGCGGACTTATTAATATCACAATAAGTCTTTCTATGACCTATGTTCATCAAGGTACCAGTCTATATCCTCCCCGTAGGCACACAAGGATTAGAGGGTCCTAAGCGAACGCAACCTCCCGTGATAGCAAGTATGGTAGGTATGTCATACAAACAATCCATATACTAATACTAAGTAAACACATGTCTTAGTAATACCATATTTTAATCGTAGTACATATTACACTCTCGTACTAACTATAATTATCACAATTCATGCTATTTCGGTTTGTAATTATACGCGCTATAATTCATCCTTACATTGTAGTAGACACTCACGTCTCAACCCAAATGGTTCTTTGAATATAACTCTCGTATATAGTTTACTCCTCTCAATAATCCAAAAGTCCCAAATCTAACCTTACATCAATAAAGGAAGGTCATCTATATCCTCGAACAAGTTTAAGGGGCTCCAAAAATCAAAACAGTCCAAAAAGGGGCAAACTGTCAACTTGTTAGAAGTCTCGTTCGAACGAGGCTTCGAACGAGTTTGGACTGTCAGGTCGTTAGAAGTCTCGTTCGAACGAGGCTGTTCGAACGAGATCCCAGTTCGTTCGAACGAACTGACCCTTCTAACGATATCTCGTTCGAACGAGATATCGAACGAAAATCCCTACTCGTTAATAACGACTGGTCAACTCGTTAGAAGCTCGTTCGAACGAGCTCGTTCGAACGACCTGGGGGCTGCTTCTAACGAGTGGCCAGTTTCGGCCCAGATTTTTCCCCAATTCGTTTTTCACCATTTTTACTCCTCAAACCTTTTCTAAAATTCGTTCCAACAATATATTGAGTTCTATAATCATCCTCAAACATGTTAAGGGGCTATATACTAACATCATTAAAGGGTTTAATATCTTCTAAACATCATTAAATCACAATTTCTATAGTAATTCCCAATTTTCTTCAAGAACATAAACCCTAGGTTCTTCTCATCAAAATTTCCCAGATTTTAATCCGTTAAAACATCACATAGATATGAAATCCCTGAATTTAAATCTTCAAACAAGGGTTCTACATGCAAACCTATCCCAAAATTTAATAACAATCTTCCAATTTCATGGGTTTTCTTTTAACTCTTATATAAGATTGATTCACAAGGTGTCTAACATGGAAAAAGCATTCACTGCATAAGGAATGTAATTTAAATCACTTGCCTTGGTTTGATTCCGGATTTGGTGTTGGTTTGATGAAGTTTCTGCAGAGTTTCCTCTCTCTCTCTCTCTCCTTCTCCAAGCTTTCTTCTCCAAAAGGCTATGGTGGCTAGGGTTTTTTTTTTGGGGGAAACTTATGAAAACCTAATTTAATAAACCTCCGTAGCTTGTTGGGTTAATAAGGGTTGGTTGGGGTCAATCCTTATCAGATTACAACTCTCAATTTTCGTCACTTTTAATTACCCAAAAATACCAAATTACTAAAATACCCTTTAAGTTACCGGTATGGCCTAAAAATACCCCGGGACCCAAACTATACCACCGGCTAGTGTTTTCTGACTATCTCGACCCTTCCGGACGCGTTGGCGCACTCAAAACGACCATACGGATTATAGATTTTAAATTCACTTTTATTAACAAAATATTATACCGTGACGCGGCGGTCCCACGCGTCTCAACAAAATTTCTAAAATGCCGTATATAAATCTCACGACAAATTTTATAATACCAAATACATATATAATCATATATGCACATAATCAAATACCAATTCGCATCTCATTAGTATTTATAACCCGGATTAATTTCCAATTAATACGCAATTTAATTAATTAATCCCAAAATAAATATAGTAAAAAATACGGGGTATTACAACCCCTTGAAGGGTGGTACAGTTTCCTGCATCATCATTTTGGCGCCGTCTGTGGGAAGAGAGAAGCTATCTCTTCCTCTTTTTCTGCTTAACCTCACCGGAGATTCTGGTGGTGAACCAGGCCTCCCCCTAGCATGGAGATGTTTCACCATTAAAAGAGGTCCTGTGAGGTACTAAGCTCATCTGCTACTTAAGCTCTATAGTGTTAACATATGGCACCAGACTTACCACCGCCTCTTCCGCCGCCCGGGGATGGAGGGCCTAGTTCCAGTCAGGCGCCCCCCCAGTCCGAAATGGTGGAGGTAGGTGCAGCCTTGAGGTCTTTAGCTGCAATGCAGCAAGCTATGTAGGAGCAATTTGCACAGCTCAGCCAAACTATGATGAGGCCACCTAGAGTCTCACCGGATATGATCACTCCGACGGCTGTTCAGCCCCATCCTGACACCAGGGGACCACTCCAAGCACCAATGAAGGACCAGCCAGCACCCCAGCGGAGAAGGGACGTTGCTGACCCTAGGCGCTTGCGCTTGGGGAGGCAAGGAAACCCTTGCCCAGAGGACAGGTATGACGATCTAGAGGCGGAAGAAGCCCCGGAAGACTGCTGGGAGCCCTATGAGGTGTCAAATAACACTGTACGGCCTCTTAGGCAAAGTCAAGGTTGTGTCGGCCGAAGAGATGAAGAGGCCCGACAAAGAAGGTCAGCCTTTGATAGGTTGAGCAGAGGGTCGGCCTTCGAGAGACTGGGCCCGATGAATGACCTAAGACAGAGACTATCGAGATCAAGGAGCGCAGCTGGCTCTCAGAGAGGGAACATGCAGGGTCGGTCAGACCAAGGCCGACACTGTGAAAGAAGAGGCAGGGAACAGGAAGAGGTCAACAGCCAACATGTCTTGGCAGGGGAACCCTCGGTCCGTCCTAGGGAGATGGCAGGGGATAACCTCGGCCAAGTCGATGGCCGAAGACCATGGAATGATTCTATCCAACGCCTTGAGGAGAAGATAGGATACCTCATTAAAAATAGGGACCCATTGCAAAGGGGTTACTCAGAGGGCTCCCCATTTGTGGCTAGGATAGTGGGGTTCCCAACCCCAACTAAGTTCAAGCCTCCTACGGTGTCTCCCAAGTATGATGGCAGCACTAACCCTGTGCATCATATCGAGATGTATCAATCGGCAGCAGACATCTACTCAATACCCGATGAGATGAATTGTAGAGCCTTCTCTGGGACCTTAACAGGGGATGCACACAGGTGCTTCACCTCCCTTCCGAAGAACTCAATTGAGAACTTTAAAGGCTTGGCTGAGCGATTCATCCACAACTTCTGCTTTGGTGTGAGGCCTCAAAAGAAGACTACCCACCTGCTGTATGTCAAGAAGGCTAAGGGTGAGAGCCTGAGAGACTACATAGCAAGATTCAATAAAGAAAAGTTGGAAGTCGAAGATTATGAAGAGAACATAGCCATGACCGCCCTGATAGGAGGTCTCCAGAAGGGGAACCTATTGTGGAAACTGGCGGAAGAGCCCCCTATGTCTATGGCGGAGTTGCTAGCAACCGCAGGGAAAGTAATGAATGCGGAAGAGGCAATGGCCGCCAAGTATGAGGATGAAAACCACGGTGGAAGTGGAAAGTCCCAAAGCAAGAAAGATGGGAAGAAGAGATCAGGTGATGACAAGTTCGCTCACTATACTCCTCTTACTGTGAGCTGTGAGCACATCCTCAACGAGATCAAGAATGACCGGGCTTTGAGATGGCCAGAGAAGCTGAAAGCTCCACCACATAAGAGGAACAAAGACCTATGGTGTGAGTTCCACCAAGATCATGGTCACGTCACAGATAGATGCTTCGCTTTGAAGGATGAGATTGAGAAGATGTTAAAATCTGGGAAATTGAGAAAATATGTAGATGGTAAGGCTCCTAAGAGTGAAGGAGATGACCATAAGAAAAGGAGGAATGACAGATGCCGTGACAACGTCCCGGCCCGAAGAGACGATGATTCAGAAGGTGATGATGAAGATGATCCGGATCTCCCACCAAAGGATGACAACACCCCGGTGAAGAGGGTTGGTATGATCTCTTTCGGTGTTGGCACAATATGCGGAGGATTTGCAGGTGGTGGATCTGAAGTGGCTGATAGGAAGGCTCATGTAGCCGAGGCCAAATCAGTGGCCAAGCTTGAAGTTGTGAATCTAACGTCTTCTGATACAGTACAGAAGAGGAAGAAACTAGACATAAACACCCTCGTAGTTGGGTTCTCCAAACTCGACTTCAGAGGTATCTTAGCCCCCCATGATGACCCTTTGGTCATAACGACAAGGGTGCATGGATATGAGGTGCAGAGGATCCTCGTGGATGGGGGGAGTTCGGTAGATGTGATGTTTTGGCCTTGCTTTAAGAGTTTAGGCCTTAGTAAAGAAAGACTGGTCCCCTATCACCACCCCCTGATAGGCTTCAGTGGTGAAAAGGTTCACCCCTTGGGCATGTATGAGATGGACGTACGGATGGGTGACGAATGGCCTAAGAGGTTGACCAGGAGGATTAATTTCTTCGTGATAAACGAGAGTGTCTTCTCGGCCTATAACCTCATCATAGGAAGGGTGGCCCTTAGGGAGTTCGAGGCTGTGCCGTCAACGGTCCATCAAATGCTAAAATTCCCGACTCCTTATGGAGTAGGGGAAGTGCAAGGTGACCAGACCACAGCGCGAGAATGTTACTTCAACTCGGCCGAAGAGAGAGAAGCCCATAAGAGGGCCACCACCACTTATAACATTGACACTCTTGACCCAAGAGATGAAACAAAGTTGAAAAAGGGAGAGGTCGCGGAAGAAGTAGAATCCATCGTCCTCAATGAGGACTAGCCGAAAAAAATCGTCTAGGTTGGTAAGGCCCTAGAGCCAGGAACTAAGGAAGAGTTGATAAACTTCCTCAGGAGGAGACAGAGTCTCTTCGTATGGAGTCACGCAGACATGCCTGGCATCGACCCCGAGGTGATGAGCCACAAGCTCAACGTGACCAGAAATGCCAAGCCGATCAAGCAGAGACGAAGAGTCTACTCCAGGGAGAAATACGACGTCATCCGAGAAGAGGTCAAAAAGTTGGAAGAGGCCGAGTTCATAAGAGAGGTTACTTACCCGGAGTGGCTCTCAAATGCAGTCATCGTGCCTAAGGCCAATGGGAAGTGGCGAATGTGTGTGGATTTCACTGACCTGAACAGATCTTGCCCAAAAGACAGCTACCCCTTACCTCGGATAGATCAGATGGTGGATGCTACAGCAGGACATGAGCTCATGAGCTTCATGGATGCGTATTCATGCTATAACCAAATCTTCATGGATGCCGAAGACTCAGAGAAAACAGCTTTTATTACAGACAAAGGGACGTACTGCTACAAAGTGATGCCCTTCGGTCTGAAAAATGTAGGGCCAACGTACCAACGTCTTGTCAATAAGATGTTCGAAGAGCAAATAGATAAGACCATGGAGGTGTATGTAGACGATATACTAACAAAGAGCTTGAACGCTTGTACTCACGTAGCGGACCTTGAGAAGACCTTCGATGTTATGGACTCATACAGAATGAAACTCAACCCAGCAAAGTGTGTCTTTGGAGTAGGAGCTGGGAAGTTCCTGGGATTCATCGTTAACCAGAGAGGAATTGAAGCGAACCCTGAGAAAATCAAGGCATTACTCGACATGAAGACTCCTAGGAGTATCAAGGATGTTCAAAGACTCACGGGAAGAGTGGCTGCCCTTAACAGGTTTGTCTTTAAGGCAACGGACAAGTGTCTTCCATTATTTAAAGTTCTAAGAAAGGCCTTCCAATGGGACGAAGAGTGTGAAAAAGCCTTCAACCAACTCAATTCCTACTTAGGGTCTCCCTTATTGCTGTCTCGGCCCATCGCAGGAGAAAGGTTGTTTGTATATCTGGCAGTCTCTGAATCAGCCATCAGCGCGGCCATCATACGGGAAGAGGATGGGATCCAAAGGCCTGTATACTTCAATAGTAAGGCCCTTCAAGGGTCTGAACAAAATTATCCCCGTATAGAAAAGTTGGCTTATGCCCTAATACATGCCTCAAGAAAAATGAAGCCTTACTTCCAAGCTCACTCCATGGTAGTCCTCACCGACTCCCCACTAAGGCAGGTCCTGCATAAACCTGAGAAGTCTGGGAGATTGATGACCTGGGCCATCGAATTAGGAGAATATGATCTTACCTACCAGCCTAGGACAGCCATCAAAGGGCAGGCCCTCGCAGACTTTGTTATATAATTCACCTGGGAAGAGGCCGAGATAGAGAAAGGCCTAGAGGATGCCGAAGAGACAAACCGTAGTGTCTTCCGAAATTCAAAAGAGACGGCACCAAACATTTTTCGAGATCGGGAAGAGGTCATCTCTAGCAAAACCCGGAGCATAATAGAAGAGAACGAAGAGGATCGATACCTCTTCAAGCAAGGAGTTATGACAGAAGGGGTCTTCTCATCAGATACAGACGTCTGGAGCCTCTTCTTTGATGGCTCTTCCTGTGATAGTGGAAGCGGTGCGGGGCTAATACTCTCAGCTCCAGATGGCGCCAACATTGAATACGCCTTGAGATTCAACTTCCAGGCCTCAAACAACGAGTCTGAGTATGAGGCCATGATAGCAGGCCTCTTATTAGCAAAGACTCTTTGCGTAAGACGTCTCCTGCTCCACAACGACTCAAGGTTAGTTATCAATCAAGTGCTGGGAGCCTATGAGGCCAAGAATGAGAGGATGGCGAAGTACCTGGAGAGAGTTAGAAATATGTTGGAATATTTTGAAGAGGCAAAACTGAAGAGAGGGCCTCAACAAAGTAACAGCCACGCTGATGCATTGGCAAGGTTGGCTTCGGCAAGGAAGATAGAGGTTAAAATGACCGTTCCGATCGAAGTCTTAGGAAAGGAAACCATTGAGGAAGAAGAGGTATGTAACCCTTGTCACAATTTGAACCTAGGAGACTCATGGATCGACCCGCTCGTCAGATACTTAAGAGAGGGAGAGCTGCCTGAGTCCAAATTAGAGAGGAAAAAATTGAGATATAAAGCTGCCAAGTTCTCGATGATAGGAGACGTATTGTACAAAAAGGGATTTCTATTGCCTCTCCTTAGGTGCGTGCATCCCATGGAAGTCTCCAGGGTCTTACAAGAAGTCCATGAGGTTTCTTGCTCTAGCCACATAGGGGGAAGGCCCTTGGCCCAGAGGATCATCGCTCAGGGATACTGGTGGCCTACCTTGTCCAAGGACGCTACAGACTACGTGAAGAGGTGCGATAATTGCCAAAGGTTCGCCACTATCCCTCATCAACCCCATCAGCCTATGACGTCAATCTCTTCTCCATGGCCATTTGCGGTATGGGGAATTGACTTAGTAGGACCCTTGCCAAGAGCTGTAAATAACTATAGATTCTTGATAGTTGCCATTAACTACTTCTCAAAGTGGGTGGAGGCAGAGCCGATGATAACAATCACAGAGAAGAAGACCTTCCAGTTCATTTGGAGGAATATCATATGCAGATATGGCCTCCCAAACACTCTTATCTCGGATAATGGGACCCAGTTCAAGAACTCCTCCTTAGAATAGTACTGCCTAAGAGTAGGGATTAAGCAGTTCTTCTCATCTCCTGGTCGACCTCAGGCAAATAGTCAGACCGAGGTCACAAACATAACTATCTTGGACGGAATCAAGAAGAGGTTAGAAGATGCGAAGGGAAGATGGATTGAAGAGGTCTAAGCTGTGTTATGGGCCTACAGAACCACGGCAAGGACACCAACAGGAGAAACCCCGTTCATGCTGGCACATGGCTCAGAGGCCATTATACCAACGGAAGTAGGACTCCCAACTCATCGGATTCAGACCTACGACCCTGAAAATAATGGAGAAGAGATGAGGTTAGACCTAGATCTTATCGAAGAAAGAAGAGAGGACGCAGAGGTCAGACAAGCAGCCTACCAGCAGAGGGCATCGAAATTCTACAACCAGAGGGTGAAGTCAAGACCCATTGCAGTAGGAGACCTAGTGCTGAAGAAGACCCTACAGAAAGCAAATAATCTTCACCCAATCTGGCATGGCCCCTACAAAGTGACAGAAGAGGTTGTGCCTGGCACTTACAGGCTAGAAAACCTAGAAGGAGAACCTTTCACTAACCCGTGGAATGCTGATCACCTAAAGAGATATTACATATGATGTTGCATAGAGTTTTATGTAAATGTACCATCTTATTATGAAGAGGTTATTAATGAAGATCAGTTCCCGTGACAGTTCTTGCTACATTCTTAGATCAGAGATTAATTATGAGGATAACATCTTAGGTGATGACCTCAGACCCTCATAACACCATTTCAGTGGTGATGAGGTCTGAGCTCAGACACTATAATGAGATGACCTCAGACCCTTAACATCATTAATTTGGTGAAGACTTATTATGGGGGTAACATCTTAGGTGATGACCCCAGACCCTCATAACACCATTTCAGTGGTGACGAGGTCTGAGCTCAGACACCATAATGAGATGACCTCAGACACTTAACATCATTAATTTGGTGAGACTAATTATGGGGGTAACATCTTAGGTGATGACCTCAGACCCTCATAACACCATTCACTGGTGATGAGGTCTGAGCTCAGACACCATAATGAGATGACCTCAGACACTTAACATCATTAATTTGGTGAGACTAATTATAGGGGTAACATTTTAGGTGATGACCTCAGACCCTCATAACACCATTTCAGTAGTGACGAAGTCTGAGCTCAGACACCATAATGAGATGACCTCAGATACTTAACATCATTAATTTGGTGAGACTAATAATGGGGGTAACATCTTAGGTCATGACCTCAGAACCTCATAACACCATTCAGTGGTGACGAGGTCTGAGCTCAGACACCATAATGAGATGACCTCAGACACTTAACATCATTAATTTGGTGAAGACCCTTAACATCATTAATTTGGTGAAGACCCTTAACATCATTAATTTGGTGAAGACTAATTATGGGGGTAACATCTTAGGTGATGACCTCAGACCCTCATAACACCATTCAATGGTGACGAGGTCTGAGCTCAGACACCATAATGAGATGACCTCAGACCCTTAACATCATTAATTTGGTGAGACTAATTATGGGGGTAACATCTTAGGTGATGACCTCAGACCCTCATAACACCATTTCAGTGGTGACGAGGTCTGAGCTCAGACACCATAATGAGATGACCTCAGACACTTAACATCATTAATTTGGTGAAGACCCTTAACATCATTAATTTGGTGAAGACCCTTAACATCATTAGTTTGGTGAAAACCCTTAACATCATTAATTTGATGAGATTAATTATGGGGGTAACATCTTAGGTGATGACCTCAGACCCTCATAACACCATTCAATGGTGACGAGGTCTGAGGTCAGACACCATAATGAGATTACCTCAGACACTTAACATCATTAATTTGGTGAGATTCATTATGAGGATAACCTCTTAGATAATGACCTCAAACCTTCATAACACCATTCATTGGTGACAAGGTCTGAGCTCAGGACCATTGGTTGAGTTTAAACAAGACCATTGCAAAGACAAGCTTAGAAAGAGGGCTTCAGAGGTTGAAGCTCATTGCAAATTTATTTTTAGCAGACACCATAACAATGGAACTAAGAATGAAAGACATCACATGACATTCAATAAAAAGGAAGTGAAGATGGTCCTCATCAGAGATTGGTATACATTCAGAAATAATTATATGTTCAAATGATTACAGACAAAAGTTCCACAATACAGTTAAGTTACAAATAGTGATCAAAATATCCTAAGAGTCTGAAGGGGGAACGTTGACACCCTCGGCTTGGTTAGTCCCCTCGGCTGCATCATCACAATGGTCTTCCCCTCCAACCTCAGTGACCTCTAATGTAGCAGTCTCGGCAGGAGCGGCAGCCTCTTCCTCAACCTCTTGAAGAGCTTGGGCAAATTGAGCATCAGCGAAGCCGAGACCAAAGAAATCAGAGGCCTTCAAAGCGCCGGCCTCTCTCTCCCTGACGTCTGCCCATTTAATAGTGGCTTTGATACCTCTTTCAAGGTATTCAAAACCGAAGCCCATGAACTCGTCAGAGGCCTTGTAGTCAGCAATTATCTTTTCAGAGGCGTCCTCAAGGGCGGCCCTGACGGTTGAGTTGACCTTTTGCTGCAGAACGTCGTCCTTAGCCTTTAGTGCAGCACCATGATCCTTGCCGAGCTGGGAGATGTCCTTCTCCAACCCCTTCACCTTCTCCTCGGAGTCCTTCAGCTCAGACTTGAGGCGCTCGATCTTTGCGTTCAGAGTCCTCTGGACTTTCTCGACCTCTTGCCCCTTTTGGATGAGAGGCAACTTCCTCAGAGTCCAGTTCGATAAATGGTGCATAGCGGTCAAGCCCTGCATATTTAGTGATCATGAGTAAGCTGAAGAAGAATAAGATGTTACACTTAGAAGAATTTGTAATGAAGTATCAAATCATACCTGAACGGCTCTATGAAGGCCGAACTCAACCAGCAATGGGGTGTTCATAGACCTGTAGAAGCGTTTCTCAGCCTTGGTCATTACAGAGCCGATGGCATCCAGGGCCTGCATACTGTGGCCGACCACACTGTTAGTTAACTTCAACTGATCTAGACGAGCCGACAGGATGTCAGCTGAAGAGATAGGGATGGCAGCTTCAGTAGTCTTCTTCTTCGGCCTCTGATCCTCAGGGGCATGACCCTCGGCAGCCCTCTTCTTTTTGGCTGGGGGCTTAGAGGCAGAGGGAGCTGGGGGAGGAGCGTTAAGACCTGCTTTCTTGGCAAGTCTTGTCAAGCTTGGTGCAGCCATCTCCCAAAGCTCGTCAGAAATGTCCTTTGGTCGCTCTGTAAAAAATTAGTAGACCTGAGTTAGATAATCAGATATGAATAAACTCAGAGGTTAAACTTGCAAAAAAAAAATGCTTACCAAGGTCGGCAAGTGGACTTCCCCCCAGACCTGTCCCATAGAGGAAGTGGGGAGTCATCAAGTGTTCGAACCTGACAAACAGACCATGTACCCCCTGATCTTGAAGGGCTTTCACCTTCTGTAGGTTCTGTAGACTTAGGCCAGGGTCGGCCCTGGCAGACATGGTGACCTTACCCCATCTCAGGGGCATCCTCTGCTCCAGATTGGACGAGGGAACACATGGGCCCAACTCCCATGGCCCTGAAGCAAAGAAGTACCGAGGCTTCCAGTTTTTGTTGGAAGTCTGGGTCACCTGAAGCAATTTCTTCTCAGGCCTCCGAGCTACAAAATGGTAGTAGCTCGGATGATTTTTGGCCGAGGAAGGAGCGTAACAACCTACAAAGACCTGAACTGGAAGGTCTGAGTGGTGGACAGCCTTCCATAACATTATGGCCCCTATTAGGATTCTCCAGGCATTAGGAGAGAGTTGGGAGGGGGCCAAATTAATATAAGAAAGGATGGACTTGATAATGGGGTGAATGGGAAGACGGAACCCCGACTTGAACATCTGCTCGTACAAACAGATCTCGCCATCTCGGCCATGATAAGCACTCTCTTCCCTCAGAGGTCTCCTAAGTTTTATTGAGGGGATGATAGAATACAGATATCTGAAGTAGAGAAGGTCTACCTCAATAATAGTACTCTCATGCTCGGCCGCCTCAGAGACGTCAACATTAGACTCAACCTCATCATCATCCAACTCAACGTCGGCCGGAGCAGATATTGATGGGTAACTCGGAAACCTCTGAGAAAACTCTGCCCCGGTGACGGCAGACATAGGGATGGCGTCAATTGGTGGTGGAATGGCCACACTCGGCTCAAGAATCTCAACCTCTGAGGAAGACCCTGAGGTGCTTGAGTGGTTATAGGACGAGGCTCGGCTGGAGACCTCGGCCTGATTAGGTGCCTGATCAGGCCTTGGTGTGAAGCCCATGGCCTCTTGAAAGGAATCCATAGACATGGGGTCTGAGGTAGATGATTCAGACTCAGACATAGGTATGGGATAAGTAGTAACCTCTGTCTGATAGAAGTTCTCCGGGGGGTCAGGATATATCACCTTCAGGGGTGGTGGAAATATGGGTCTAATGGGAAACTCTTGCGATCTACGAGCCTCCTCCTGTGCTCTTTCTATTTGCCTAATCTTTTCTAAAGTCTTCTCTCTAAGAGAGGGGAACTCCTCAAGAAGCTGATATAAGGGTCTGAGCATCAGAGGACGACACTACACTTAGGGATTTTCCTAAACTCTAAAAATTACAAACAAGGCTGGATGATAAAGAAAAGGAATCTAAAGATCAAACTACTTAAATTTGGCAAGAATATCTCGCCTGAAATTATGGTGGTATCGCCGAAAAACTAAGAAACTCGCCGGAAAATACGAAAATAAGGGTGCTTGCAGGAAAAATGAAGGAAAAAGTATGGTAGACCTTACATGAGGATGAAATGGTAAGGAAGAGAGGAGAAGACGCGAGAAATCACCACCCAAAAGCCTTGAACCAAGATCTTTCTAGAGAGAGAAAAGCTGCAGGAATGAGAGCGATTGAAATGGAAGAAATGGAAGAAATGAATAAGAAAGAAGGAAAGAAGAGTTCAAAACCCTTATATACTCAGGCACAACTCCCAAGGCCCATCATTGCCTTGGGAGCCCCAAGGGGCGGCTAACAGCACACGCCTACCAAGCAAGCATGTTCCAGCATTGGACAAGTGTCAAGCAAGTAGTGGCTTGTAGCAGACAGGCCTCGGAGGTGTAGTAATCCCCTAGTCACTTGCTCTCACATATGACTAAGGGCTGGGGGGTGATTGATATGCCCCAAGTGTAACCTCGGCCTAGAGACACCAACCTCGGCCGGTATTATGGACGACGTTGGGCATCTCTTGGACACGCGATATCGCCCGGCCGACACTACCATGAGCCTCTCCAAGGGACGTCACAAGGATCGGCAGCATTCTCGTATACCTTGGAATGGCAACCTCGGCCAGATGTAGGCCGAGCCCGCATCAAGCCACCAGCAACCTCGTCAAGCCACCAATTCAACCCCGTCTCAGGCCGACCTTGCCCATTGTCTCGGCCACAATTAGGCCGAGACCTCCATGGAATCCTCGGACTGAATAGGTATCAAGACTCACCAACCTCGGCCTCATCAAGGCCGAGGTCATACCCCTAACGCGATAGCCGAGCACCTGCTGACATTTAGATGAGGACACGTGGACACAAGTCAGTTATAACAAGATTATTCCCCACACGTGGGGAGAATATTGCATCATCATTCTCTACAGGTGACAGTGACAGATGGCACTCCCATATTGGTGAGGTAACCACACACATTCTCATTGATTGCATGGGGGGTACATTACACCCCCTAGGTACTATATATAGAGGTCATCCTCTACCTTGCAAAAGGATCCCCATATATTCAACCCTAGCTGAAACTTTGTCTAAATACACAGCAGAGAGAGAAAGCTTGAGAGATTGTATCTATGGCCATTAGAGCCCTCATACAGTGATACACATCATACACTTGCATAGTGGACGTAGGCCTGATTGGCTGAACCACTTATATTCTGATGTTGATTCCTCTTCTCCTCACCTCCTTCTACTTTATATATACCTTTATACTGCCATTGTTAACACTGAATTGAGCTCACAAACCCCTTGAAGGGTGGTGCAGTTTCCTGCATCATCAATAATTGTGGATATGATTGTGAAGTGACATAAATTATCGTGAGTGAGAAATACAACGGTTACAGTGATTAAGTCGGGACGCGCGTATCAGTTATGTCGGTACTAAACTAATGTAATAGGATGAAATTATTTATAATTTATGTAAGAGAGTAGTCTAATTTGGGAAAATATCGGATTTTAGCACGTGTTTGACTTGAGCAACTTCGGTTGCGCCTACGTATCCGTTATGCTCGGAATCAAAGTCTGCATAGTTCGGGGGTTCGTACTATTCGCCGGAAAACTCATTGTGGTGGTTTTTCGGAGAGATGGAAGGTCTTGAAACTCTTCTCCAAAACACTTTTCTAAAACTCTCTCTAAAAACTCATAAGACAAGAAAAAATCACTCTTCTCTCCCAAGAAGATCCCCCTTTTAAATGTATGGGGGTGAGGCATATTTATAGCTAAAACCAACATAAGTGGGTCGCCACATGTCAAAATAACCCGTGGTGACAAAAGTCATATTTTAATGGCATGTGTCCCATAACATATGTCAAAACTCTCAATACTAGAATATTGTCTAGCTAATACGTAAATAATACACAAATACACGTGATATGTCCGACGTGCATAATAATACTCAGTCGCATAAACACATGGACTTTTATTAATATTAATAATCGCTAACCTCATTTAATAATTAAGTGAGAGGCTTATTATTAAGTCCCTCCAACATTTTCCCCCTCGTACATATAGTTGATATATTGATGCATGTCTGAAATATATCGACTGTATGTACGAAACACCTTTAATCGTGGGTAATAATCTGTGAATCATGGGTAATAATATCGTACCTCATTTTAATATTGATGATGTACTTTTACCTCATATCTCACATTTTATGATGTACTGCAATCACATATTTCATATCTCAGTTACATGATATACATCAATCTCATATCTTAAATCTAAATTCTTTTTAGGTTTTGATCTCATAGGTTATTCCGAAGGACCTCATTTATCATTCTTTTCATATGAATGATATACTATGAGTGTTGCCCCCATTCCTATTTAAATGAACATGCATCCACATTTTTACTATGGTTGTTCGTAACTCTGCTTTTGGTAAAAAGTATTATCATGGACACATAATAACTACTCCATCGTTCTCTTTCATCATATAGTGTATGCAAGTGTTTTTGGCTCGTCTTAGTCACGGCGAGGCTTCTTATGCATGTACGTGTTATTGCTTTGCCTAAATTAGGACGAGGTTTCTTACGCATGCTCGTATTATTGTTTGCCCAAATTACCACTTTTTACTGTTTTTCACAAACTCACACCTACGAGGTGACATAATGATGAACACACACTTGTTAGGATTTTTCTTCCACCGTTAGAGGTGACTTAACAATGAAAACACACTTGATAAGTTTTTTTCGCAAACTCCACCGTTAGAGGTGACTTAATAATGAAAACACACTTATTAAGTTTTTTCTTCCACCGTTAGAGGTGACTTAACAATGAAAACACACTTGTTAAGTTTTTTTGCAAACTCCACCGTTAGAGGTGACTTAATAATGAAAACACATTTATTAAGTTTTTTTTGTAAAACTCCACCAATAACGGTGACTTAATAATGAAAACACTTGTTAAGATTTTTCCTAACACTCCACCTATAACGGTGACTTAGTAATGAAAACACTTTTTAAGATTTTTGTAAAACTCCACCAATAACGCTGACACCCATAACGGTGACTTAACAATGAAAACACTTGTTTAGATTTTTCGTCAAACTCCACCAGTAACGGTGACTTAACAATGAAAACATTTGTTAAGATTTTTGTAAAACTCCACCAATAATGATGAATTAACAATGAAAACACTTGTTAAGATTTTTCGTAAAACTCCACCTGTAACGGTGACACCCATAACGGTGACTTAACAATGAAAATACTTGTTTAAGATTTTTGTAAACTCCACGTATAACGGTGACTTAACAATGAAAACACTTGTTAAGATTTTTCGTAAACTCCACCTATAACGGTGACTTAACAATGAAAACACTTGTTAAGATTTTTTGTAAACTCCACCTATAATGGTGACACCCATAACGGTGACTTAACAATGAAAACACTTGTTAAGATTTTTGTAAACTCCACCTATAACGGTGACTTAACAATGAAAACACTTGTTAAGATGAAAACATTTGTTAATATTTTTGTAAACTCCACCTATAACGGTGACTTAACAATGAAAACACTTGTTAATATTTTTCGTAAACTCCACCTGTAACGGTGACACCCATAACGGTGAGTTAACAATGAAAACACTTGTTAATATTTTTGTAAACTCCACCTATAACGGTGACACCCATAATGGTGACTTAACGATGAAAACACTTGTTAAGATTTTTGTAAAATCCACCTATAATGGTGACACCCCTAATGGTGACTTAACAATGAAAACACTTGTTAAAATTTTTGTGAACTCCACCTATAACGGTGACACTCATAACGGTGACTTAACAATGAAAACACTTGTTAAGATTTTTGTAAACTCCACCTATAACGGTGACACCCATAACGGTGACTTAACAATGAAAATATTTGTTAAGATTTTTGTAAACTCCACCTATAACGGTGACTTAACAATGAAAGCACTTGTTAAGATTTTTCGTAAACTCTACCTATAATGGTGACTTAACAATGAAAACACTTGTTAACATTTTTCGTAAACTTCACCTATAACGGTGACACCCATAATGGTGACTTAACAATGAAAACACTTGTTAAGATTTTTGTAAACTCCACCTATAACGGTGACACTCATCACGGTGACTTAACAATGAAAACACTTATTAAGATTTTTGTAAACTCCACCTATAACGATGGCTTAACAATGAAAACACTTGTTAAGATTTTTAGTAAACTCCACCTATAACGGTGACTTAACAATGAAAACACTTGTTTAAGATTTTTCGTAAACTCCACCTATAACGGTGACACCCATAACGGTGACTTAATAATGAAAATACTTATTAAGATTTTTGTAAACTCCACCTATAGCGGTGACACCCATAACGGTGACTTAACAATGAAAATACTTCTTAGGATTTTTGTAAACTCCACCTATAACGGTGATACCCATAACAGTGACTTAACAATGAAAACACTTGTTAAGATTTTTTGTAAACTCATTATTCTATATCACATTTTTCAGGACGGGAGCCCGTACCTGCCGAATGATAAACCGAGCGTGGTCTTTTGTCTGTTTGCAACGATGACCAACTTCTATGGACGAGTCAAGTCACAACGACCGTGGTTCAACCACTTACCAATTTCATCAGGTTTTCTGGAATATAACACACTTCTAAAGAAGACTTACCACAATACTCGCAAAGTTCTTATAATATGATGTCATATCTGAAGGATGACTACGACTTTGTCAATCTCTGAGTGACAACTATTTAATCCCTCTAAACTCTTTGCAAAAGTAATTGAAGAAACTTTTGTAATGGTCTACTTGGACGTTACTATACTCTGAAGGTTCATCAATCTAACCTTGGTGTGGATTTTAGCGTGTTTGACTGAGCAACTTTAGATTTTAGATTTTATCGAATTTTAGCACGTGTTTGACTTGAGCAACTTCGGTTGTGCCTATGTATCCGTTATACTCGGAATCAAAGTCAACGTAGTTCGTGGGTTTGTACTATTCACCGGAAAACTCATTGTGGTGGTTTTTCGGAGAGATGGGATGTGTTGAAACTCTTCTCCAAAACACTTTTCTAAAACTCTCTAAAAACTCATAAGACAAGAAAAATCACTCTTCTCTCCCAAGAAGATCCCCCTTTTAAATGTATGGGGGGTGAGGTATATTTATAGCTAAAACCAACATAAGTGGGTCGCCACATGTCAAAATAACCCATGGTGACACATGTCTTTTTTTAAGAGGCATGTGTCCCATAACACATGTCAAAACTCTCAATACTAGAATATTGTCTAGTTAATACGTAAATAATACACAAATACGCGTGATATGTCCGACGCGCATAATAAAACTCAGTCGCATAAACACATGGACTTTTATTAATATTAATAATCGCTAACCTCATTTAGTAATTAAATGAGAGGCTTATCATTAAGCCCCTCCTACAATTTATCTGAATGGTCATTTCAATTTTGACATTGAGTCCGTAAGGGTCGAGACAGTTAGAAACACCTATCCGGTGGTTTATTTTGGGTCCCGGGGAAATTTTAGGCCTAACCGGCATCCCGGGAGGGCATTTTAGTAATTTTTATTTTTGGGTATTAATTACCTACGAAATTAGGAGAGGTATTATTTAAGTTATGTAAGGGATATTAGGGTTATCATTCATAAAATCCATGGGGGAGTTACAGAGGGAGAGCCAATTCTAGGAGTCTAAAGCCAAGAACAACCATCTTGCACCAACGAGACCACCACCGCGTAGATCGGAGAACGTGGAACACCACCATAACAACTAAACAAATGAATCAGACCTTCACTTTTGAGGAAAGTGTTTAAACTTTCTTAATTTAGAGCAATAATGGAACCCATGTTAGTGTCGGTTCAATTTGATATGAATATGGTGTTTATTTGATGAAATTGGAGAGTTAGGAGTAACTAATTAGAATCTAGAGATAATTAGGTTGAACTCTTCATGTATGTAGATTAGAAATCATCGAATTGCGAATTCATTATGGTGAACGAATCTAAAAATTTTGGTATTCTTTAATGTAAATTTGAAGAACTAGGGTTTTAAGAACTAATTTAGGGATTTTGAAATTTACTAAGAGTTATGCCTGACTTAATGATCCTAGATTGTTACAAATCATATAATTATATCAGAACATCGATTAAAATTATTGGATTGGTGTTTGGGATGATTCTGTAGAGGTTCTAATATCATTAATGGTGGGAAAACGTAGTTTCGGGAGGTAGAAGTCGATCAGATCGGTTCGTTTTTCTATAAGACCAGATCGGTTCATTTTTCTACAAATCCAAACTGGTCCATTTTTGTGTAGATTTCTGTAAAGGCTGAACCGAACCGATCATTTAGGACCAGATCCATTCGTTTTCTGAAAAATTTGTTCTACAGTTATTTCGTGACTCCTTATGATATGTTAGTAGTATAGAAGTGGGATTAGCTACTGTAAAAGATACTTGGGATTATGAATCGCTTTATGTGAGGTACGATAGAGAGAACAATCATAATTAAATAATATCGGGGGTATAGTGAGAGGTATACCACATACGAATATGTATTTAGGTTGTGTATACCTACTAATTGGAATAGGTTGCGCGAATAGCTACATGATTTATTTACTATGTGTATAACATATTGACGCTTCTTTCTATCGTGGAAGGTTATTTAGGAAAGGGGACAGTCTTATCCCGATGAGCCCAATTGGGGGGATTTTAGATTTGGTACCTCAGAACATGGAAGCTAGGTATGGGCTATCTGTGTGAATGAGTGATGACGGTTATATGGGTGTGTAGGTATATGCGTAGCCCATAGACTTGGAACCATGCTCGCCTCCAATATGTCTAATTTGTATTTCGATGGTTCGTGAGTGATTCCGAATCATTAGTCTGTACTTAGTACGAGATGTACCAGGACTTGATAGCAGAGTATGCATGCACCGTAGTTGAGTCTAGGGGTGATGTTTTAGTATATATATATAATAATATTGTGATAGTTATATATATATGCTTGTAATATTATCTATTGTGTGATAATTGTAGATAAGGAAGATGACGAATTCTTAAATAACTTAAGGATGTGAACCCTTAAACAACTTTTGTGAAACTTATACTCGAGGTACTATATATAAAATATAGTGCCTAGTAATCGTACAGGGGGACTTCGGGATATTAATATGGATGATAGAAAGATAGTTTATATCCACAAACTAGTTAGATGAGAATTATGTCTAGAGTAGTCTAGGGGTACGTTAGGCGTGCACATTATTTGAGAGGTGAGAATCTCAAGTGAGTGTACGAAAATCTAACATATGTTTTATATTTTCTTTACAACATCTTTAAATTACTTTCTAAATTGTTTTAAAATCTTTTATACTCGAGCTCTGACCCGTCTCTCTCAAAAATCTTTTTTCTTGTGTATTATTTTAGGTGTCCATCCACAGGGACACCGGGGTTAGACCATTGGATCTTTTGTTGTGCTGCAGATATTGTGAAAGTTGCAGGCCCTCGCATTTATATGCCTCTACTTATATATTTTCAGTTCTAGTATTTAGACTTCTCAGTTAGGGCATGTGTCGCCCATTCTTAGTTTATTTATGTCAGAGGAACATTGTACTTATTTATTTCAGCATTTCCAATTCAGTTGGATTTATTATTGTTGGTTTGGATTTTATTTGTCTGGGACTATTATTCCACTTTATTATATTCAGTTGGATGATGTTTATTCCTTAGTCATTTATGAAGGAAAATGGGTAATGCTTTAATAGTTTATTTTAATGGACTTCAAATAATTCAAATAAAATGTTTTGACACTAGCTTAATTAAGTATTAGGTGGTTAAAACGAAAATTGTTTTTCGACAGTGATGCTAAGAATGAACCGATCGGATATTCTATTTAAAATTTTATAAAGGACTGGCCTCCCGGTATATAATTGGGCGGGGTGTCATAGGTGGTATCAGAGCATCAGGTTCTAGAGTCTTTTAGGATCTATACGGCTTACTATGCTATCAGCTTAGCGTTCCTTCATATAGAACATTATTTTTAGGACTGTTGCATTCTTGATTATGATTACGTCTTCAGCTATTTGAGATTTAATAACTGTGGACTTATAAATTCTTCCTCATTTCAGATGCCTCCAAGACGTGCACCGAGGGATAGAAATGCCCAACCCGAGCCCCAGCCAGCACAGGCTCAGGGTACGATGAATGCTGCAGAGGTTACTGCCATTGTTGCCCAGGTAATTAATGTTTCATTAGAAGTGGTTCAACAGGATCCACCACTGGTACAGGTAGCATCACTAGCTCCAGTACATGCATTCCCTTTTGTTTGGGAGCGAGTCAGAGATGCCTTTTAGAAGCCCCCCATTCCAGGGGAGTTCAGACGTTGTGGTAGCGAGCCAGTGGAAGAAGGACATACAGCGGCATTTGAGAATGTATGAGTGCACGAAGTGCTGAAGAAGGTACTATCTACTTTCAAGCTTGTGGGAGCAACGCTACAGTGGTGGGAGTCCACTACTACCGTAGAGGAGCGCGATTAGATCAGTATAAAAGACTTTTGGGTGCGTTTTGACCGCATATATTTTCCATCCGCCATTCAGACTAAGATGAGGTGAAAACTACTTGACCTCACCCAGGAGGGGAAGACTGTGGCGGAGTATGAAGAGGAGTTTACTAGATTGGTGAATTTGGAACTAGGAGAGGTGCCCAATGAGGAGACAAAAAATTAAATGTTCATGGATGGTCTGACCTGGAGGATTCGACAGTATCTTCTAGGTAACCTTTCCTTGCAGTCCTACACAGATGTACTTAATACAACTTTGTTACACTATCAGGACCACCGCTTCCATCTGAAGGGGAGAAAATATGAAGGGGAGTCCAATCAGCAGGGCAGGACTAGTGGGGGGTAGTGCCAGCGAGGCACAAACAGCTCAGGGGTAGCAGAGGCAGGGTGAGCAGGGTTTCCATCAGGGGGATTCTGTTAAGCGATTCAGATCATGAGGCTTTCGCCAGGGACAGGGGATTGCAGGCATGTCCATGTAACAACCCGCCTAATAAGATACCGGGAGATCACTCCAATATTAAATTAAAACAGGAGTTTCATATGGATCATTCATAGCATCACTGTCGAAAATCCATTTAATTACTAATATCCTATTAGGTGAGCGTTAAAAAACTTTTACTTAACTACTCTTTTTAGCAAACAAATTAAAACATCCACAATTAAATGCGTAATGAACTGAAATGGAAATGAAAGGAACTAAAATAACCGAACACTCGGTCCAAATATACAACCATATCGAATGCTGTACTGAAAGAATAAATAAATGCAATTGAGCCATTGGCTCGAATGTTTATACAATAACTCCTATCTAGAGTGCAAGGAAAGAAACGTCTACCGATAACCTGCAAGCATCCACAGCTGCTGCAGCAGACGTCTGACTCGAAAGAATTTCCATCCAGGCGTCCCTGTGTCTGGACACCTATATATATATAGTATAGAGAAAGAAAGGAGAGTAGACAAACGGGTCAGAGCCCGAATGTTTAGAAAATATTTTGCAAGTGCATAAATGCTTTATTTTTAGAAAAATAGTTTTTATCTCATATTTAAATTGGTATCGCACTCTCATGAGATACCCCTCACCTCTCCTCTAACAGTGCACACCTAGCGCATCCCTATAAACATCCTAGTCAAGCTAGCCTGCTAAACTAGTCTAATACCCAACCACTATCTAACCTAGATAGTCAAACAGATGTACTAAGGGCTAAACTTCACCCTAATCTCAACGCTATGCCATGCCATGTTCGTGCGTGGGGTGTCTCGCGAAGCGAAATCCAAACAAGGAACCCCCCCCCCCCCCGATACACAACTATGCAGCAAGGTCGATCTTTGAGATCCGCCAGTCCCTCAGTACAGAAAGATATATATAATATATATACCATAAACATTTAATAATATTAGAGCACTAAGGATTAAACTTCTCCCCAGTCTCAACACAATGCCATATTCGTGCGTGGGGTGTCTCGCGAAGCGAAATCCAAACAAGGAACCCCCCCGATACACTACTATGCAGCACGGTCGATCGTCGGGATCCATTAGACCCTCGGCACTCGATTTATACATATACGTACATCTACAATATCCGTCCGGATAATATCTCCCGGACTGAGGATTACTTGATACATATAGTATTTATAAATACTTATCCTTTTCATTTCAAAAACTTCCATTTCCCTTCTCATATCCAGGAAATGTATTTATAGAAGCCAATTCATTATCATGAATTGCTTTAACAAATCATATACTTTTTGAAAGCCAATTTTATTAACATAAAAATGCTTTTCCTTTATCAATTATCCCATTTCCCTTTTTATACTCAGGAAATGTATTCAAAGACATTTTCATTATCATAAAAATGCTTTGATCATAACATATGCTTCCACATCCCTTCTTCCATCCGGGAAGTGTTACCGAAGCCAAATAATATAAACCATTTCCCTTCCTATATCCAGGAAATGTAATTAAAGCAAATCCATTATTATGAACTGCTTTAGTAAACGCGTTCTAAGACCGCCCGTCCGGATTTCTCCACTGTGTGCGCCCCTAAATGGCTATCATCTTCCAGGGCCTCCAAGACAACCTGGGATCCTATATCGAAAGACGTCGGGAAGCGACCATGTGCCTGCGGGATAGTCAAGACCACACCCGGAATCTCCTAACCAGCGCAGAAAATATAATAACAAACGCTCACATGGCCTATAGGACTATATCCACCCTGCATCATTAGCCAGGGGGCTTCACCATACGAATGCAACTTCCCTTATGATAGCGATTTAGAGAGGTGTGTATCCTCATTTTTTTATTATTTATGAAAATCATTTGTCTTTCCATTTTGAAAACATTTATATATTATTTTCAAAGTCATTTCATCATATCATATATACTTTAATCACATAGTATATGCATATACCATATATTCATCCTGGAATATACATAAATGGCCATATTTGCCAACTATATATAGCGATGACCATTAATCCCAAAGATTCCCTCGAGGAATCATAATCATGCTTTCATATAAGCATGATACTAAACCCAAAGTATTTCTTTACTTTGTTCAATTCTAATTACCTCAATCATCTCTTAAAGGTTTATTTATCCTCAAAACCCTTATTTAGGAATCCCAATAAAAATCCCAAATGGTAATTCAACTCCCCATACTCTTAAAGGGAGAAAACTAGAAATTCTGACCTAAGCGAATCGATTCGCCCCTTTAGCGAATCGATTCGGGTGGGCGAATCGATTCGGTTCCCAATCCGAATCGATTCGGAAAGTATTCTGCAAACAGGTCTGTAATTAGCGAATCGATTCGGTCTGTACCCGAATCGATTCGGCCCATTGCAGAAACCCAATTTCCTTTAGGCGAATCGATTCGGCCTGTACCCGAATCGATTCGGCCAGTTCGAGGGCTACAGTTTGGGTGATTTTTCAATCTCCAAAATACCCAAAATTCAATCCAATATCCATTTAAATCCTAACTTGGTTTTATTACTACAAACCCAAAGTTTTTTTTTATATCTCCTCAAATTCTTTAGAGGTCCTAACAATCCCTTTGAGAACCCCTAATATCTATCTCCAATAAGTTTTAACTAATGATTTTGATCTCGGACAGCTTTCCGTATAAAAATCACTATAAATCCAAAAAAAATCAGAAAAATACGTGGTTGGCGCCCACGCGACCGCGTCGAAAAGATCTACAATGTTTATTTTTTGACCAAGAGCCGATTCGATTCGGATCAGGGCCGAATCGATTCGGAAAGCCCGCTGCTCACTATTCATCATCATCTCCAACGATCCCAAACCTCCATTAATTCCCCTCCAAGCTTTTTATCGCCTCACCCAATGTCCTACAACCTCAACCAACTATAGATACACATATATTAAGGGCTCTAAACATCCTAGAACCCTAAATCACCAATTAATTTTAGGTTAAAACCTAAGTTCCACAAATCGAAACATTATTGGGGTTTTAATTGTTTTAACTCCCAAAAACCCGTTTTATCCACGAAAACCCAACCCAAAACATTTAGGGTTTGTTTATACCAAACTAAGATATGAGATTTATGCTCAAAAGTAAATAAAGCAAGTAAACACTTGCCTCGTGGATATAATCCGACGACCTCGAGCCGAATCCCGCGGAGTTTGGCCGGAACCTCCCCTTTCTCCTCTTTTTTCCTCCTCCTCTCTCTCTTCTCTTTCTCTTTTCTCCCTCTCCTTCTCTTTATAAAGAAAGAAAAAGGGGTTATACCCTTTAAAACCCAAAAACGACTCGTTTACCCAATTACGAGTTACTTTTACCTCTAAAATTACCCGAAACTCATTTTCGACAATCGGACACTCTTTTCCGACTATCTCGGCCATTCCGAGAATTATGGCGCAGTCAAAATTCCCATCCGAGGTACTTGACCGCAAATCACTATTCCAACCCAAAATAATTAAATGCGGGTTTTCCAATTAAAAATCTTACCTCGTGTCGCTTTACTCAACGACGACATATAATTAAAATATTTCGACCTATATAGTCCCAAAAATAATTACAGCACCCATCGAAAATCATTCAATCCTCGAAAATCCCAAAATTTACTATTTAGGAAAATTCCCCAAATTGCCACTTAATTTAATTATGGAATTTAATTGTCTAAAAAGGACGGGTTGTTACAGTCCACTAGGGCCACCAGGCACCCGGGCCAATAGTAGTTTCAGTAGGGTCATTAGGGCCAAGGGACAGGTGGTGACGTCCAATAGGGTCGGGGTCAGCAGGGTCAGAAGGGAGGAAACTTTGCCGGTAGGTTCTTTGTTTGTGGAAACATTGGTCATAAGAATCAAGACTATCTGTAGAAGGATAAGGCCCCGCAGTAGCAGCAGGGTGCTCATCAAGAGCCCCAATGAACGATATTCCCAGCCGCTCTCCCAGCGCCAGCGCCATTCACGACTTTGCCTGTCGTTCTAGCAGCCCCGATTCAGCAGGGACAACTTCAGTATGGGTGTGTTTACAACGTCCACCAGGAAACATCTCCACAGGCTCCACCCGCAGTTGAGGGTACATTTTCTATCCATGGGTTTATGGGTCGTATTTTGTTTGACACGGGAGCCTCACACTTGTTCATAGCCACTACTTTTGCACGAGCCGCAGGGTTGTTAGACACGACTGACAGTACAGTGACTTATGTAGACTCACCGCTAGGTAATGGGTCTTTAATTTCTTTATATGATGAGGTGTAGGTATAGTGATTAGGAGTCTTATTTTTCCTACCAATATGCTTGTTGTAGACATGTCTGAGTACGACACTATTATTGGGATGGATCGTCTAGCGCATATAGGGCCATGATTAATTTCTTTAGTAGGAGCATTGCTTTTGTTATCCCTGGAGAAGAGATGTTTATAGTGGCGATGCTTCACCCTAAAGGAGGATCGTCCACTCAATTGTTTTATATAGAGGAGGAGACCTGTACAGGAGTTACGATTTCCCTTGATTCGATTCAATTTATTCGTGAGTACACCGATGTATTTCAGGATATACCTGGACTACCACCGAGTAGAGAGATCGAGTTTGTGATTAATTTAGCACCAGTCACACAGTCGATAGCTCATGTTCCATACCATATGGTTCCTATGTAAATGAGGGAGCTACGTGATTAAATTGAATAGCTGTTGGGATAGGGTTTCATCCGAAGGAGTACCTCACCTTGGGGTGCCCCAATTATGTTTGTGAAGAAGAGGGATGGATCTTTACGATTATGTGTGGATTATTGAGAGTTGAATAAAGTCACGATACGGAATAAGTATCCATTGCCTCGAATCGATGACTTATTCGACCATTTGAGAGGATCAACATTCTTTTCGAAGATAGATTTGAGATCGGGATACCATCAGTTACTTATCAGGGAGCAGGAGGTGTCTAAGACTGCCTTTCTGACGAGATATAGATCATACGAGTTTTGGGTTATGCTGTTTGGGATAACCAACGCATCGACAGTATTTATGGACTTGATGAACAGGGTGTTCAGAGAGATCTTGGATCAGTTTTTCATTATCTTCATAGACAACATCCTGATTTATTCACGGACCGAGGAGGAACATGCCAAGCATCTATGTACGGTTTTGCAGACTTTACGGGAGAATGAGTTGCATGCCAAGTGTAAGAAATGTGGATTCTGGCTGTGAGAGGTACAGTTTTTGGGCATATTATATCCGAGAGGGGGATATTAGTGGACCCTAACAAAGTGTCAATGGTGAGGGATAACTCACGACACTAACAAAGGTGTAGAGTTTCATAGGGTTAGCCAGTTATTACAGGCTGTTTATTCGAGGATTCTTGAAGATTATAGGTCCGATGACTAATCTGACTCCTAAGGGCGTACCCTATATTTGGGATAATGCGTGTCAGTTGGCATTTGATGAGCTTAAGGATAAGCTGACTTCAGCACCCCTACTAGCTCTCCCCAGCGTAAGAGTGGAGTACCTTGTTTACACTGATGCATCGTTACAAGGGCTTGGTGGAATACTACAACTGGAAGATTAAGCTTTAGCTTATGCTTCCCGCAAGATTAAGTCTCACGAGAAGAATTACCCCACCCATGACTTGGAGTTAGCAGCAGTCGTGTTTGCACTTCGAATTTGGAGGCATTATCTCTTGAGGGAGAAATTTTGCCTGTTCACAGATCATAAGTCACTGCAGTTCTTATTCATTCAAAGAGAGTTGAATATGTTCCAGCGCAGGTGGCTTGAATTTGTTAAGGACAACTAGTTTGAGATTCAGTACCACCCGGGGAAGGCTAACGTAGTTGCTAATGCGTTGAGCCATAGGCCAGTAGGTGAGGTGGTCGAGGTGTGGAAAGAGAAATAATGAGGTGGGACATCAGGATGCATTGGCTTGATCATTCATGTTTATTATGATAGTTACACCCCAGATTGTGACGAGGGTTGTACACGCCCATGCAGAGGATCTGTTTTGTCAGGAGAGAATTCGACACCTTCTTGCAGAGGGGAAGAGTCTTATTCAGTGAGTTCTGAGGGAGGTCTGCGCTTCAATGAACATCTGGTTATTCCAAAGAGACAGGATCTGCAACATGCGGTGATGACAGAGTCGTGTGGATCTAGATTTGCGATACATCCCTTCGAGGATAAGATGTACTAGGATATGAGGCATCAGTATTAGTGGAGTGGCATGAAGAGAGACATTGTTGATTTCATCTTAAAGTGTGCCACCTGTCAGTTAGTCAAGGTGGACCATCAAAAATCGAGAGCGCTTCTTCAGCCATTGGATATCCCGATGTGGAAATACGAGAGCATTTCTATGGATTTTATCACAGGGTTGCGTACTTCTCAGAGGGGTTACGATTCCATATGGGTGATTATGGATCAATTGCAAAGGTAGACCACCTTTTGCTAGTACAAACGGATTACACGATAAGTCAGTATGCTTAGATATTCATCGCTAAGATTGTGAGATTACACGGAGCGTCCCTTGATATCGAGTCAGATTGGGATAAGATTTTTGTGTCTCACTTTTGGGAGAGCTTTCAGAAGGATATGGGCACCGAGTTGCGGTTGAATATAGCTTATCACCCGCAGAATGATGGGCAGACCGAGAACACTAATCAGATACTGGAGGATATGTTGCGTATATGTGTCCTTTATTTTTGGGGAGGTTGGGACCAGTAAATTCCACTAGTGGATTTTTCTTATAATAACTCCTATCAGTTTACAATTGGCATGGCCCCATTCAAGGTGTTCTACGGTAGGCCTTGTCGTTATCCTACGTGTTGGTTAGAGGTGGGGGATAACAAGCTACTAGGGCCGGAGTTAATAAAGGCATGACAACCAGAATTGAGATAATTTAGAGTCGTATACGGGTATCTCCGGACAGGCAAAAAAGCTACTCCGATGCCAAGTAGCTCTTTTAGGAGTTCACTGTGGGGGATCAGGTTCTTCTGCGAGTATCTCCTATGAAGGGGATAATGCTATTTTGGAAGAAGGGGAAGTTAACACCGAGGTATGTGGGGCCATATTCCATTATCGAGAGGATTGGATCGATTGCATACAGATTGGGATTGCCAGAGCACTTGCATCGTATACATGGCGTGTTCCATATTTCTTCACTTAGACGATATTTTCGGGATGAGTTGGCTCACACAGATATTGCACTCGAACATATTGATTTATAGCTTGATAGTTCATACGAGTAAAGATCGATGGATATCCTAGACCATAGTGAGAGGAGATTGAGGTCTATGGTAGTCCCACTTGTGCGCGTTAAGTGAGAGCACCATAATGTCGAGGAGTCTACTTCGGAGCGCAAAGATGAGATGCGCGAGAAATATTCGAAATTATTTTTACCTGGTATACTATCTTTTTCTAAATTTCAGGATGGAATTCTGTTGTAAGGAGGGAAATATGTAACACCCCATGTTTTTATGATTTTTACATATTGGATTAAATAAATTAAATATGGGAAATTAATTGATAATTAATTCGGATTAAAATAAATATTAACTAGTGAGATAAGAGTTAGTATTTGTTAATGAGAACTTTATTGAATATTATGGAGCGAAGAAAGTAATATATAATTGTGCATATAATTTTGAAGTGATATAAATTGTCGCAAGTGAGAAATACGACAATTATAATAATTAAGTCGAGACGTGCGTGCCAGTCGTGTCGAGACTAAATTAATGTAATAGAAGTAAATTATTTATAAGTAATCCGAATGGTCATTTTGAGTGTGCCATTCAGTCCAGAAGGGTCGAGATGATCAGAAAAGTCTACTCAGGGGTTTAGTTTGGGTCCCAGGCCAATTTTAGGCCTAACCGGCATCCCGGGAGGGCATTTTGGTAATTTCTAAGGGTGTAAGCGGTACGATTTGATCGGTAAATAGTATATACCAATACCAAAACCAAACTCTAGATGGTAAAACCAAACCGTACCAGTTTACCACCCGATACACCAAAACCAATACCAAAACCAAACCGGCTGGTTTTTCGATAATTTCGGTTTTAATCTAGTTTCGGTAAATTCTATTTTTTTTTGGTTTCTTTTGGTTTTTTCTAGTTTCGGTAAAATCTAGTTTTTTCTAGTTTCTGGTTTCGATTTTTTCTGGTTTCAGTAAACAACACTAAAAGTCCCAAAAAACCAAAAACAAAACCAACCAACCTTTTTAAATATTAAAACCAAAACCAAAACCAACTTTTTTCTGGTTTTGGTAAATTTGGTAAGATAATTTTGGTAAATTTGGTACGGTACGGTAATTTCGGTATGGTACGGTAATTTCGGTACGTTTTTTTCTAGTTTCGATAAATTCGGTACGATATGGTAATTTCTGTACGTTTTTTTCTGGTTTCAGTAAATTCGGTACGGTAATTTCGGTAAATCAGATTTTTAAATATTAAAATCAAAACCAACCAACTTTTTTACGGTAATTTCGGTTTTGATAAGATTGGTTTCTGGTATTTTAATATATGAAACCAAAACCATTTTTTTCGGACCAAAACGGTACGGTACGGTAAAAACCCATACCGCTTCCATCCCTAGTAATTTCTATTTTTGGTAATTGATTACCTACGAAATTAGGAGAGGTATTATGTTAGTCACTTAAGGGCGATTAGGGTTATCATTCACAAAATCCAAGGGGAATTTACAGAGGAAGAGGGAGAGCCAATTCTAGAAGTCTAAAGCCAAGAACGGCCATCTTGCACCACTGAGACCACCACCTCATAGATCGGAGAACGTGGAACACCACCGCACCAACTACATCAATGGATCACACCTTCACTTTCAAGGCAAGTGTTTAAACTTGCTTAATTTAGAGAAATAATGGAACCCGTGTTAGTGTCGATTCAATTTGAATATGAATATGGTGTTTATTTGATAAAATTGGAGAGTTAGAGTAACTAATTAGAATCTGGAGATAATTAGGTTGAACTCTTCATGTATGTAGATTAGGAATCATCGAATTGAGAATTCATTATGATGAACGAATTTGAAAATTTTTGTATTCTTTAATGTGAATTTGAAGAACTACGGTTTAATGAACTAATTTCGGGATTTCAAAATTTACTAAGAGTTATGCATGATTTAATGATCCTAGATTGTTAGAAATCATATAATTATATCAGAACATCGAATAAAATTGTTGGATTGGTGTTTGGGATGATTTTGTAGAGGTTCTAGTATCATTAATGGTGGGAAAACATAGTATCAGGAGGTAGAAGTCTACCGAATCGGTTCGTTTTTCTACAGGGTCAGATTGGTTCGTTATTCTATAGGATCGGATCGGTCCATTTTTTTGTAGATTTCTGTAAAGGACGAACCGAACTGATCTATAAGGTCCGGATCGGTTCGTTTTTTGGAAAATTTGTTATGTAGTTATTTCGTGACTCCTTATGATATGTTAGTAGTATAGAAGTTGTATTAGCTACTATGAAAGATACTTGGGATTATAAATCACTTTACTTGAGGTACGATAGAGAACAATTGTAATTAAATATTATCGGGGGTATAGTGAGAGGTACACCATATACGAATATGTATTTTTGTTGTGTATACCTAATAATTGGAATAGGTTATGTGAATACCTACATGATTGATTTACTATGTGCATAACATACCTACACTGCTTACTATCGCGGGAGGTTATTTAGGAAAGGGGTCAGTCTTATCTTGATGAGCCCAATTGGGGGGATTTTAGATTTGGCACCTCAAAACATGGAACTTATGTACAGGCTATATGTGAGAATGATAATGATGGCGGTCATATGGGTACGTAGGTATGTCCGTAGCCCATAGACTTGGAACCATGCTCGCCTTCAATATTTGTGATTTGTATTTCGATGGTTCATGAGTGATTCCAAATCATTAGTCCTTACTTAGTACGAGATGTACATGGACTTTATAGCAAAGTATGCATGTATCGCAGCTGAGTCTAGGGGTGCTCTCTCTCTCTCTCTCTCTCTATATATATATATATATATATATGTATTGTTATAGTTATGTATATATGCTTGTAATATTATCTATTGTGAGATAATTGTAGATAAAGAAGATGACGAATTCTTAAATAACTTAAGTATATGAACCCTTAAACAACTTTTTGAAACTTATACTCGGGGTAGTATTTATAAGAATAATGCCTAGTAATAGTACAAGGGGACTTCGGGATATTACTATGGATGATAGAAAGATAGTTTATATCCACAAACTCGTTAGATGAGAATTATGTCTAAAGTAGTCTAGGGGCAAGTTAGGCGTGCACATTAGTTGAGAGGTGAGAATCTCAAGTGAGCATGCGAAAATCTAACATGCGTTTTATATTTTCTTGACAACATCTTTAAATTACTTGCTAAATTGTTTTAAAATCTTTTATACTCGGACTCTGACCCGTCTCTTGCAAAAATCTCTTTTCTTATGTATTATTTTAGGTGCCCAACCACAGGGACGCTAGGGTTAGACCATTGGATCTTTTGACGTGCTGCAACTATTGTGGAAGTCACAGGCCCTCGCATTTAGACGCCTCTACTTCTATCTTTTCAGTTCTAGTATTTAGACTTCTCAGTTAGGGCATGTGTCACCCATTCTCAGTTTATTTACGTCAGAGGAACATTGTACTTATTTATTTCAGCATTTCCATTTCAGTTGGATTTATTGTTGTTGATTTGGATTTTATTCGACTGGGACGATTATTCCCGTTTATTATATTCAGTTGGAATATGTTTATTCCTTAGTTATTTATTCATGAAAATGGGGAATGTTTTAATAGTTTAAATCAATGGACTTAAAATAATTCAATAAAATGTAGTGACACTAGCTTAATTAATTATTAGGTGGTTAAAACGAATTTTTTTCTTTCGAAAGTGATGCCAAGAATGAAGCAACCGGATATTCTGTTTTAAAATTCATAAAGGACTGGGCACCTGGTATTTAATTGGGTGGGGTGTCACACAGTGTTTCTTGATAAATGAGGAGTTAAACACGTTAGTACTACTTGAAGAGAAGACTGCGGAATTTTAGATGAATTTCTTATGTATTGACATGAATTTTATATTTAGATGAATTGGGATAAAATTCAAATTTCCTCATGTATTGAGACGAATTTCATATGTATTGATATGAATTTTCGATTAATGGAATTTTAGCTATTAATTTTTAATGGGCTTATTATCTAGACGTGTTAGTATTGCTGGATACTATTTGTATTTTTTGTACTATTTTTTTTGCTAGTTTTATATTATTATTGATATTTATTATTCTAAAACAGGTATGAAAAATAGTGAAAATGTTGCTGATTTTTTTTTGGTAATATTATTTATAATTATTTTTTTTCTTTGATCCAAAAATTTAGCACAGTTCAAAATCGTGCCAAAAGTGTATCAAAGTTTGGCACGGTTTTGAACTGTGCCAAAAGTGTACGAAAATATACTCAATCTGGCACAGTTATAAAGTGTGCCAAAAGTGTGTCGAAAATATCAAATTCAGGCACGGTTTGAAAGTGTGCCAAAAGTGATCGTGTTTGGCCAAATCTGACACACTTTTAAATCGTGTCAGAAAAAATGGTCATTTTGGAACACCTGATTCTAGCACAGTTCAAAATTGTGCTAAATTTGATTTGGCACAGTTTTCAACCGTGTCAGGTTGCTCTTTTTGGTGTAGTGAAATCATGTGTGATGTGACACATCGAATTATTAAACTTTTTCAGTTCTCACGGACCTAGTAGTAGATGAAAACTCAGCATTATAATAACTACTCGTGCTGCACTACAACTCGTATCACAAGACCATCAGAATGGATTCCCATCAATGTACTATGAATGAGGACTTCAAGATAATAAATCTGATCGACTACATAATTTGGCTAGTCTAGTACCGGTCAACACTTTCATGATAGTTGAGAGATGTTGGGTTATGTGACGCGACTAAGAATGTGTCTCAAAAGTGCGTACTCTCTAGGCTAAATTGCAAGCCTGTCGCTCAAGTAATAATTCGATAAGTCGAGTATCGATCCTCAGGAAAATAAGGCAACGGAGTTGTAACAACGTTGGAAAGATGAAGGAACTCTAACTCTGACTCTAAAGTAAAGGAAAAGATGATTTGAATGGTGAGATAACTACAACTAGATGCAATTTTGAAAATGATTAACTAATGAACTAAAATATGAATGGAATGCAACTATTCTAAATTATCTAAAATACTGATGATAATTGACTTACAACTTAAACTACATGGTGAGGAAATCAGGACGGGAATACAATCGCTCAACCCTAGTGTGTTACTAGTACAAAATTAATCGTAAATTTAAGTGATTAATTAGACCCGAAATTTAGTTCTCTCAAGCTTTACATATATGAGGTTTAAGCCCGCACCATACTGTGACACCCCACCTAATTAAATATCGGGTGATCAGTCCTTTATTAAATTATAATCAAGGTGAACGGTTGGTTCATTCTTAGCATCACTGTCGAAAACATAACTTTTCCAATTAAACACCCTAATTAATTAAGCTAAGTGACAAAAACAATTTTTAAGACATTAATTCCAAATTTCAATTAAAACCAATATATTTTAAAACTTTACATAATTCATAAATTAAGAATCATCCAACAAATATACTGGAACAAACAATCCAATTAATTAAACATCCAACTAATTGATTCCAGCATTAAAACTTAAAGGAAAAAAAAACATGCTGAGAGTAATAAATCCCAAATTATAAATACTGAAAATAAACGAATCGCAATATCCGATAAAAAAACTGAATAATGAAAAAGGGCGACACATGCCCAACTGGATAGATAGTGCTAGAAGTGGAATCAACAACGAGGTCGTCTATGTAAGAGGCTTGCAACTCCCACCTAAGCTACGGCGCGTTCCTTCCAAAGGATCCTATGCAATACGCCCCTGTGGGTGGGCACCTGTAATATATACATATATATATAAGAGAGAAGATAAAGTAGGAAACGGGTCAGAGCCCGATTGTAAAATAGTTTAAAATTAATTTAGCAAGTATTTAAAATGCTTACCGGCTAATGCAACCAACATATTAGTGCGACACTCCCTTGAGAAATTCTCACCTCTCTTTTAATGTGCAAACCTATCTCACTAATCTTCCCAACAGTATAACTTATCTTATCTTAAGTTGCTCGTAAGGTTTCAAACTGACAAATTTTCAAATGTTTAAGAGGTTAATTTTATTTAACAGCAATGTTCTCATTTAAACCTTATTTCATAATAAAGTTTCTCAGTAATATATCATAATTTTCAAACACTTATTCCCAAGTTGAAATAATTTTTCATTTCTTACTTACCATAGACACAGTAGGTAGTTCCCAAATTCCAGATTTAAATATATATATATTAAATACTCATATAATATATATATTCTAACGGCACCCCACATAACAATTATGGCGCGGGCATACTCTGCTATCCAGTCCCCGTATCACTCGTACTAAGGGAAATACAAGTTCGAAATCACTCTCGAACTATATTAACACAAAACACATACAATTTTGAGGCGAAGCATAGTTCCAAGTCTCTAAGAGGTCAGCACATACCCTCACGTCTCTTAGGACCGTCTGACTATCGATCCGATAGCCTGTACCAAGGATTTCTATCTTCTAGGGTACGAGTCAATATCCCCCATAAAGGTCCCATCGAGATAAGACTGTCCCAGCGCGGTAACCTCAGGGATAGCAAGTAGCGCGGGCATGATTTTTACACGTATATAGTATATGCATAAACACAGTCATATAAATATACTACTATTACCATATCAAATTTAGGTACACTCTCACGACCCATAATTATGATATTTATTATTATTACTCGTTATTTAGTTATCACGTATAACGGTTTGTCTCTTATTCTAATTTGTGGGATTATTCCAACTTACTACGTAACACTCATGGATTCCTATCTCTCCAAGTGTAATTTCAGTAGGTATTCATTTATTTTACAACATAACTTCCTTACGAGTCTCACCCTTTAACACAAGTTCCCATTGTCCCTTATGTGTAAAACAACCCCCCCCCCCCCCCCCCCCGTGAGGTGTTAATCTCGTCTTACATTAACGGGTCCATATATTTCTAAGGTCATACTGGCCTTCTTTATATCCCAAAATGTATTAATATTAATATCTAAGAATGTCTAATCATTTAAGTTGGAATGAACTATTAAAAAAAGGAATATGAGTAATACAGGAGGGGTCGATCGATCGATGGCAGGTGTTCGATCGATCGAACCATCGATCGATCGATGCTCTAGGGTCGATCGATCGATCAAGCAGGTATGGCAAATCTGTAGAATTTCTAGATTACGGGTTTCCTCTTCGAAAATCATCCAAAATGATATCTTTGATTACCAAACTCTAAATAATTTATACTACAAGTATTATAACCTCAAATAAATGATTTCCTATGTCAAGCATGCGGATTTTTATCATGAAAAACGAATTAAAACGGTATAATCCATAAAAACATCAAGAACCCTAATATTTCTTTTGTCTAGTTTCTTCCCATTCTTTTACCAGATTTCATACTCTTTATTTACTGTAATTTCGTGGTTCAACATCTACATATGAATGGAGTTTCCAGAATAAATCTAATACTCATACAACATGCGAATTTAAATCTCCAAAATGGGTTTTTCTTTCACAAAGACTAGTCCTAATCAATCCTAGGCTAATATGATTGGAGAATTAACTGAAATAGAGAAAGATAGATACTTGCCTGAGAATTTTCGGTTCAGAGTTGTGGAGAGATTTGTATGGATGTGATCCTCGTTGCAAGATCTATCGTTTGGCGGCGACGGCGGTGAAAACGGGGGAGTTTTTGGCCTAAAACTCCTTGGAAAACCTCTCCTCTACCTCTTCTATAGCCGTCTTTGGTTTATGGTGTTTGTAACCCTATAAGATGATTCTTTTCATCTGATATACCCTTAGAATTTTCGTGGGTTTTCATGCGCAAAAATATAAAATGTCCAAATTGCCCTCCCGAGGTGTTAATTAGGCCTAAAAACGCCCCGAGACCCAAACTAAACCCCCGAGTACATTATTTTGACTATCTCGACCCTTACGGACACATTGACGCACTCAAAATGACCATACGGGTGTCTTTTAATTTATTTACTTTTAATGGTCTAAATTTAATCCCGACACGACACAAGTGCGTCCCGATAAATTTCTAAAATTATCATATTAGATTTTCGTGATAATTTTACTAATCATAATTACACCACTTACTTTACCCATAAAGTAACTTATAACAAAAATAATTACTAACTCTCATCACGCTAGTAAGTATTTAAATGATTTTTTGGATTAATATTAATTTAATATCTCTAATTAAATTTAATAAATCCCAAAATTAAAAGGCATAAAAATACGGGGTATTACACATACATAATCAGCGGACAAGTAAATCGGCATTGCGATACTTACACTCGAATTGCATTCTGAAGCATCCTGGTTACCCTGAAGCAAGCGAGATCCAAAGACCTACAATGGTTGTGTTTCTACGCAATACGGTCGTAATAAATAATTAAATTCAGAGGATTAATTTTATACACTTGCAACTACCACATCAGGTTGAGTTCATGCATCTCAAGCTTTTAAATCTAGCCGGACATGTTAAACCTAACTATGCATGAATTAGCTACGTTGCATGCGCGAGAAATCATGATGAAACTATCTTGAAATATTCAAAGAACAATTATGAACCCCGAAATTAGTTGAATCATGAAAGAAAAATAACCACGCAAACAAAATAATAAGAAGAATGAAGTTTGGATTAAAACTTGAAAATAAACCCGGAATGAATCAATCTTGAAGAAAAAAATCAAAATATGTTCATAGGTGTTCTTCCATTTTTTTCTCTACCAAAAACTGATCAAAACTATGAAAAACTCCGTTTTCTAAGTCATTAACTTCGTACAAATACGTTTTAGAAGGAGTTGTAACAAAATAGAACTCTTTGGACCAATCAGCTGCCAAGGAAAATTTCGCGCATCAGGACCCCCGAACCGGTTCGTAGGTACCCCAAACCGGTTCGCCCCCTAACCGGTTCACAGTGTGGTTAGGGATTTTCTACTGGTTTTGGCTCTTCTTTTCTCAATTCCAACACTTAGAAAATTTTCCTACTTTCTTCTTTTCTTTCATGGATTTTTCCACGACTTCAATTGATCATAACTCTTCATGCGTAGCTCAGAATTGGGTGTCGTTTCTTCCAGTGTTCTCTTTGTTCCAAGATCTTTGACTTTACAGTTGGCCTCACCACCGGGATCAGGCTGTAGAATTATGAAAATACCCCTGAACTTTCCTTCCTAGCCTTTCTTTCATGGTTTCGATTTCTCTTTTGCACCGCTAGCATAATTAACCTGTAAAACACATAAAGAAACACGAAATACTTGCCAACGAAGGTTAGTAGAATAAATGTGAGTTAAATTCATATCAATTACATCACTCGAGTTCACAAGGGTACTTAAATTAAGGGGATAAATAAACAATATTTATGCAAAAATCAAACCCCCTAACTTAGAACTTTGCGCATCCCGAGTAGTGTAAAAGAAAAAGAATAATGGTCCTAACTCATCTTAACATACTATGGGGATAGAATACCTTTTTCGCGGGCAAGTGATTGCATTTAGCGTATGCAACAAGCCGTTAAACCCCTAGGTTACCCTAGTAGGACGAGTGTTGTCTCGTGAGGGTTTGCAGTGAATATACCCACAAAATTCAACTCAAAGAAAAATCAAAACACGCAAAAATTGTATAATTCAAACTTTTCCTGAAAATAGTCATCATCAAATCATCTTCATGAGTCTCAAATCATAGTGCGTGTGTGCGAAGCCAAAAATTTAATCGCAAATTTCCACCGATTGACCATTACGTTACTTATCCGAAAATTCGTTTTGATGTTAAATTCTCATGGGATGCTCTCACAAACGAATCACTTGGAATGTGGCTATTCTCTCGATGTGCATGATTTATAAGAGTAAATATATTGGAACCAAGTTCACGCACACAAATAGAAAGACGTAAATTTTATAGTGAAAAGATCCCATCATTGGAGTATGGTTATAAGAAAACGGGACCATTGCCTCTAATTCATGTTTTTATCTCTTTTATTATCTTTTGGTGTTTTAGCTCTCCACGCGGTAATAAATTTCAAAATTTTGGACTCGGTTAGGACTTTTACGGGTTAAAGGTGTATTGGGTTATATTGGAAACGATTAAGAATTTTGGAATTGGAAAAACTTTGCTTATGATGTCCGTTAGTGCTTTCCCGGGCTTTTTCTCATTTTCTTCTTCTTTTTCTATTTTTTTCTATTTTCACGCATTTCTGTTCTTGATATTTTTGTTGAGCATAGTTATTCTTTTCATGCCCCTTTTCGTTGCACTTTTTGGACTTAAATTTTGACTTTTTCCATTTTTCACAATTCCGGGCTTTTTGGGTTTTTCGGGTTGTCAAACGAAAATAAAACTTATTCGACTCAATTTTGGGTTACAAAAGGGATGATTTTTCACAACTTTTTATGGTCAGTATTTTTGGGTAACAAACGAGTGCCTACTTCATTGCCCAAAAAAAACTAATTGCATTACCATATGCGTTTCGAGATGGATTTAATTTAGAGATTTCTTCGACATGTTTTTCAAGGCAATGTCGCACACATTTCTCAAAACCGATCAAGGTGTAAGATTTGATATCCTTGACGACTTATTAAACCGCTGAAAAGGACTTCGAGTTAACAATTAACTCGAATTGATTTATAAATTTCACAAAAATGAAAGGCTTGAATCTCACCGGGGTTGTTAATCTAAACACTTATTCGTTAAGTCGTCAATTTTCGCACAATTTCCATCTTTGGCCAATTTCATCTTTGTGTATTATGTTTTTAGAATTTGAGACTTTAAACTGACTTTTAATGATATTTTTGAAAAATTTGAATTCCAATTTTTATTTATTTTGTAGAAAAATATTTTTGGATTTTTCAAAATTTTATGATTTTTCTGAGATTTTGGGCATTTTTGAAAATTTGTGAAGTTTTAGAAAAACGCACTTGTGACCCCCCTAACTTAGACTTTGGCATTGTCCTCAAGCAAAAAGGACTAAAATCTAACTCAAAGCGAATTAAAAGTGCGGAAAAATAAAACAAACAAATGAAAACAGAAATGCAAAATTTTATTATAGAAACTGAGAATCATGTGTTACAATGGAGAGGGTAGAGAAAGCTACTATACAATGTAAACAACCATCATAACACACAAACATCAAACACTTAAAAAACAAACATGGGCTTCGTTGGGGAGGCAGATTTGAGGGCCCGGGTGCGTTGGGATCATATGGATCATAAAAGAAGGTCGGAGGGGGTCCACCCAAGTTGAGCTCGTAAAGGTGGGCCTGGAGACGATGCATCATGCTCGTGTCCCACCGATAAGCCGCCTAATCCCTTTGATAGTCTACTTGATCGTGATTATATTGGGTGATAAACCCGTCAAGGCAGGATTCCACCCCCGAAAGGTGCCTAGCAAAATTTTCACCTGGGGAATCAAAGTGAGGATCATCCTCTTCTTCCTCATACTCCTCTTATTCCTCCCCCACATCCATCATTGGGTCATCATGTGCGTACTCTCCCGCATACTTGTTGAGAATGGGATGGTCGGGGTGATCCACCCGCATTTGGTGTTCACTCTGAGTGGTGGAGGTGCTTCCAATGGGGCGGGTGAGTCGGACTTGCTGCCCTGGGTCTTCCACCCCCGAATCAATCAAAAGTTCCGTTATGAGGCGGGCATAGGGGAGCGCAGCTTTGCCCCACTTGTCGTAGGCGGCATTGATGATGTCCCTGTAGAAGAGTTAGGCCAGATTTATCGTGTTTTCGGGGTCAAGGAAATGGTAAAGGAAGTTGGCATGATGTAGTCGGACCACCGAGTCATTGGTGGTTTGGTGGATTGCTCCACATGCAATTTGGTGCGTAAATCGCACTGTATCCGAGAGAGACTTCCTATGGGAAAAGAATCCCACACCCATTCCTCCCCGGGTGCCATTCGATCAATGCATTCGTCTTTGGTACTGGGAGCACCATTTGTGGGATATGGGAATGGTACGGGGAGGACAACCCCTTCGGCACGCATTTTGTGCGCGATGATGGTGGAAGAGAATGGAATTTGGATAACGTCAAGATAGGCCTCGTGAAGCGTGGATGAATTGCGAATGAGTGTCGCATAAAATTGGCGAATGGCGGCTTCGAAGACGTTATTGCTCGTAGGAGAGAGGAAAGAGCACCACCCCCGGCAGTTGAAAAGGGTGATGACGTCGACGAGAAGTTGCTCTCAATTGACAAAGCGCTCCATGTGGATTGGGCGTGTGGCCGAAAAATAGCGCTCATCCCAATGGCATTCTTGGACGCATCGAAACACCCCTTTACCCTCGTCATCAAAGACGGTGGTTTCGTCATATTTACGAGGGCAGAATTGGCTTGGGAGGGTCACAACATGGTGAGAGAGAGAGATGGTATCGAGATGATTAGGTATGGAAGAAAAGGATAATTAAAGTAAGTGTGGGAAATGGAGGGGGTGAGTGTTAATTTATAGGTGTAGAGGATGGGATTTTGGTGGGAAATTGTAATGGGATGGGAGGGAATGGAAAGGGGGAATGAATTTGGAAAAGGAAGTGAAGGGAGGGAAGTTTGAGGGGGTGAAATTTCGTGGGGGGTGTATGGAGGGAAGAGGGAAAAGAGACTGAATTTGGAAAAATAGGCGAGGGAATCTGCCAGGTACCCCGAACCGATTTGGCTGGTACCCCGAACCGGTTCGCCCCTGAACTGGTTCGACCTGGGGTTCGGGGGAGGTTACTGGCTTGAAAGCTGAATTTCTCCCTCTCTAAAAAACTAAGTGTTTGTAAAATCCTCTTCTCATGCGTATGGCCCCTAAAATTGTTCTAAACCCGCGGGTGCTCTAAAAATTCCTCGACCAAGCCCTCGAAATGCATGAAAGATCTCTCAAAATGTGTGCTAACTCAATCCCTCTCGTGCATCGAGCTTCGAACTAGAAAAATACCCTACTCACACACGACTACTATACACAATAATTCACCCCATACGTGTGGGGGGTGAGACGACCTCTCATTTTAAGCTTAATTGACCCCGTAAACGGGGTTCGAAGACCAAACGATATCAACTTCTTCTGCACAGGCCTCTAGATATGGCTTTAGGCATTGTCCATTTACCTTGAATCTATTTCCCCCTTTTAAATCATTTAATTCCACCGCGCCGTGAGGGAACACATTCTTCACAACGAACGGGGCCAGACCATCGTGACCATAACTTACCCGGAAATAGATGAAGTCGAGAGTTAAAGAGAAGCACTTTTTATCCGGGAAGAAACTCTTTGAGTTGAATAATGTTATCGTGAGAGAGTTTCATCCTTTCTTTGGAAATTTTTGCGTTCTCATACGCATCATTGCGTATCTCTTCTAACTCATTTAATTAAAGCTTACGAGCTTCACCGACTTTATCCATGTCATAATTTAACTTCTTAATCACCCAATACTCCTTGTGCTCTAATTCAACGGGAAGATGGCAAGTTTTTCCATACACAAAGCGGAATGGGGACATCCCGAGTGGATTTTTGTATGCGGTACGATGGGCCTAAAAAAAATCGTTCAATTGAAGTGACCAATCTTTCCGAGTGGGATTGATGGACATTTCGAGAATGTTCTTGATTTCTCAATTTTCTAATTCGACCTGCCCATTCGTTTGTGGGTGATAGGTCGTTCCAACCTTATGAATGATGACATACTTTCTCATGAGTTTCGCGAATGGCCTGTTGCAAAAGTGCGTGCTAATATCACTAATTATCGCTTTCGGAGCACCGAAGCGAGAAAGCATGTGTTCTTGTAGGAACCTAATCACCACTTTGTTATCATTTGTCTTGGTAGCTATAGCTTCCAACCATTTAGAAACGTAATCTACCGCGATAATGATGTATAGGAAACCAAAAGACGAGGGAAAAGGGCCTATGAAGTCAATACCCCAGTAGTCAAAGATCTCAATAATGAGTATTGGGGTTAATGGCATCATGTCTCATCGGGTAATCACCCCCATACTTTGACACCTATCGCAAGATTTGCAACAAATTTTCACATCCCGAAAAATTGTGGGCCAATAGAGGCCGCATTGAAATATCTTAGCGGCCATCTTTATTATTGAAAAGTGACCTCCACAAGCTTCTGAATGACAGAATTGGATGACTTTCAAAATCTTGTCATCATGTACACATCGTCGGATGATTTGGTCGGTGTAATATTTAGAAAGGAAAGGATCGTCATAGAAAAACATGCGTGACCAAGTGATGAACCTCTTCTTATCTTGCATTGTCCAATCGGGAGGGACGACTCCCGTGACAAGATAGTTCGCTATATCTGCAAACCAGGGCAAAGAGGAGGTAGCAAAGAGTTGCTCATCTGAAAAGTATTCGTCTATGGATATCGTATCACTAGGTACATCGGACGAGAGCCGTGATAAGTGGTCGGGAACGACATTTTCTACTCCTTTCGTATATTTAATGGAGATATTAAACTCTTGTAGGTGTAGGATCCACCTTATGAGGCACGACTTTACGTCTTTCTTCGCAAGTAGGTATTTCAATGTTACGTGGTTGGTGAGGTAAGTGATGGGAGAACCGATAAGATAGGATCGAAATTTGTCAAGAGCAAAGACTACCTCTAGCAACTCATTTTCTATGGTGGAGTAATTGAGTTGTGGTCCGGTAAGAGTTCGGCTAGCGTAGTAGATGACATGAGCCTGTTTGTCTTTTCTTTGACCCAAAACAACCCTTAGCGCATAATTGCTAGCATCACACATGAGTTCAAATGGTAAGGACCAATTCGGAACTTGCATGATGGGAGCAAACACAAGCATGGTTTTTCAGTTTTTAAAAGTGCTATGGCATGCTTCCGTCCACTCAAATGGGGTGTCCTTCATAAGAAGGTTGCTTAAGGGTCTAGTGATGGCACTAAAGTCCTTAATGAACCTTCGATAAAACCCCGCGTGGCCCAAGCAGGAGCTCACATCTTTAAGCGATTTTGGTGGGGGTAGATCGGCTATGATATCTATCTTAGCTCTATCAACTTCCATCCCCTTGGGTGAGACTATGTGGCCAGAAACTATTCCCTCAGTGACCATAAAATTTCATTTCTCCCAATTTAGCACTAAGTTTTTTTCCACACACCGGGCAAGTACTTTTTCTAGCTTTTCTACATAAAGATCGAAAGAGGTGCCAAAAACGCTAAAATCGTCCATGAACACTTCAAGTCCTCTCTCAACCATGTCGCTAAATAAACTCAACATACACCTTTGAAAGGTCACGGGTGCATTACACAAGCCGAATGGCATACGTTTGTAAGCAAACATTCTAAAAGGGCAAGTGAAGGTCATTTTCTCCTAGTCAAGTACATCTACCTCAATTTGGTTATATCCGGAATAACCATCAAGGAATCAATAGTAAGGGTGGCCCGCTACCCTCTCAAGCATATAATCAATAAACGACAAGGGGAAATGGTCTTTCCTAGTTCTCGCATTGAGTTTACGGTAATCAATGCAAACGCGCCACCCGATGGTGGTACGTTGGGGAACTAGCTCTCCCTTAGCATTTTTAATCACTGTCATGCCCGACTTCTTTGGGACAACTTGAATAGGGCTCACCCACTTGCTATCCGAGATTGGGTAGATAATCCCGGCATCCAATAACTTGATGATTTCGGTCCTCAACACTTCTTTCATGTTGGGGTTTAGCCTTCTTTTCATTTCTCTCAAGGGCCTAACGTCCTCCTCGAGGTGGATCTTGTGGGTGCAAATCAAAGGACTTATCCCCTTCAAATAAGAAATACACCAACCTAAAGCACCTTGGTGCTTTCTCGGAATCTTTAATAGTTTACCCTCATGCTCTTCGTTTAGGCTAGAGGAGATAACAACAGGAAATGTCTCATCCTCTCCTAGGTATGCATATTTAATATGGGTGGGTGGTTTCTTCAATTCGAGGGTCAAAAATTTATCACTGGAGGGAACCATGCATGCCTCTCTTGGCGATAACTCCTCAAATCGAGAAACCCAACTTACATCTCTCGCGTACTCTTTCGACACTCTCTCATCAAGTAACTCTCTCAACTCCTTCACTTCTTTTTCAAATTCAGTATACGTCCCCTCACTCTCGTGGCTCGACACTAAACAGGACTCTAGGGCATATCCACAATAATTTTCCTCAAATTACTCCTCTAGGATCTCGTCCATTAAGCTCACTACGTGAAGATCATCTTCTTCCCCCGTATGTTGGGCTATATGGAAGATGTTAGTCTCTAAGGTCATGTTACCAAAGGTGAGTTGCATCTGCCCATTACGAGTATTGATAATTGCGTTAGCCGTAGTTAAGAATGGGCACCCAAGAATGATAGGAACATGACTGCTCGAGGCGAAGGAGGGTTCGTGTCCCAAATGATAAAATCTACTGGGAAGTAGAAAGTGTCAACTTGAACGATCACGTCCTCAACTATACCTCTTAGGATATTCACGGTTCGATCCGCTAACTGGAGAGTGATCTTTATGGGCTTAAGGTCGCACAGATCAAGTTCCCTATAAATGGCATAAGGGGGGATATTGACACTTGCTCCCAAGTCAAGTAAGGCTTTTTCAATTTTATTTTCTCCAATGATGCAAGAAATAGTGGGTATATCGGGATCTTTGAATTTTGGCAGGAGATCATTAAGTAGAATAGAGCTCACGTTCTGTGCTAGGAATACGTTTTTCTTTACCTTCATCTTTCTCTTTACTGTTAACAAGTCTTTGATGACTTTTGCATAAGCTGGAATTTGCTTAATGGCATCGAGAAAAGGTAAATTTAGCTTTACTTGCTTTAGCACGTCTAGCACTTCATCACAGGGGTTTCCTTTGTGGTAAGGAACCAACTTTTGAGTAAATGGTGCCACGGTGGGTGGTTTGACTACTACCTCGGGCTCGTTAGTGTCTTCTTTATCACTCTCTTTCAAGGGGACATATTCGGCCTCTTTCGTGACAGGTGAAATCTCCTTATCTTTGGTTGCATCGTGTGGGGGAGGTGATAAATCAACGAATCTCCCACTACGAAGAGTGGTCATAGCTTGATATTGCTCCCGATGTTCTGTCGAGGTGGAGCTAAACCTAGTTTAACCTTGGAGAGGTCTTTGGCCCTGGGCAGGAAACTTTCCCTTCTCTTGGACACTCAACGATGATTGTATCTTTGAAATATTTTCATTTATGTCGCTGATCATGCGATCATACCTAGCATTGGTTTCATTCTGGGTATTGATAAATTGGTTTATATTATCCTCGAGATTTCTCCACGGTGGAGTAATATATGCCCCTTGAGGTGATGGTGCTTGCACATATCCTTGCATGTGTGGAGCTTGTTGAAAGTGCGATGGTGGAGGAGGGGCAATATGTGAATTAGGATTCATCTTAACATGTTGTTGCCCATAGCTAAAACCATAGTGGTTTTTCCATGAAGGGTTGTAAGAATTCCCGTGCGGTGCACCGAAATTACCCTTGAATCCTCCTATACCACTTACTTTCTCTTGAAGCATAACTTTGTAGGTCGGTATAGTTGGGCATTCCTCTATTGAATGACCCGCCTCACAAATCACACACACCTTCTCGACGAGGTTTAGGATGGATCCAGTTGGTCCTCTTCCACATACTTCAAGTATTTCTCGCATTCCTTTCTCAAGAAGGTCAAGTCGGCTATCCATCATAACATTCTTTTCAACGTGAAATAGGTCGGATGTCGATGGAGTGGTCGTTGCTTGGCGAGTTCGATTTTGAGCACTAGGGTCAGATGTATCCCAGGATTGGGTAGTCTCAGTGACATGCCTCAGGTGAAGCTCAGCATCGTTGGCGTATAAGTTGACAAAGGGACCATCACGCATAGTATCAACGAGTTGTTTAGAATTCATATTTAGTGCGTTATGGAAGAAGGAAATGATTTGTAGTTTATCAAGTCCATGATGAGGGCATGGAGTGACTAACTCATTGAAACGCTCGTAACATCGATCGAACGAATCATTTTCTAGGCTCAAGTGCAAACATGTCGCTCAAGTAATAATCTTATAAGTCGGGTATCGATTCTCAGGGAAATAGGACAACGGAGTTGTAACGACGTTGGATAGACGAAGGAACCCTAACTCTGACTCTAAAGTAAAGGAAAAGATGACTTGAATGGTTAGATAACTACAACTAGATGCAATTTTGAAAATGATTAACTAATGAACTAAAATATGAATGGAATGCAACTATTCTAAATTATCTAAAATACTGATGATAATTGACTTACAACTTAAACTATATGGTGAGGAAAACAGGACGGGAATACAATCCCTCAACCCTAATGTGTTACTAGTACAAAATTAATCTAAAATTTAAGTGATTAATTAGACCGAGAATTTAGTACTCCCAAGCATTACATATATGAGGTTCAAGCCCACACCATACATAATCAGAGGACGAGTAAATCGGTATTGCGATAGTTACACTCGAATTGCTTTCTGAAGCATCCCGATTACCCTGAAGCAAACGAGATCCAAAGATCTACAATGGTTGTGTTTCTACACAATACGGTCGTAATAAATCATTAAATTTAGAGGATTAATTTTATACACTTGCAACTAACACATCAGGTTGAGTTCATACATCTCGACCGTTTAAATCTAGCCGGACATGTTAAACCTAATTATGCATGAATTAGCTACGTTGCATGCACGAGAAATCATGATGAAACTATCTTGAAATATGCAAAGAACAAATATGAACCTAGAAATTAGTTGAATCATGCAAGAAAAATAACCACGCAAACACAAGAATAAGAAGAATGAATTTTGGATTAAAACTTGAAAACAAAACCGGAATGAATCAATCTTAAAGAACCCATTCAAACTATGTTCCTAGGTGTTCTTCCATTTTTTTCTCTACCAAAAACTGATCAAAACTATGAAAAACTCCATTTTTTAAGTCATTAACTTCGTACAAATACGTTTTAGAAGGACTTGTAACAAAATAGAACTCTTTGGACCAATCAGTAAGGAAAATTTCGCGCATTAGGACCCCCAAACATGTTCGCAGGTGCCCTGAACCGATTCGTCCCCTAACCGGTTCACAGTGTGGTTCGAGATTTTTTGCTGGTTTTGGCTCTTCTTTTCTCAATTCCAACACTTAGAAATTTTTTCTACTTTCTTCTTTTCTTTCATGGATTTTTCCTCAACTTCAATTGATTATAACTCTTCAACCGTAGCTCCAATTTGGGTGTCGTTTCTTCCAGTGTTCTTGTTGTTACGAGCTCTTTGACTTTCCAGTTGGTCTCACCTCCGGGATCAGGCTGCAGAATTCCAAAAATACCCTTGAACTTCCCTTCCTAGCCTTTCTTTCTTGGTTTCGATTTCTCTTTTGCACCGCTAGCATAATTAACCTGTAAAACACATAAGAGAAACACAAAACATGAAATACTTGCCAACGAAGGTTAGTAGCATAAATATGAGTTAAATACATATCAATTACATCACCCGGGTTCACAAGGGTACTTAAATTAAGGGGATAAATAAACAATATTTATGCCGAATCATTATGCCACCAAATGCTACTCGGGGATGTACGACAATCGAGATCCATTCACGCTGGTTTAAACACAAACTACACTTCAATTTATACCAATAGGCTATAATAGTGGGAGGGTTCAAATGAGATGGATAGACTTTCAGTTTGATCATTAATGATGAATATGCATGGGAACGATTTTGTGTGGGTAATTTAAGGTGTCGTCCAATACACAACGAATCGTGTTATCTTTACCATGAGTTCAAAGGTCTAGTTTATGACTTTGAATGCGACATAAATGACTCTGAGTCTTTGTCATGAACTATTCAGACATGAAAATATTGGTCATTTATGGAACCAGTGTCACTTGGCTTCTTGTATATTTCATCACAATATTTTAAAGTACTTAATGTTACCTTATGTAATTTTGTCATGTTTTTTAATCTAAGTATATTGTGTTTATAGCGTTAGTTAACTTGTTTGAGATCACAAATCCATCACTTCACAAAATAAAATTAGATATACGCACTAAAACAATTAAACAGATTACCTTATTAACATCAATTACAACATAGAAAAGCCATGATTTCAAAAAATACCCTCCTAACTCTTGAACCATCAATTTCCAACTATTCATTTGGGATTATTTCTTGGACCTAGCACGCATAATAGTTAGAAGTGGCTATCCGTATTGTGTGATGAGTATCGTCGCACCTCTCATAACCACACGTACATGTCCTAACTGGCCTTAAACCCCGTCTCTAGATAAAATTTTGCAAACTACAACACGTACGTATCCTAATTGACCCCTTAGTAGTAATTTATCCCCTTGAGTATTTTGAATGGGTGTACTATCTACAACCACAACAATAACCTAATTATACATTCAAATATGCATGAATATTACTCAAAATAGTAAAAGGACAATACACTCTTTTAAAAATCGTCACTTAAGTGTCATTACTTTAGGGATTACATAAGATTCTGGAATGTTGATAATATCTTGGATGTTTGTGGGTACACCACCCTTATCTAATGTACCACTACAAGTTATACGCAACCAGGTTTTCTATCAAAACACATCTTGCATTTCCATCGGAATGATTTTTTTTCTTCGGGGATTTGGGTCATAATTGTGGGTATATATTGGCATATACCAATAATTAATATTGAAAAATAAACTATTTGACATGTACTATAATGATAGTTACCTGGAGACACTCCAACACTGAGATTCTCCTTAATGTACACTGTATCAATATCAATTGTGTAGCATGACTTGACTATTCGATACAAAGTGACAAAATTAGTTGTGTGCATATTATTATGAGTAAGTATTATGGGAAAACTATCTGTTACAAATTACTAAAACCAAATAATAAATACAAAAGATTGTTGAGCATGAAAGCTCTTTACAGGGCAATCATAGTTTCCTTCACGCAAAACCATTTTAGTTTAGATTGTAAGTCACCAATAATGGGTTCCCCGGTGCTTAATTCAACTAAATTTAGTTCAATTATAACTACAATTTGAGGTCGTCTGCATATGGTAATTTATGTTTAGGCTATGTCCATATGCGATGTCACGTCAATCTTCACCAAATGCATCACCCTAGAATTTATTAAACAAATCGTTACTTATGCTTTTAGGGTTGCATGGGGACAGCAGAGCATAACAAGGTACTCCAAGGTTGCCCTTAATCTGACCAATTTCAGATAAGATTTGACTCACTAGGTACTCCAAGCCCCATGTTATTCCTTCAATGTCCAAATACAATATGTATACGATTTGAACAAACCATTTTTATATCCTTGTCATAATATCAATCCACCAATTCCATCAGGAAATAATAATCCTTCTTAGTTGACCATTGTGGGTGACAAATTCTTGTTATCAATTGATTAGTTCAAAATAAAGTTGAGGCGAGATTGTAAGGACATATTTTTATAAGTCCGTTATCAATTTATTATGTCATATACCACTACACCGTCGAAGAGCATTAAAGAGCCATCTACATCAAAGACAGATCCGAATTTATCATGTTCTTCATCAAAAAGACTCCGCGAAGTTTACTTTGGTAAGGTTATGTTTTGATACCTTAATTTTCCACTTAGAGCTTTTGGGATATTTTTACAAAATATTTTCTAAGTGTTGGAGCGGACTTTTTCATCAAATTTGAGAATGAGTAATTTTTTCTAAGTGTTGAAGCGTACCTCAATTTTGACGCCAAGGTCGTTCAAGCGAGATTGCCATCTCGTTCGAGTGACAATGGATGTCGCGAGATGTCATTTGAATGACATCCATAAGTCATTTGCGCGAGACTACTATCTCGTTCGAACGAGCAAGTTTTTCGAGGCGGTGCTATTTTGTATAAATACTCATTAAATGATTTCATTTTCATTAAGAAGTCCCAGCGTTTTACAGAACAGAAAAACTTCGAAAGCAGAATTCTTTTGGCTTCTTCCTTTTAGGGTTTAATCCCTTTTTTGTTTTCAATTCACAAAACTCCCATATGCTTTAGTTAATTGTTTTGGTGTTCAAGAACAATACTTTGCTTTTGTTCGACCGCTGTGGAGAAGGGATCTCAATATTTTATCGGTGGATACCGAGCGTAGTCATTCTTCATGTGGACGAGTCGAAGACAACGAACCGACACCTGGAGGGTATTTCGCTGTCTTTTGTATCTTTGAAGGTTTGCTGAAGGCACCGTGCATTACACACTTGTGGGTAATTATTAGGTTGTATGTAAGTCACATGTCTTGTAAATTCTTTAAAGTGTTATAAAAGGTTTTACCCGAAAGGGTTTTTTTCCTGTATCGATCGTCTTAATTTTGCATGCATGGTTTGAAAGATTTGTCACATTTAGATGCATGGTTAGGGGTTGTTTCTAAATAAACTCTAATTAAATAAGTTTTAATTGAAAACTTGCGAATTAATTTAATCAATTATCACACGTCGCATTTATTCATTTTTTCAAATTGGTATCAAAGTTGGTTGTGCTAATTTATCTCGTAATCCTATTTTCCGCAAAACTGTGTGATATTAATTTTTTTTGAAAAATCAGTTTTGTGAAAAATCGCAATTTTTTCTAGGAGCACTTATATAATCAGATGCCTATTTTTTACGGGTCTAATTATGCCTACAGGAAAGCTCGTATGAAATCTATTTTAAAATCTATTGACGAGCGTGTCTAGTTGCTATGTGAAAATGGGTGGACTCCTCCCATGGTCACCGTTGAAAATATCACATCTTTAAAACCTGTGTCGCCTGGACTGAAGATGATTTTAAAATGTCTAATTTTAATTCATGTGGTTTGTAAGGACATTGTCCGTCACATTTAAATATGTCGTATACCGCTACAAGCCAACAAAGAATCGAGGAAGCTATCATCTACAAACTTCATATCCGAATTACAAGTACACTTCAACATTCAAGCTCCAACGAGATAGTTTTGGTAAAAAATAAGTTTAAGTTCCACATACATTTTATATTTAAAGAGTTGGGATTATTTTTAAAAGGTTACATTTTTTTTACATTTTTTTTAATAATAAAATTTATTTTGTAGAAAAGAAAACCTACTGTTTAAAAAAAAGGAATCAAAAAGTTTTTTTTTTCAAATGATTTCTTAAAAGTTTTTTTTTAATAAAAAAAATAATAAAAACCCTTGGTGTTTCAGTATGTTGTCGCGGCTGCCGAATTAACAAAAAAAGGAGTCTTTTTTGGTTGCTCTCGGCAGCTAGAGGTTTTTAAAAAAGGTTTTGGGCAATTCAAAGTTTACTGCTTTATATTATTTGGGAGCCATTTTCTTCTGGTAATCATTGGCTTATGATTCGTTCAAATGGCTTAAAAAAAATACTTAAAAGCCAATTGCCCTTCTCATGTCCACGCGGCTGTAAGGGTTATAAAAGTGGACCAAGGTTGTGGTTATCATTATCCAATGATTAACCCAATGATTGGCTTATGCCAAAAGTTTTTCTTTTTGTTTCATAAAAGTTTGTTTTATCAAAAAGTGGCATACATGAGGTTTCTTCTTAAAACATATCTTGGTTTATTTCTTTTATAACACGCATCAAGCAAATGGATGAAAAACAGTAGCATGCCAATGTTTAACTTTAACCAAATTCCTTCTATAAAAATGCCATGCACGTAGAGTTTAAAAATGAGAAGAAAAGTTTTGACAGAGCACTTTTCAAAGAGAAAAGTTTTGTGTTCTATAAAAAAAATTCGGTATGTCTTCTTCTCACTTTTAAGGGTCCAAAACTTTTGGTTATTTAATTCATAATACCAACTACTTTTTATGAATTATTTTGTGGAACCCAAGACATATTTTTCTGAAATATTATGCTGCTGATTTTGGTACTGTTCATGGTATTAATCAAAGACTAAGGTCATTGAGGTTCGCTGCGTGTGGATCTTTACTGAAGATAGAACTGTGTGTTCTTGTGGAGCAGCTGAGGTTGTTCCATTGCTGATGACGCCGACCGATGCCTGTGGGTATTCGTGTGTCAAATTATTTCATTGTAAACGTGTAAGTTGTGATTTACAAAATTATAGTGAAATAAATGGTTTTGCCCTTTGGGGATTTTTTCCTGAAATTTTGTGTCGCATGCTATATCTTATTTATGGTTTGACACATGCACACTTGTCGTTGCATGTTTAGGGGCTGAATTAATTTGGTTTAAAAATAGACTCTAATTAAATAAGTGTGCCAAATTGGATATTTGCGAATTTAATCAATTATCAGACACCGTTAAATTTTTCAAATTGGTATCAAAGCCAGTTATTCTAGTTTATCGTGTATTCCAATTTTCCGCAAAATTGTGGGATATTGATTTTTTTTAAATCAATTTTTTTAAAAATCGTAAATTTTCCAATGGAACGTTCATTTAATAAGGTGACTATTTTTTATGGGAATAGTTATGCCTATTGGAAAGCTCACATGAAATCTACTTTAAAATCTATTAACGAGCGTGTTTGGTTGCTTTGCGAAAATGGATGGAATCCTCCCACTATCACCGTTGAAAATATCACATCTTTAAAACCTGTGTCAGATTGGACTGAGAACGATTTTAAAATGTCAAATTTTAATTCCCGTGGACTGTGTGCTATTTCTAGAGCTGTCACTCCTGATGAGTTTTGCCGAATTATGACGTGTACCATGTCTAAAGAGACTTGGGATGTTTTTAAATTGACACATGAGGGTACGAACGAAGTTAAAGAATCAAAATTACAAAAAATTGGTCAACCAATTTGAGAATATCACCATGTCTGAGTCTGAATGCTTTGATGATTTTTATGCACGTTTGTCAGACATTATAAACACCAGTTTTAATTTGGGTGAGGTGATTGATAACACGCGTGTCGTTAAAAAGATTTTGAGATCTCTCCCAAAACGTTTTATTCCTAAAGTCACTGTTTTGAACTGTTTGGGAAATTTTAAATCACTTAAGTTGGAAGAACTTGTAGGAGATCTTCAAACCAATGAGATTGACATGTTTTTCAAAACCATTAAGGCTAAGGATAATGGTGTTGCCTTAAAGACTCATTTTAAGAAAAAGAAAGAGAAAGTTTGTGAGTCCGATTCTGAGGAAGATTTTGATTTTAAAGATATGGCCTTGTTTGCGAAAAATTTTAAAAAATTTCTGAACATGAACAAAAATAATTCTTCCTATAAGAGATTTTTTGAGAAAAATAAAAAGGCCAAAGAAAGTGATGAGAAAGAGAAGGAAGAGAAAAAGAAAAGGAGGGTGATGAAAATCTAGAAATTTTGATATGTTTTGAGTGTGGGGGTAAAGGGCATAAGGCGTATAAGTGTGCCACTAGACTTAAGAGAGAGGGAAAGAAAGTGGCTATGCCCGCCACACTTAGTGATAGTGAGGGTGATGAGGGTGATGTGGGAGATGAGTCCGATAAAGGTTTAGCACATGAGATGTGTGTATCTTTTTCGAGTCGTGTGAGCACACCCACTTTATCTTACGTCGATAAAGGTCATGAGAGCACCGGTGATGACTCGAGTGTTTCTAGTGGAGATGAGAGCGAATTTGAAAGTGGAGATGAAAGTGAGCTCCAAAAATCCTTTAGAGATTTATACGCCGAGACCTTAAAAACAAAGAAGTATAATAGGGATTTAGGTCATCGAGTGTTAGATTTGGAGAGATAGAATGAGGTTTTAAGAAAGGAAAAATGTGATTTGATTGACACGGTGTCTAGTCTGACGACACGTATATTCCAACACGAGAGTGATCTCGAACGTGCCAGGGAGGTCAAAGTCAATTTTGAGAATGCACCTAAGAAGGTTGAAAATGTGGTTCTTAATCCCAATAAGGGTAGAGTTGACAGTCTAGGAAAAGGTCTTGACGGTGCTTCCACTTCTTTTATCGCACCCGAGCCGGTTCCAACTTTAGTGACAGATTCACATGACCCGAAAATTAACCCACGTAGGCATCCCATTAGGAGGGTACGTCCTAGAGTTTTTGAGAGAGGTGTTCCTAGGCCTATTTATATGTGTTCCCACTACAAGAGAAGAGGACACCTTAGGTAATTTTGCTTTAAGTTGGGTAATGTGTCACATTTTTCTAGTACACGTGTTTCATCCACACATGATTCTTTACATGCTCCTTGAGACTACATGAGAGAGTTTGCACATCTTAGTGAGCAAGTTAAGTTTTTAGTCAAAACTTCACATGACTTGAGGGAGGTTTTTCATAAGCTGTCACCACCTTTGGAAAAAAACCCTGCATCTAACGATTGAGGTTTGACTTGTTTGCTAGCATATGATGTTTTATATGATGATATTATATACCTATTGCTAGTGTATACCATGTTTGTATGTTTTCCATTTTTTTTGAAAAATTTTGAAAAATGCAAAAAGATTTTCTATATTTGAAAATTTTGAAAAATCCAAAAAGATTTTTGTAGTTTGTTTTGCACCGTTTATGAATAAACACTTAGGATGACCAAGTCACAGCTTCATGCCATATCCATGTGACTGTTTGATAGTGAAGTGAGACAATATGTTATGCCATTCATGTGCTTTATAAAGTTTGGAGTCTTTGAGTTACTATAGTATTGCTTCCTACATGCTTGACTCACTTTGTCCTTTATTGCACACATGCACGAATTTATTTGATGTTTGTTCTTGACAAATCACATGTTGGTTACGTGTTTTCATCTCAATTATGTCTATCACAACGAACCAAATGCGATAAATAAGATAATAAAAGGTGTGCTTGTTTTTCCGTTTTGTCGTAAGTTTGTGTGAATTTTATAAACGATGAAGGGCTACAAAAGGTACTCATATATCCTTTGAGATTAAGCCGTCGTTTAAATTGGACCTACAAAATTGAGGAATTTTAATTATCTGGGGTCCAAAGAGGTATAAAAGAGATCGGAAATATTGAAAGGCAATGTCACACCCCGCCTAATTCTCGTGTCGGCCGCCACCAAAACTAAGCCGGGCGTGAGTAAATAAAATACCATTCTTAGCATGAGACAGATATGAGACATAAATAAATCAGTCCATAAGATAAACAATTGAGTCAATCTCAAATGATCACAAATAACTAAGCGATAAAAGATCCATCACATGCTAACTCCAAAAATCCAATCTCCAATAATGATTAAATAAAAATCTGAATAATCCCAACAGAAATCCTCTAAACAACTTTGGAACCGAATGGCCCGATAAAACTCCAATGAAGTCTCATAATATGACTGGAAAAGAAAGTCTAACTAAACTATGCCATAAAGTAAATAACTCCAGCTGCACCTCCAATGATAACTACGATAAACTTATGTTGCTTCTCCAAATTATAAATCGCCCTCTGGCCCGTTTAAACTGTCGGTCCCGACACATTATGTCGCCACAAATTTTAATACCCGTTTTTATCTTAGGCATTAATTCTCAATTTCTCAATTTATAATCATCCCACCCTTTCAATCGATGTGAGATCCTCAAAATACCCCTTAGTCCCATACCTAAGGGTCCCCAAGTTATCAATACATCATATCCTATGTATAGGAGGATTTTCTAACATAAATCTTAACTGAGGATTTTCTAACATAAATCTTAACTTAGTCTCGTACTTAGACTACCGTAACGACGATAAAGTAATAAAAATCATCCCACCCCAGACATGATAAGACCGTGATAATCTACCCACACTAGTCCCATACCTAGAAGGCATAAATCATTAAAAGGCCTACCCACTAGTCCCATACCTAGAAAGCATCCTAAAATATAGGGAGAGCAATAACACCCAACAACCTGTCGTCACAAAGATATTTAATAATACCAACAAGTCACACAAACAAGCATAATTAATCAATATATAAAACTATGCATGATAGTTCAATTCAAATTAAATCTTTAATTTAATTATCACCTCGTCAACAATACCCAAATAATCTCATTTAATTATTTTAAATTAAATATACCAAGTTTTCATCATATATTTATCAAAAGCCAAATTTTATTATCTCTACATGTATTTCATGAGTTATACGCACCCAAAAATTATTTATTTTAAAACTAGGGTTTTTCTACATGCAACCCACACCAATAAAACCCAAAATCACTCATGAATCCTACGTACCCTAAGGGTTATGAATATTATTCAGATTAAAATATTTTATAAAAACAGCCCCATAGTTAGTGTCCACTTTTCCTAATTAAGTTATTAATTATTTTTAAGAAAATATGTAATTTAGTATTTAGGCGACACTTAAAACGCATAATACTAAAGGAAAGGAATAGAGTATTCATGCATGTGAAGATCGTGTTGAAAATCTGATTAGAAATCTGGATTTCTCTCGAAAAATTAGCAAAAGAGTGTTCTTGAACGATCTTGATTAAACTCCAATTAAGCCTTCAAAAACTTGTGACAAAAACTTGATTTTGTTGAAGGTTGATGATTATGAGTGAGAGGAAAAATATTTGGAAGTGTTCTCTGATGAAAAACTGGAGAAAAAGTGATTATGAGAAGTCCCCCTACGGATTAACAAGTCTATATAGTGATTAGGAGTCCTAATCCTACACAAACTCTAAAAACAGCTTACAGCGCACGTTTTCTGGGAGGGTCGATCGATCTACCCCCAGGGGTCAATCGATCGATCACCCCGAAAAACTGACACTTCACCCAAAAAATGCCTATAAGGCAAAATATTATAAAATCAATATAAAATCCGTTTTAACTCCAATTTTAATTCCGCTTGAAGTTTTATTCTTCTAAAATCATAACCAACATATTTAGCCAATAAATTTTTTTCTCAAAAATTCCAATTAATTAATTAAATAATAAATAAAAACACGGGGTGTTATAGCTAATAAAAATAAATATATGCCAAATTATGGGCCATTAGGTTTACTCACCAATTCTCCAATGTTTGAGAATTTATATCATCTCAAAAAGAAAATATATACGAGAGAGTTTGGTTGGAGAATTAAAACGTCTTTGAACATCCTTAAAAAGTCTTGAAAAGCATGAAATCATTTTGGACGTTATTGGCGTAAAAATCATGTTGACTTTGATTTGTTGATTTTGATTTATGACGATGTCATCTAAATTCAATAATTTTACACCAAAGGACTATTTTTTATGTTCATTCGTTAGGAGTACACTTATGCATCTTGCACATATGATATGATTGAGTTGATTTTCCTCTCGAATTTGTTCACAGTCATTCACTCCGTTTCCATGATTTGGTTGTCTTAGTATAATTTCATGGTGTGACATTTTTTTTACAAAAAATTGAAAAATTCAAAAATAGTTTGTTTGTTCTAGTTTACCGTGACACCCCGTATTGCTTTATGAGATTTATTCTTTTCCTTGTCTATTTCGGACAATTAAAAAGGGGGAGAACGAATTATGATATTTTGGGAGGAGTTTTAGTATGGGAAAGATTTGATTGTGCTATCATTCATTACGTTTATATCATTTCAAACTCAATACGTCACGAGGTTTTTGCTTTATCTCATATGTGTAGGTACGAAGACTTAAAATCAAATTGTTGCACACCCTGATGAGAAAAGCTTGGAGTATTGAAAAATTGATTGTTGAAGCAAACTTTGAAAGTTTGAAGACTTATCATTTTATCTTTCCATGATTGTCTTGGGAGGGTAGATTTGTATAGGTCAGTCTTGTGAATAATAATTCAAATTTTTTATTTTGTACCAGCATAGATTTAGGGGAAGATTTGTAAGGACATTGTCCGTCACAATTAAATATGTCGTATATCGCTACAAGCCAACAAAGAATCGAGGAAGCTATCATCTACAAACTTAATATCCGAATTACAAGTGCGCTTCAACATTCAAGCTCCAACGAGATAGTTTTGGTAAAAAATAAGTTTAAGTTCCACATACATTTTATATTTAAAGAGTTGGGATTATTTTTAAAAGGTTAATTTTTTTTTAATATTAAAATTTCTTTTGCAGAAAAGAAAACCTACTGTTTAAAAAAAAGGAATCAAAAAGTATTTTTTTTTTCAAATGATTTCTTAAAATCTTTTTTTAATTAAAAAAAACTTGATGTTTTAGTATGTTCCCACGGCTGCCGAATTAACATAAAAAAGGAGCTTTTTTTTATGTTGCTCTCGGCAGGTAGAGGTCTTTAAAAAAGGGCTTTGGGCAATTCAAAGTTTACTGCTTTATATTATTTTGGCGCCGTTTTTTTTTGGTAATCACTGGCTTATGATTCGTTCAAATGGTTTAAAAAAAATCCTTAAAAGCCAATTTCCCTTCTCATGTCCACGCGGTTATAATGGTTATAAAAGTGTACCAAGGTTGAGGTTATCATTATCCAATGATTAACCCAATGATTGGCTTATGCCAAAAGTTTTTCTTTTTGTTTCATAAAAGTTTGTTTTATCAAAAAGTGGCGTATATGAGGTTTCTTCTTAAAGCATATCTTGGTTTATTTCTTTTGTAACACACATCACGCAAATGGATGAAAAACAGTAGCATGCCAATGTTTAACTTTAACTAAATTCCTTCTATAAAAATGCCATGCACGTACAGTTTAAAAGTGAGAAGAAAAATTTTGACAGAGCACTTTTCAAAGAGAAAAAATTATTTGTGTTCTATAATTTTTTTTCAGTGTCTTCTTCCCACTTTTAAGGGTCCAAAACTTTTAGTTATTTAATTCATAATCCCAACTACTTTTTATGAATTTTTTTGTGGAACCCAAGACATATTTTTCTGAAATATTATGCTACTGATTTTGGTATTGTTCATGGTAGTAATCGAAGACTGCGGTCATTGAGGTTCGCTGCGTGTGGATCTTTACTGAATATAGAACTGCGTGTTCTTGTGGAGCTGCTGAGGTTGTTCCATTTCCGACGACGCCGATCGACGCCTGCGGGTATTCGTGTGTCAAATTATTTCATTGTAATCCATGTAAGTTGTAACTTACAAAATTATAGTGAAATAAATGGTTTTGCCCTTCGGGGATTTTTTTCTGAAATTTTGTGCCGCATGCTATATCTTATTTATGGTTTGACACATGCACACTTATCGTTGCATGTTTAGGGGCTGAATTAATTTGGTTTAAAAAAAGACTCTAATTAAATAAGTGTGCAAAATTGGATATTTGTGAATTTAATCAATTATCACACACAGTCATATTTTTCATGGTTTGAGTGCTATTTTTTGAGCCGTCACTCCCGACGAGTTCCATCGAATTATAACGTGCACCACGTCTAAATACGCATGGGATGTTTTGAAATTGACACATGAGGGTACGAACGCGGTTAAAGACTCAAAATTACAAAATTTGACCACCCAATTTGAGACTATTACCATGTCTAAGTTTGAATGCTTTGATGATTTTTATGCACGTTTGTCAGACATTGTTAACACCAGTTTTAATTTGGGTAAGGTGATTGCTAACACGCGTGTCATTAAAAAGATTTTGGGATCTCTTTCAAAATGCTTTATTCCTAAAGTTACTGTTTTGAACTCTTTAGGAAATTTTAAATCACTTAAGTTGGAAGAACTTGTAGGAGGTCTTCAAACCTATGAGGTTGAAATGTTTCGCAAAACCATTAAGGCTAAGGATAATGGCATTGCTTTAAAGACTCATTTTAAGAAAAAGAAAGAAAAATTTTGTGAGTCTGATTCTGTGAAAGATTTTGATTTCAAAGATATGGTCTTGTTTGCGAAATTTTTTAAAAAGTTTCTTAAAATGAATAAAGAAAATTCTTCCAATAAAAAGAGATCTTTTCAGTCAAATAAAAAGAAAGTGGAGGCCAAAGATAGTGACAAGGAGGATGAGATAAGGTGCTTGGAGTGTGAGGTCAAAGGGCACATTGCTAAAGAGTGTCCTACTAGGATAAGGAGAAAGGGAAATAAGACTGCTATGCCCGCCACTCTTAGTGATAGTGAGGGTGATGAGGGAGATGAGTCTGATAAAGGTTTACCACATGGGATGTGTGTTGCTTTTTCGAGTCGTGTGAGCACACCCACTTTGTCTCACGTTGATAGAGATCATGAGAGCACCGGTGATGACTTGAGTGTTTCTAGTGGAGATGAGAGCGAGTTTGAGAGTGGAGATGAAAGTGCGCTCCAAAAAGACTTTAGATATTTACACACCGAGACCTTGAAAACAAAGAGGTATAATTGATATTAAGGTCGTCGGGTTTTAGATTTGGAGAGAGAGAAGGAGGTTTTGAGAAAGGAGAAGTATGGTTTGACCAACACGTTGTCTAGTCTGACGACACGTGTATCCAAACTTAAGAGTGATCTCGAACATGCCCGGGAGGTCAAAGTCCCTTTAGAGAACGCATCTAAGAAGTTTGAAAAGATGGTTCTCATTCCTATTTTGGATAGTGGTGAGAAGTTAGGAATAAGTCATGATAGTACTTCTACTTCCCAATTAGCACCCGAGATGGTTCCCACTTTAGTGTTAAATTCACGTGGGTCTCACCCTAACCCACCTAGGCGTCCCATTCTTATTAGGAGAGCGCGTCCTAGAGTTTTTTAGAGAGATGTTCCTAGGCCTATTTATGTTTGTTCTCATTGTAAGAGGAGAGGACGCCTTAGAGATTTTTTTTTTAAGTTGGGTTATGTGTCACGTTTTGCTACTACACGCGTTTTTTCCACACATGCACCCACACATGATACTTTACATGCTCCTGGAGACTACATGAGACAGTTTGCACAGTTAGGTGAGCAAGTTAAGTTTTTGGTCAAAACTTCACAAAATTTGATGGAGGTTTTTCATAAGTTGACACCACCTTTGAAAAATCCCTCTGCACCTAACGATTGAGGTTTGACTTGTTTACTAGCATAGGATTTTTTCATGATGATATTATTTTCCTATTGCTAGTATGTATCATTTTTGTATGTTTTACATTTTTTGAAAAATTTTAAGAAATACAAAAAGATTTTATTTTTGATAAAATTTTGAAAAATATAAAAAGATTTTTGTATTTTGTTTGCACCGTTTATGGATGAACACTTAGGTTGACCGAGTCACAACATCATTCCATATTTTTTATGTGACTATTTGATAGTGTTTTGAGACAATAGGTCAATTCATCCATGTGCTTTATAATGTTTGGAGTCATTGAGATGTAGTTAACTGTTACTTTCTACATGTTTGACTCATGATTTCCTTTATTTCACATGTGCACGGATTTGTTTGATTATTGTACTTGTCTTATCACATATTGGTTGGGTGTTTTCATCTCAACCCTGTCCTTAAAATTAATCAAGTGCAATAATACGAGAGTAATAAAAGTAGTGCATGTAAAAACCATTACCCGTGAGGAATTTGTTTAAATTTAAAAATGATGAGTGACACCGAAAAGGGCTGCGAGTGAATAATAATCATGTCGTGAAAGCCACCGTTTGAAAAGATCCCGCACAAAAAATTAAGGTATTAAAAAGATGAAATATGCCAAAAATTTGGGCCAATAGGTTTTCTCTAAGTCGAGAATTTAGTACCTCTTTAGATATAAAAAAAATTGCATTCTTTTATATGAGGGAGTTTTGGATGGAAATAAATTCAATGGGTTTGCACGTCCTTTGAAAAGTTCTCGAAACGGCACTAAAGAGTTTGGACGTTATTGGTGTGGAAATCACTTTGACTTTGATTTGTTGATTTGCATAAGACGATGTCATCTAAATTCAAATTTTTACACCTAAGGATACTTTTGATGTTCATTCATTAGGAGTACACATATGCATCGTGCACATATGATTGATTGAGTTAATTTTCCTATCGAGTGTGTTCACACTCATTCATTCCATTTCCATGACTTGGTTGTTTGAGTTTAAATATATGGTGTGATTTTTGTATCGTATTTTTGTATGAAAAATTAAAAGAACAAAAATAGTTTATGAATATTTTTGAGATACTCCTTTGTATGCACGTAGTTTGATTTATGTTTGCTATGAATTTTTTTGTGACACTCCATGTTTTGATTGTTTCTTCTTATATGCATATTTGGGGACATCATAAAAAGGGGGAGAAAGAACTATCATGTTATGGGGGAGATTTTGCATTATGGGGGAGATTTGATTTATTAATGATTTATTCTTTTATCATTTCAAACTCGATGCGTCACGAAGGTATTTTGATTTATCTCATGCATGTAGGTACAAAGATTGAAAATTATTATGTTGCACACCCTAATGAGAAAAGCTTTAAGATTTGAAGAAGACTTTTTTGAAGAACAGTTTGAGATCTTGCAAATTTATTCATGGGAGGGTAGATTTGTATAGGCATTTTGGTATTTGATAATTCAAATATTTTTATGTATGTACCGGCATAGACATTGGGGGAGATTTTTATGAACATATTTTTATAAACCCGTTATCAATTTATTATGTCATAGACCGCTATACCATCGAAGGGTATTCAAGATCCATCTACATCAAAGACGGATCCGAATTTATCAAGTTCTTCATCAAAAAGACTCCTCGAAGTTTACTTTGGTAAGGTTATGTTTTTAATACCTTGACTTTCCACTTAAAGCTTTTGGGATATTTTTACAAAATATTTTCTTAGTGTTGGAGCGGACTTTTTCGTCAAATTTGAGAATGAGTAATTTTTTCTAAGTGTTGAAGCGTACCTCAATTTTGACGCCAAGGTCGTTCAAGCGAGATTGCCATCTCGTTCGAGTGACATTGGATGTCCGAGATGTCCTTTGAACGACATCCATAAGTCATTTGCACGAGACTACTATCTCATTCGAGCGAGAAAATTTTTCGAGGTGGTGCAATTTTGTATAAATACTCATTAAATGATTTCATTTTCATTAAGAAGTCCCAGCGTTTTACATAACAGAAAAAATGTGAAAGTAAAATTCTTTTGGCTTCTTCCTTTTAATCCTTTTTTTATTTTCAACTCACAAAACTCACATATGCTTTAGTGAATTGTTTTGGTGTTCAAGAACAATACTTTGATTTTGTTCAACCGATGTGGATAAGGGATCTCCATATTTGATCAGTGGATACCGAGCGTAGTCATTCTGCGTGTGGACGAGCCGAAGACGACGAACTGACACCTGGAGGGTATTTTGCCATCTCTCGTATCTTTGAAGGTTTGCTGAAGGCACTATGCATTACACACTTGGGGCGATTATCAGGATGTATGTAAGTCAAAGGTCTTGTAAATTCTTCAAAGTGTTATAAAAGGTTTTACTGGAAAGGGTTTTTTCCTGTATCGTTCATCTTTATTTTTCATGCATAGTTTGAATGATTTATCACATTTAGATGCATGTTTAGGGGCTGTTTCTAAATAGACTCTAATTAAATAAGTTTTAAATGGAAACTTGAGAATTAATTTAATCAATTTTCATACGTCGCATTTATTCGATTTTTCAGAGATATTGATAACCTTCTCAAGAAGATCAATCTTTCTTTTTCAGAGAAACTATGGGGGTGTAGTTCATCACTGATATGCACTGACTTTCTGCCAGCCTTGGGGTCAGGAGTTATAAACGGCCCTAGATATTATCTTGTATGGTCGTGTCAAAAACCATTCAAAATTATGTTGTCCAATCAAAATAATTTCACCCACTTTTTAAAAAAATTAAATCACCCTCTGACTGACATTTTTTGTCTTATCGCAAATGGGACTACAATTTTAGTCATGGTGTGGCGTCATTTTCTTTTCAAAGATACCATGAGGGGTGTAGTTCATCAGTCATATGTACATGGAATGATTCGAAGGAGGTGATGGGTTTAGTGACAATCTTGGGTTTTAGCATTATTAATGTCCTCAGAGAGTATCGTGTGTTGTCTTGTCAAAAACCACTTAAAATTGTGTTGTCCAGTCAGAATAATTTCACCCACTTGTATGAAAAAATCAAGTCACCATCTGACTGGAATTTTATGCATTATCGAATATAGGACTACAATTTTACCCATGGTATAGCATTGTTTCCATTTCATAGAAACCATAGGGTCTAGTTTCATCAACGATATGCACATGGCATTCAACCAAGGAGGTGATGGGTTTCCCGTCAACTATGGGTTCATCAATTATTAATGTTCCTAGAGAGTAGCTTGCTTGGTGTTTTCAAAAAACAATCAATATTATGTTGTCCAGTCAAAATAATTTCACACAGTTGTCTAAAAAAATCAAATCTCCCTCTCACTGAAATTTTTTGCATTATCGAAAATGGGACTAAAATTTTACCCATGGTGTGGCACTATTTTTTTTTAAAGAAGCCATGTTGGGTGTAGTTCATCTGTTATATTCACATTGTATTCTCCCAATGAGGTGACGGGTTTAGTGTCAAACTTGGGGTCAATAATTTTTAATGGACCTAGAGGGTAGCTCGTGCAGTCTTGTAAAAAACCACTCAAAATTTTGTTATCCAGTCAAAATAATTTCACCCACTTGTGAGAAAAATTAAATCATCTTCTAACTGACATTTTTTATCTTATAAAAAATGGCACTACATAACATCAAAAGTTACTACTCTTATGTGGCATGTCACCCTTTCTTTTTGAAATATCATATGTCAGGTATACTACATGAAATATTGTGTTGTCATTTCCACAAAATTTGGCCTTAACATTTACAATCTTCACATAATATACACGAATTATTACTCACTTGTAATTGTAATAAGTAGTCAAATGTAATATGTCCTTCTCTACAAATAATTTTGGGGACTATTGTTGCACTACTATTGAGTTTCAGTTATGCCAATTACTAAATACTTCTTGTTTTTTTGTGGGAAGGAAAAATCGGATTTACAAAAGCTAAGAAGAATCCAAACCCTTTATCGAGGAGTTACCGAATGAAATTATTAAATGCTTCGACAGTTACGATGTTGCTAAGAATGCATACATGAGGCACATAGATATATGGATACGTCTAGGTGTATGACTTGACCCATCCAAATACTATGTCCCGTTGGCTACCAACATTCTTGTTTTACAAGAAATCGATTTCAACCTAGGTAGCTCATCGAGCTAACATTTGTCCTCAATATGTTTTGTTTTTTTGTTTTTCATACTTTGTATATTTTTTAACTTGTGATGTTTTGTTATATTAAATTAACTTTAATATTACTCTATTTAGTTTGTTGATGTCTTCATATTATAAATTACTGAAACATTATATCGGTAACTTCGTGTAATCTAAAAATTTGTTCTTCCTCATTCAATAAAGTTCAACCTCAAAAATATTACACAAAGTAAAATAAAAAAGTACATCAATGATACTATCATAGATTAATTCCCTAGACAATACACTTCGTTGGAACGAGAACATTGACCATGTTATTTTGGATGATGCTTATGTACAAGGAAGTCCATCTCGGCATGAGTATAGAAACGACTTTGATAATAAAGACAACTCTCACTATAACGAGTCTAGAAGAAGGAAATTGCGGTGGATGGACCTATTAATGGTATCCTTTGGATCCTTCAGGATTAGGTCACCAAACCTATTTGGCCAGAGTGACTTAAGTATGGCTATAACCTGTTTCAGGATATTTTTAAGTTATAATAGATGAACCGTTTCAAAATGTAATAATCATATACTAAGATATTTACAAAGGAAACCTTTCAGTAAGGATTTAGGAGATTATATATCTCCACTAGGATTGTGTGGTTAGACTCCATGTACTCAAAGTCCAGTATCGCCGTCTAGGGTTCTCTGGAAAATTTGTCGTTGTACTTGGGCCTGACGAGGTGTTCATGGATAAACTCCTGCGTTGGGGGAAAGACACCTATATCTTTTTTGTCCTCCTTCTCTCTTAGCGTCATTTGGACCTCACCACCCTATCCAAGTATAATACGATCAAAAGGATCATTTCTTTTTTTCGATAATGGTTCAGAACACCATTAGAAAGTATTATTAGGAGGCGGTGCTTTCTCTAAATTATTTTCCCTTATGCTTGATTATTTGCCCTTATATAATTTTTGTTTAAAGGTTGTGAAAATGGTTGGTGTCACAATTGCAGTATGCAGAGATAGCTATAAATACTTTTGATTTATGCTAATTTCAAGTATGCGAAGAAGTTGGCACAGTCCTATAATTTAAAGGTATTTCAAATCCGCAATTGATAAATGAAAATCTAATTAAATAATTGATATATTGAATTCACAGTTCGTAACAGAAATCTTTAATCGCTTCAAGCACTTTTCTTTTTTCTTGAATCTCTCGGAAAGATGAAGAGTCCTGGGTCGAGCTCTTAGTTGATCCTCTGCCAGAAAAAGAGTTGGCATTGGGTAGCTCCCCATTCTGAAAACGTCCAGAATGGCCACTCATCAGGAACTTTCCTAGATCATATAGGTGAAGGGTCCATAAAGTCAACATGAATTTACGATTAATAACCATGAATTCAATAGGATTAACAATACGCAATAATTAATAAACAAACTATTAATCCAAACTGAATTCGTTGTTACCAACAACGAATTCGTTACAAAACTATTGTTAGAAATAGCCAATTCATGAAGTGCATTATTACTGTAAATATGTTTGAAACCACATTATTTTTGTAAATATATTTTTAAATTGCATTTTTTTAATAAAAATCTCTCATCAAAAGGATACTTTCACTAAAACAAATTATGAGACATAGTATGATATTTTAGAAATTACTCACCACTACCAATTAAGAATTAACAGTTAATTGAAAAATTAAATAAAAATATCCAACAAAATAATTCTAACACACACACACACACACACACACACACACACACATATATATATATATATATATATATATATATATATATATATATATATATATATATATATATATATATATATATATATATATATATAGAGAGAGAGAGAGAGAGAGAGAGAGTCTCCTATAAGGACCTCTTATATACATACCCCCATACAAATCATTTTATTAAAATAGTAAAAAAAGATTTTTTTATGGAACTTTTTATAAAGTATCTCCTCACTATGGAATATATTTACAAAAAGTTTCATAAAAAAATTCATTGTTGTACTATTTTAAAAAATTTATATACAAAAATGATGAATATGTGCATTTTTAGCCGTTGAAATTTTTTATGATTATCTAACCCACTTTTGTATTGAATTTTTTGATGATTTTTTTGTAGAATATCTCCTCATTATGGAGAATGTCTCCAAAAAATTTTTTATCAAAAAATCATTTTTTATTATTTAAAAAAATAATTTGCACGGGGTCCGCACCTGAGCAAGGGCAGAGAGAACAGTGGGCGGATTATGGGTGTAGCCTAAGGTAAATTACTCAACTCAACTCAATTCAACAAAGCCTTTTTCCCACTTATATGGGATCATCTAAATGAATCCTATTTTTTCATTTTGTTCGGTGCAATATCTTCAGTTTAATCACGTGATATCATGTCATTTTTTATAATTTCCCACCAAGTCAATTTAGGTCTACCTTTATCCCTTGCATTACCATTAATACTAACTAAATCTCTCTTCCTTACGAGGACATCCGTTGGTCTACGCTTGATGTGTTTCAACCATTTAAGTCGATTTTCACTCAATTTATCTTCTATAGGATCTGTAATACCCCACATTTTTTATGATTTAAATAATTATGGGATTTTGTATTACAACAGGATTAATTAAATTTAAATGTGAAGAATTAAATTGTTAATTAATCCGAATCTAATAAAAATAAATATTAACTAGTGTGCTAAGGGTTAATACGCATTAGTTTAATATTACTGTGAGATATTTAATATGGAACTATATACTTGGATAAATTGTCGTGAGATAATAATACGACAGTTTAGTGAATTAAGTCAGACGCGCGTGTGAGTCGTGTCGGGACTAAATTGGTGGAATAAATATATCAGTTATTTTTAGTAACTTGTATGATGATTTCGAGTGTACCGTTGAGTCCGGAAGGGTCGAAATAGTCGAAATAGTATACTCGGGTATTTAGTTTGGGTCCCGGGGCAATTTCAGGCCTAACCGGCACCCAAAAAGGGCATTATGGTAAATTGGATTTTTAGGCCTAATTAATGGACGAAAATTAGGAGTTAATTTATCAGCCAAAACAATTTCATTAGGGTTAGAAAGCTGGAGAAAGTAAGAACGGCCATAGGAAGTATGAGGGAGAGCTTTTGCCAAGAGAAGAGGGCTAAATCGACATCACCTTGCACAACCACCACCACCGTGTAGATCAGGACGAGGGGAACACACCCATACCAACAACATCTAGAAATCAGACTACTCACTCAAGGAAAGTGTTTATAACTTGTTGTATTTCGGTATTGATTTGATTCATGTTAGTGTAGAATTGTTAGGATTATGTTATAGGTTATAAAAATGGTGAAATTGAAGAATTTGAGCGTGTAAATAAATTATGTGATTTATTAGATTGAATCCCTTAATGTATGTAGACTGGAAATCACGTTTTAAGGAATTTATATGGAGGAAAAATCCGGAAATTATGGTTTCTTGAACATGTATTGGAAGAACTAGGGTTTTGATAAATTTAAATTGGGGATTTCACGTTTTATGAATGATTCGTAATGAATTGATGATTCTAGGATGTTATAATTCATATGTTATTGATGGGGTTCAATGTAGAACTGTTTATTTGGAGTTTGGGGTGTTGAATGAGAAGATTTGAGGTTAAAAATGGTGGAAAACGTTAGAAAATCTGGGCAAGGGACGAACAGCGAATTCTCGCGCGAAGTCGCTCGAAGTCATTCGAGCGAGATTGAAATCTCGCGCGAAGCCGTTCGAGCGACATGTGGCAGTCGTTCAAACGACTTGCCACCTCGTTCAAGCGACAGAGTGACATATTGATAATTTCTTTTAGGACCCAGTTTTGAGTTTATTCGTTTAGAAATGAGAGAAATATTTCCAAATAATAAACTTAAGTAAGGCAGAATTTCGGAAGAAGTATGAGGAATTAAATACTTTAATGAATTAGGTACGGAGAGGATATGTCGTAGAGATTACGACAGGGATAATAATCCTAATAACTATTACGGAATGTTGAAATTAAAATGCGTAAGAGAAGCATATATGTAGGTGAGGAAAAATACCAATTTATTATAATAGGACTTGTGTATGCCTATTATGTATTATTACTATTAAAGACATCAATGGGTGATAACCCGGGGGTGTGAGAACCTTATTATTATAAGTGTACTAATGGGTGATAACCCGGGGGTACAATATTATTTAAATATGTGTACTAAAGGGTGATAACCCGGGGGTAAAGAATGTTGATTCGGTGCACTAATGGGATATGGCTCGGGGGTGCAGTATCATGTTATATATATATATAGGGCAGATGTAACTATATGTATATATGTATGAGAATTGTGAATCAATCTAGTGCGTATAGTAATGAATATGGGCATGAAGATTTGTTAAGAAAATTATAATCGAATACTTGAATTATTATGAAAGCGGAAGATGTATTAATTAGCTTTTCGTCATAGGCTAATTGGATAATGTATTGTATGGGCGATACGGGTTGACTAATAGTGAGGGTAAATACTATTAGGATGGATTCAGACTAGTTATATTGGGATGTATAGCTAAGGAGAAAATTTAGATACGCGTTAGGCATGCACAATAGAAGAGGGGTGAGAATCTCAAGAGAGAGTTCGAACTAACATGTACTTGATACTTGCTTTACTGTAAATTTTAAATACTTGCTTAAACAAATATTTTTACACTTCGAGCTCTGACCCATTTCTTGCATCTTCTCTTTATTGCTATATATATGTATTATATCAGGTGCTCAGCCACAGGGACATCAAGCTTAGAGTTTCGGATTGCGTGGCATGTTGTAGTTGTTGTGGGAGCTGCAGGACTTTGTTTAGACGCTTCAATTATTTCATTCCTATTCATTATGACATTTTCATTAGGGCATGTGTCACCCCTTCCTTAGACAATTTCAGAGATTATGTTTACTCTATTTCTCGTTTATTTTCATTGGGATTGATGGCTACTATTGTTTTGGTTTAGAGTTTTGGAACTAGGATGTTTTATCCAGTCTTATTTATTTCAGCATGCTATTCTGATTCAGTATTTTTGTATTAATTAATTGTGCGCGGATGTTTTATATTAAATTACTTGGTTTGGAAATTAAATGATTTTTAATTAATAAGAAAAATGTTCGACACTTAGCTTAATTATATTAGGTGATTAAATAAGATATTGCGTTTTCGATAGTGATGCTAAGAATGAACCAACCGAACATTCTGTTTTAAAGTTAATACAGGACTGATCACCCGATATTTAATTGGGCGGGGTGTCACAGGAGCTACTTTTATCGTTCCACGAATTTGTTCATTTTTAATTTTATCCTTTCAAGTTTTACCATAAATTCATCTTAGCATTTTCATCTCCGTCACACTCATTTTCTGCACATTTTATTTCTTGATTGCCCAACACTCTGTTTTACTTAACATGGCGGGTCTACTGGAGGTCCTGTCAAATTTTTCTTTTCACTACAAAGGTATACCCCTATCACACAATACACCGGTAGTACTTCTCCACTTGACCCAGCCTGCTTTAATTCGATAAGTAACATTATCACTAATATCTCCATCTTTTTGGATAATCGAGCCTAAATAATAAAAATGATCATTTTTAGATATCTCTTGACCCTCCAATTTTACCACATCCATGTTTATCCTCCTATTACTACTAAAATTGGACTCCACATTTTTTATTTTAGTCCTACTCATTTTAAATCCTTTTTTCTTAGAGTTTCTCTCCACAATTTCAATCTCGCATTAATTCCCGTCTTAGTCTCATCTCCACTAAAATAATATCATTTGAAAATAGCATACACCACGATACCTCATCTTCTATTTGTCCAATTAACTCATCCATAATAAGAATAAAGAGATAAGAACTTAGTGTTAAACCTTAGTGTAGACCTACAGTAATTGAAAATTTACTACTTTCTCTAGATGATTTTCTTATTGTAGTCATGGCCCCATTATACATATCCTTGATCACATCAATATATCTAAGAATCACTCATTTTTTATGTGAAACCCACCATATTAGATCTCTAGGTATCCTATCATATGCCTTCTTCAAATATATAAAAATTATATAAAGATCCTTATTTTTCTCCCTCTGCCTCTCCATTAATCTCCTCAATAAATAGATTGATCGTACAAATATAGCACCCTGCCATGGATGGTATTCTGCATTGCACGGTCTTACATGTCGCGGCCCATATCAAAATAGGGCGCGGCCCCCTGCTGAACTCGGGGTGCAACCCTACCGAATAAAGGGAACGACCCTCCTCATCACGCTGCGGAACATCCCAATACAGGGTGTAGCACTTTGTCTCTATCCCGTTACAGGATGCAACACTCAATTGCTTGCCTTACAAGCCGCATCCCTCTCTATTATAGCAACCCTAGACTTTATATACGTCATGTGCTCAGAGCACGTGGGAATATCTCCTATTAATAGAGGACCACACCTCGAAATGAGGGGGATGGTACCAATTCCACATGCCCGGGGCTGATTCTACAATACAGATTCTCTCTACACAACCTCAACATACAGCTTGAGGGTTACTTATCTACATCACAGCCACTTCTCCAGCATACATGAATCCTCAATACCACTATGTACTCTCCTTTATTCGCATATTTTTACGCCTCTTTAGGCACAATTATATTGTACAATACAACGCATATAATGAGAGCTGAGCAACACAGTGGACGTAGGCCTATTTTGGAGATTAAACCACTCTATATCTTGTTTTCTCTCTATTTACTTGTTTTGTTTATTCGTTATTCACTTTACTCATGATTTGCTGATACGAGAACGACAAGTGGACAATTTACCGCATCATCAATCTGGCGTCGTCTGTGGGAACGGGATATTTCAATCTTGTTTCTCTATATTTCGAGTTCTTAAACACCTTATTCTATTCATAGGGATCCTCTGAATCATCATCCCATGAGTAAATTTTGGTTGTTGGGCTATATTTTGTACCCATACCCCTAAATGGGTATTTCGTACCTTGAGATCTGTTTTTGGGTCTTCTTCTTATGACTTTAGATCTGTTCTGCATACCCCCGTGATATTATGCCATATATATAATGTTGAAAATCATGATGGGCTTTAGCCCCGAAAAGGTGAATGATTAGGGAAGGACTGTGTTTATTCCCTTTTTCTGTTCTTTGCCTATGATCTAGGGTTTATCATTAGAATTGTGCTATTTTGTGCACCAAAAGGATATTCTCTCCATGAATAGACCCTAGTAGGTATTCTCTTCACGAGTTTCGGGAGAAATACTTAGTTTATGGGTTTTAATTTTGGGATTTCCCTTCACTACCTAGGTTGGGATGTGGCGTGGTAGTTCAACTACCTTACATGTCGCGGCCTCTACTGAGGCAGTTTTATTACAGAAGGTTCAAAACATCAAGGAACGGACTCAGGAGGTCTCCATCTCAACCTTGGTGAATATCATACAAAGGCCACGGCAGTACACTTATGTGCAATACTGGCCGCGGCCTCAGCAGCAATACCATATAGCAGTGCAAACGCCGCATCCTTATTTCGTACTTGGTTACTCCAATACTTCTTAGATTACTCACTTCTGTTAGTTTTGTCTCAGATTCTATATAGTTTGTAAAGACTAACAAAAGCATTTATAGAGGGAGAATCCGGCCAGAGCACAGAAGTCAAAGACGAGATTGTGCAGTTGTACAATCACCTCAACCACCTCTATGACAGTCATGCCTCACTTCAGACCCAGGTCAACTATTTGACTCATAGGGTCCTCATGCTAGAGGTTGCGGCCTCATCCACCGTAGGTGTGGCACCTTGAATTATTACCGTCGCAGCTCTAGAAGTTCCCCCCGAGGAAATGCACACCCTAAAACCACTGGCCGCAGAAGGCAAGGCCGCGACCAGGACCCTAAAAAGGAGAATGGAGAAGGCAAAGAGGAAATATGAGGCATACACTCCGTTGGCCTTCCCAATTGAAGAGATCTTTGAGTTCATCAAAGAAGACAAACTGTTGAGGTGACCAGAAAAGCTGAGAGCTCCACCCCACAGGAGGAATAAAGCTACTTGGTGCAAATTTCGTTAGGACCATGGCCATGACACTGAGCAATTCTATGCTCTGAAGGATGAAATTGAAAGGCTGATTGGGCAAGGGATGCTGCGGAGGTTCCTCAAAGATGTTTAGGGAATGCAGCCTAGTCTCACTTACCGCATGCCCATTTTTCATGCTTATGTCTTATATTCCATCTGTCTCTACTTTACAATGACAACTTTTCTTATTCTGATTTAAACTAAACTTTGTATTATCCTCACAAATTCATATATATAATTATGAACATATGAAATCAAGTTCACTCTTATAGTGTCATGTTTTGATTCTCATTTCCATGAAATGCTATCTTACAAATGACAATTTTGTCTTAAACAGATATACATACATATAGAGATCGGTGACAAAATGATATATCGGGAATGATAATATCTAAATGGACCCATAAACACCCGACAAGACGCCTGATTATCCGAAAGAAGGTGATAATTGAAAACGGAGAAAGCAAATACTGAAGGCAGTTATCCAAATTGGATCGCAACATCACTCATAAGGGTCTATAGAGACCGTTCTTAGCTTTCGGGATGCGTCATTGGCTGCAAGCGATTCCAATGCCCATTCTTAGCTTTCGGGATGCATCATTAAGTCGGGAGACTTGTAATATGCCAGGGATGGATTTATATATATCCATAGCTATGGGTGGCTTAATAACATAACCCAGCCTGGGGAGGCTTGAAAGTATCATGTATGTTAGCTGTGGGTGGCTTAGTAACATAACCCAACCTAGGGAGGTTTAAAAGTATACTGTATATCTACAAAGGCCCAAGTCCAGATGAAAGGGCTAAAAGAGTGCAGTAGCCCTGTCAATACAGCTGCACCCGTTAAAGAGACTAAGAGTTGATCCGGTAATGACTTAGATTTTGATCGAATTAAAGCTACCACAGAGGGAATTCAAATATTCAAAAGTGAAACATCCCTGTCAATATGGCTGCATCCATTGAGTATATTTATTCAGATGACATGAAGGAAAGAATTATCAAACTTTCGTAACCTTGTTCAAGGGGCAGCCCTTCCAGTCATGACTGCAAAAGGGGGAAAGGGCCACGACCCGTGTACAGAAGCCATAGGAATTACAGTCGCAGCCTATAACCTGTACATTTCAAGGCACCATAACATTATTTATGTGGCCGCGGCCATTAAAAAATTAGACGATTCAAACACTCGAAGGTGCCGCAGATGTTCAAGAAGTGACTAAAGCCTGTGTGAAGAAATCATGTATGCTATGGTATCACGGACTTGATCTATTAGTTCGTTCAATCAAGAAAGAATTTTTAAATATAAAAGCAGTTGTGTTCAAAAAATCAAAGATGTACAGAAAAATCATTCATTAAAGCATTAAAGCAAGCAAAGTAGAAGAACAAAAAGCTACAAGAAAATGAGGCGAAAATAATCAATGCAGAAAAGGAGGCCGCAGCCTTGATAATATCAGTTAAGATTATAGACAAATAGGTCGTAGTCACTACAAAAGGCAAAATAAAAAAGAGGGGATGCTGCCCTGTATCAATGATGGTGCAAAAATTATAAATAGTTAAGGAGGTTGTATCATCACGCTCATCTCCCTTATCCCCATCTGCGGAGGTCTCAATTTCCTCATCAGTTATCGCTGCCTCAGCCTCTGCTCTCGGCCTGTCTTTCTCATCGGTCACGGCCTTGAGCTCAGCTATGCATTCTTGATGCTCAGCATCACCAAGTCCCCAAGCAAGAACCTTCTCCTTCGTCTCAGGGAAGTTCTTTATGATCTTGTGCCTCAGCTCTTGGTAGCCGCGGAGGTAGGCCCTATTATTTATCAGGAAGAAGTCTTTTGAGCCCTTAAACGACTCCACCGTACTGTCGATGGACAACTAAAGGGCTTCACCATCATATTCTTCAATTTTTTTCATTTCTACGACATAGGCTTCGGCATCATGCGCAGATTTGGCCTCCGTCTTCTCATACTTCTTTTGAAGAAGTCTGAGCTTGTTATTATAAGTTTTCGTGGCCTGTGCAGCTTCCGCGGTCTGAGACTGGGAGACCTTGAGGGATTCCGCAGCCTATTTAAATTTTTCCTCCCCTTCATCTTTCTCATTGTTGGCAGCTTCCAAGTTCATTTGGGTTGCCTGAAGAGCCGCGATAGCAGATTGCTTCCCAGCCAAAAAAGAGGAATTTTGCGCAGCCTCCAAATCAGAGGCGTGCACTCTCTCCGAGGCCTCTTTCAGTTTATAGAGCGCCTCATACTTCCTCTTCTGGGCCACCATGACTTCCTCTGCCTGAAATGAAAAAGTTAGGAACGAATATAGAATGCAAAATTAAAACTCGTGGAGAGCATTAACACTTACCCTCAAAAGGTTATGGAGGCCGCAGTCCTCCAGATCATCATTGTCTTCTTCCACCAACATGTCAAGGTCCGCGATATCAAGGTCCCTCTTCATCCTTCATGCAACCTTTGCGATAGTATCCCATGAAGACTCAGGGTCAGGCTGTCTCAACTGTGGCCGTGGTCGACCATCAAGACCAGCTCTGATGCGGAACTGAGGAGGTGCCAAGTTTTCATTAACTGCTACAACAGGTGGCGGTGGTGGAGAAGTTGAATGGATGGGAGCGTCAAACGTGGACATTAAACCCATCGTGGCTATATTGGCTCCTATATCATCATCAAACTCAATTTAGGGTAATAGCAAGGTTATTTTTTTTTCGCGGCCAGATTTGGGATCACGGTAGGAGGATTCTGATCGCTAGAAGGGGCCGCGGCTGGTGCCTTGTTCTTGGACCTCTTCCTTTTTCTTCTCCTCGTAGTGTTATTAAGAACGGTTGTGTCCTCATCCATTTCCGCTAACTGGCCAGTCAACAGCTCCTTATCAACTTCCTCACCTGAAAGAGAAAAAGTAACAATAAATATTTGAAATGGACTTGCTGGGAAACATAAGTTATCGCGGATTAAAATTATAAATCAGGTTATTACCTTCCGCAGACATATCTTTTGGAATGGACTTGCTAGGAAAGAAACCTGCTTTGAATACAGTTGCAGATGTTACAATGACACTGAATTTCTTTTCTTCAGCAGGAATGGCCGCGGCCTTGGCAACTCTTTTCCCTTGCCTCCCGCTGAGTTGAAAGTTATCCAAAACTACAGAAAAACACTTCAAAGGTTAGTAGAGACTAATAAGCAACCGCAAAGAGGGGACACAACTATAATCAAATTACCTAGTTTGGTGGGACAACCGAACTACCACGGCATTCGAAATGACTTCTCCCTCTCGTTATCCTCTTGGTGACTCTCCCAGCCTTCTTCGAAGATGTAGAAATACTTCCCCTTCCAGTTATTTACACTGGTCGGCCTCCCAAAGTAAATTATCTCATCCCTACCATGACCGGAGAAGTAATAGTACCCAGGGAACTTCACGGAGTTTTCCTTCGGGCGGTAGAAGTGAAAAAACTCCATGGGAGTAATGTCCTTTTTGAATTGATTCTCCCAAAGGACGACTGCAGAAAGGATGGCCCTCCAGCATTGGGATCTAACTGGGCTAGGGTTAGTTTTATGGTTTGAAAAATACGTCTAATGGGAACAGGAACTGGCAGTCGCAGCTCGTAGAAGAAGACATGCAATGGAAAGTAGACCCCATCATGAGAAAGTGTCATGCACGAACATTGGTTCGTGGCAGGTGCTGAACAGATCAAGTTTTTTGAAAACTCGAAGGCCTCAGCTACCTGGTCAACCCAGCCTTGGGTTATGATGTTGAAGATATCAAGCGCAGCTAGGGGTCTCTCAGCCCTCCCTGATGGACCAGTTGGGTTATCCCTAACTTCTACAACATCATCTCTTACACCCAATGGATAATTACTTGAATTTGCTTCCTCTTCTATTAGCGTGGACTCAAAATACTTCTTGCAGGCAGAGTCCATGGAGTCCGAGTCTAGTACAACATATTTGGGACAATCCTTCAATTGGCAAGGCCCTATTAACTTCAAAGGAGGCACGAAAGGAAGTTCAGGGGGAGAAGCTCCGAAGTGTTTTGCCCAAAAACCTCTCAGAAATTCATTTGGGTCAAAGTTCATATGGCTGTAGCAGTACCTGAAAAGTAGAGTTCGCAGTTAGGCGTCGTAGTCAGTATGGTTCGAAAAAGACTTTAAGAAGCCGCGACAAGATTAGTTATATGAATATTGAATAAAAATGATCGACAAGACTGGCTAAATGAGAAGTGTGGGGATTTAGATCCCTAAAAGACAATTATCGCCGCGACATATTGGTTTGATGGGGGTTATTTCCCTATCATAGTTACTAATGGGCTAAAACACTGCTGACCCTATTTATTAAACCTAAGGGATTACCCTCAGAGTCTACCGGCCACATCCATCCCCTAAATTAGTAAGGGAGCTTACAGTGCCATGGCTACTCACTCTAATAGGTTAGAACATCGTTGTAAATTCAAATGTCAAACACTAGAATATGAAGGATCTCTCTCAAGAACACAAGGAGAAAATGCAGTGACCTTTACTTTCTTTACAAATTGACGCAGCCATGAATCTATGGGTTTAACTGTCTTGGAGTATGAATTGAAACCCAAGGGATTATTCAAATTCTATCGGCCGCAGCCATCACCAAAATTACTAAAGGTGTATTCTACCATGCAGCGGACTCTCACTCAAACAGTTTAGTGTCTAAATATTGATTCATTTAAGGATCGAAGACCCAGAATGTGAAGTGTATGCTTAAATAACATCAAGAACATTAAAGAACAATTTGATTTTAATATGATTCGACACAAACATAGTTTATACGATCTAGGCAGTGGAAGAACAATTATTTGATTTCGTGTTATGAAGTTCGATTCAAGGAGTTCTAGTAACAATTACAATTATTTATCATGAATATATGTTCGATTCTTAGAAGTTGATAGATTATCCAAACAAAGCCCTAGATTCCTATCAGGCAATTGGTTTTTTTTTTCATAAAGTTCAGAAATGCAAAAGTTCATGTGTTCGATTATTAAAGAAGTACGAACTTCAAAAGTTATTTAAAAAGGATGATTGGTTGAAAAATTACCTGGAAATAAAGAAGATGGCAATGATCAGCCTCAAATCTCCTTGAACCACCACACACGGCCTTGAAAGATCGTCGAAAAATGTAAGAGAACGGACGAACAGAGTTCAGTTTTCGATTTTCTCTCAAATTTTTGGAAAACATAATGAAGTCCATGGCCTGAACAATTTATATAAGAGAACACGGAAGATGAATCGTCGCCTTGTAAGTGTCGCGGCACCTAAGAAGACTTAACTAAGGCGCAACCCCAATCGAATTCTCTTGGCACTACGACTTGGGGCTTTTTGATAGTACAAATATAGCACCCTGCCACGGATGGTATTCTGTATTGCACAGGCTTACATGCCGCGGCCCATCTCAACATAGGGCACGACCCCCTGCTGAACTCGGGGTGCAGCCCTACCGAATAAGGGGCACGGCCCTCCTCATCACAGGGCGTGACCCCTCTCAACACGTCGCGAAACCACCCAATACAGGGTGCGGCACCTTTATCTCTAGCCCATTACAGGATTCAGCACTCACATTACTTGCCTTACAGTCTGCATCCCTCTCTATTATAGGGACCCCACACTTTATATATGTCACGTGCTCAGAGCATGTGGGCCTATCTCCTATAAATAGAGGACCACAAATCGAAATGATGGGGATGGGACCAATTCCACATGCCCGGGGATGATTCTACAATACAGATTCTCTCTACATAACCTCCACATACAGCTTGAGGGTTACTTATCTACATCACATCCACTTCTCCGGCACACCGAAATCCTTAATACCACTATGTACTATCCTTTATTCTCATACTTGTATGCCTCTTTAGGCTCAATTATATTGTACAATACAACGCATATAATGAGATATGAGCAACACAGTGGACGTAGGCCTATTTTAGAGGATGAACCACTCTATATCTTGTTTTCTCTCTATTTACTTGTTTTGTTTATTCATTACGCACTTTACTCATGATTTGCTGATATGAGAACGACAAGTGGACGATTTACCACATCATCATAGATTGCTTCCATTGTTGACCTCTCAGGCATAGACCCAAATTGATTCTCGATATTGTTGTTTCCAATCTCAATCTATATTCAAACACTCTCTCCTAAAGTTCTATTATACGACTCATTAGTTTAACACCACGATAATTTGAACAACTTTGTATATCCCCTTTATTTTTATAAATATGTAATAAAACACTCTTTCTCTATTCATCGGGTATCCAATTAGTCATTATAATTTTATTAAATAATTTTGTAAGCCACAATACTCCTTCCTCCTCTAAGCACTTCCAAACCTCAATAGGGATACCATTTGGCCCTAAATCCCTCCATGTTTTCATTTTGTTAGAACAAACATAACCTCTGTTGTCCTAATTCTATGAAAAAATATATTTTCTCGAGTCTCCCTTAGTTCCTCTATATCTAATATACTCTCATCATCTTCATTCAATAACCTCCCAAACTAGTTTTTCCATCTTTCTATAATTTCATCATCCTTGACTACGGCTCTCGAATCATCACTTTTAATACACTTAACGTTATTAAAATCTTTTGTTTTTCTGTACCTAAGTTTAGCAAGCTTATAGATACTTTTTCCCCTTCTTGTGTTCCTAATTTTTTATAAAGATCATTGTACGCCTTTAACTTAGCCTAAGGTAAATTAGCAAAGTCTAATTATAGTATAGTTCTTTATGATTATATATTGGCTAATGAATGTGACATAACCCAAAGTAAAACACTTTAAACTGTGTAAACAATGTGAGCTGACAATTTTACTCGAGTCCTATTACATAAATATAACTAAGCATTTGTGGAAACTTTACAATGAGATGAGATAAATGTTCTTTAAATGTCTTTTTTCAGAACTACAAACTGTGGTATTTAGTTTCCAGTTTATTCAATGTGGAAAAAATTAACATCTTCTTTTAAATGGTTATCAAGCCACTTATCCGAAAAATATTTGTAACTACTAGTTTCCCACCCTAGTACTTATAACCTATATTCAGACATGCACAATGTGCCGGCGAATTAAATGAAGAAAGCAAAAAAAACGTGAATAAAATACTAATTTTAAATAATTCAGCATACATAAAAAGCAATTGAGGGAAGATAATCATTTGACGTAAAAAGAGAGATAAATGAAAGGTAGAGAAAAAAGCGAAGGAAGATATATAAGTGAGAATAATAAAATTGGAGAGATATAAATCAAGGGAGAGAAAAGGAGATATATAAATGAAGAAAGAGAGACTAATGACAATTATAAAAATGGAGGATTTCATTTGTTGATATGAGGCACAATGAAAGGGTCCAAAAGTACTCAATTTTACTATATTGTATAGACTTATAATATGTATTATGTATAACATTTATCTTTACCCACAATATATCATATTAAATATATATAAAGAGAGATATACGAGGGTATGACGTACACGTGTACGTATTTTAATATTTGTTTTCCTGATGCATACGTTAATGAATAAATCTTCTGACATTGAATGTGCATGTGAAAAATAAAATTAATCGGAGGTCAAGCGACGCATCATAATTATTGTATGATTTAAACTAACATATATAGGTAGTGAAATTTAGAAAAATATGAGCATACCTGCTCAGGCATTTTCAATACCTGAAAAATATAATATTTTGTTTTCATATTATAGGTAAGAATTATGTTTAACCAACAAATCTCTATCTCTATACTACTATAAAATGCTATACAAGCATTTACTACTCCTCACCAATGAGCCTATCCACGTAAGCAAGATATGAAGGAGGCTATATCATATTCTACATGAGCTTCACGCTAGGGAATAGGTGGAAATGTTTGCTCTCTCATACCTCTTCATCTCTTCTTCTTCTAACCTTAACCCTTCTCTCTATATATACCCGGAATTCGTCCCTTGTAATTGCTAATTTCCTTGCTCATTTTTTTGTAGTGAAATAGTATTCTGGTAGCTAAATTTTGAGTCCTAAAGTCCCTGCAATTCAACCCAATATTCATCTTATTTGATAGATAGAGAGAGGGAGAATGTTGTGTAGAATGATTCCCCGGTAAAGGAAGACGGGGACGGTTCGTGTGCACCTCAACGTATACGATCCCTCCACCATCAATGGTTACGCGTATTATCTCGGCCTTGGTGTATACCACTCCTGACTTCAAGGTTACTACCCAAATCCAAAAATGACAAACAACGACTCCAAACCAAGAATATTACTCTGTTGTAACTCCCTTACCCACAAAGCCCTCCACTGGAGATGAAGACTCCCTCAACCACAATGGTCGAACACTCTTCATTGACAAACACGGTGGGTCGTTTATGGACGACTAAAACTGGATGTGACACTTTAGATCCCGTGGGTATTGAGGTAAAAAAATATGGATCATGGTGGTGTGACACCCCGACTAATTAAAAAATACCGGGTAGCTACTCCTTTATTCAAATTAATACAAAATGTCAAGTTGGTTCAGTTCATAGCATCACTGTCGAAAAACGTTTTAATAGTTACTAGCCACGTAATATTTAAAAAGTGAGTTGTCAATTTTAATTAAATCCGATTAAAATACAATCCGTTTAAATTATGAAATAATAATACCACAACCACAACACAGTCACAATAGAATAATAATGGAATGACAATGAATCTGAAGGAATACTCCTCTAATAATCCAAATGCTGAATACAACCAAATACAAAATCTGAATCACAATTTAATTACAACCCAAAATCTAAAATAAAACTGAGTAAGTAGGATGTCTCTAAAAGAAAAGGGGCGACATGCCCTACAGATGAGTAAAATAGAGTCAGGGTAGAAAGTGGAGGCGTCTACTATCGAGGTCCTGTAACTTCCACAGCAGCTACAACACGTCACCGGAATGGAAATCCTACGCTTGGTATCCTTGTGGCTGGGCACCTAAAAGGTTTTTACAAAAAAATAGATTTGAAAGCAAACAGGTCAGAGACCGATTGTGAAAAAAGTTTAAAATACAGCAAGTGTTTAATATCATTAAACAGTGAATATAAAATACATGATAGTGCGTGCACTCACATGATCCCTCACCTCTCAACTAATTGTGCACAACTATCTTACCCGTACCCATTCTGGTTATACTACCATCAATTAGTCCAATCCATGACCTATCATTACTTTACAATTCAAATTTCATTTCCCAATGTCTTAATATAAGCTGGAGGTCTTACTGTTTTTAATCAGAATTAGTTATAATAATTACTAAGAGTTTTTCCATTTTTAACTCTACAAAGATGTTACATTAATTCACACTTGTACTTATATAAACTGTTCATTTCAATAATTCGGTATATCAATCTCATCATAATATACAATAATGGCACCCCTAGACTAGGCTGCAGTGCACACATACTCTGCTATCAAATCTCGGTACATCACGTACATAAGGATCACGTATTTTGAATCTCTCAGGATTCGTTTCGACAAGTAACAAACACACATAATGGAGGCGAAAATAGTTCACATCACATGGGTCACGCACATACCTACGCTATCATGATCAGTAGACTTATTAACTCCTCAATAAGTCATTCTCTGACCTATGTCCTCGAGGTACCAATCTGAATCCCCCCGTAGGCACACAAAGATTAGATGGCCCTGATCGAACACCGACCTCCCGTGATAACAAGTATGGAAGGTATGTTATACACAGGTAACCATATATACTAAGCATTAACACATCTTAGATATCTTATAATGTCAATAGAGGTATATTTTATATTCCTATAACGTCATTAAATGTTACGCGTTTTCAAATCCTCGAATAATATACATTAAAAGTTGTCAACCCTTCTCACGTCATAATTTTAGGTACTTATTTCCTAACCCATAAATGTCATTCGATTTACTACAAAATTATAAGCTTTAATCCTCAAAGTACCCCAATCTCACCACTATACCGACTAGTCAACAAGGGAAGGTTAACACTCGATTAAAAATAAGTCCACTAGAAGTTCGAAATAAAATCAGGCCTAAAAGGCCATTCCGTCAACTCGTTAGAAATCTCGTTCGAACGAGGTCGTTTGAACGAGTATCATTCGAACGAATGGCTTCGAACGAACTACCAACTAGTTAGAAGGGGTACTATCATCTCGTTAGAAGCTCGTTCGAATGAGGTAGTTCGAACGACCTGGGCAGCTCTTCTAATGAGATGGCAGAAAACGCCCAGAAATTTCCCAACTCGTTTTTCTTCGTTTTTCTCTTATCTAAATCCATCTTAAGATCACCCAAATTACGTTTTAATGTTTGTAAACTATTTTAAGTCATCCTAGATCGTTCCTTAACATATTTTTGGGGTCAAATCTTACTAATCAACATGTAAAAATCATAAATCCTTAATTCTTGCCCCAAACCCTATGAACATAAACTCAGAATTTATTTGACTACAAAGACTCCTTATAAATCCGTTTCCAAATCATCAAAAGTTAAGTTTTGTGTATTGAATTCGTACATAAGTATTCTTCATGCAATTCCTTTCCCAAAATCATAAGTTTCACAATAATCACTACACCAAATCTGCACTATTGTCACGGTCATTGACCTTGACAAGTTGGACTTGTCAAGGTCAACGACCGTGATAATTCGGGGCGAGGCAACTTTTTTTGTCACGGACGTATCACGGTCATTGACCGTGACAAGGTCGTTATAATTGTCACAGTCGTGTCACGGGCCATGACCGTGACACGTTTAGTCACGGTTAAAAACTGTGACAAAGCCTTGACCCTTTTTTAAAAAATTATCACGGTCAATGACCGTGACAATTCTGGGCAGAATTTAAAAAAAATCTGCTGGGCTGTTTGGCCACTGCCACTGCCCAGTAGTATATTTGTACCTATTATAGCAACGTTGTACCTGTTCAAACATCATATATCGAAACAAACTAAAGATAATGCAAGTATATATTCAAAATAGAAACTATTTAAGAAGAAACAACATCACCATCAATTATCTCAAATCTACAAACTATTTAGTTGGAAAAGAGATTTTGTACAGCGACGCTCCGGGAAAACCTCCTTATCCTTCCCTTCTCGTCTGAATAGCCACATAACTATCGAGCATATGTGGCCTACCCTCAGGGCCACTCCCTGTCCCCTGAATTGAAATAAAGTAAAATTAGTATCCGTCCTGCAAATATAGATAAATATAAATCGAAATTCAAATGGAAATCAAAATTGACATATAAATATAAATACATTACCTGTAGTGTCACCCAAATAACTAACTTGAGCTCATATGGCACCTCCTTCCAACTAATGTACCCCGGGCAATCGTGTCAAATATAATTCTCTTCATATCTAAACACTAAGAAATGCCATAATCCTATGGAGTTATGCGCTGTAAATTCCTTCCAACCATTGTGTAGCCAAAAATCAGCAGTTGAAGTTGTCAATTCCACCTTTCAATAGTCTCCCATGTTTTGCTAGAGGTTCCAAGTGGTGGGGTATGGAAAGTGGAATTGACAACTTCAACCGGTGATGTTTGGCTACATAACGGTTAGGAGAAATTTGCAGAACATACTCCATAGGATTATGGCATTTCTTAGTGTTCGGATAGACGAAGAAATTCAGTCTCCTCTCCACAAATAGGACACCCCAAATAACTATGTACTAATCACCTATTAAAGGTAAGAAGCGTATATTCAAGGATTAGTATAAAGAAAACTTAGATGTAGTTGGAATATTTATGTATTAATCTCCTCTCCACACACGCACACCACACAAGAGTGAAAATGATAAAGTGCAAATCAATTAAAAGCATTAAAAATGGATGTTTCAGTACAAATTGAAATATTTATTACAAATTGAAAAATTGTTTCAAATTCGGGTTATCATAAAAAATGGATTGATATTCGGTAGGAGCAGTTAAGTCATCCACATTACTATTTAGACGCCTTGGAGCGTGTTGGACAATTGACCATGGTTCGTTGTTGATATACTCCGAATTAAACACTTTCTTAACCTTTTGAAATGCACAAACAAACGTCTCATCGCTCACGTGGTCGTTGCTCTTCAACTTGGACAAGTCAACCATGATCAAATTGGTGGCAGGATCAACTTTACAAGCATTTTTATCCTCAACTCTTACCTATTCACAGTAAAATACAACCTCTTTGAAGCTTATATAATCCAATTCAAATATATTTTGGATTACACCATAGTAAGTCATTTCAGCTTCAACGAGGTTTTTATCTTTTGCGCTCACTCGAAAGATAGTAAGAGCTTTGTAGGAAATTCTCGAGTTCTGTACATTTGTACTTTCCTCGTACACTTTAGCGCCGAAAATGTAACCGTTGAATCTATACTTTTTGTACTCTTGTACCACGAATAAGGGTCAGTGGCTAGACGAGCAAGCCTTGATGTCGCATCACCCGTCTTTAGGAGCTGAGAATATAGATAAATTAATTATATTAGTGGTAAAATTTGAGTGTAATGTAACATTATATAATGACTGTTTTCATTATAATTATCTCTTGTGTCAACCACAGCCTAAATTCGATGTCTGATTGTACCATTGTTTTTCGTCTTTTATTGTTCTCACAGGCTTCATATTTTCTACATATTACAAAATTAATCATATATAAAATAATCTAAAATAATGTTAAACATTATAATAATCGAAACTTGCTTTTTCCATTCTTCGACATCTTCATGTGTGTCAAATAGATAACGAGCTACTTGTTCATGTTGCAAACTCGTTAATTTCACTCATTTTCCCATCACATGACCACCATCATCGACGAATTCATCAGTGTCATCAACGCTGGTCGAGTCAGGCATATATTCCCTAATATATAATGATGACTCCACGGTGATGTATTTCTCTGCAATTGATCCTGCAATGTATCGCGTATTCTTGACGTAATCTTTAAAAACTTTCATCAATCTTTCAAACGGATACATCCGCCGATATCTAACTGGACCACAAAGAAGAGCCTCGTCACATAGGTGTACCAACAAGTGAACACTTATGTCAAAGAATGCTGGGGGAAAGTACTTCTCCAATACACAAATCGCTTCGATCACAGCCAATTTTGCGGCCACTATGTGTTCTCGATTCACTATCTTCTCACACAAGAGGGAGATGGTAATATTAATTTGCATAATAGCCCTACGCAAATCCTTGTGCTTGGAGAAACAGTGCTTAAACAATAGAGGAACCAATTGCATGATCACATGCCAATCGTGGGACTTACACTTATGTAAATCATGAGTAGCATAATTCACAATACTTTGCAAGTTGGACGAAAAAGTAGATGGGCCCTTCAAATTATATATTGTGTCTAGAAGAACATTCCTTTCCCCACTCGCCAAAGTAAACGCACCAGTGGGAATTATTGTCCTTCCCATACTATCTTCTTTCAACCATAGTTGTGGCTTAAGTTTTAACGTTTTAAGGTCTTTTCGTGCATTTTCTCCATCCTTCGAATGACTCTCCCCAAGGCAAGTACCCACAATATGTTCAGCGAAGTTCTTCTCTGCATGCATCACATCCAATACATGGCGCACCGAGTTATTCTTCCAATAAGGCAAGTCAAATAAAATTGACCTCCGAGACCATGCCTTTCTTATCTCAGTTTCATTCCTAGTTGGGGTCTTCTTATGCTTGACATTCTTAAATTTGGGATTCTTACCTGGCATATTAGGGCCACATTCAGAAGATTTACTTTCAATTTCTGAACCCGAAAGTTATCTCGGCGGTAGCCTATGTCCAACTACACCCAATAAAAAATTGGAACCTTTCTCAGATCTGAAACTATGAGCTGGGGGTCAAAACCTCCTGTGGCAATGGTATACATTTTTTAATCTAGAGGAGAGACGAAGAGATTCAGTCTCCTCTCCACAAATAGGACACCCCAAATACCCATGTACTACACAACTGGATTGTTGATGTAAAAAATTAGATCACTCTAATTATTCAATCACAGATAAATAAATGAGATAAAGAATTTTAAAGTGGTTCAGCCTTATAAGAATGGCCTACGTCTACCGTTTTTGGTATTGCTGTTTGTATGGGAATTCTCGATTACTAGTTATCTCAAGAAATTCCGGTCTGGGGTCCTTTTACAATGAGGATTGTACAATGTATTTATAGCCCTGAGGCTGTAATGTGAAAGGGTAATACATTAAATGATATACCTATGAAAGGGTAATACATTTAATGCCCTCTTTGTGTGTACGTCCAAATGATGAGCATTTAATGAGTAGTTAAACTGTTGGTATCCTTCTTCGAGGTGAAGCTCAGACCGCCATGAGTTGCTCGGATCGCCTAATCTTCTCGGTATTCAAGAGTTCCTCGGATAGGCATTGTTCCTCGGAGCTTGTGAGTTCCTCGGGGAACTAGTCTTCCTCGTTGTAGTCTTGTTCCTCGGAGTGAGTGGGTTCCTCGAAAGTGTTTGTTGTTGCCATGTAGATGACCACGTGTCTTCATATGATTGGTCCATGTCAGCAGATTAATTTCGGTATCAACAGAAGCCCCCAATGTTTCATAGTTCGAAATTTGAGGAGTATGGAACATTCTTTCTCGGAATATGGTAGCTTAAATAGTCTTCCTGATTTTTAGGAGCGTTTTCCTTGTATTCATTTCTCCTTCCCAATTCATAGAATCATGCTTTTTTGGACTTTTCTACGTGCTTCGATTCTCGCGTCACTTTTCGTCTTCTTAGTCGTTGTTGTCCGCTTTGTTTCCCGCGCCACTTTTCCTCTTTTTAGCCGCTGTTGTCCGCTTTGATTCCCGCGCTACTTTTCATCTTTTTAGCCGGTAACGTAATCATCCTTTTTTGTAATCATTACTTCACCATTTCCCAAGGAAAGGTATTTAAACTTCACATACGCTCCCATCGTCTTCTACCTTTCCAATTTTTATCTTCGAGTTTTACGTCGTCTCTTCCTACTCTCTTGTGCATTCATATTTTCGTCGTTCGTTGTCAACAGCTCTACTCTTTTTCTGTAAGATCTTCTTCTTTCTTCTTCATTTCTTTTATTCACCATCATGGTTTACTCTATTGAGTCTCTTGAAAAGTTTTGCTCTGATTTTTCCATTCCCTCTTGGGTTGTCTTGGAAGAGCTTTCTGAGCCTTCTGATTATTTCAATTTGGCTGAGGGACATTGGTTTCCTAGCCTTTTTATCGCTGAGTGTGGATTTTTTTTTTCCACCAAATCCCTTGTGTCTGGAATTCTGTCATTATTTTGACGTCATTCCTGCGGGAATAGCCCCCAACACATGGAGAATAGTTAATGGGGTGCATAAATTAAATCAGGTCCATGGAACTCGCATAGGAATTCCAGAAATCATGTACTGCTATAGATGGGCAGTTAATGATAATATTTTTTATTTAAAAACTAGATTTTTAAATAGAGCCTTAGTAGTCAATCTCCTTGATGCCAATAGGGATTATTTTGAACACGGGGTTGTCATAAAAAATTGGCAACACCCTCCATTAGCTGGAGATGAGATTTACCAGGGTCCCAGATGCCCTCCTTATGGCAATGGGATAGGTTATTTTTATTTTATTTTATTTATTTTGAAATCATGTTTCTTTTGTGTTTGATAAAATGTGCCACTGATAACAATGTTTATCTATTTGCAGTTGATAACAAAATAAAGTGCCCAAAGGAAGCAGATGTTAATGTAAGACATCTGAAACTTATCTGGAGTCTGCATCAGAGTGTTTCCAACGATCTTATTAGGTCGGCCTCGTATCCGCTCCAATACAAGATCTACACCACTTCATTCACTGCTCGTCTAGTGATAAGTGAATCAGAGCCAGTTCTAGCTTCCACAAGCTCATCGCCTGAATCCCATATTCCTTTAAGTGAAAGGATGAAGAAGAGAAGACCTCCTGCTCTGTTTGAGAAAACTTCCTTTGGTTCTGTGGAGGTAAAAAGGAGTAGGATTGATGTCCCGAGGGAGGGGACGAAGAAGACTGATGCAGCTCCTTCAGTTGTTCCTGTCAAAGTTGCCGAGAAGCCCGCAGTGGCTCCGAGAAGGTCTGCTTCTCCTGGAGAGGTGATTGTGATATCATCGACCAAGGGTTCTTCCTTGGTTGAATCGGTACTTGTTCCCCCGAGGAGGCTGAAGAAGAGCTCCTCGGTCAATTTGGCTGATACCATTGCTCAGCCCCCAATTACTGGAACTGGGGCTCTAACTTTTGTTCCCCCGAGCTCTGCAATGAGCTCGGTAAAGTCCTCGATCATTCCCGAGGTACAAGGTACTGAAGAAAACCTTACTCGGGACATGGTCACCTCATTAACTGCTCGTCACCTTGCTTCTGTAAGTCTTTTTACTTTCAATTTTTCATATTTCCTTTGTCATTTTTGTTTCTAACTTGCTTGCTTTTTCTGTTCACAGTTGACGAGCTGCTTCAATATAATCCTGAAGAAGGATGAAGCGATTAAGGCTTCTTGCTCCTCGTCCAGCGTGGAGGGAGCTCTGGAAGAAGCTACCAAGTCTCTGGCAGATTCTCATCAGAAATATGCTGATGACAAAGCTGTCTGGGAGAAGAAGCTTGCCTCCACTGAGCAGGATAAAGCTCGAGCTGTTGAGGCCTCCAAAGAGTTAGAGAAGAAAAATAATGCCTTGGAGAAGGCAAATAAAGAGCTCGCAGAGAAGCTCAAAACTGCTAGAGAGCTAGAAGATAAGCTCAGGGTTGCTGAGGAAAGGTTGGGCCAGCTTCAAGAAGTAGGTCGGCAAAAGGAGGAAGTAGAAAATAAATTGAAGGTTGTTGAGAACCTGTTGTCTAAGAAACTTTCCTCAGAGAAGATGAAGAGGAAAGCTGTTGTGAAGAAGTCCTTCAACTCTGGATGGGACAAGGGTTGGAACAAGGGGTTGGCCGCCATGGTGTCGCAAGTGGACTATGGAGGTCTTAAATATTTTAGGGATGGATGGGTTGCCGCCCTTCAGGAGATGAAGGTCGACGAGTCTTTCGAGATCTTCCAGAGACATATCCCTGGTCCCCCTCCAACTCCAGAAGAATTAGAAGAGGACGAAGCTACCTCTGAAGAATCTTCGATGATGATGGGAGATCATGCCCTAGCCATCCAACCTGCTGATGAGGAAAATCAAAAAATCATTTCTTCCTCTGAGCAACTGCCTATTCTCCCCGAGCAGCTATCTCTTCCCTCCGAGCAACCTACCTCTTCATCCCAGCCTCCCGAGAAGGTTTTGGGAGATAAGGAAAAGGTTTAGTGTTGTTCGGGTTTCTCTTTATTTTGTTTCTCTTTTTCAAATGTAACTCAGAAGATGTAACTCTGAATTATGATCTACTAAAATTTGAACTTTTTTGCATATTGTTGTCTATCTTTCATTCATACTCTGCTTATTCTTCTTATTGATGATTGCTCTTCTTTCTCTGTTAGTTTCTGGCCAGGATGGAACTTCTCTCTGCCCATGATACAAAGTTGCTGCGATAATGTAATGAGTACTTTAAGGCTGGTCACACAGACCTGAGTGCTACACAAGTTGTCGACATACTTGGTTATGATGCTTCAGAACAGGCAGTGGAAGCGTATCAATATCTGAAGTGTCTTCTTGATAGGGTTGTAGCCAATAACGTTGCTTATTACGAAATGATCGAGGATCTTCAAAGCACCCTTGAGGACCTTCAGCTCCAATATAAAGAATCCACTTCTTTATTGCATGAGGGGTACGAGAAGAAGTACCAGCAGATCATTGCCGATAAGGGCTACAAGAAGCTCTTTGTTGGGTATGATGTAAGGGAGAGAACCTTGAGAGGTGAAGTCGAAGAATGCAGACAGTTTGATGAGTTGCTGGAAAAGGAAAATAACAACCTGCAGAAGGAATTGTCACAATTGAAGTCTGCAGCTTCCACTTCTAGTGCCTTGATCCCAGTAACCGATGAGGGATTTTCGTTCTTAGAGGTTGAGAATGGCAAGTTGAGGGACGAGTTGGAGACTTTGAAGAGTTCAGGCACCTCTACATCTTCTCGTGGTCGAGCAAGAGCTCCTCGGGGACGAGCAAGAGCAGCTCAGGTTCTTGTCGAGGAACAGAGAACTCAATCTGCGTTAGAGAACCAGGCTTTCCAATTAATGGCGAAGAACCAGGCTTTGTCTGATATGTCAAAGAAGATTAGGGACCTGGAAAAAAAACTCTCTGTGCAGAAGTCAATCTTGGAGAATAAGGAGCTTTTCATCAAGAATATCCACGAGCAGTTAGAAAGGCTAACATACCAATTCCATAAACAGCCCAGGGAGTTCTGGATGGCTGGATACAACGAAGCACTATTCCACTTGGACGATCGTATCCAGAATGCCAACAATGAGGGCTACAAGCAAGGCTGGATGAATGCCTTAGGTGTGATGAAGCTCGAACAAGGTAATTATTTATGGGACTACCATGATCCCGGGTTGCTCGACTTACTTGTGCCACCATACATTTTGGAGATGGATTGGATCCCTGCTCGGGCCATTCCTCGAAGCTTAATTTCAAAGTATCTCGGTGACTACAATTTACATTCTCAAATCGAGGTATCTCATCCTGAGCATCTCTTAGACCGACCATCCGTGATGAATGTCAGGATGTTGAAGGACCTCAACTTCATCAATTCTCGTCTGTCTTTAAATGATCCGCCTGCTGGCGAGGAACCTGTGTCAAAAGCAGAGGGGAAGAGACCAGTAGAATAGGAATTTTTGATGTAATAGTTAGTATACATGTCAATGTAACTGTAATTTCATTATCAATGTAATTTATTTTGAATTCAATGAAAGACTTTCATTTTTGTTTGCAAATCTTGATTGCTATTGTCTTGTATTTATCAAACACTTTATATTTATGCATATCTGTAAAATAACAATCTTGTGTTGTTTGTCGACCAACTCAGTAATAAAAAAGTTAATAGTATTAATACTATTGATCGATCACTTAATAAAGTAATGAGTATAAAAATGTTGTTTAAAATGTTTCCAACCAACCAAGGTTGTTGGATTCTCCATGTCGACCAACTACAGTTAGTGAGTTTTTATCCCCGACCAGCTATAGTTAGTCTTTTTGAAATAATTTTACCCATAAAATATTTCCGACCAACCAAGATCGGTAAATTTTGCTTGTTGACTAACTACAGGGTGGGTTTTTATCTCCGACCAGCCATAGTTAGTAGACTTTTCTCTTAAACGTTTTCGACCAACCAAGGTCGGTAAATTTTATTTGTCGACCAACTACAGTTGGTGGGTTTTTATCTCCGACCAGCCATAGTTAGCAACTTTTGCACTTTCTGGAATAATCTTACCTCCCGACCAACATAAATTGGCATTTGCGAGAATATTTTGTTTCCTAGACAAACAGGTTGGCATTTTTAGGAATATTTCATTTCCTAACCAACCGAAGTCGGCATTTTTAGGAATATTTCGTTTCCTAGCCAAACAGGTTGTCATTTTTAGGAATATTTTGTTTCCTAACCAACCGAAGTCTGCATTTTTAGGAATATTTTGTTTCCTAGCCAAACAGGTTGGCATTTTTAGGAATATTTCGTTTCCTAACCAACCGAAGTTGGCATTTTTAGGAATATTTTGTTTCCTAACCAACCGAAGTCGGCATTTTTAGGAATATTTTGTTTCCTAACCAACCGAAGTTGGCATTTTTAGGAATATTTTGTTTCCTAACCAACCGAAGTCGGCATTTTTAGTAATATTTTGTTTCCTAACCAACCGAGGTTGGCATTTTTAGGAATATTTCGTTTCCTAACCAACCGAGGTTGGCATTTTTAGGAATATTTTGTTTCCTAACCAACCGAGGTTGGTATTTTTAGGAATATTTTGCTGCTGAGCAGTCTGAGCTTTGCCGAGTTTTGTCGAGTAGTGTGTAGCACTAGTATTCCCCGAAACATTTTCAATAAAAGGAGAGACTTTAGCAGAATATCTTCATTTTATTCATACTGATGGAACTGTGTTACATATACATCACTGATAATACTTGCGTAGGTGCTCTGCGTTCCATGCATTCTTGAACTCCTCCCCCTCTAGAGTTGCTATTCGATAAGTTCCTGGTCGAACAACTTTTGTAACTCGGTATGGTCCATGCCAGTTTGCTTCCAGCTTATTGTGTTTTTGAATTACTTTCTTCAGCACATAGTCTCCTTCTTTCAGGTCTCACTTCTTCACCCTTTTGTTGTAGAACAAAGCTGTTCGCTGCTGGTAAGCAGCATTTCGAATGGCTGCTTCTTCTCTAACTTCCTCGAGCATGTTTAAATCCAGTCTTCTCATTAAGTCGTTGATAGGGGAATTGAAATTCAGTACCCTGTGTGTTGAGAGACCCAACTCGGCAGGTATGACAACTTCACTTCCAAATGCCAGCATGTATGGTGATTCTCCAGTTGCTACTCGGGGAGTAGTTCGGTAAGCCCAAAGTACTAATTGTAGCTCGTTGATCCAGTTTACTTTTGCATCATCCAATCTTTTCTTCAAACCGTTCAGCAGCGTTCTGTTTGTCACTTCAGTTTGTCCATTACTTTGAGGACGGCCTGGTGCTGAATGAACCTTCAAAATGTTTGACTGATGACAATAAGCGGCAAACTCCTCGTTATCAAATTGTGTTCCATGGTCTGTGATGAAGGCATGAGGGAGACCATATCGCTAAATGATGTTCTTCCAAACAAATTGGTACACCTTCTCGTATGTCATGTCAATGAGTGTCTCAGCTTCTACCCACTTAGTAAAATAATCCACTGCGACGACGAGATACTTGAACCTTCCTCGGGTCGTTGGCAGTGGCCCAACCAAATAAATTACCCACATGGCAAATGGCCAAGGGGAAGTTATGGGTGTCAACAATGCTTGTGGAGTTCTTCGGATGGAGGAAAAGCGCTGGCACTTGCCACATTTCTTTGCATAGGCTATACAATCAGCCCTCATCGTCGGCCAGTAATATCCCTGTGTCATCACCCTTTGCAAAAGCGTCCGACCTGCTACATGTGCTCCACAAGACCCTTCATAGATTTCTTCAATCAATTCTTTCACCTCGGAGGGATGTACGCATCTCTGCAAACCTGCCATAATTCCTCGTCTATATAAAACACCATTAGTTAATGCATACCGAGCAGCTTTAAACTTCAATTTCTTGGCTGCGAGCTTGTCAATTGGTAATTCTCCCTCCTCGATATACGCCCTGATGGGATCCATCCAAGATGGTCCTAAATCAAGGGTGACAAAGTTCATCATCAGATCTTCATCTATACTCTGACCAGCTAACACTTCAATTGGGATTGTTCGTCGTAGCTCGGTGCGAGTAGCTGATGCTAGTCGAGCTAGGGCGTCTGCTCTTGCATTCTCCATTCTTGGTATTTTTACCAGCTGAATAGCAGCAAATTCTGACACCAGCTCCTTTGCCTTTGCGTGATATCTGATCATTAATTCTCCTCTAACTGCATATACTCCCATCATTTGGTTTATGATCAATTGAGAGTCACTGAAAACAATGACCTGTTGCGCCTCCATAATTTTTGCTAAACCAAGTCCTGCAATCATGGCCTCATACTTAGCCTCATTGTTGGAAGTTTGAATTGGAAACGCAAGGCGTATTCCATATCGACCTCATCCGGAGTGCTCAGAACTATCCCCGCGTCGCATCCTGCAGTGCAAGATGAGCCATCTACATATAGTCTCCATATAGGTAACTCGTCTTCAAATTTCTGATTAGTTAGAGTTCCTCGGTGAAATATTTGTTACTTCCTTTCCTCCTCGGATTTTTCTTGCTCTTCGTCGATCATTTGTTCTTGCCCTTTTACCAACCGGAGTTGGTCTGAGCCCAAAGTCAATGATCTTGTAACATCCACTTTCCCTTTTACCAACCGGAGTTGGTCTGAGCTAGTGTTTGTTGATCCTGTAATATCCACAGGTTGATCAGTGAGCAACTCTTGTTTCTCGTTCGGAGTCCTCACAACTATCTCTGTGTCACATCCTGTAACATCCACACGCCCTTTTACCAATCGGAATTGGTCTGAGCATGTGTTTGTTGATCCTGTAACATCCACAGGTTGATCAGCGAGCAACTTTTGTTCCTCGGAGCTATCAGGATAGGCGAACTTCGCTATAAAATCTGCTACAGCCTGCCCTTTAAGCGATGATTTGGGTTCATAGATTGTATCATATTCACCGAGCTCTATTGCCCAGTACATCAATCTTCCTGATTTTTCTGGCTTATGCAGGGCTTGCCTCAGTGGCATATCGGTATATACTGCTATGGTATGAGCCTGGAAATATGGCCTCATTCTCCTACTCGCCTCAATCAGCGCCAGTGCCAATTTCTCCAGCCTTGGATACCTGATCTTTGCTCCTCGGAAGGCCTTACTTGTGTAGTAAATTGGCTTTTGTACTCCATTCTCCACTCTGATCAACGCCGAGCTAACTGCATTCTCGAACACTGCAAGGTACAAGTACAATTTTTCTCCCATCTCTGGCCTGGACAACAGTGGAGGTGCTCCCAAATATCTCTTCAAGTCTTGAAAAGCCTTATCGCATTCATCATTCCACTCAAAAGTCTTTCTGAGTGTCTTGAAGAATGGGAGACATCTATCAGTTGCTCGTGACACAAATCTGTTGAGTACTGCTACTCGTCTTGTGATACTCTGTACTTCTTTCTTCGTCGTTGGAGATCGCAGCCCTAATAGGGCTTTAATCTTTTCAGGATTTGCTTCAATGCCTCGTTGATTGACAATGTACCCGATAAACATGCCTTCTCATACTCCAAAGATTCACTTCGTCGGGTTCAGCTTCATTTGATATTTATCTAGTTGATCAAAAGTATGACTTAAGTCAACTAGATGATCGGCAGCTTTCTTGCTTTTCGTCAGCATATCGTCAACATAGACTTCCATATTGTCACTGATTTGTTCAGCAAAGACCTTGTTCATCAGCCTCTGATATGTCGCACCTGCATTTTTCAAACCAAAAGGCATAACATTATAACAATAATTTCCCCTAGGGGTAATAAAAGAAGTACTCTCACTGTCTTCAGGTTTCATTTTAATTTGATTGTAGCCAGAATAAGCATCCATGAAGCTCAGCAACTCGTGTCCCGAGGTAGCATCCACCAGTTGATCAATTCGGGGCAGTGGAAAGTGATCCTTTGGGCATGCTTTGTTGAGGTCGGTGAAGTCTACACACATCCTCCACTTGTTGTTTTTCTTCTTTACCATCACCACATTAGCTAACCAATCTGGATATTTAACATCTTCAATGAAACAAGCTTTCTGGAGCTTCTCGACTTCCTCCTGTATAGCTTGATTCTTCTCGGGACTGAATACTCTTCTTCTCTGCTTCACATGCTTGATCTCCTTATTCACATTGAGCTCATGACATAAGAAGTTTGGGTCTATCCCAGGCATATCTTCATGACTCCATGCAAAAGTTTGTCTTCTGCTTCTAAGGAAAGTTATCAATTTCTGTTTTAATGAGGCTTCCAACGATGAACCTATTTGAGTAATTCGATCAGGGTGCTCATCGTCCAGAATGATGTTTTTAATAGCTTCCACCACTTGACCCTTCACGAGTTGCAACTCATCTCGAGGATCCAATGTTTCAATTTTTGTACCTTCATCCACTTGATAAGTAGTGGTCTTTTTCTTTGATTCTTCCAGTTCTTCTTGTTCGGCGGATGAATAATAGCATTCCCGAGCTACTTTTTGATCACCTTTCACAACTCCTACTCCAAAGTTTGTTGGAAATTTTAGGCACTGATGTACTGTAGATGGCACAGCCTCGAACTTCTTCAATCCTACTCTTCCCATGATGATATTGTACGATGATTGGACATTCTTGTCCATCACGAAGAAACGTATTCTTTCTGTCCGACAAGCAGGCCACGTACCAATGAATATATCCAACTTGATCGTCCCAAGTGGAAATACTTTCTCTCCAGCAAAACCGATGAGGGGTCTGTGGTAAGGCTCTAGTTGAGATAGCTTTATATTCAAACTATCGAAACACGAGTAGAACATGATGTCTGTCGATCTACCATTGTCGACTAGCACTCTAGAAATCATGACCTCCTTCATTCTCATTTTGATCACCAGTGGGTCATCATGAGGATATAGAACACCTGCAAGGTCATTTTTTGAAAAACCGATAACCAATTTCTCCTTATTTACCTTTCTCGGGGGATCTTCCTCAGCTAGATTTATTCGCTGAATGTACGAGCAAGCTTGAGCCTCACCGAGGTAAGCTTTTCTTTCTGCAGTAAGGTCTCCTCCTCCTGCATCTCCTCCTGTAATAACATTACAATCAAATGACCCAAAGCATATTGAAAATACCTCTCGTTCTGGCTGCCTTGGTTTCTTGGGAAGATCGGGGTCATCCTCTCGATCAACTTCATGGTTTCTCTTCTTGTTCTCCTCTGCTAGAAGAGGAGATCTAGACCTCTCTCTAGTTCGGTCGCTGTTTCTTCTTTCACCTCCCCGATCAACATACTTTGCTAGCTTTCCTTGTCGGATGAGTGTTTCAATTTCATTCTGAAGAGCTATGCAATTTTTTGTCATATGGCCATGATCCTTGTGGAACTCACAATATTTTTCCCTATTCCTCGTGTCAGGGTCTGCCTTCATTTTCTTTGGCCAGTTTAACTCCTCGTTGTTCTTAATTTCTTCCAGGATGTGGTTGATATTTACCTTCAAAGGTGTGTAATTATCAAATTTCCTCAAGACCTCCCATGACGACCTATTTTTGGATTGTTTATCACCACCATTGTTCTTATGTTCTTTCTTTTTAGCTTTATCACCTTCCACCTTGGTTTCTTTAGCGTCCATGTTCTTCTTCGCAGACATAGCCTCCTCGGCATTCATAATCTTGGACGTTTTTCCCATCAGGTCCGACATGGTTCGAGGTGGATCTTTGGCCAAAGTGTAGTACAACTTGTTTGGCAGTAGTCCACTCATCAAAGCGGTAATCGCTGTTTTCTCTTCGTAATCAATGACTTCGAGTTTCTCATTATTAAAATGAGTTTTATAATCTTTGGTACTCTCACCAGCTTTTTGTCTAACACTTAACAAATGTGCTACTCGTTTCACTGGATTTGCTCCAAAGAAGAAATTCCCAATAAATAGCTCGGCCAGTTGAAGAAAAGTTGAAATCTTACCCCGAGGAAGACTATTATACCATATTTGAGCAGATCCAGTAAGTGTTCCTGAAAATGCTCTGCATCTCATCTCATCTGGGACAGCATAGATGTCGGTTGCAGCTTGATATTGTTCTATATAAAGGATAGGATCAGTCTTTCCATCATACTTGGGAGTCACAGCAGGTGCTTTGAACTTTGATGGTGTTGGAAAATCAACAATGTCCTGGACAAAAGGTGTTCCTCGAACAAAGGTTCGTTGTAGAGGGTACTTGGCCTTAGCCATTTCCCCTAATCTATCCTCCAGCCTCTGAATAGATCCTTTCCATGCATCATTTCCTTCCTCGGGCCTGTTGGTTCGAGCAACTGATCGCGTTGAAGTGGCGTCCTGGGATTTATCTTGACGAGCAGCTGGTCGGTCATAGGATCTATCTAGTAGCTGGTCGCGACTGGGCAGATCCTTCCCTTAAATCTGATGGTCGTCGAAAGTTCCTCGACGCTGCATTAAGAGGACTTTTGTTCCTCCTAGGGCCTAATCGGTCGAAAGGAGAAACCCTACTTAATCTTTCCAATGCGCTGGTCCTTTCTGGGGAGAGGGTGGCCGCTATTCAGTATCCGTGGCTCGCACCGACGAAGTTCGCCCAGGTTGATAAGAAAAATCTTCAGATTCCTCATTGCAATATGAATTAGTACGTCTAGTACGCGAAGAAGGCACACGGATATTTCTTTGAATGCTTCGTGGTCCGAAATGGGCTGATGCACCGCCATGGAGGGTTTGGATGAGTTGTCGCATTGTTTCTTGCATGATAGTCTGGCCCTGAGCCAGATTTGCCATTATTCCAGTCAGATCTGGAATAATTGGTGGAGCAGATGGATTTGGAGGGGTTCGAGCGTTTCGATTGCTGGACTCAGGAATATCGGCCATTGGTAATGGATTGTTTTTTATGAAAAACGATATTATCAGTCGCTTCCCACATACGGCGCCAATCTGTTGATGTAAAAAATTAGATCACTCTAATAATTCAATCACAGATAAATAAATGAGACAAAGAATTTTAAAGTGGTTCAGCCTTATAAGAATGGCCTACGTCCACCGTTTTGGTATTGCTGTTTGTATGGGAATTCTCGATTTGCAAGTTATCTCAAGAAATTCCGGTCTGGGGTCCTTTTACAATGAGGATTGTACAATGTATTTATAGCCCTGAGGCTGTAATGTGAAAGGGTAATACATTAAATGATATACATATGAAAGGGTAATACATTTAATGCCCTCTTTGTGTGTGCGTCCAAATGATGAGCATTTAATGAGCAGTTAAACTGTTGGTATCCTGCTTCGAGGTGCAGCTCGGACCGCCATGAGTTGCTCGGATCGCCTAATCTTCTTGGTATTCAAGAGTTCCTCGGAGAGGCATTGTTCCTCGGAGCTTGTGAGTTCCTCGGGGAACTAGTCTTCCTCATTGTAGTCTTGTTCCTCAGAGCGAGTGGGTTCCTCGGAAGTGTTTGTTGTTGCCATGTAGATGACCACGTGTCTTCATATGATTGGTCCATGTCAGCAGATTAATTTCAAATGTACACGGATAATCTCCTATAAGCTGGAAAATCATGAATTGCCCACATCAACATATCTTTCAGCGTAAAATCTTTTTTCTAAAAGAGTCAAATGATTGCACACCCTCTTCCCACAACTTATTTAATTCTTCTACCAAAGGAGCCAGGTAGACGTCAATGTCATCACTTGGTGCCTTTGGCCCAGGTATCAACAAAGCCATCATCAAAAATTCAGGTCTCATACACTGTGAAGGAGGGAGGTTGAGTGGGGCTAGGATCACTGGCCATACACTCTGATTGGTGCTTAGATTTCCAAATGGATTGAAACCATCTATTGATATATCCAAACGAATGTTGCATTGTTCTCGAGCAAAATCGGGATACTCAAAATTCATCCTCCGCCAGGCAGTATAATCAATAGGATGACGCATGATAATACGCCCTACTTCTTCCCTAGCATGCCAAGTCATCGCCTATGCAATCCATGGTACTGTGAAAAATCGCTTTAATCTAGGCCCAACGGGAAAATATTTCAATACTTTTTTAGGCACTTTTGAGCTTGTGCCTTCCTTACTAGTAGATTGGACATATCTAGGATCATCGCATACCGGACAACGATCGAGATTTTCATACTCCTTTCGGTATAGAATGCAGTCATACACACAAGCATGAATCGATTTATACTTCATTCCCAAACCTTTCAAACTATTCTTCATAACATGATAACTATTTGGAAGTGTATTCACCTTGGGTAATAAGCCCTTCACCCATTTCAGAATTCCCGTCACGCTATTTCCAGACAAATCGTACTGCGTCTTCAAACTGTGGAAACCAACCATGGCATGTAAAGTTGTTTGATCTTTCTCACAGCCAGAGTATAATGGTTGGCTCGCCTTAAATTTTAAACTTTGGTAGTCATCGTCAAGTTTTATCGTGTTATCTTCACGAGCACTTGAATCTTCTACATCATCAGTAACCTCATTCTCCTCTGCTTCATAAGCTCCGTACGCATCATCAACTAAATCCTCTAACATATTATGATCTACGTCGTCCCCTTCTACATGTATTCTACTTGTTGAAGGTTGTTGTGAAGGTTGGTCGGGGACAAGAGGAACTTTCAATTCACCGTGAAAACTCCAAAATCGATAACTATCTTGCATATCCGATCTTAACAAATGTAGTTCAACTGTTTTCCACTCAATCACCTTACCATTCTTACACCTAGCACACGGACACGGAAACTCTTCATCATTATGACATCTCTTTGCATATTTCACAAATTCATTAGCACCTCTACGAAACACATCCCCCATTCTATTAGTCTCACCCATACACTCTTTGTATTTCGGATATCCCATCACAGCTACCACAACTAAACATCTATTAAAGGTAAACAAAACTTAGATTTATAGTATGTTTTATTTAATTATCCCATCATTTAATTATCCTATTAAAGGGTGAGTGGTCCTATCCCATTCAAGACTGCATTTTTCTGTAATATACTTAACAGCTCATACACATTGTTACGATTTGAAAAAAATTTGACAGCATATCCACGTAGTTCTCCAAGTACACAACGTAGATATTGGCAGGTGTGAGTGTTATTTCAATTGATCAATTGAAATAACAGTCACACTTGTCAATCTAGTATGTACCCAGAGAACATTAAGATACGACTGCAGAACTTCCTCCAAAAGTAACAACTGTAAGCCAATATAATATTATACAGAAATTATACAGTCTCAAACTGTCCAAACGGGACAATTCGAGAGATCTCATTACAGGGGTAATGACTCTCGAACGGGTCTAAGGGCTATTGAATGCGTACGCATAAGAACTAGAAGGCTAGTATCCCTATATTTAATTTCAAATATGTTTCATTTAATTATCATACTATATATATATATTGTTCGATATACAGAGTAATTTTTAAAAAAAGTTGAAAATTCCCACCCCCATATGTACAATAATCCAGTGGTCCTACCACTTTTAAAACTACCCAACCAAACATTTACTAAACAAAATAATCCAACAATAATATCAACAACAAATGTGTATCTCGTACTCCTTCTAATTCATCTACTCAATTAATTCATTTCATCAATTAAACTAACAATTAACGTATAGAATTATTAATTTACTAATTTACATTGAGGGGAAATCCTACTTTCATATGGTACTTGCACGATATTAAGAGAATTACAATGGTACCTTGACTTACCCCGCCTCCCCACCCCCACCCCCACCCCCACCCCCCACACACAAATTGACAAATTCATGGGTTAATTCAAATACAAAAATACAAATTCATGGGTTAATTCAAATACAAAAATACAAATTCATGGGTTAATTCAAATACACACACACACACACACACACACACACACCTCCCTCCACACCCCCTACTCACCACATACACACACCCCCACCCCCACCCTGCCCCACCTCCCTCCATACCCCCAACCCACCACACATATATACACACACACACAACAGCCCCCTGCCCCACCCCTACCCCTACCCTGCCCCACCCACCACACACACACACACACACACACGCACATATGTATACACACACACACATATATATATACACACAAACATATATATAAATGGAAGAGAGAGAGAGAGATAGAGAGAGAGAGAGAGGGGGGGGGGGGGGAACAGCGCGAGGGAAAAAAGAAGGGGTAAGGGTTTTTGCTGAAAAAGTTGTCACGGTCATGTCAAGGTCATTGACCGTGACACGACCGTGACAAGTGAATTTATCACGGACTTGTCACGGTCAATGATCGTGACAATTCTTTGTCACGGTCGTGTCAAGGTCAATGACCGTGACACAAAATGCGTGTTTTTTGTCACGGTCAATGACCTTGACAAAGGTGGCCGGCTGAAAGGTGACAATTTTGTCATTTTGGTTTAGTGAATCCCATTGGTTTTCATCAAATCTTTCAAGACAAATACAGTTTCTACACTAAACATGGAAGAAATATTCATTGAACTTAATAATATCAAATCACTTGCCTTAAATCCGATGTTCTGGTTCGTTGTTGATGATCAAGGTTTGCTTTCTCTCTTCTTTCCGGTCACAAATCCTTTCCAATTTCTGGTGATGGGAGATAGTTTGGTTTGGAACCTCCTTTACCCTCTCTCTAACTTCTCTCAAAACTCCCGTAGCCCACTCTCTCGCCTTTTTGCTGGTAATGGCCTTAGTGGCCTCTTTAAAATTATAAGAATAAACTCTAAAATTCGTGGATTTTAATTCCTCGATATTTAAAATTACCAAAATACCCTTTTAGGTTGCCGGTTTGGCCTAAAAGTGCCCCGGGACCTAAACTAAACCCCCGATTAGTGTTTTCGGACTATTTCGACCCTTCCGGACGCGTTGGCGCACTCAAAATGATCATTCGGTTGATAAAAATATAATTTACTTTTTAATTTAAATAAATTCATTCCTGACGCGACCGACACGCGCATTCCAATTAAATTTTCCAAATGGTCGTATTTCTGCCTCATGACAATTTAAATATTTTCAATACCATATATACTCAGAAATATTCAATTTTATCATTACAATCAAATACCAACTCACATCTCGTTAGTATTTATATCCGAATGAATTTTAAATTAATTCTCAATTAATTTTAATTAATCCATTAAATAAAAATCAATAAAATTACGGGGTATTACAGGCGGTTATGGATCTGACGGCGATGAGTCGACCTTCGGAGCAGTAGGAAGGGGCGGTAGCTATGTCGGTGAAGGTTTTGGGAGGAGAAATTCTGAGGGGAGGTTTTTTAAGGTTTGGAATTTTTTTATGTTGCTTATGGCAAATCTTAACGCCTTATCCTCTATATTTTTTATGTTATTTTTTAAGGTTTGGTTTTGTTGCATTTTTTTGGTTGCATTTCCACAAATCACAAAGAGTCAATAATTTGTTTAAGACATTATTGTATTTTTTTGTCTCAGTATATGTTTTTCTCCTTAAGAGAGGAGATTTATTGTGGGGCTTGACATCTCCGGGCCTCTGTTCATTAGACCGTTCAAATATTTCATTCAGGTATGTCGTTCTCTTTGGCCAGTGATTTGATTTTGTTTGCATTGGGTTTCAAATTAAGGTTTTGCTGGATTTAATTTACATCAAAGTTTTATTTGATTTTGTTTTTGCTGAATTTAATTTACATCCAAGCGAAAATGTTTCATTCAGGTATTTTGATTTCTCTTTTGTGTTACTTTATTCAACGTTTTTTTTTATTTTGTTTTGTTTAAAGATATTCAGTGTAGTCTAATGTTTGGGTTTATGTGGGTTTTTTGTTTTGTTTATAGATGTACAGTAGCCTATAACATATCGCAGAGATCTTTTGAGAAATCCAGTTATTCGGCAGGTGATGGTGCCTCTGTGTTGACGAAAACATATATGGGTTTAGTTTTTTATGGGTATAATTCATCTAACTCGGTTGACGAAAACATATATGGGTTCTGTTTGGGTGATGAGAAAGTTGAAGGGAAAATCCGGGTTATTTTCTTTGTTTGTTTGCTCCTTTATTGTTGAGAAAAGAAAACCAAATTTAATAGTCCCATTATTCCTATTTTTTTTTTTTTATAGTTTTCTCCTCTCTTTGAAATTTTGTACATTTAAACTTTGTTTGGTAGTTGAGAATGTAAGGACACAAATTTCCAATTCAGTTCTTTGTTGTTTTGCACAAAAACATTTGAGTCATAGGATAGAGTTCTTGACCATCTTTCAAGCCTATGACATTCCAAAGTTGAAGACGTAGCGGTCAAGTTTAAAGCTTCATCAAAATGCCGAGTTTAATGTGCCTCGTTTCTACGTCAACAACATTTGTTCCGTTTACTTTTAAGGTATGAATGCATTACATATTTATATAGGTGCTTGGAAACATTAGTATCGGGTGTATGTTTTGTTTAAATTGTTGTTTTATTTTAGAAAGTTTCATTAAAACTTTAAAATAAAGTTTTTGCGCTAAAAATAGAATTTTCAGCTTTCTAGAAGTTCGTTCGATATTGTTGTTCGAACGAGTTTTTCGTTCGAATGAGAATATCGTTCGAATGAGGTTTTCCAACAACCTGCCACTAGAACTTCGTTAGAAGTATCGTTCGAACGAGACTTAGTTCGAACAAAAATTTCGTTTTAACAAGATTCGGCGGGAACAATTTTTTGGGAAGTTTTTGACAATTTTCCTACTTTACCCACTACTTTTCCCCACTAACTTTTTGACAGATTTAACTAGTACGGGAGCAACATTTTTGTTAAGACTTTTTCATACCCTTTTCTTCACTTAGAGTGTTTTGAGACTTAATTCTTCCAAAGAAAAAGTCCCCTTGAATTTTTGTTATAATGTTTTAATCCTTAAAACAAAATCAAGGTTTACACACCCATAAATTGTTTATTCCAAGTTTCAATATATATAGATCTTTCTTGGAGTGTTTGGCACCAGGTTTTTTCTACCACATTGAAGAGAAGTTTGGGTTTACTTCTAAATGCCTCAAAGAAGAAGAAGTTTATTTTGCTGTGGCATCTCACATAGTGAAAGGCACCATATTTGGTTGACGGTGTACCTATGTCTCATTGATGAATTCCAAGATTCCGGTGGATCTCCGGGGTTGTCGACTAGGCGGAGGTGTTTACAAGAAGACGCAACAAGGCATGAAAGAGGTCGAGTCGAGAAAGTAAGTCATATGTATTGTAATTGTAAAACCATACTTAGTGGACTTAAGGCTAGGACCGTCCGAGGTTTTTTCCCGTTGTAGGTTTTTCCTCGTACATCGCGGCGTAGTGGATGTTCACTTATTTTATCTTTTTCCAAAATCACTTTGAACACATGCTTAGGTAAATAAGATAAAATTTGGTTTATATCACTACTTGTTTAATTTGGTGCAATTTAAATTTGGGTAATGTGTATTTAATTCAAGTCATTAATTTAATTTACTAAAATTGGTTTGGCCTAATTTAGTAATATTCAAAATATGACTTAGGCAAATTTCTAGGACTTGAGTTAGTATGTTAAAGTGAAAAAATTATTTTGTTAATTAATTTAATTTCACTTTGAACTTTGTTTAATTTTAATTAGAGATAAATTAAAATTTATTTAAGTTGAACCATCTCGCTTCTGCATCTTTCTTAAAAAGGAAATTGAAATTATCTTTTTGTAGTAACGATTTTAAAATTGGGGGCCTCGTGTTCCAACAAGTGGTATCAGAGCCGCAGCGCTAATTTATCGCGTCAAAGATCCGATTTTCAACTTTTATAATTTTTGTACTCCTTGTATTTTTAGGTGGTTCATTTTTACTCACTCTCAATTATTTTTATCTCTCGATGGGACGTCTTAATGATAATTTATCCATTTCTAATGATAATGAAGTTTTTGCTATGCGAGAGGAATTTAATGGGCTTAATAAGTGTAATGAAAAATTAAGAGAATTAAATTTGAGATTTGCAAAAAGAATATAATTTCTTAAAAATGAAAATTCTTGTTTTAAAGCTAAAGTTGAATTTTTTCAAACCTCACTATCTCAAATAGATATTTTTCGTGAAAAGCTCATGGACATAAATCACAATTTTAATATTTTAGAAAAGTCCAAGAAAGAGAGTGATTGTCGAGAAAAGACTCTTAGGGACAAGTTTGCTCACATCGAGGGGGAGCGTGATAACCTTCTAGGTGTTATTTAAAATTTAAAGAAGGAGTCCCGTAAATTTGAGGAGTCTAATTTATTACTTGAGTCCGAAATTTGAAAAATGAAAAATGATTTACTTGACTCGAGTTGTAGTTGTAATGGTTCTAGCTCATCTTGTTCAAATACTTCTGTTGCTAAAGCTAAGACCATTATTTGTTTTAGAGGGTCAACTTTACCCAACTTTACCCAAGGACTTTAGAAAAGGTCACACCTAAGGTAACATTCCTCGTGTTTACACCTGCTTGCATTGTGGTAGGAAAGGTCACCTTAGGTCATTAGTTCCCAAATCCCATCATTTTAAATATACATCTCTATGGGTTCGAAAATCATTTTTAGACACGCTAGATATTAGATTTGCTGATTCTCATTTGCTATCACATGAAACCTCCCTTACTAAATTTAAAGGTAGATGAAAATCTCATTCTTCTTTTGTTGGCTCAATCTTGAGACAAACAATTTTTATTTATATGCTCTTGCATTTTTTAGTGTTATTCAAATCTATTTTATATCTTAAATCATATTTTTCTATAATGATTTATTATATAAATTATTTTTTGAGACAATCATTTTTTATGTGCTCTTGCATTTACTTTTTATTAAAATCTATTTTTTATACCTTAAATCATATTTTCATATATTGATTTAATATATAAATTATTTTTTGATAAAAATAATTTTTGTGGAGTGTACAATTTCTTTTTATCAAAATACAATCTCTTTTGTATTTTTTTTGACAAACATTTTTGTATTCTCATTATTCGAGTCTAATATTTTTTTTTGGTATATTTTTTTATCATATTTGACTTGTTGGATATATTTTCTTAACAATAAAATATACACGCAATGTATTTTTTGTGTGTTACATATTTTTTTTCATTTCATTTTTTGTTTTATTTCTTTATTTTTATTTTCGGATTTTATATTTTTTTTTGTGTTTTTATTTTTTTTGGGCTTTTTGGAGAACCCGTTAGGGTTTTATTTTTTTTGGTATAAGTTAACTATCTCTCTCTCTCCCAAAGCCTCACTTTTTCGGCCGTCACTCTCCCCTTCTCATTTTTTTTTGCTCTCTCTTTTCTCTCTTCATCTTGAGAGATTTTGTTTGGGAGCTTTGATTTAAGTTTTTGAGATCCGATTTATAAGGTGTCCGGCGGTGTTTCTCTTCCCGGTCCGTCACTATTTTTTTATTTCTGTCCGGTGTGATTTTCGGCGACCCTCGACCACGGTCTTGTGTGGTTATTTTTCGGTGAGTTTGGCTCCGGTTTTAAGGAGTCCGGTTGCTGGTCATTTTCGGCCGGTTGATTTTTTCGGCGATCCTATTTTCGGTGTGGCCTTATTTCCGAAGACTTTGTGGGGTAAGTTTTTTTTTATTTTATATATATATATACATATACCTATACAGTTATATATATATATATATATATATATATATATATATATATATATATATATATATTCTGCTATATATACATACCGTACATATATACATATACATACTGTACATATATACATATACATACTGTATATATCTACATATACATATATAATCGTATTTATATATATATATTTATATGATCTGTTATATTTATACCTATACATAAATATATACACACTTGGATATGTTGGTATTCATATATCATTTTTTTGTGCTGCTATTTGAAGATTGATTCTAGTGAATCAATTTTTTTTGTTATATCTATTGCCCCACTGTTTAGATCTATAAGTTGTCAAGTTTGGTTGTTTAAAACTTGGGTTGTTGAAGTTTTGCTACACTAGATCTAAGAACTGTTTGGGACTGTTTTTTTTGTTTTGTTTGTTTGTTTTAACAACAAAACGATTGTTGTTGTGAAATCACTTTTAGTAGATTTTTTTTTATTTATCCATTGGCATTGACACTTGTAGTGTTAACCATTTTAGTTCCAATTAGTGTGTATTTTTTATTAACTGATTGTGTTGAGCTAATTGTGGTGGTGGCCTATTTGGACTTAAATCTGTCAAGTCCTTTTGTTGGGTGTTTGTTGTTGGAACTTATTTTACACCCAACTCATATAGTGTGTGTACACCTTTTATTGGACTTAGATTATTTTGTGTCACACACTGTTTATAAAAATAATCATTTAATCTGAATTAAAATTTATTTGGGTGTTGGGTATTTGTTGTTGGAGCTTAGTTTATACCCAACTCATTTAGTGTGATCACTTTATTTATTAGGACTGTGATTTTTTTTTGGGGCCAACTTTATTTGGATAAATTTATTTGAACTAAAATTTATTGGGACTGAATTTTAGTAGGCTTATTGGGTGTTTGATTTGAAGAGTTTATTTACACCCATTTCAGTTTGTGTGTACACTTTGTTATCAAGACTTACTTTATGTGTCACACATTTTTTTATTTACTATTATAATCTCATTTAATTTATTTGGGAATAAAGATATTTGATTTTTGACTAACTAGTTACACCCTCTAAGTTGAACTTTTGTGTGTTCACTTTATTTAGTTGGGTTTAATTAGTGTGTAGTCTTTATATCACATCTTTATTTATTTAAATTTTATTTTTGTTAAACCCATCCTATTTTAGTGAGTCGAGTGCTACACTCTTTATCTCGTACTCACTTGACTTGGATTGGACCATTTGACTCCTACACTTTTTATTGCCTAAGTTGAATACTTTTTGTTGTATTCTTTTATAACTTAGGTAGTGTTTGTGTGTGTATAAGTATTTGATCCAACCCTTGTCATAGTATTAGTTTATACTAAAATTGAAATTTAATTCTTGAAACCTTATTTTATTTATTTTAATTAAGTCCTATTTTGTATGAGCTAAGTGCTACACTTATTTATTTTTTGCTCATTTTACTTGGACTTAATATTTTTAACATAACACCTATTTAAATTGATTCATATCATATTTGGTGTTAGGTTAATTTTTATCTTAGTTGCGCGACACAATTGTTGGAATTTTATTTCCTATTTTATTTGTGGTCATTTGCGCCAACTAATTTGTTTTTAGAATTAATCTTTACTTAAATATTAAATATTAAGGAAGACCTTACTTGTGTCTTGGGACTTAATATTTAAGCATTCTTTTTAGTATTGATTAATTCAATATTGTCTTACCTTTCAATTAGTCCTTGATTGGTAATTTGTCTTGTCAATTAAAATAGATTTAAACCTTGGTTGTTTGGTCTATTTTTAAACAAGATTATTTTTGTTGTTTTGATAAAAACAATATCTATTATTATATTTGTGTGTTGCACAACTTCACGGGGTCTCGGGTTTGAGTGTGTCGTTGTGCGTGTGTAGTGAGTGAGTGGTAGTCTCTATTACCGGGGTGTTATTGGGTTGATTGATTTTCAGTCAAGTTGGGTTGTTTTAGACTAGGCTGGGTGTACGGGTTTGTATTTTCTTAGTTTATTTCATTGTGGTCTTGGAGGACTGTAATCTGTAACTTGTAATCGGTAATAGTGGACTTGGGTGCGTGTGTTGTCCTGGGACTAGGGACACGGGGTTTACCACTAAGGTGGGTTCCTCGAGAACAAATCTTGTGTCACACTCTACTTTTCCTCACCTCATTCTTAAAGGGAATTATTCTTTACATCTAGCATCATCACCTTTTACTTACTAGTGTGCGTGAGTGTTTTCTCACTTAAAATTTATAATAGATTTTTTATCAAAGATTAAAAGAGTTGAAGAATTTTTAAATAACCTAATACGCATTAGCAAGTACCCCTTGGTTCTTTCTAGTGTGACCCTTAGGTCCTTTTTAAGTGGTATCATAGCTTCAGGATTCACTTTATAAAAGTTTTTATTCCGCAAAGATCCTGAACTCTTTTTAAAATCTATATTTTATATCATTTAAAATCTATTTTTTTAAACATGGGAAACTTATATGGTGATGCTGATTTTTCTTCTAGAAAATCCCTTTATGAATGTTTTAGAGAATCAAAGTCTTATTCACAATTTGACATTAAAAGCAAGAATGCTATTTGCCAAGTGATGGGTGCAGCCGAAGTTAAAGATATTTCATCTTGCACTACATCTTTAGATGGTTGGGACATTTCATTATCTTCTACCCATTTATCTAGTTTATGCGATGATATCTCTGTTTGTGATAGCGATACTAGTTGTGCTAATTTCGTTGCTTTTACCTCGCGTGCTGTCTTTATATCCGAGGACATTAATGATTGCGTATCTACTAGTTCGGATGATTTCGATTTATGTGTAGATAATTTTGTTTTAGACAAAGTGATTTTATCTCGTACCTCACCTACTCCATGTCACCCTACATTCACAGCTTCTATATCTAATGTTGATGATATTTTTGGTGATGTTGATGAATCTGAAAATGAAGACAATGTTGTCATTTTGGAAGGGTGCGTGAGTACAAATTTAGAGGATTGTGTGAGTAATAAATCTTTTGAGAACACGATTGAGGATTGCAATGACTTAGGTCAAATTAATTCTAGTTTAATGGCTAAACATGTCATTTTAAGCGATCAAATCAAGTTAATAACCCAAGAATCTGTTTTTCGTATTGATGAACTTGAAAATGATGTTTTGTTTTTAGAGAAAAGGATTGTCATGTTAACCGAACTTAATCATTCTCTTGAAACTAAAAACAAGGAAGTTTTGTGTAAATTTGATGAATCTCAAGTTGAACTAAAGGCCGTTTTGATTAAATTTGATAAATGTAAAAAGGAACTAGAAGTGACTTTGAAAAAGTTAAAGAGTTATTGGAATGCCGGTGATGCCGTCAAAACTATTAATGAAAATACATGTTATGATCCAACAAACTCTTATTCTGATTTTGTTCCTACTAAAGGGCTTGGTTTTGAAGGAAAAGAATTTGATGTTACCAATTTTATAAACTCTAAGGAACAATTTCCCGATTCAAACGAAATTAAGTTGTCTTATAAACAATTTGAAAATGAGGGTTGTTCTTCAAGTGGTAAATCTGTTCTTAAATGTGATTTTTGCCATAAAAATGGTCATTTAGAAAAATTTTGTTTTAAGAAATTAGGACAAAACAAAACTGATTTAGGCAAATTTAGGCAAATTCAAAATGTTGGGAATTTTAAAACTGCAAAGCCTACTCTTAAATGTAATTTTTGCTCTAAAAATGGTCATATTAAAAAATTCTGCAATAAAAGACTTGGGCGGAATAATGCAAATATAGGCATTTTTAGAAAAATTGAAAATAAAAGAAATGTTAAAACTGTCAAATCTAGCTGAAATGCAGTTTTTGTTCTAAATCATGCCATATTGAAAAATTTTATTTTCAGAAATTACTGCAGAAACGAGCTGTTTTAGGCAAAAATAGTCATTTTGATAGCAATAAACATGCTGAAAATTCTGGTTTTAGGTGTAATTTATGTTTTTAAAATGGGTCATTTAGAGCAGTTTTGTCATAAAAAGTTGAATTTTGATTCTGAAAAGCTGCCCACTATATGCAGAAATTCTAAATTGCCTCTGAATGCTAAGTGTAAACATGTTGTTAAACCTGTTTATAAATGTAACTTTTGTTCCAAATATGGACATTTAGAACAATTCTGTTTTGAGCGTTTGAATTTAACTAGAAAATCTGCATATGATAAAAATGTGAGCTTTCATGATAATGCTAAATCGAATGATAGGCATGTACTTAAATGCAGTTTTTGTCTTCAAAATGGTCATTTCGGACAGTTTTGCTATAAGCGTTTAAGTAGACAACAAAATGGTGTTAAAAATTTGTCCAAGATCCATTTAAAGTCTAATGTTGTTAAGAATTGTTCTCATACTAATGTTAATTTTGCCCCATTTAAGACCGTTATTCCTAATGTCAAATCGAAGTGGGTTAAGAAAGATGATTTAGGTACTCAGATGAGGAGCATCGAAATTTCAAACTAATTTTGCTTTAGTTTATTTTAGTTTATTTGTTAGTACATTTTAAATTGCGTACTCATGTTGTACTAACTTTTATTTTGTAGGATTCTTCCCTACCCTTTGTCCCTTTGAGACAAACAGGGGGAGAATTGGAGACTCTTTTGGTATTGTATTTTTTAGTCTTTTAGGAATTCTTCTTGTTAGTTGAGTTAAGTACTCTTCTATTTTTTAGGACTCGTGTGTATAGTTGAGTTATGTAATTTGTGTCGTTCTTTGTTTTTGAGTCTCGGTTTTTGTTTGTCTCAAAATTGGCCAAAGGGGGAGATTGAAAATCTCATTCTTCTTGTGTTGGCTCAATCTTGAGACAAACAATTTTTATTTATATGCTCTTGCATTTTTTAGTGTTATTCAAATCTATTTTATATCTTAAATCATATTTTTCTATAATGATTTATTATATAAATTATTTTTTGAGACAATCATTTTTTATGTGCTCTTGCATTTACTTTTTATTAAAATCTATTTTTTATACCTTAAATCATATTCTCATATATTGATTTAATATATAAATTATTTTTTGATAAAAATAATTTTTGTGGAGTGTACAATTTCTTTTTATCAAAATACAATCTCTTTGGTATTTTTTTTACAAACATTTTTGTATTCTCATTATTCGAGTCTAATATTTTTTTTGGTATAATTTTTTATCATATTTGACTTGTTGGATATATTTTCTTAACAATAAAATATACACGCAATGTATTTTTTGGTGTGTTACATATTTTTTTTGTTTCATTTTTTGTTTTATTTTTTTATTTTTATTTTCGGATTTTATATATTTTTTTGTGTGTTTTTATTCTTTTTGGGCTTTTAAGATTTGGGCTTTTTGGAGAACCCGTTAGGGTTTTATTTTTTTTGGTATAAGTCACGGTTCTAAAAAACGCGGGGCGTGATTGAGGCGTGGAGGCCAAGCCTTAAGCCTTAGAAGCCTAGGCGGGCCTAGGCGTGAAAAGGCGTGAAAAGGCGTTTAGGCCTTATTAATATATTTTAATATTTTTTAACCATAACAAGGCTATTAAAATACAAAAATTGCACAGATCATAAAAATATGTCTGAATAAATGCAAATTAAAATTCTATTTGATTATTTTGAATGAGATAATGGTCCGATTTGTAAAGAAATTCTTTAAAAGGCGACATCGTTTCACTAAATCATTGTTGTTTTTAGAAAAAAAGTGCGCCTTAAGGGTTTTACCAATAATAAGGCGTGAAAAGCATAAGGCGAGGCGTTTCTCCCAAGCCTTAAGCCTAGGCGGAGCCTAGACGAGTTTTTTAGAACAGTGGTATAAGTTAACTATCTCTCTCTCTCTCCCAAAGCCTCACTTTTTCGGCCGTCACTCTCCCCTTCTCATTTTTTTTTGCTCTCTCTTTTCTCTCTTCATCTTGAGAGATTTTGTTTGGGAGCTTTGATTTAAGTTTTTGAGATCCGATTTATAAGGTGCCCGGCGGTGTTTCTCTTCCCGGTCCGGCACTATTTTTTTATTTATGTCCGGTGTGATTTTCGGCGACCCTCGGCCACGGTTTTGTGTGGTTATTTTTCGGTGAGTTTGGCTCCGGTTTTAAGGAGTCCAGTTGCTGGTCATTTTCGGTCGGTTGATTTTTCCGGCGACCCTGTTTCCGGTGTGGCCTTATTTCCGAAGACTTTGTGGGGTAAGTTTTTTTTATTTTATATATATATATATATATATATATATATATATATATATATATATATATATACATATACCTATGCAGTTATATATATATATATTCTGCTATATATACATACTGTACATATATACATATACATACTGTATATATCTACATATACATATATAATCGTTTATATATATATATATATATATATATTTATATGATCTGTTATATTTATACCTATACATAAATATTTACACACTTGGATATGTTGGTATTCATATATCATTTTTTTGTGCTGCTATTTGAAGATTGATTCTAGTGAATCAATTTTTTTTGTTATATCTATTGCTCCAATGTTTAGATCTATAAGTTGTCCAGTTTGGTTGTTTAAAACTTGGGTTGTTGAAGTTTTGCTACCCTAGATCTAAGAACTGTTTGGGACTGTTTTTTTTTGTTTTGTTTGTTTGGTTTAACAACAAAACGATTGTTGTTGTGAAATCACTTTTAGTAGAATTTTTTTTATTTATCCATTGGCATTGACACTTGTAGTGTTAACCATTTTAGTTCCAATTAGTGTGTATTTTTTATTAACTGATTGTGTTGAACTAATTGTGGTAGTGGCCTATTTGGACTAAAATCTGTCAAGTCCTTTTGTTGGGTGTTTGTTGTTGGAACTTATTTTACACCCAACTCATATAGGGTGTGTACACCTTTTATTGGACTTAGATTATTTTGTGTCATACACTGTTTATAAAAATAATCATTTAATTAGAATTAAAATTTATTTGGGTGTTGGGTATTTGTTGTAGGAGCTTAGTTTATACCCAACTCATTTAGTGTGATCACTTTATTTATTTGGACTGTGATTTTTTTTTGGGGCCAACTTTATTTGGATAAATTTATTTGAACTAAAATTTATTGGGACTGAATTTTAGTGGGCTTATTGGGTGTTTGGTTTGAAGAGTTTATTTACACCCATTTCAGTTTGTGTGTACACTTTGTTATCAAGACTTACTTTATGTGTCACACATTTTTTTATTTACTATTATAATCTCATTTAATTTATTTGGGAATAAAGATATTTGATTTTTGACTAACTAGTTACACCCTCTAAGTTGAACTTTTGTGTGTTCACTTTATTTAGTTGGGTTTAATTAGTGTGCAGTCTTTATATAACATCTTTATTTATTTAAATTTTATTTTAGTTAAACCCATCCTATTTTAGTGAGTCGAGTGCTACACTCTTTATCTCGTACTCACTTGACTTGGATTGGACCATTTGACTCCTACACTTTTTATTGCCTAAGTTGAATACTTTTTGTTGTATTCTTTTATAACTTAGGTAGTGTTTGTGTGTGTATGAGTATTTGATCCAACCCTTGTCATAGTATTGGTTTATACTAAAATTGAAATTTAATTCTTGAAACCTTATTTTATTTATTTTAATTAAGTCCTATTTTGTATGAGCTAAGTGCTACACTTATTTATCTTTTGCTCATTTTACTTGGACTTAATATTTTTAACATAACACCTATTTAAATTGATTCATATCATATTTGGTGTTAGGTTAATTTTTATCTTAGTTGCGCGACACAATTGTTGGAATTTTATTTCCTATTTTATTTGTGGTCATTTGCGCCAACTAATTTGTTTTTAGAATTAATCTTTACTTAAATATTAAATATTAAGGAAGACCTTACTTGTGTCTTGGGACTTAATATTTAAGCATTCTTTTTAGTATTGATTAATTCAATATTGTCTTACCTTTCAATTAGTCCTTGATTGGTAATTTGTCTTGTCAATTAAAATAGATTTAAACCTTGGTTGTTTGGTCTATTTTTAAACAAGATTATTTTTGTTGTTTTGATTTAAACAATATCTATTATTATATTTGTGTGTTGCACAACTTCACGGGGTCTCGGGTTTGAGTGTGTCGTTGTGCGTGTGTAGTGAGTGAGTGATAGTCTCTATTACCGGGGTGTTATTGGGTTGATTGATTTTCAGTCAAGTTGGGTTGTTTTAGACTAGGCCGGGTGTACGGGTTTGTATTTGCTTAGTTTATTTCATTGTAGTCTTGGAGGACTGTAATCTGTAACTTGTAATCGGTAATAGTGGACTTGGGTGCGTGTGTTGTCCTGGGACTAGGGACACGGGGTTTACCACTAAGGTGGGTTCCTCGAGAACAAATCTTGTGTCACACTCTACTTTTCCTCACCTCATTCTTAAATGAAATTATTCTTTACATCTAGCATCATCACCTTTTACTTACTAGTGTGCGTGAGTGTTTTCTCACTTCAAATTTATAATAGATTTTTTATCAAAGATTAAAAGAGTTGAAGAATTTTTAAATAACCTAATACGCATTAGCAAGTACCCCTTGGTTCTTTCTAGTGTGACCCTTAGGTCCTTTTTCAAGTGGTATCAGAGCTTCAGGATTCACTTTATAAAAGTTTTTATTCCGCAAAGATCCTGAACTCTTTTTAAAATCTATATTTTATATCATTTAAAATCTATTTTTTTAAACATGGGAAACTTATATGGTGATGCTGATTTTTCTTCTAGAAAATCCCTTTATGAATGTTTTAGAGAATCAAAGTCTTATTCACAATTTGACATTAAAAGCAAGAATGCTATTTTCCAAGTGATGGGTGCAGCCGAAGTTAAAGATATTTCATCTTGCACTACATCTTTAGATGGTTGGGACATTTCATTATCTTCTACCCATTTATCTAGTTTATGCGATGATATCTCTATTTGTGATAGCGATACTAGTTGTGCTAATTTAGTTGCTTTTACCTCGCGTGTTGTCTTTATATCCGAGGACATTAATGATTGCGTATCTACTAGTTCGGATGATTTCGATTTATGTGTAGATAATTTTGTTTTAGACAAAGTGATTTTATCTCGTACCTCACCTACTCCATGTCACCCTACATTCACAGCTTCTATATCTAATGTTGATGATATTTTTGGTGATGTTGATGAATGTGAAAATGAAGACAATGCTGTCATTTTGGAAGGGTGCGTGAGTACAAATTTAGAGGATTGTGTGAGTAATAAATCTTTTGAGAACACGATTGAGGATTTCAATGACTTAGGTCAAATTAATTCTAGTTTAATGGCTAAACATGTCATTTTAAGCGATCAAATCAAGTTAATAACCCAAGAATCTGTTTTTCGTATTGATGAACTTGAAAATGATGTTTCGTTTTTAGAGAAAAGGATTGTCATGTTAACCGAACTTAATCATTCTCTTGAAACTAAAAACAAGGAAGTTTTGTGTAAATTTGATGAATCTCAAGTTGAACTAAAGGCCGTTTTGATTAAATTTGATAAATGTAAAAAGGAACTAGAAGTGACTTTGAAAAAGTTAAAGAGTTATTGGAATGCCGGTGATGCCGTCAAAACTATTAATGAAAATACATGTTATGATCCAACAAACTCTTATTCTGATTTTGTTCCTACTAAAGGGCTTGGTTTTGAAGGAAAAGAATTTGATGTTACCAATTTTATAAACTCTAAGGAACAATTTCCTGATTCAAACGAAATTAAGTTGTCTTATAAACATTTTGAAAATGAGGGTTGTTCTTCAAGTGGTAAATCTGTTCTTAAATGTGATTTTTGCCATAAAAATGGTCATTTAGAAAAATTTTGTTTTAAGAAATTAGGACAAAACAAAACTGATTTAGGCAAATTTAGGCAAATTCAAAATGTTGGGAATTTTAAAACTGCAAAGCCTGCTCTTAAATGTAATTTTTGCTCTAAAAATGGTCATATTAAAAAATTCTACTATAAAAGACTTTGGCAGAATAATGCAAATATAGGCATTTTTAGAAAAATTGAAAATAAAAGAAATGTTAAAACTATCAAATCTATGCTGAAATGCAGTTTTTGTTCTAAATCGGGCCATATTGAAAAATTTTGTTTTCAGAAATTACTGCAGAAACGAGCTGTTTTAGGCAAAAATAGTCATTTTGATAGCAATAAACATGCTGAAAATTCTGTTTTTAGGTGTAATTTTTGTTTTAAAATGGGTCATTTAGAGCAGTTTTGTCATAAAAAGTTGAATTTTGATTCTGAAAAGCTGCCCACTATATGCAGAAATTCTAAATTGCCTCTGAATGCTAAGTGTAAACATGTTGTTAAACCTGTTTATAAATGTAACTTTTGTTCCAAATATGGACATTTAGAACAATTCTGTTTTGAGCGTTTGAATTTAACTAGAAAATCTGCATATGATAAAAATGTGAGCTTTCATGATAATGCTAAATCGAATGATAGGCATGTACTTAAATGTAGTTTTTGTCTTCAAAAGGGTCATTCGGGACAGTTTTGCTATAAGCGTTTAAGTAGACAACAAAATGGTGTTAAAAATTTGTCCAAGATCCATTTAAAGTCTAATGTTGTTAAGAATTGTTCTCATACTAATGTTAATTTTGCCCCATTTAAGACCGTTATTCCTAATGTCAAATCGAAGTGGGTTAAGAAAGATGATTTAGGTACTCAAATGAGGAGTATCGAAATTTCAAACTAATTTTGCTTTAGTTTGTTTTAGTTTATTTGTTAGTACATTTTAAATTGCATACTCATGTTGTACTAACTTTTATTTTGTAGAATTCTTCCCTACCATTTGTCCCTTTGAGACAAATAGGGGGAGAATTGGAGACTCTTTTGGTATTGTATTTTTGAGACTTTTAGGAATTCTTCTTGTTAGTTGAGTTAAGTACTCTTCTATTTTTTAGGACTCGTGTGTATAGTTGAGTTATGTAATTTGTGTCGTTCTTTGTTTTTGAGTCTCGGTTTTTGTTTGTCTCAAAATTGGCCAAAGGGGGAGATTGAAAATCACATTCTTCTTGTGTTGGCTCAATCTTGAGACAAACAATTTTTATTTATATGCTCTTGCATTTTTTAGTGTTATTCAAATCTATTTTATATCTTAAATCATATTTTTCTATAATGATTTATTATATAAATTATTTTTTGAGACAATCATTTTTTATGTGCTCTTGCATTTACTTTTTATTAAAATCTATTTTTTATACCTTAAATCATATTTTCATATATTGATTTAATATATAAATTATTTTTTGATAAAAATAATTTTTGTGGAGTGTACAATTTCTTTTTATCAAAATACAATCTCTTTGGTATTTTTTTTACAAACATTTTTGTATTCTCATTATTCGAGTCTAATATTTTTTTTGGTATAATTTTTTATCATATTTGACTTGTTGGATATATTTTCTTAACAATAAAATATACACGCAATGTATTTTTTGGTGTGTTACATATTTTTTTTGTTTCATTTTTTGTTTTATTTTTTCATTTTTATTTTCGGATTTTATATATTTTTTTGTGTGTTTTTATTTTTTTCGGGCTTTTAAGATTTGGGCTTTTTGGAGAACCCGTTAGGGTTTTATTTTTTTTGGTATAAGTTAACTATCTCTCTTTCTCCCAAAGCCTCACTTTTTCGGCCGTCACTCTCCCCTTCTCATTTTTTTTGCTCTCTCTTTTCTCTCTTCATCTTGAGAGATTTTGTTTGGGAGCTTTGATTTAAGTTTTTGAGATCCGATTTATAAGGTGTCCGGAGGTGTTTCTCTTCCCGGTCCGGCACTATTTTTTTATTTCTGTCCGGTGTGATTTTCGGCGACCCTCGACCACGGTCTTGTGTGGTTATTTTTCAGTGAGTTTGGCTCCTGTTTTAAGGAGTCCGGTTGCTGGTCATTTTCGGCCGGTTGATTTTTTCGGCGACCCTATTTCCGGTGTGGCCTTATTTCCGAAGACTTTGTGGGGTAAGTTTTTTTTATTTTATATATACATATACCTATACAGTTATATATATATATATATATATGTTCTGCTATATATACATACTGTACATATATACATATACATACTGTATATATCTACATATACATATATAATCGTTTTTTTATATATATATTTATATGATTTGTTATATTTATACCTATACATAAATATATACACACTTGGATATGTTGGTATTCATATATCATTTTTTTGTGCTGCTATTTGAAGATTGATTCTAGTGAATCAATTTTTTTTGTTATATCTATTGCTCCACTGTTTAGATCTATAAGTTGTCCAGTTTGGTTGTTTAAAACTTGGGTTGTTGAAGTTTTGCTACACTAGATCTAAGAACTGTTTGGGACTGTTTTTTTTTGTTTTGTTTGTTTGGTTTAACAACAAAACGGTTGTTGTTGTGAAATCACTTTTAGTAGATTTTTTTTTTATTTATCCATTGGCATTGACACTTGTAGTGTTAACCATTTTAGTTCCAATTAGTGTGTATTTTTTATTAACTGATTGTGTTGAGCTAATTGTGGTGGTGGCCTATTTGGACTAAAATCTGTCAAGTCCTTTTGTTGGGTGTTTGTTGTTGGAACTTATTTTACACCCAACTCATATAATGTGTGTACACCTTTTATTGGACTTAGATTATTTTGTGTCACACACTGTTTATAAAAATAATCATTTAATCTGAATTAAAATTTATTTGGGTGTTGGGTATTTGTTGTTGGAGCTTAGTTTATACCCAACTCATTTAGTGTGATCACTTTATTTATTTGGACTGTGATTTTTTTTTGGGGCCAACTTTATTTGGATAAATTTATTTGAACTAAAATTTATTGGGACTGAATTTTAGTAGGCTTATTGGGTGTTTGGTTTGAAGAGTTTATTTACACCCATTTCAGTTTGTGTGTACACTTTGTTATCAAGACTTACTTTATGTGTCACACATTTTTTTATTTACTATTATAATCTCATTTAATTTATTAGGGAATAAAGATATTTGATTTTTGACTAACTAGTTACACCCTCTAAGTTGAACTTTTGTGTGTTCACTTTATTTAGTTGGGTTTAATTAGTGTGTAGTCTTTATATCACATCTTTATTTATTTAAATTTTATTTTAGTTAAACCCATCCTATTTTAGTGAGTCGAGTGCTACACTCTTTATCTCGTACTCACTTGACTTGGATTGGACCATTTGACTCCTACACTTTTTATTGCCTAAGTTGAATACTTTTTGTTGTATTCTTTTATAACTTAGGTAGTGTTTGTGTGTGTATGAGTATTTGATCCAACCATTGTCATAGTATTGGTTTATACTAAAATTGAAATTTAATTCTTGAAACCTTATTTTATTTATTTTAATTAAGTCCTATTTTGTATGAGCTAAGTGCTACACTTATTTATCTTTTGCTCATTTTACTTGGACTTAATATTTTTAACATAACACCTATTTAAATTGATTCATATTATATTTGGTGTTAGGTTAATTTTTATCTTAGTTGCGCGACACAATTGTTGGAATTTTATTTCCTATTTTATTTGTGGTCATTTGCGCCAACTAATTTGTTTTTAGAATTAATCTTTACTTAAATATTAAATATTAAGGAAGACCTTACTTGTGTCTTGGGACTTAATATTTAAGCATTCTTTTTAGTATTGATTAATTCAATATTGTCTTACCTTTCAATTAGTCCTTGATTGGTAATTTGTCTTGTCAATTAAAATAGATTTAAACCTTGGTTGTTTGGTCTATTTTTAAACAAGATTATTTTTGTTGTTTTGATTTAAACAATATCTATTATTATATTTGTGTGTTGCACAACTTCACGGGGTCTCGGGTTTGAGTGTGTCGTTGTGCGTGTGTAGTGAGTGAGTGATAGTCTCTATTACCGGGGTGTTATTGGGTTGATTGATTTTCAGTCAAGTTGGGTTATTTTAGACTAGGCCGGGTGTACGGATTTGTATTTGCTTAGTTTATTTCATTGTGGTCTTGGAGGACTGTAATCTGTAACTTGTAATCGGTAATAGTGGACTTGGGTGCGTGTGTTGTCCTGGGACTAGGGACACGGGGTTTACCACTAAGGTGGGTTCCTCGAGAACAAATCTTGTGTCACACTCTACTTTTCCTCACCTCATTCTTAAAGGAAATTATTCTTTACATCTAGCATCATCACCTTTTACTTACTAGTGTGCGTGAGTGTTTTCTCACTTAAAATTTATAATAGATTTTTTATCAAAGATTAAAAGAGTTGAAGAATTTTTAAATAACCTAATACGCATTAGCAAGTACCCCTTGGTCCTTTCTAGTGTGACCCTTAGGTCCTTTTTCAGTTGAATGTGTTAGTTTTGTTTGCATACTCTAGCTTTTTGTGCTTCATATTATATATCATTACTAGGTGTATGCATGTTTAGTCATTTTCTAGTCATTACTTTATTTCATTTCTCATGGTAGAAATCATGACTTATTTATCTTTGGTATTATATTTCTTTTGATTTGCATTAAATATAAAATACAAAAAGATTTTTGTTTATCATTTGTGTTTCACCTTTGTGTTATCTACGCCTAATGAAAGATACAAATGATTTTTTTGTTTGTCTTTTGAGTAAATATTTTTTATTTTTTGTCAAAAATTTGGAAAACTCAAAAAGAAAATTGTGTGTATTTTGGTTTTACACACATTTTGTGGCATATGTTTGTGTTTGAATCCTCAATTCGCTTCCATGTGACTTGAACTTATGGTTAGAATTTTAATGCTTAAAATGTTCTTTATCATACTTACATGGAGTAGCTTAAGTTTGATTTGCTTAATGGATTCACTTTTATATGCCTTTACACACATGCACGAGCTTTTTGAACCTTAACGTCACATGTTATATTTGAGCTTTGTGAGGTGTTCTCCTACCAATCTTGTCATTTACATATTTGTAACCTAGGAGGACTAGTGCATGTCAAAATCCGTTGCACGTGAGATTTGTGTGATATAAAAATATTATATATATATGTGCACGTGGAAGGGCTCCTAAAGGATTTATTATCCTTTGCGAAAATAATCCACTATTTGTTTGGACCTAAAAGAAATACTTGGTCCAAAGGCCTAAAAGAAAATATGGCATTAAAAAGAAAAATAATTGCCACGGCCTATGTTTAATTGATATATTCATTCAAAATAATAATATATATGCTTATTGAGGGAGTTTGGATGATATATCAACGGTTTGCACAATGTTCGTTTATCCTAGTTGCGCTTACAATATCATGACTCTATTAGTTTTTAGAATCATCAACATGCTAGGCTTGTATGCATTGTGTTTGTTTATTCATTAGTTCACTAGCTCACTTTATCGTGTCACATAAAGGCTAAATTCTAGTTGAGAAAGTTTTGCAATTAAATGTGAATTTTGTGAACATGTTTAAGTGATTGGGTTTTGATTCATTGGTATCTTGTTCACACCCCAACACTTTCATTTCCATATGACACATTTATTTTATAAGAGTGTGAAAAACTTGTGTTATTTAGTTTTTTGTCATTTTGGTGTTTATATCTATATGTGTGTACTTATGCTTACTTTGAATCTATTTTGTATACATATATATGATATTTTTGTGAGTCTTTTTCATGATTAGCTAATTCATCGATGCTTTTAATTCATTTTTGGTATATATCTTGTTGCGAATTTTGTTTCGATATCACATGCTTAGATTACTACAATCCATTGATATCTTTTTTTATCGCATCATAGTTGATATTCATATATTTATGTGAATTAGTTGAATTTTAGTTGCCCATGTGATTTAATGTTCTCATCACTTTATGAACCATTGCATGTTTAGCTTGTTATCCCATTCTCTTTATCCCTTGTTTAGTTTAGAGGGTGTATATGCTTTAATTGGGGGAGATAAGTTAATTTTTTTTTTATTCTTTAGCCTTTGTCTATTCCTGAACAAAAAGGGGGAGAATGATAGGGGGAGAAATGGTATATAATCCTATTGTAATCGTATCTTAGTTTGGGAGATTTAATTTAGGGGGAGTCGCGACCTTCTTAGATAGATCATAGTTGATAAAGGGGAAAATTAATTAAAGGGGAGTCTTTATTTATATTGCATTTAATATTTTTATATTCCCTATGCATTTAATGTGTTTGCTTAAGTTGTGCAGGAATTCTACTATATACGGAAACTTTCTTCATCGACAAAGTTAGTGATCCTTAAGTCTCAAGTCAAGTTTGGGTGGGATGCTTTATGTCTAGTAGAGCTTGACGGCCCTTTAGGATTTTTGTTGGTTTTTGTCCCGGAATAGCCAAAGGGGGAGATTTGTAAGGACACAAATTTCCAATTGAGTCCTTTGTTATTTTGGCTCAATTTCGAACAAAAACATTTGAGTCATAGGATAGAGTTCTTGACCATCTTTCAAGCCTATGACATTCTAAAGTTAAAGACGTAGCGGTCAAGTTTAAAGCTTCATCACAATGTCGAGTTTAATGTGCCTCGTTTCTACATCAACAACATTTGTTCTGTTTACTCCTAAGGTATGAATGCATTACATATTTATATAGGAGGTTGGAACAATTAGTATTGGGTGTAAGTTTTTTTAAACTCTTGTTTATTTCAAAAGGTTACATTAAAACTTTAAATAAAGTTTCTGGGCTAAAAATTGAATTTTTAGCTTTCTGGAAGTTCGTTCGATATTGTCGTTCGAACGAGATTTGCTAATGACCTACCACTAGAATGTCATTAGAAGTATCGTTCGAACGAGATTTGGCGGGAACAGTTTTTGGGTAGTTTTTGACATTTTCCCACTTTTTCCACTACTTTTTCCCACTAACTTTTTGACAGATTTAACTAGTGTGGGAGCAACATTTTTGTTAAGACTTTTTCAAAACCTTTTCTTCACTTAGAGTGTTTTGAGAGTTAATTCCTCCAAAGAAAAAGTCCCCTTGAATTTTTGTTAAAATGTTTTAATCCTTAGAACAAAATCAAGGTTTATACACCCATAAATTGTTTATTCCAAGTTTCAATATATATAGATCTTGCTTGGAGTGTTTGGAACCGGGTTTTTCTCTACCACATTGAAGAGAAGTTTGGGTTTACTTCTAAATCCCTCAAAGAAAAATAAGTTTATTTTCCTGCGGCATTCTCACATGGTGAAAGGCACCATGTGTGGTTGACGGTGTACCTATGTGTCATTGGTGAATTCCAAGATTCCAGTGGAGCTCCAGGGTTGTCGACTAGGCGGAGGTGTTTATAAGAAGACGCATCAAGGCTTGAAAGAGGTCGAGTCGAGGAAGTAAGTCATCTGTCTTGTAATTGTAAAACCATACTTAGTGGACTTAAGGCTATGGCCGTTCGAGAATTTTTCCCGCTGTTTTTCCTCGTACATCGCGGCATAGTGGATGTTTACTTATTTTATCTTTTTTCAAAATCACCTAGAATGCATGTTTAGGTAAATAAGATAAAATTTGGTTTATATCACTACTTGTTTAATTTGGTGCAATTTAAATTTGGATAATGTGTATTTAATTCAAGTCATTAATTTAATTTGTTAAAATTGGTTTGGCCTAATTTAGTAATATTGAAAATATGACTTAGGCAAATTTCTAGGACTTGAGTTAATATGTTAAAGTGAAAAAATTCTTTTGTTAATTAATTTAATTTCACTTTGAACTTTGTTTAATTTTAATTTGAGATAAATAAAATTTGTTTAAGTTGAACCATCTTGCTTCCGCATGTTTTTTAAAAAGGAAATTAAAATTATCTTTTTGTAGTAACGATTTTAAAATTGGGGGCCTCGTGTTCCAACAGAGAAAGTTGAAGTGCAAATTTTGGTTGTTGTTTTCTTTCTTCATATACCCTTTTCCTTGGTTTATTTGTTTGCAGAACTATATAGGCATGTGTTGGACCTTTTTTCATGTTCCTCATGGTGGAGAGTTTATTTTTTTCCCCAACGTCACATGAGTCATGTCATGAAACGAGAGTAAACATTTTTTTAATGTATAAATTAAGATCAGCAAATTGTTTTTATTGTTTGAACTTTCATTAGTGTACAAGTAACTATTTCAAAGATCATAGTCTTTTTTCTATGATATTGAAGTTCAAATTTATTAAATGATTTGGACATTTGGAAATTGGGTATAAATGGAGACTCTAGAAATTTTATTTCTTATAGTCATTATTAATGTGATTTTCTTTTAAGAAATATGTAATTTTAAAAATACTCAAATTACAAACACACTACAAGATTTTTTTTCCCCTTACACTCTGGTTCAGATTCCTTTCATTTTTTTTTTCCAAATGACTTCTCTCTCTCATCACTATGATAGTAAAGGGGTGGATAAAAGAGTTCAACACAATTGGGGAGCTCGAAGGTTTGGCCGGAGGTTGGATCCAAATCAAAAAAAGGTTCCAAAAATGGTTTTTGTTGGAAGGAGTTTCCGATTTGGTTTAATTTGCTTGATTTCAAATGGACATGTGTAATTTTATTTATTTTTTGACTTGAAAATTGGATATTATGATGGTTTAATTGAGTAGTCTTATTGATCATTTTTGGGGGGTAGAAAAATGGATCCAAAAATCAAAAGTTGGTTCAATTCCTTTTAATTAGAATCAGAAATTTTCATCCATAAGACAAAGGAATCGAATTTGTAGCAGTGGGTGACATACAAAATTTTATAGTTGGTCAGGAAAAGGGAGGAGAGATTCCAAGAATAAGAAAAAAGGAGGTTACCCTTAGGGATTGGATTTCTTACTTTTCGGATGGAATGCTGAGATTGTTTTTAGGGTGGCTGGCTATTATTGTCCACTGCCTTTCCCAGTTCTGCTGTGATAGTGCTCTCATGCGACTCCAATCGTGTATCATTCTGGACTTCACTTTCAGCTACTAATTCTTCTTGTGTATTCTCCACTAGTAGCCGAGTTGAGGCTTCCACCTCCATACTTTCTAAGTGTTTATCTTTTTGCTTTTTCTTGCTATGGAGAAAGAGATCCTCCTCCTCTTTTCGCATTTCAGATTCTGAATATGGTGGCCGACTTGATTTTCTGGTAGTGTCCATGCCACTCTCCCAAAGTAGCCGTTGTGTTGCATACAGAGAGAGAGAGATTCACGTCGTTTGGCAAGTGCTTGACATTAAATCATTTCATTATTTTATTTCTTTTTTTAATAATAAGGAAATATTAATTTATCGATACACTTGCTTCCTCAAAAATACATTCATTTTATGTTTAGGGATCTTACGTATTTAGTCCCATTTGTACAGATTTATTTGTGATCACTCCCATGTTTTTATTTTTTTTAGTTGTTGTTCCTATTATAAGAAATATGGGACACGTGTCATTCTCTGCAAAAAGAAATATGAGTGATTACAGAGAAATTATAGACGGTTTTTGGTGGTTATGAGACCTTTTACAATTTTAAAAACACATGAGAGTGGAGCCTAACAAATCTTTGCAGATGGGACTAAAGCCAAAAAAATTATTATGTTTATTTGATTTGTGCGCTTTTTCATATATTATATTTGCCATTAATTCCAAATATCAATGAAAATATGAATTGATGTGGGTTTTATAAAATTTTCCCTTTAGGTATTTATGTTGTTTGGTAACACTTTTTGGGCTTGATCCGTTTCTTCTATTCTCGATGAGTGATATATTTATAATCTATAGGTTTTTGTTGTTTTTTTAAATGGAACAAATTAACGTAAATCAGTTGCCACTGACAGTCTTCCCTGCGCATCGTGCGGGTTGGGTTTACACCTAGCGATTTATTGAATTATGAATTACACATAAAGTTAATTGAAGGGTATTGTTTTAGTTCAATTCGTATTCAATTTTTCCTAGTATTAAGAAAAAAGAATATATTAATTACATATAATGTTTTTCGATTTTTAACATTATTAATGTATGGGATTTTCATCCAATATTAATCCACCTCTTTGTTGGCTCCCCCTTTGCACGTGAGACGGCATGTATATTGCTCTAATATCTAAAGAATAATGATATGGGTACAAAAATCTTTCACAAAATCTTCACCAAAAGTGACGAGGAAATCATATATATTCTCTCACCTACCTACCTATTAAGTGTTAGTTTGAGATATGATCCCGTGAGGACACATCACTTTATTACCTTTTAAGATAAATTTTAGAGAGTTATTTTGGAACTAATAGCAACACTCACCATCTAAAATGTCTTCCTTGAAATGAACGACCATAAAGTTCAACGGTAACCTTTTTTCAGCCATATTGGGGCTCGTTTTAAAATGTGATAGTAATATCGATTGTGACTGGTACCCAAGATTGGTGACTGGTACCCAAGATGGTTGTTGGGGGCCTCTATTGATAATTATTTCTAATAAATGAGAAAAATTAGAGGTCCCCGCCAGCTCGATGAATTATGTCTCATATCCATTATATGACCATTATATATTCTGCTCCGAGCATTTCATCAACATTAGCAGGCCATCCATACTGCAAAACTATAAGCACTTAAATATAACAAGATAAGATGGAACATCAATTTGACAAGAAGCCTAGAATACTGTGCCTACATGGTCATGGATCAAACGGCGCAATTCTAAAAACAGAGCTCCAAGTGTGGCAGAAAATGTGCTGGGTAAATTGGATTTAGTCTTCATAAATGCACCTTTTCCTGTAGAAGGAAAATCGGGTAACGAGGGGAAATTTGAATGGTTCCAAAGCAATGAGGTAATAACATATTCCTCGTAACTGAGTTTTTGTTAAATTTCATTTCACCATTCACAAATTAAGTATTTATGTCTAAGAAAAATATGTTGCAATGTAATGTGTAGGATTTCACAGAATATGTGAACTTTGATGAGTGCATTGAATACATAAACGACTGCATGGTAAAGCTTGGACCATTTGATGGTTTGCTAGGTTTTTCTCAGGTATTTTATTTCTCGATCATAACTTTTATCTGGTTGTGATCCTAGTTTCTTAACCCTTTTGTGTTGTCTTATAATAAACATTGGTTTGTACTTTCAATTATTTATTTTTTTTGGGTGCGTGTGTTTTGGTGTTTTGGAGGTGGGGGGATTTATTAACTACCATCTACGGAAAGGAAATTTTCGTAATTTTTCAAAACTTAAAAAGTTGAAATTTTAACCGATGTAAATATTTATCTTTTAAGTAAACACTAACCTATTTATTCTATAACTCATGGTTATACATATGGCTCACAAGTTTAAGCCGAAAAAAATATTATTTATACAAATAATATTATTTATATCATTGTCTATTTTGAATTATCATGCCTACAACAGTTACTGGTGCCTACAAGACAACTACTAAGTCCATAGATAGAGCTTACGAAGGCTCTACTGGTGGGAAGAATGGAACAGAATCTGCAACAGGATATGTAGCCATTCTCTGGAGAATGGCTCGAGAATTTGTAAAACCTTTCTACGAACTTCATTAATTCGTAGGATTTCCTAAGAACTAATAAAATTCGTAGGAATTATTTACCGCAAGTAACAAACTAACGTTGTTAGTATAAATAGAGCTTACTACACATAACCTATCCTCGCCCTATTTTCTTCTCCTTTGTGTTGTTTTCATATATTTCAATCATCCTTCTGTTATTTTGATATATTTCAATTCTATAAAATAATGTCTTCTTCTCAACAAACTAATGTGGGTGGTTCACCGTAAACTAATATGGTTGGTTCACGTCAACCAAATATGACTCCCAAATAAAGATAGGGACACTTGCGCAAAAAATAAAGATAGGTTGTGTCGTTGCGCTCACTTACATGTTGTTGTAATCATCCATAATAGCATCTCAAAATGTTCCATGTGATATCTAATTGCCTTCAATACTTCGAGTCATATATGATTTAAATCACCTTCGTTCCCACTCCACAATAAATTCCTCATTAACCTATCTAGATTTCCACGAACAGAAGCCTATAACGGAAGTATGGATAGCTAATAAGACGATAAACTTGAGAACGCACACTTTATTAAAGTCAATTTACCCGCTTTTGATAAACAACTTTTCTTTCAACCTGCCAGCCTCCTCTCCACCCTCTCAATAATTGGATCACAAATGGCCTTAGCTTTGAACGATGCGCATAGTGGAAGTCCCAAGTAAGTGGATGGGAGGGATTCCACTTTACACGCAATCACCTCTACCAAAGCATTAACCCCATCTGCCTCTACCCCTACCCCTACCCCCCCCCCCCCCCACACACCGGGATGATTTCACACTTTCTCATGTCGATATGCAATCCTGATATTGCCTCGAAACACATCAAAATAAACTTGAGACTCCTCACTTAATACTCCTCTGCTCCACAAAAAAAAAGATGGTGTCATTGGAAAATATCAGATGAGACACTCGACACACAGAGCCTCCTGAATCCCCCACTTCAAAATTGCTTAGCCTCCCTGCTTCCACTACCCTCGCCAAATCGCTACTCAAGCCCTCCATTACCAAAAAAAAAAGGCGAGAGCGGATCCCCTTAGCGTAACCCGTGTGAACTAAAAAAAAAATCCTTTGAATTCCCATTCACTAACACTAAAGACTTAACTATGGTGATGAAACTCTCCATCCACAAATGCCACCGTTGCCTAAACCCCATTCTCCTAAGCAAATCAAATTAAAAATATCAATTCACATGGTCATAAGTCTTCTCAATGTCTAGTTTACACACAAAACCCGGCACCTTACTCCCCATTCTCGCCTCCACAACAAAGTCGCATTCAAGATTTTCCTTCCCCCGGGCCTCAGATATAAGAGAGGAAATTTCACTCCTCAGCTTTACTAATAACACCTTAGCCAATAACTTATAAATACTTCCTACCAGACTAATTGGACGAAAGTCCCTCACGTCCACTGCCCATCCTTTTTGGGAATCAAAGCAATAAATTAAGCATTCAAGATCCGCTGAAATCTACCACTCTCAGTAAAATCCCCAAAAAAGGCGATTACATCATTTTGCACCACCGAACAGTACTACTGGAACTAATCCATCGTAAATCCATCTAGCCCCAGTGCCTTATCCTCCCTCATAGACTTCAAAGATAAAACCACTTACTCTTATGAAAAAGGTTTCTCCATGTCCTCACTACTCTCCCTTGAAATAGCCCCAAAATTCAACCCATCCAACGTAGGTCTTCACTCCTCCTCCTTTGTAAATAGATCTTTATAGAAGTCCTTTATCGCCAATCTAGTATCAGGCTCCTCAGAGTATTCCACCCCGTCGACCACTATATTCCCTATATGATTGAATATTTTATAGGAGTTGTCTATCCTTGAAAAAAAAACTTAGTTTTTCTATCTCCTTCCTTCAACCACAATGCTCATGATTTCTCCCTCCAAAAGATCTCATCCTGAATCATTTTACGCCCTACTTAACCCTCCATTTCCTCCCTCCTTACCCACTCTTATCTTAACAACGAACCCTCATAATCCTTAACATCTAACTCCTTAATCTCTTCAAGACCTCTATTTATAACTTCCCTCACATTCCTAAAGATCTCTTTATTCCATTTTTCAAGTCCTCCTTAAGGAACGAGAGCTTCTTTGCCAATGTATATCCTGTGGTACCCTCCATACGATAGCCATCCCACCACATCTTCATAGTCTATGAAGCCTTCCTCTTTCAACCATATATTCTCAAATTTAAAAGGGGTCCAACCCCTCACCAACCCATCGCACTCCAAAATAATAAGGACATGACAATAAATAGGTAATCCCGATTGCACCGCTCTTAAAAAGTGCTCCTACCACTCTGTCGAAATCAAAAAATGATCCAACCGCGACCACGAACGTGGATCTCTATTACTGAACCTAGTAAAAGAGCCTCCCACTATAGGCATGTCATCCAACTCCATGTCATTGATGAACTCCAAAAGCTACCTCATTGGTTTAATTAACCTCCGCCCCTACTTCGCTCCCCTATAAATCAAAAAATATTAAAATACCCTCCCAAATACTAAGGGACCCCCCACAGTCTCCTAACCCCTCCTAATTGTTCCCAAAGCTATCATATAACTTCATCATCCACCAGCTTGTACACCCCTAGCAAGCTCCATATAAGCTCGTCTCTAGCACCCCTAAGCAAATAACTACTAGATCCACAACTCTTTGATCTAATAAAATCATCACACCACCACCACCACCCCCGAAGAACCACAAGAATCGAGAGTCCACCACCGCACCCAATGAACCCCAGATGCTTTGAGCCACCGCTATACTCATCCTATAAATTTTGGTATCGTGCAAACATAAGACATTCGATCTCCACAAAGAAATCGCTTGTCTAACTATACTTCTCTTGTCAATGTAAATTCCTGACATTCCATGAAATAATCAACATCTTCAATATTCATCAATAATCCTCCTCTCTCCTACCCATCCCCTCCCTTTCTCCCCTTTTTCCCCTCATAATTAATCGACCATTGTAGCCTCTTAAGCTCTTTCTCTCTCTCTGATTACCCCCACTTGAAATTCCTCCACTCTCCTATCTTATATTTTCTACCCCTCTCCATCTCCTCTAAATTTTCTTAAACAACTTCCACACTTTATTTTCTTTACCTTCATATCTCACACCTAAAAACTTCTTGAACCCTCTTATCATCTCATCAACTCGTTTCTCTGCACCATCACCCTCTTCTCTTGTAACCCCCTCCAATGCGTATGGGTCGAAGACTTCTATTAGTAATTCAAGCTAAGACGTACTCTCATCACTAATATTTTTTTCTCGTTAGACGGCCCCAATAAATTTCTCATGTCAAAAATACTTTTTCATAAATTAATGTCCTTTAATAAAAATTTCACGTCACTATAATGATCCTTCCGTCACTCCAACAAACCCTCCCAATCAAATTCGAAACACTGATTTGCATCAACTCTACTAAAGGGTGAAAAATTCCCTTTCGTTCCCACCACGCTAGATTCTCACACTTCAAAAGATTATTTCCCCCACCCCTCCCCCTCACCCATCATAGAAACATTTGGAGGAACCAGTGCAAACTCCTTCTCCCCTGTACATTTCCTTCACGTCCATGATCAACAAAAAAAGTTACCTTACAAAATGTAATTAGATTGGGTTTTTTATTAGAAAAAAGTATGATATCCTCCCTTCTAGACGATGCTAAAAAAAACTAAAGTTTACTTTGGTTTTTCACTTTTCACTTCAATTTTTGTTTGGCTATAAAATTATTATCTTTTTTTGGTCCCACCACTAGCCAATAAAATTTTGCTAAACCTTTTCAAAAAAATTGTCTTACTAACCCCACAATTTATAAATGGCCGCCATTTTTTAGACTTACCCTCATGGTCATTATCAAAATCTGCATGGCTAAAAGAGTAACCCACAATTTTGTCTAGCCCATAACCCCCGGCTTGGAAAGGCTCGCTTGATCCATCAACATCAAATAATATTTTTTAATTAGACAATTTCTTCATGTTGCCAACAAGTATACTACCTTCGTTAATTGTTTCTCTACTCCCCGCAGCACAGACTTGGGTTGTACTCTCCTCTATAAAATCCATGTCTAGATCCTGCAGCCCACGATCCCCTAGATCCTTTCTACCCCATCTGAGGAGACCCTCTATCAATCATCCTCCTCTGGCCAATTACTCACCTTCTCACCCAAGAACCATCTCTTTACCCTCCCTTCCACCCACACCTTAACCTCATACACCTAACCCACCGCCTTTACCCTCACTCTCTTTGGCACTAAGTCCTTGTCCCTCACTTTTACCCTTGACCAATGGAGCTCCATCCCATTTCTGGTGTCATCATCGACCTCCATAAATTCCCCACACATGTCACCCACTGCCTCAAATACCTCTTCCCCCCATAGGAATCCCCAACAAATGAATCTAACACTGCCCAGAGATGCTGACTTCCTTTGTAAAACAACATAATGGGTGCCACCGATGCAACTATAGGGAAATTATTAATTAACCTTTAGGTTACTTGATAGTTTTAATTCCTTCCCCTAAATATGGTCATTAGCATTTTGGTTTTTAATTAGAATATGTTATTTCCTAACAAAATGGTTCATATTCCAAAACAAAATGGATATTAAAAGGAGTTAAAGTTCCAATTAAATATCTACCTTGATGGACGGTTGAGATTAATTGACCTTTAGAATTTAGGCCATCTCTTTACCTATAAATAGATGCCTTTATTCCATCTAAAAGGCATCCACGAAATACACATATGAAGGTTTATAGGTAAGGAGAGAGAAGCCAAAATTCTTTATTGAAAGATTGTTAAGGAGGTCGACCAACAACAATCAGCGGTGGCAAACAGCAACATCATATCCATGGGGATGAAAGGCGGTATTACATTATTTATTTTTTCACATACCTATTAGGTGATTATCATGATGTTCACGATCTTAGGATTCATGTAAATAAACTATTATTACATTAACCCCATCAACATACCATTGTAAGCCCACGATTTCTAAAGAAGGATCCTCTCTGCCTTAACTTTTAAAGAAAAAATAAATAAATAAATGGGATTATCCAAGTGTTAAACTTGCACCCCACTAGGTTACTTCCATTGTTCCTTCGCCCATTCCCCTACCACTTCCACCGACGGTGGTGCCTCGGCCTCACCTCCCACATAACCTACTAGTTCTGTATGGTGAAACTACATCCCTGGAATATAGGACTCCGCATCAAGAATCACTCCATCGTTAGGATTATTACTAAAACCAACTTTGACCTATCTTTTAGCATCGGGAGTATTGATGCAATCTGGAGGTATTATCGTCTACTGTTCCTTCCATGAGTCCGAACCACCCTAACCTAATCCATAATTAGTTTTGCCATTGATTTACAAAGGACATTTAGCTCAAACCTATAGAAGACATCACATGTGTACCCCAACCCTTCTCCTAATACAATCTCTGGCAACTAAAACACTGACCGGACACCTTTGTCTTTAATAATAACAAACAAAATGAGCCCCTCTACTTTTAAAGTAAATTCGTGTTATCACCTATCTTGCCTTACTCCTTCTAGTTTTATAGAACCTTTCATAACTCCTAGAAGCTTCAAATAAGCACATACTCAACCAGTACACTTCTCTTTTCTCTAAGATGCCTTTGGAAGGATACCATATCCCTGTCCCACCCGAACTGAACAAGTAATCGCTCCCATGCAAATCTTTACTAAGCTCGTAGGTCTTCCTGCACACTTGGAAATAAACTTTCTCAAAATCCTCTCTCTCTCCCTCTCTCTAACTATGGTCTTCACAAATTTGTATGTGTTATTAATAAGTAACTCTAAAGAAACTAGTCTCTTTTAAAGTCATAGGTGGACTCTCACCTTATCCCCTCTTCCCAATAAAGTTTAGAAACAAATAGCAGAATGTACATATGCAATATTAAGCATTAACTGGACAATACATGCAACAACTAAACAGTTTATGCATTAGCCATGTTTTAATCAAAACATTCCCTTAATAAAATGCAATTATCCTTCATGTTTTATACTTTACTATTTATGACAAAAAGTTCCTTTGATCCATTAATCCACACGACTAATATGCGGGAATTCGCGTTCTTTTTTATTACTTCATATTAATCATGTTTTCTTTAAAATTTATCAATTTTGCATTTAAATTTCCATGTTCATGTCAGTGTCTGAAAAATAACATTCTTATCACATAAACTCGGTGCATGAAAAGTCTTGTTAAAACTTATATGTCAACCCAGGGTCATAACTATTATAGGTTATTCAAATGGCTAATTACAATATTAGATTCTTTATTTCTCTTAACATTTAACTTAACCAATATATTATCGTGTTAACCCATTATAATATTTGATCTGTTATGTCATGGTTTTATCTTAATTTCATGATTACCCATAATTCAATTATGTACTATTTAAACCAGGTTATCATATTTGTATATTGTTATTTACTTTTGTCATGTCATATAATTTATCAATTACATATCTTTTTATATATTTATTTTCATTCCTAGAGTTAACCGTATCCCATTTATATTTTCGGGCTTTCACCACCTGCTATAAATGTCATAGTCGTTACTTCTACGACTAGTGATTTTGGCTCTAAGTAGAACTCGAATCCTACAGCTCTGAGCCCTCCTTAATTTGATATGGTACTCATTTATATAAAATCATTCACTTTACATTAGGCCCATTTACTTGTTGTCCAAACAGTTGTTTTATAAAAAAAAATGACATATCGTTATTCCTTTTTATTTGCATAAATGCTCATTTTTCTTACTTTAAACATTTACCTAGCCTGTATGCCAATACCGTAAGGTTAATACTACCTTGTCGCATTTGTTACACACATGAACACATTTTACGATTTAGTCCTCGTTGGTTAATTTAAATGTTTAGCAAACATTTTACTTTTACCAAATCACGTGTATTCCCTTATTTTACGTTCAAGGACCGTTACCTTCATATTTTTGTTAACTTTGATGTCTTGTGCAAAAAAGTCTCTATTTGTAAAAATATCACATTTAAGACAAAGTCAAAAATTCACTTTTCTTAGGATTTATTTAGTAAACTAACCATTATCCTATTTACATGTAATTTCATCCACTTTGCTATTTATTTTAATTTTTTTATTTACCAAAGTTGCACACTTTGTTTACCTTTTTTAGCATTACCATTCAATATCATTTATCTTTCAAGACATTATCTTTATTATTTTATACAAAATAAATAAGTTTAAAGGACCTTGAATAAAGTCACACTAAATGAACATCAAATTACTTAAGGTATTTTATGAAAAAAGTGTAACTATTGGTACCATTTTATGAACTTTATCATTTTAAGGGAAAAATATATTTTTTACATTTTCAAGGGTTATTTTACAAATAAATCATTTTAGGGGTTTTTTCATAATTATTTCATTATTTACTAAATATTTTAAGTTTAACACCTTAAACTAATTTTTTATGCATAATTACACATGTCCACGGTGTTTAAACCCACAACCACTTACATATATCACATGTACACAAATTTTTCATTTTGGGTTTTAACATAAACTCTAGGTAAAAAATTTAGCTATATTTTGCATGAATAATACATTTAGTATAATGAGTATTATGTCCCAAAATTGTTTTAAACAAGTCAAGTCATTTTCTCACATGAAATAATAACTTTGTCACAAGTGTACAAGTATATAAGTAAAGACAGTCATAAAGTCTAATTTTAACATAAGTACGGTCCCAGTCATGTACATAACCATATAGGGGCTCCATTCAAGTTTGCATATAATGAAGGCTCCCCTAAAGGATAACACCCTACTAGTATAATGCAACGACCCTTATATCACCAACCGATAAGTCCAATCTATAAATTTCCCAAAACAAATCTCAACTTAACAATCCATTCAAGTTTCGGACTTACAAATAATACATTATACCCAATTCACCCTTACAACTAATTGATGGTTAAAAAGACCAATTAACCCATCTTACTCTTAGATTTGCAGGTTAAAGTCCTATACTAGAAATAATTCTAATTTAAGTTCATAATTTCACAATACCAAACTAATTTTTAATATCTCAAAACATTTGGATTTTATTATATTCTTCAACACAAGAAAGATCAAGGCTAAAAAAACTAACCCTAAGCTCCAAAACTCAAAAATCTAACAATTTAACTAAAATCCCAAACTAAGCCATATATGATACCACCGATCGATATGTGGTTTAGGATCGATCGCCTGGTCAACACAGAAACTCCAAAATTTCCCTTGTTACGGGATTCTTCATCCTCAACCACCATTTTTCGATATCCATCCTCCATTAATGAACCATAAACCTTCAACTAACCCCCCAACTAGAATCAAATAAATAAAACCACATCATATAACCAATTAGAACCTAACTCTAACATCAAATCTCAAATCTATATTAAGATTCAATCTAAACACCCAAAATTCGCTCAAGAACCTTAGGTCTATCAATTTCTATAAAAGTAAACCTAGTATTGTAATGAATTGATTAAATTAAACATATTGCTTTTAGATGATTTACACTATAAAATAGATTCAAATCATTCTCTTTTAGTTTTAATTTAAGTTCATGAAGGAATCAATTAAAATAAAAGGGAACTCAACCGAATTACTACCTGGGTTAATTTAGTTACGAAAATTAATTATTTAATTATCTAAAATCAGATTTACAACATAATTTAATTTAGATTTTCAATGAATAGATATAATGGTGATATAAATACAATCATAATCATATTCTATATAAACTTGCCTCATGATTAGTGGAGAAAACTAAGCCAAATCTCTCTAGTTGTCCTCTTCTCTTCATTCTCCTTCTCTCTAGCCCCCTTAGTGCTTTCGAAATGTGTTTTATTCTAAATGAGATCCCTAATGACCCCTTAAAACTCTTAACCAGCGAAATTACACTTGGTCCCCAAATGGGCCTCACCTAAAAGGGTCCAAATTCAACTCTAAATGACTTCAAAATTGCCCGAACCATATACTAACCCAATAGAACTTTAAACCATCATTTTAAATTAAAAACTGACATTCTACGCATCCCAAAAGTCTACTATCAAAAATACTCAAACAAATAACTAATAACTCAGTTATTTAATAATTACCAGGTACGAGTCCAAATATTAATTAATTTAATTAATTGTCGTGTCTTAAATACAATTTTAAATCCTAATTAAATAACTCATAAAGATATAAATAGTGAAATCTCTAGTCACAACAAGCACACATAATTAATTTTATTCAATTTATTAATTCACAGAAAATATAGGGTATTACACCAACCCCGTGCAATGTGTTTCCATAATCCCACCCTGTGTAGGAACTGGCTTTCCCATGAGCCCCGCCCATTGTGGCCCACCCCAAACCTCACCTCAACCAACTTTCTCCATAACATGTCTTCCTCACTGAAGAACCTCCATAACCACTTTCCCAAAAGAGATTTATTGTAACATGCCAAATCTCTGACTACCATTGTAACAACCCCCATTTTCTCACGTTAAGGTTGGTGAGACATAATACGCCGAAGATGGGGCTTGTTATACAATATATATCATTTTCAGCATTAAGACCATAAAAAAATATTCATTTGCAAACCATAATTGATTTAAACTGGAATTTAACTAAATAACCACACACAAATAAATGTAACATCCAGAGTATGAGTAAATAAATAATTAAAAACCTAAAATAGGAATAATTTCTCAACCCAAACGGAAGGAAATAAACTTCGGGCTTATGCCCTTACAACAATCCAGAATGACATTACCTAAATAAAAAACCAATCTAAGATAGAGTCAAGGAACAGAAATCTCTGCAATGCAAGTGATGGTAAGACTCATCTCCTAAAAATCCTGTTATTCGTGCCTAGGCACACCTGGGGGGAAATATTTGAATTTTGGGTCAGTGTCCTAAAGTGTGAAAGAATTAACTTATTTTAATGGGGAAAAAGTACAGTGAATTCAAAGTGAGTGTCCCCATCATCATTCTCATGAATAATATATCTCACCCCTCACCTAAAAGAGATTCTACTCAAATCCCCACCCATAACCCGATATGGATACAGAATGAGTGCAAATGGTAGTATAAAGATGCATGTATTAAGATAATGTATTGAAACAGAGTTACTTTCTCTCAAGTAATTGTTTCCCGATTTACCCCCACTATACTACCCATAAAGAGATAATATTCCTACGACGTAGTATTGGGTTTGTATCCTTAGTCCACGATATTAGACTTAGGAGTTCATTCATTTATTTCAATTAATTTCATATATGTCATTATATATGCGACATTAAGGAATCTACCTATAGTGTCTCGTTCGTGCTCTATCGGTGAGTCCGTGGAAGTCTCTTATCCAAAACGAACAAAATAAAATACAAGCAAGTGGGGCAGTACCTATGCAGTTTCACCATTGCACGGCGCATACCAAGCGGTGTCATATGGATCCAACATCAACACTTAACTCCTATAAGTTGCGCTTCTATGTAATAGAATATGACCTAACACTATGCCTAGCCCACTTGTGCTGACGTGTGCTCCGGTCCCGAACGCATGTACCCCAACCGATAGGTAGGTCCACAAACATCGGTATGTCCACAAAAAAATATAATTACATATTATCATATGTGTTGATATCAAATTTAATCTGTTGACATGGACCAATCACCTGAAGACACGTGTCAATCACGTGGAAAATACACATATGTTTCGAGCAACTTAATCATACCGAATAGCCTAGGCTCCCCGAGCAACTCATAGCTCCGAGCAACTCAAGCGTACCGACCAACTCATAGCTCCGAGCAACTCAAGCGTACCGAGTAACTCAAGCGTACCGAGCAACTTAAGTGGTCCGAGCTACTTAGCGTGTAGAGCATCCAAATCAATAGAATCAAAAAGACGACTGCGCATTAAATACTCATTATTATCGTACAGATGTATATGTCTACTAGATAACAACGCATTGTCCTTTAACATGTACAGCCTCAAGGCTATAAATACATTGTAACCTCCTCATTAGTGGGGGGACTCGGGATCTCTTGGAAATCCTATTATCGAGAATTCCAGGCAAACAGTCAGCAATACAAAAACAATGGACGTAGGCCATTCTCATAAGGCTGAACTACTTTAAAAATCTATTGTCTTATATTTATTTATTCATTTTTATCTGTGATTAAAATAATTAGATCGAATCTAATTTTTATATCAACAGATTGGCGCCGTCTGTGGGAAATGACTGTACTTAATGCTTTTCACCAAAACAATTCATCATTAATGGACGATAATCCGGAATCTAGTAATCGAAACGCAGGGATCCCTCCAAATCCATCTATTCCCCCAAATGTTTTAGATCTGACTGGCATAATGGCTAATTTAGCCCAAGGCCAAATGACCATGCAAGAAACCATGCGTCAACTTATACAAACTGTTCAAGGCGGAGTGCCGGCCCAATTAGGACAATGAAGTGTTCAGAGAAATACATGTTTACCCTCTTCACGAACTAGGCGAATGCTATTCCCAGAGGAATCTCGATCTAGACGCACCGAATCATATCGTGCTGAGAGATCTAATGATCCTTCTTATCAACCTAGTTGAACTTCCTCAGTACGAGCTACATATTCTCAACAAAATGTCACTCTATCTCCAGAAAGGACTAGTGCTCTAGAAAGGTTGAGTAGAGTCTCTCCTTTTGATCGTTTGAGCCCTAGGAGGAATAGAAGTCCTCCTAGGATTGCGTCGAGGAACTCTCAACGACCATCCGATTTAAGAGAGGGATCTGCCCAATCATAACCAACAGCCTGTAATGGAAGATCCCAAGAGGAAAACTCAGCGCAATCAGTTGCTCAAACAAATAGGCCCGAGGTGGGAAACGATGCATGGAAAGGATATATTCAAAGGTTGGAAGACAGATTAGGGGAAATGGTTAAGGCCAAGAATCCTCTACGAAGAACTTTTGTCCAAGGTACACCATTCGTACAGGCAATTATGGATTTTCCCACACCATCAAAATTCAAAGCTCCTGTGGTGACACCTAAGTATGATGGAAAAACTGACCCTGTCCTTCATATAGAACAATACCAAGCTGCTGCCGATATCTATGCAGTTCCAGACAAGATGAGATGCAGGGCATTTTTAGGAACTCTTACCGGATCAGCTCGGATATGGTACAACAACCTTCCTCGGGGGAAGATTGCGACTTTCCTTCAACTGGTAGAGCTCTTTATAGGGAACTTCTGTTTTGGAGCAAAACCAGTCAAACGAGTAGCACACTTGCTGAGTGTTAGACAGAAGGCTGGTGAAAGCACCAGGAACTATATTACTCATTTCAATAACGAGAAACTTAAAGTAATTGTTACGAGGAGAAAACAACAATTACTGCCCTGATGAGTGGACTATTGCCAAATAAATTGTACTACACTTTAGCTAAAGATCTGCTTAGGAACATGGTTGAACTGATGGAAAAAGCAGCCAAAATCATGAATGTCGAGGAAGCTATGGCTGCGAAGAAGAATACATACACTAAGGAGACCAAGGTCGAGGTTGACAAGACTAAGAAGAAGGATCAGAAGAATAATGGTGGCAACAGGCAGTCGAAAGCAAAGCAAGCACTGGAACAGTTGAAGAAATTTGAAAGTTATACTCCTTTGAAGGTAGATATAAATCACATTCTGGAAGAGATCAAGAACAGCGAGGAGCTAAACTGGTCAGAACAAATGAAGGCAGATCCTGACAAGAGGAATAAATCCAAATATTACGAGTTACATAAAGACCATGGTCACACGACCAAGCATTGCATAGCTCTCCAGAATGAAATTGAAGCACTCATCAAACGAGAAAAACTGGTTAAGTATGTTGATCGCCAAAATGGTGGAAAGACCAACAACCAAGATAGGCAAAGGTATAGGTCTCCTCGTCGAGCAAAAGAAGACAAGAAGAGAAGTCACGAAGAACATCCATAAGATGACCAAGATGACCCCGCTCTCCCCAAAAGACCAAGGCAGACAGAACACGAGGTATTTTCAATCCATTTCGGATCATTTGAATGTAATATTATTACAGGTAGAGATGCAGGAGGTGGAGATCTGACTACGGAGAGAAAAGCTTACCTCAATGAGGCTCAAGCTTGCTCGTACATTCAGCGAATAAATCTGGCTGAAGATGATCGCCCGAGGAAGGTGAATAAAGACAAACTGGTCATTAGTTTCTCTAAGAACGACCTGACAGGTGTACTATATCCTCATGATGACCCATTGGTGATCAAGATGAGAATGAAGGAAGTGGTGATTTCACGAGTACTGGTGGATAATGGTAGCTCGGCAGATATCATGTTCTATCCATGCTTTGACAGTTTGAACCTGAAGCTAGCCCAGTTGGAGCCATATCATAGCCCCCCCCCTTGGCTTTACTGGCGAGAAGGTTTTTCCACTTGGGACGATCAAGTTGGATATGCTTATCGGTACATGGCCTGCTTGTCGAACAGAAAGAGGAAGATTTTTTGTAATGGATAAAAATGTCCAATCAGCTTAAAATATCATCATGGGAAGGGTAGCTCTGAAGAAGTTCGAAGCAGTACCATCTACTGTACATCAATGTTTAAAATTTCCAACCAACTTTGAAGTAGGAGTAGTGAAAGGCGACCAGAAAGTAGCTCGGGAATGCTATTATTCATCTACCAAACAAGAGGAACGCGAAGAATCCAGAAAGAAAACTACTACTTATCAAGTGGATGAAATAAAAGATGCAGATATTGAAATGTGAGACCCTAGAGACTAGTCTCAGCTCATAAAGGGCCAGTTCATGGAGGCTACCGAAAATATCAGTCTGGACGATGAGCATCCAGAACGAACAACTCAAATTGGTGCATCACTGGATGTATCGATAAACCAGGAATTGATAGCATTTCTAAGGCATAGAAAATAGACTTTTGTATGAAGTCATAAAGACATGCCAGCGATAGACCCAAGTTTCCTGTGTCACGAGCTCAACGTGAACAAGGAAATCAAGCCAGTAAAGCAGCGAAGAAGAGTATTCAGTCCTAAGAAGAACCAAGCCATACAGAAAGAAGTAGAGAAGCTACAAAAAGCCTTTTTCATTGAGGATGTCAAATATCCTGCTAGGCTAGCAAATGTGGTGATGGTAAAGAAGAAAAATAATCAGTGGAGGATGTGTGTAGATTTCATTGATCTTAATAAGGCATGCCCAAAGGATCATTTTCCTTTGCCCCGAATCGATCATCTAGTGGATGCTACCTCGGGGCAAGAATTGTTGAGTTTCATACATGCTTATTCTGGTTATAACCAGATTAAAATGAAGCCTGAGAACAGGGAGAGTACCTCTTTTATCACCCTAAGGGAAACTTATTGCTATAATGTTATGCCTTTTGGACTTAAAAATGCAGGTGAGACATATCAGCGGCTGATGAATAAGGTGTTTGCAGAGCAAATCAGTCATAACATGGAGGTTTATGTTGATGATATGCTGACGAAGAGAAAGAAAGTTATTGATCATCTAGTTGACCTAGGTCAAACCTTTGATCAACTAGAGAAATATCAAATGAAGCTGAATCCCACCAAATGCATATTCGGAGTACGAGAAGGCATGTTTCTCGATTATATTGTTAACCAACGAGGAATTGAGGCAAACCCTGAAAAGATCAAGGCTCTATTGGATCTACGATCCCCAACCATGAAGAAGGAAGTGCAAAGTCTCACAGAGCGAGTTGCAGCACTTAATAGGTTTATTTTACGAGCAACTGACAGATGCCTCCCATTCTTCAAAACACTCCGAAAAACTTTTGAATGGAATGATGAATGCGAGGAGGCTTTTCAATAATTGAAAAAATATCTGGGGACACCTCCATTATTATCTAGACCAGTGATGGGAGAAAAACTATACTTGTACCTGGCAATTTCAGAAAATGCAGTAAGCTCAGCATTGATAAGAGTGGAGGATGGAGTACAAAAACCAGTCTATTACACCAGTAAGGCTTTTCGAGGAGAAAAAATCAGATATCCAAGGTTGGAGAAGTTGGCACTAGCACTGATCAAAGAAAGTAGAAGGATGGGGCCATACTTCTAAGCCCATACTATAGTGGTGTACAACGACATGCCATTAAGACAAGCTCTGCATAAACCGGAGAAATCAGGAAGATTGATGTACTGTGCAGTAGAACTTGGTGAATATGATATAATTTATGAGCCTAGATCGTCGCTCAAGGGACAGGCAGTAGCGGATTTTATCGTAGAGTTTACTCAGGAAAGTGCCTCCGAAGAATAGGAGTTTAATACAGATCACCCTGTGGATGTTACAGGATTATCAAATTTAAACCCCGACCAACTTACGTCGGTAGACGAGTAAGAGAAGATAATCAACGAGCAGAGAGAAGTGACGGAGGAGGACAAAAGAAAGCATCAAATATTCTACCGAGGAACTCTGTCTGATCAAGAGTTTGATAATGAAGTACCTATATTGAATTTGTATGTGGATGGCTCTTCGTGCACTACAGGAAGTGGAGCATGAATTTTTTTAAACAGTCCGGATGAGATTGATATGGAGTATGCTCTGTGCTTTCAATTTAAAGCTTCTAATAATGAGGTCGAATATGAAGCTATGATCTTGGACTTAAATCTGGCTAAAACCATGAAGGCAGAGCAGGTCATTATATTCAGTGATTCCCAGTTAATCGTAAATCAAATTATGGGGGGGTGTGTAGCAAAAGGAGAATTAATGGTCAAGTATCATGCAAAAGCAATAGAGGTGGTATCGAGTTTTACTGCAGTTCAATTGTTTAGAATACCCAGATTGGAGAATGCAAGAGCAGACGCCCTAGCTCGGTTAGCATCAGCCACACGGACCGAGCTACGAAGAACAATCCCAATAGAAATCATGGCTGGTCGGAGCATAGACGAAGATCTGATGATGAACTTCATTGCCCTCGACTTGGGACCATCTTGGATGGATCCCATCAGGGCCTATATTGAAGAGGGGGCTTTACCAAATGATAAACTCGTAGCCAAAAAGATGAAGTTTAAAGTTGCTCGTTATGTATTGACCAGTGGCATTTTATATAGACGAGGAGTTATAGCAGGGCTACAAAGATGTGTCCATCCCTTCGAAGTAAAAGATTTGATCGAAGAGGTTCATGAAGGGTCTTTTGGAGCCCATATAGCAGGGCGGGCGCTTTTACAGAGAATAACAACGCAGGGGTATTACTGGCCAACGATGAGAGCTGATTGCGTAGCTTATGCTAAGAAGTGCGATATATGTCAACGCTTCTCTTCCACCCGAAGAACTCCCCAAGCATTGTTAACACCCATAACGTCCCCTTGGCCATTCATCATGTGGGGGATAGACTTGGTAGGACCACTCCCAACGACCAAGGGAAGATTCAAATACCTCGTGGTTATTGTGGATTACTTTACCAAATGGGTGGAAGCTGAGCCTCTCATTGATATGACATACGACAAAGTCTATCAAGTTATTTGGAAGAATATTATCTGAAGATATGGTATCCCACATGCATTCATTACTGACCATGGAACCCAATTTGATAACGAGGAGTTTGATGCGTATTGTCATCAATCAAATGTACTGAAGATCCACGCTTCACCAGGTCATCCCCAAAGCAATGGGAAAACTGAGGTGACAAACAGAACGCTACTGAATGGTTTAAAAAATCGACTGGATGATGCAAAGGTAAATTGGATTGACGAGCTACATTCTGTGATGTGGGATTATCGTACCACACCACGAACAGCGACAGGAGAGTCTCCATATATGCTAGCATTTGGGAGTGAGGCTGTCATACCCACTGAATTAGGTCTACCCACGCATAGGGTGTTTAATTTCAATTATCCTATCAGTGACTTGATGAGAAGATTAGACCTGGATATGCTTGAAGAAGTTAGGGAAGAAGCAGCAATCAGGAATGCAACATATCAACAACGAGCAACTCTGTTCTATAACAAAAGAGTGAAGAAGTGTGATTTGAAGGAAGGGGATTATGTGCTGAAGAAAGTGATCCAAAATCATAACAAACTGGAAGCCAACTGGCATGGACCCTACAGAGTAACAGAAGTTGTTCGTCCAGGGACATTTAGGATTGAAACCTTGGAAGGAGAAAAATTCAAGAATTCATGGAATGCAGAGCATCTGCGCAAATATTATCAGTAATTGAAATTCCTATGTAACGCAGTTTTTTCAAAATGAATAAAGTGATGTTTCACCCCCATTTCTTTTTGTTGAAGTTTTTTTTTTTAGTATTAGTGCAACACATTACACAAACCACGAACCCAAATTGAAAACAACACAACAAATCAATTACCACCAACTCCGGTTGGTCGGGAATCAATTACCACCAACTCCGGTTGGTCGGGAACTAATTACCACTAACTCCGATTGGTCGGTAAACCAATTACAATCAACTCCAGTTGGTTAGTACCAAACTAGGAAAGAAGTTGGACGACCTCCCGAGGCATCCACTGTCTAGGCAATAAGGTAATCCATACGAGATTACTACAACTAAGCAGGAACATGGGATGCAAATCATTCCATTACTTAGGCCCAAAGAGTGACAAGTCACTATAATCAAACAACAAATGGGACAAGTATAGTATATATATTTACCAACCAACAAGAAAAGACATCCCACAAATTATTTAGAAGAAAATGAAATGGCAAAAGATTAAAATTTTCTTCATCCAAATCAAGTAAAATTACATAGGATGTGAAAAGTCTGATTCATTACATAAGAATATCCTACTCTAAAGGTTTCTTCCCCTCTGCTTTTGAAACAGGTTCTACCCCGGCTGTAGGATCATCTAATGCATAAGGAGAATTTATAAAGTTTAAATCTCGCAGCATTCTAACATTCATTACGGAGGGTCGATCAAGCAAATGCTCCGGGCGAGATATCTCAAAGTTTGCATGAAGACTGTAATCGCTGAGATACTTAGAAATCAAGCATTGAGGAATTGCACAACCAGGAATCCAACTGATATCAAGCTTAAAAGGAGGCAAGGGAAAATCGAGCACTCCAGGATCATAATAATCCCATAAGTAGTGGCCTTGCTCCAATTTTAGAACACACAAGGCATTCAACCACCCTTGCTTATATCCCTCATTATTTGACTGCTGCAACCGAGCATTGAGATGGTACAGAGCTTCGTTATACCCAGCCATCCAAAATTCCCTGGGCTTCCTGTGGAACTGATAAGTCAACCTTTCAAGTTGCTCGTGGAGTTTATTCACTATAATTTCTTTACTTTCCAGAGCAGAGCTTTGATTAGAGAGTTGTTCAATGAAGTTCAGAATCTTCTTAGACATTTATGTCAAGGCTTGGTTCTTCGTCATTAACTGAACGGATTGATTCTCTAAAGCCAACTGTGTTCTAGCTTCTTCAATGGTGACCCGACCAGCCCTTGCTCATCCACGAGAAGATCTTTCTCGTCCACGCGTAGATATGGAGGGTCCAGCTCGTTTCAAGGTTTCTAATTCATCCCTTAAGTTAGTATTTTCTACTCCCAGAAATGAAAAACCATCATCATTTACTGGGACCAAGGCTCCCGAGGAAGAAGCAGCATATTTAAGTTGCTTTATTTCCTCTTGCAAAGAAATGTTCTCCTATTCCAACAACTTGGTGATATGCCTGTGCTCTTCAACTTCAAGCTTCAGAACACTCTCCTTCTTCTCATAAGCAGAGATAAATTTGCCATACCCTTTGTCAGCACTCAATTGTTGATATTTTTTCTCGTATCCTTGATGAAAAAGAGTAGTGGATTCTTTATATTGTTGTTGAAGTTCCTCGATCATTCCTTGAAGGTATTCAATCATTTTGTAGTAGGCCACATTATTGGCAACAGCACGATCAAGTAAGCACTTCAAGTATTGGTAAGCTTCAACTACTCATTCAGAAGCATCTGAACCAAGGATATCAATGATTTGGGCCTCATTAAGATCTTCATGACCAACTTTAAAATAACCATTGCATTTCTTCATCAATTATGTATCGTGAGCTGATAAGAGCTCCATCCTGGCCATAAACTAGCAAAGAGAAAAAATAAAAAGAATCAATAATGATGCAGATAGAGCAAGTAAAAGAGAAATTCAAGATGAACAACCAAAGTTCAAATTTTTATTCATCATAAGAGGAGATACATAGTTCCAAGTTACATTCAAAAAAATAACAAAAATAGAAAAACCGAACAACTTTACACCTTCTCCTTGTTTCCTACGACTTCCTTAGAAGTTTTGGATTAAGGGGTTGATTGCTCGAAAGACAATGGTAGCTTCTTGGCAGAAGTGCTGGTTGGTTGGAGTTGCTCTAAAGGAATAACAATAGGAACAGTAGGGGCCTGATCTTCGGTCATCATGGAAGATTCATCTGAAGCAGCTTCATCCTCTTCTTCTTCTCTAGGAGATGGAGGAGGGCCATGAGTGTACTGCTGGAATAACTCATAATTCTCAGCAATCTTCTTCCTTCAAGGCTGCTACCCATCCATCCCTAAAATATTTAACACCTGCATACTCCATTTGAGAAGATATGACAGCCAGACCTTTGTTCCAGCCTTTATCCCAACCAGCACTAAATGATTTTTTAACGGTGGGTTTCCTATTTGCCTTTTCCGAGGAGATCCTTTCCCTAAGGAGTTCCTCGACAGCCTTCAACTTTTCTTCCACCTCCGTTTTCTATCGCTCAACATCTTGAAGTTTAACAACTATCTCTTCGGAAGACTTAAGCTTAACCTCAAGCTCTTTGTTGCTCTGTTCAAACTCCATGTTGCTCTGTTCACACTCTTTCAACTTCTTCTCCAATTCCTTGGAGGCATTCACACCTTGATCTCTATCTAGCTCAACGGACTTAAATTGATTCTCCCAAGCACCTTTATCTTCCTCGTACTTTTGACAAGAATCTTTTAGAGATTGGGTCAGCCCAATAAAAGCTTCCTCTACTCCACTCGAGGAGCTTGAAGCCATAATAGCTTAATCTTTCTTCAAAATGATATTGAAACACGTCACCAGTTGAAAAAGAAAGAGCTTTAAGTCAATATATGAGCATAATATTAGAAAGTAAAAGACTCAGGCTAATAATACTTACTGAGGCAATGTGTTGAGTAGCCAGAGTAGTAATTCTCTCACGAGAAGGAGTATCTTTAAGGCCTTGGACCTCTGGGATAGTCCATGATCTTACCAAGCCCACAGTGGAGCTCGGGGGAACAATAATTGGAACATTAACTTCAACGTTTGAAGGTTGAGAGATAGGTTCAGCAGGTCTCTCAGAAGAATATTTCTTTAATCTCCTCAGAGGAGCTGGAGCATTTTCAATTAAAGATGTTGTCTTTATTGGTGATATGACAACAACATCACTCAAAGGAGAGATAGCAACAGTCTTACTTAGGGCCACAGAGGGCTTCTTGCCAGCTTCCTTGGCAGCAGTAGGAGGGGGCACATCTATAATCTTTATCCCTTCTTCTGGGACATCTTGTTTACTTTTCTTTGCCTCCACAGTGGCAGAGGTACACTTGTCAAAAAAGGCAGGAGCTCTTATCTTCTTCATCAGATCAGTGATAGGAATATTCGATTCATAAGAAGAACCTTCCACACTAGTCTCAGAAGGTGGTACTTGGTCAAGATCGACCACCACTGGACGAGAACAAGCAGTGAAAGATGAAGTGTAGCTTTTGTATTGCAACAAGTAAGAAGCAGATCTAATATGATCCTCAGCAACAGATTGGTGCAAGCTCCAGATAATTTTTAAATGCTTTATATTAACATCAGTTTCCTTTGGAGGTTTTCTTTTACTGTTAACTGTAATAAACAAAAATCAAATGTGAGTGATGCATTTTATTAAATACAAAGAAAATAAGATTTTAAAAATAAAAACAACCTATCCCATTTCCATAAAGTGGACACATGGGGACCTTGGTATACATCTTCTCCATTTAATGGAGGGTGTTGACAATTTTTCATCACAACCCCATGATCAAAATAATCCCTATTGGCATCAGGAAGATTGACAACTAACGCTCTATTCAAAAACCTAGTTTTTAAATAGAAAGTACTGTCACTGGTAACCCATCTGTAGCAATACATAATCTCTGGAATCCCTAAACGGGTTCTATGAAGTTAATTCAACCTATGTATGCTATTAACTATCCTCCATATGTTTGGAGCTATTCTTGCAGGTACAAAATCAAAATATTGGCAAAACTCCAAACACAGGGGATTTGGCGGGAAAGAAAAGCCACATTTGACTACAAAAAGACTTGGGAACCAGTGTCCCTCAGCCAAAGAAAATTAATCAGAAGGACCAGAAATTTCTTCCAAGATAAACCATGAAGGGATTGAAAACTCAGACTGAAATTTGTCTAACGATTCAACAGGATAAACCATGGAGAATAAAGAAAATAAAGAGGAATGAAGAAAATCTTACAGAGAAAATAGAGATCAATCGTCAATGAACGATGGAAAGAACGAAGGCACAAGATAGAGGGAAGATGAAGAGTTCAAAGATACAGATTTGAAAAGTGAAAAAAGATAGGATTTCTGTCACACTTAAATACTTTATCTCGGGAATAGAGAAAAACAATGATTACATGGAAAGAAGTTTGCGTTTCCGATGGCTAAACGAAGAAAATAGCACAAGTATCGAAGCGATCGTGAAAATTCAAAATATTTATGAAGCTTGATATTGTGCGCTCAAAATGGAATTTTGTACAAGGAAAATTTTCCTAAAATCCATTAGGACCAGTAATCCAAGCAGTTTTCAAACAAAATGTTCCACACTCTCATTCAACCTCAACTATGAAACATTGGGGGCTTCTGTTGATACCAAATTTAATCTGCTAACATGGACCAATCACCTGAAGACACGTGTCAACCACGTGGCAAATACACATACGTTCCGAGCAACTTAATCATACCGAGCAGCCTAGGCGCCCCGAGCAACTCATAGCTCCAAGCAACTAAAGCGTACCGAGCAACTCATAGCTCCGAGGAACTCATAATTTCGAGCAACTCAAGCGTACTTAGCAACTCAAGCGGTCCGAGCAACTTAAGCGGTCCGAGCTACTTAGCGTGTAGAGCATCCAAATCAAGAGAATCAAAATGACGACTGCGCATTAAATACTCATTATTATCGTACAGATGTATATGTCTACTAGATAACAACGCATTGTCCTTTCACATGTACAGCCTCAAGGCTATAAATACACTGTAACCTCCTCATTAGTGGGGGGACTCAGGATCTCTTGGAAACCCTATTATCAAGAATTCCAGGCAAACAGTCAGCAATACAAAAATAGTGGACGTAGGCCATTCTCATAAGGCTGAACCACTTTAAAAATCTATTGTCTTATATTTATTTATTCATTTTTATTTGTGATTAAAATAATTAGATCGAATCTAGTTTTTTACATCAACAATATGTAAAGGTAATTATCCTAATAATTACCCCATAACTGCCCAAAAATAATATTCCAAACTTATTCTTATTTAATACTTTACCAACATGTGACTTATTAACTAGTTACTCTTTATAGGATATTATTAACCATCTAGTTAATTTAGTTCTTCTCTGATACTAGTCATATGATTCCATTTTTAATAAATTCCACGAATGCCCAAACATGGTTCCTCATTAACTTATCTAGATTTCAACGAACAGATCCCAGTAACAGAAGTGTGGACAGGTAATAAGATGGTAAACTAGAGAGTGCACTCTTTATTAAAGTAAATTTACCCCCTTTTGAAAAATAACTCTTCTTCCAACCAGCCAACCTCCTCTCCACCCTCTCAATAATCGGAAATGACCTTAGCTTTGAACGGTGCACCTTATGGAATTTCCAAGTAAGTGGATGCGAGGGATCCCACATTACACCCAATCACCTCTGCCAAAGCATTAACCCCCCCCCCCCCCCGGGATCATCACACACATTCCCACATTAATATGCAATCCTGATACAGCCTCAAAATACATCAAAATGAACCTAATAATCCTCACTTGAGAATTCTTCGCTCCACAAAAAAGATAGTGTCATTAACAAATCTCAGATGAGGTGCTCCACACACAAAGCCTCCTGAATACCCCACTTCAATATTTCTTAGCCTCCCTGCTTCCACCTCCCTCGCCAAAAGTCTATTTAACTCCTCCATCACCAAAATATAGAGAAAAGGCGAGAGCGGGTCCCTTTTGCATAACTCGTGTGAATAAAAAAAGCCCTTTGATTCCCATTCACTAACGCTAAAGACTTAACAGTGGTGATGAAACTCTTCATCCACAAATGTCACTGTTGCCCAAACCCCATTCTCCCAAGATAATCAAATAAAAATGCCAATTCACATAGTCATAAGCCTTCTCGATGTCTAATTTATACACAATACCCGACACCCCACTCCCCATTCTCTCCTCCACATATTCCTTTACCATCAAATTCTCATCCAAGATTTTCTTCCCCCTCCCCCCCCCCCCCCCCCCCCCAACCTGAATGCCTTCTGGGCCTCAGATATAATATGGTCAATTGCTCTCCTCATCCTAAATAATAACACCTTATACAATAACATATAAATACTTATGACCTCACTAATTGGTCAAAACTCCCTCACATCCACCGTCCCTCTTTTTTGGGAATCAAAGCAATAAAAGAAGTATTCAATCGTCGTTAAAAGCTACCACTCTCATTAAAATACCAAAAAAGGTGAGTAAATCATTTTGCACCACAGACTAATAATGTTAAAAGTAATCCATCGTGAATCCATCTGGACCCAGTACCTTTTATCCGCCCTCATAGACTTCCAAGCTTAAATCGTATACTCTTTTGAAAAAGGTTTTTCCTTATCCTCGCTACTCTCCTTTGAAATATCCCCAAACTTCAACCCGTCCAATGTGGGTCTCCACTCTTTCTCCTCCGTAAATAAAGCTTCATAGAAATCTTTTACCGCCATTCTTATATTAGCCTCCTCAGAGTACTCCACCCCTTCCACCACTATCTTCCCTATGTGATTCAATATTTTAAGGGAGTTGGTTATCTTATGAAAAAATTGGTGTTCCTATCACCTTCCTTCAACTATAACGCTCATGATTTTTGTCTCTAACGAATCTCCTCCTGAATCATTTTATGCCCCAATTCCCCCTTCCTTTCCTCCCTCATTACCCACTTGACAATGAACCCTCCTCCCCCTTAACATCTAGGTCTTTAATCTCCTCAAGACCTCTATTGATAACTTCCATCAAGTTCCCAAAGATCTCTTTGTTCCACTTTTTCAAGTCCTCTTTAAAGAACGATAGCTTATTTGCTAATATATATCATGTGGCACCCTCCATACGATACCCATCCTACCACATCTTCACTCTCTCTATGAAGCCTTCCTATTTAAACCATATACTCTCAAATTTGAAAGGGGTCTAACCCCTCACCGCCCTGTCTCACTCAAAAACAATCTGTATGTGATCATTAATTACTCTAGGTAATCCCGATTTGACCACATCTATATAGTGTTCCTCCTACACTGCCAAAACCACAAATGATCCAATCGTGACCATGAACGTGGATCTCTATTACTAGACCAAGTAAAAGATCCTCCCATTAGAGTCATATCAACCAACTCCATGTCATCAATAAACTCTAAAAACTCACATATCGATCTAGTTAACCACTCCCCCTATAGCGCTCCCTATCACGTGGACAACATTAAAATCATCTCCCAAACACAAAGGGACCCCCCACACGTCCCTAGCCCCTCCTAATTCTTCCCAAATATCCCATCTAATTTCTTCATCCACCAGCTCGTACACCCAAAAAAAGATCCACATAAACATTTCTTCAGCACCACTAAACAAATAACACAACTAGTTAATACCAACCAGACTATCCACCAACTCCACAACTCTTTTATCCTACAAAATAATCACCCCTTAAATAACCACAAGATTCTAGAGTGCACCACCCAAACCAATGACCCCCCAAATGCTTTGGGCCACCGTTCTACTCATACTATAAATTTTGGTCTCCTACAAACATAAGACATCCAATCTTCATGAAGAAATCGCCAGCCTAACTATACATATCTTATCAAGGTATTTAACACCCTGGAAATCTCAATAATTCACATTTTCAATAATCGAAATAATCCTCGTCTCTCCTACTCCTCCCCTCCTTTACTCCCATTTTTCCCTCATAATTAATTCAACATTGCTACCTTTTAAGCTTTATCTCTCTCTCTCTCTCTCTCTTCAATTACCCCCATTTGAAATGCCTTCATTCTATCCACACTTATCTTATACCCCTCTCCACATACTCTTAATTTTCCTAAACAACATCCACTCTTTCTTTATAATTTCTTCATGTGTCACACCCATAAACTTCCTGAACCCTCCTATAATCTCCTTAACCCATTTTTGTGTATCATCACCCCCGTCCTCTATAACCCCCTACGATGCATATGTGTTGAAGACTCTTATTGGTGAGTCAAGATGAGATGTCTGTTCATTACTAACAAAATTTTGCTCATCTTAAGGCCCCAAAAAATTTGGCATGTACCTATCCTTCTACAAAATCCTTACCCATAAATTAACGTCCTTTAAAAAAAATTAACGTTACTATAATGATCTTTCCCTCCTTCCAATAAACCCTCTCGATTAAATTTAGGACACTGATTCATTGAAACTCTACCAAAAGGTGTAAAATCCCCTTTCCCTCCCACCCCACTAGATTATCACACTTCAAAATATTATCTCCCCCGCCCCTCTCCCTTGCCCTCGCCCTCTCCCTCGCCCATCATAGCAAAACATCTCGAGGAACCAATGCCAATCACTTATCCTCCATAAATTCCCTTCACCTCCATGATCAACATAACTGATTGCCTTATGAAACATAATTAGAGATGGTTATATTCTCCCTTCTAGACGATGCTAAAAAACCTAAAGGTTACTTTGGGCTTTTTCATTTTTCACTTCTATTTTGGTTTAGCTATAAAATTATTATCTTTTTTAGTCTAACCACTAGCCGATAAAATTCTTCCAAACCTTTCTAAAAAAAATCGGATCACTAACCCCACAATTTATAAATGGTCACCCCTTATTTAAATTCCTCCTTGCGGTCGTTATGAAAATCTGCATGGCTAAAAGATGAACCCATGGCTTTGTCTGGACCATAACCCCCGGCTTACAGAGGCCCATGTTATCCATCAACATCACCTGATATTTTTTAATTAGACACTTTCTTCATGTTCCCAACACGTGGCCTACCTTCTGTAATTGTTTCCCTACTCCCTACAGTGTAGACTTGGGTTGTACTTTCCTCCATAAAAACCTTGTCTAGATCCTGCAGCCGACAATCTCCTACCTCCATTCTACCCCCTTTCCTAAGACCCTCTACTGGTTATCCACCTACATCCTGGTTACTCTCCTCTTCACCCACGAATCATCTTTTTATGCTCTCTTCCACCCACACCTTAACCTCATACACCTAAACCCCCGACTTAACCCACACTCTCTTCGGTGACAAGTTCTTGTCCTTCACTTTTACCCTTGCCCACTAGAGCTTTGTCCCATTTATGGTGTCATCATCCACCTCTATAAATCCCCCACACATGTCACCTGCTACCTCAAATACCTCATCCCCCCATTGGTGTATAGGCATCCCTAATAAACGAATATAACACTATCTAGAGCTATCGTCTTACATTATACAGCAACCCAATGGGTGCCATCGATCCAACCACACCAGCACACCCTTGTAAGCCTACCTTTTCTGAAGGAAGATACTCTCCACCTTAAATTTTTGAAGAAAAACTAAATGAGTAAATGAAATTATCCCAGTGTTGAACTTGCACCCGACAAGGTGACTTCCACTGTTCCTTCGCCCATTTCCCCACGGTTGCCACCGATGGTGGTGCCTCGACCTCACCTCCCACATGACAGCACAGTGCTCTTTGGAAAAACTCCATCCTTGGAAAGCAGGATGCCTCAACCAAAATCACTCCACCGTTCGGATTGTTCCCCTAAACCAACTTTGCCCTATCTTTTGGCATTGGTTGCAATCTAGATGTATAATCTTCCATCGTGACCTCCCTGAGTTCGAACCACCCTAACCTCATCCATAGTTGCTTATGCCATTAATTTGTAGAGAAATTCATCTCCAACTTATGGAGGACATCACCTATGTACACCCACCCTTCTCTTACTATAAACTCTGATAGCTGAAACACTGACCGAACACCTTTGTCTTTGATAATAACAAAAAAAAAATAGTCTCTCTGTTTCTAAAGTAAGTGCATGATATTATCTTTCTGCCTTGATCATTATAGTTTTATATAATCTTTAATAACTCGTAGAATCTTTAAAAAATCACCCACTCAACCAGTACACTTCTCCTTTTCTCCAAGATTCCTTTAAAAAAATACAATCTCCCTTTGTCATCTAGACTAAACTAGTATTTACTCCCATGCAGCTCTTTACTAAGCTTGTAGGCCTTCTAGAAAACTCAAAAATAAAATTTATGAAACTCCTCTCCCTATAACCATGGTCTTTACAAACTGGTATGTGCTATTAATAAGTAACTCTAAAATAACTACTCACTTGTAACATCAGATGTAGATTCTCACTTTATCTCATTGTGCCAACAAAGGATAAAAATGAACGGTAGAAATAACGGATGCAATATCAAACATTAATTCGACAGTAAATGCAACAACTAAATAGTGTATGCATTAGCCATGTTTTAGTTAAAACATCTCCTCAATAAAATACAATTATCCTTCATGTGTTATGCGTTACTATTTATGACAAAAAAGTTCCTTTAATCCATTAATCCACATTATTAATATGCCAAAAATCACATTTTTTTATTCCTTCATATTACTCGTGTTTCCTTTGAAATTTTTTAATTTCAAATTTAAATTTCCATGTACATGTCATTATCTGAAAATAGCATTTTTATCACACACACCCGGTGTATGAAAAGAATTGTTTAAACTTATATGTCAATCCGGAGTTTTATCCACTATAGGTTATTCAAACGCCCAGTTACAATATTGGTTGCTTCATTTATTTTAGCCTTTAACTTGACCAATACATTATCGTGTTAGCCCTTTATATTATTTGATTCGTTATACCATAAATGTTGAATTCGTTACATTACTTCATCTGTTATGTTTGTGGGCTTTCACCACGTGCCATAAATGTTGTAGTCGTTGCTACCATAGCCAATGGTTTTAGTTCTAAGCCTAACCCTCACCCTTTTCTTACTTTAAACATTTACCCAGCTCGTAGGCCAATACCTTAAGGTTAATATTACCTTGTCGCATTTGTTACACACTTGAACCCATTTTACTATTTAGACCTCATTATTTAATTTAATTGTTGGGCAAATATATTACTTTTACTAAATCAAGTTTGTTCCTCTATTTTATGTTCAAAGACTGTTAACTTCATATATGAGCCCATTTTGATGCCTTGTGTAACAAAGTCTCTATTTGTCAAGACATCATATTTAAGACAAAGTCACGGATTCACATTTTTTAGAATTTATCTAATAAACTAACCATTATCCTATTTTACATGTAATTTCATCCACTTTGCTATTTATTTCAATCATTTTATTTACCAAAGTTACACACTTTATTTACCCTTTTCAACTTTTAGTTCCTCATTTTATGAGTATTACCACTCATTGCCACTTATCTTTCAAGACTTTATCTTTATAAGTTTATGTTATATAAACTAAGTTTCAAGGACCTTAATTATAATCACACCAATTTAGGACCACATTACTTTAGGGTATTTTATGCAAAATGTGAAACTATTGGAACCTTTTTTTTTAACCATATAATTTTACGGGAAAATATATCTTATATATTTTTGGGGGTTATTTTGCAAATAAATAATTTTTAAGGGTTGTTTTGTAGTTATTTCATCATTTACTAAATATATCAAGTTTAATAGCTTAAACTAACTTGTTATGCATACACATGTCCACGGTGTTTAAACCCACAGTCATTTACATGTATCATATGCACACAAATTTGTTATTTTAGGTTTCAACATAAACTTTCTATGAAAATATTTAGCAATATATTTCATGAAATCACACATTTAATATAGTGAATATTATGTCCCAAAATCATTTTAAACGAGTCAGGTCTTTTTCTCACATGAAATAACAATTTTGTCACAAGTGTATAAGTATACAAGTAAGGATGTTCGTAAAGTCTACTTATAACATAAGTATGGTCCCAACCACATACATAATCATATAGGGGCTCCATTCAAGTCCACACATAACGAAGGCCTACCCCAATGCCTTCGGGGAGCTCTCTTACCGTACTAGGTAGAGTTATAGGTTTCCCTAACCCTATAATCCCAAAACATTGACAAAGGATAATAACTACGCCTACCAACCAATCATATGGATCCATATTTAAAGCTATATGAAGAGTCTCCTCATGTTATCACCAAGGGATAACACAGGTATCATAACACATAGTGTCAGAAGTAAAATAACAAAGGTAAAGCTCATCTAATCACTGGGGTACGAACTAACATCCCATTTACTTCATAAGGATATCAGCTCTCATATGTAATACTATGAGGACTCAAGGCTAGGTATGTTGCACATAACATACAAGAATAGCAAACCCGAACGTATAAAGGTTGCTAGGCCTTAACCAAAATATATTACTTTACTAAGTTCTATAAGGTCAGGTATTCTATTCCAATATAAATTTCAACGAATATAATAAATTTGATTCATATACTCCTACGTGGATAAAGAACATTGAGGTTATCCTAAACTATCCCCATTTTTTTAAACCAACCCAAAGCAAGATGCAAACCAACCTTATGCCAAAAAGGGGAGGTCGATTAATCGACGACCATCAATCGACTACAATCGATCGATTAATGGTCCCAACTTTTCAGCTCCTCCCTTATTATGGGATTGGAACCCCCAAACCTCCATTAGAGTATACCAATCTCCTCAAACCAAAATTCAATCTCCTTCATATATAGTTGATATAGTATCATTACAAACCTATATCTAACAATTTTATACAAGTATAATATGATTAAAAGGTTAATTTCAAATCTAAGTTATCCAATTTGATTCAATTATACATCAATTAAAACAATTATTATTGGTATTTTGATGACTAAACATAACATGATCAATTCTGACTCGTCCTAAAACGATTTCAATTCAAAATCATGTAAAAATCCTCAAATATCAATTATGTAATTAACCTTGTTTCTTTATCTTAAATACGCAAATTATAATTCTAACTAATTCAATCCACTAATTCAGATTTCCATTTGATTTAATTCAGATTTCAATGAATAGGAATATCATAACCTAAAACAAGTATAATCAAATCCTATCTAAACTTGCTTCAATTACAATTATGAAGAAGTTGTGCCAAAACTTCTCAATTCCTCATTTTCTCTTGAAGTCCCTTCTATCGATCCCTTGGAAAGCCTCTCCGATTGTAATTTGTCAAATATGGAAACTCTAAAGACTCCTTAAATAACTTAAGCCACGAAATTAGGTTAAGCCCATATATGGGCATCATTTAAATAAGCTTAAAAACATCTCATAAAGCCTAAAACATTGTCCAAGTCTTATACTAGTCCAATAGGCCTAAAACCTCTATCTTTAAATTAAAACGGACATTATATGCATCCCGAAACAAATTGAACCACAACATAATTCAATTACCAATTTATCTTGTAAAGTCCAATATTTACTTATTTATTAATTTAGTGTGACACGACATTATAGACAACTACTTCATGATCTGTGGAACCTGACATCAACGGGATAATCCAATCAATAAAACCCTTGATACCTGATAGTACAAGTATAGCACCCTGCCATGGCAGTACTTCTATAATCGCATACAGGACATATACGCCGCGGCCTGTAACCCACACGGGGCGAGGCCAGAACTCCGATAGGGTGCGGCCTTCACATAAGATGCCGCGGCACCTGCAATGACCTCAAGTTCCGCGGATCTCCTTCAAATAGCACAGCGCTGCTGCTCCAGGCGTGTGCCCTCATTCACATATACTGCGGACTTGGTGAACGCCACGTACTCAGGGCACGTGATTCAACACACAGACCTCCTATAAATTAGAGTCCACACCTCGAGATAAAGGAAAGATCGATTCCACCCACGCCCAAGGCAGGCTCTACAATATAGATCCTCACTACACAACCCCAATACACAACTTGGAGGTCACACATCTACATCGCAACCACCTATCCGGCACTCGAGAGTCCTCAGTACTGCAATGTATTCTCCTTTATTCTCATATTTGTATGCCACTTTAGGCACGATTATACTGTACAATGCGACGCATATAATGAGAACGGGGCAACACAGTGGATGTAGGCCTATTTTAAAGGCTGAACCACTCTATATCTTGTCTTCTCTCTATTTACTTGCTTTATTTATTCATCACACACTCTACTCTTGACTTGCTGGTATGAGAACGCCTTGTGGCCGATTTCTCGTATCATCAATCTGGCGCCGTCTGTCGAAACTGACATTTCAATCTTGTTTCTCTGCGTATATGAGTCCTTCAAACGCCTTATTCGATCCCGAGGGGTCCTTTGGATCATCTCCTCGCGGGCCGGTTACTGGTGGTTGGACTCCACATCATATTCATACCCATAGGTGGGTATTTCTTATATCCAGATATATTCCATCTTATGGCTTTAGATCCATCTTGCATACCCCTGTGATATCATTCTATCTGGCTGGTATCGAAAGGCATGACAGGCTTTTGCCTCAAAAAGATGAATGATTAGGGAGGGATTGTATCTACTCCTTCTTTGCTGTTCTTGGCCGATGATCTGGGGTTATCATTGAAACTGCGCCTTTTGCGCATCGAGAGGTTATTTACTCATGAACAAACCCTAGTAGGAGCGCAATCAATCGGGCTCTAATTTTACCATGGAGTATCATACGGCCGCGGCAGTGCATTTTGCTGCGCGCCTTATAGCCGCGGCCACAGGGTCACGTAGCAGTGGCTGCGGCCTCCTTTTCCTACTTGGTTCAATATCTCTGGGATTGCTCACTTTTATCAGTTTGTTCTCAGATTATATATATACATTGTAAAGACTAACAAAAGCAGAGATGGAGGGAGAATCCAGCCGGAGTGCAGAAGTCAAGGATGAGATTGTGCAACTATACAATCACCTTAATCACCTATATGACAGCCACGCCTCACTTCAGACCCAGGTCAATTTTCTCACTCAGAGGGTGCTAATGCTGGAGGCCGCGGCATCTAAAAATATAGGCACGGAAGTGGAGGGATTAGCAAAACCAGACATGCCCGCCGCGGCAGTAAATGAAGCCGCAGAATCAACCGTCAGAGGTCAAAAAAGGCAGAAAAAGTCAGGTGCCTATACTCAGTTGAGCCTCCCAATTGAAGAGATCTTGGAAGTCATCAAAGGGGACAAGATTTTGAGGTGGCCGGAAAAATTAAGAGCTCCACCCCACAAAAGGAACAAAGCTACCTGGTGCAAATTCCATCAGGACCATGGACACGACACAGAGCAATGTTATGCTCTGAAGGATGAAATTGAGAGGCTAATCGGGCAGGGGATGCTGCAGCGATTCCTGAAGAATGCATAGGGGATCCGATCAGACCCAGCCAAGGCTGCCTATCGCATCTCACCCTTAGCCTTTCTATTTCAACTATTTCTGTTTATGTTTTATGAAGCTCACTGTAGCCTTAAATACTCAAGACTTTATGTTTTATTAACAAAGTCATTGGCAGCATACATATATATAAGTATATGAACTAGTAAGTTTAGCTATATCTGATATTTTTCTTGGTTTCATAACCTGATACCTCACAAAAAGACTTGTTGTCTCAAACAGATTTCAACAGAAATATGACAAAATTGTCTTGAAGGATTATTCTACTTCAGAATACGCTCATGGACAGGATACGACCTTCGTTAGCTCTAAGGTTTCCCTCGCAATGTGCAGCTACATCTTATCACATGATGGCTATACTTGCGGAGGCATCTGAGGATCCAAGGAGCTTTTACCAACCACCAGGGCCTCCAACGCCACTTCTCTGCTCTCGAGGTGCGACGTCAGCCACGGGGGCTTATAACACCCACTCTTAGCTTTTGGGGCTCGTCCTCGAGTCAGGGATGGATTTATATGTATTACTAGCTGTGGGTGGCTTAACAACATAACCCAGCCTGGAGAGGCTTAATAGTATCTCGCATACTAGCTGTGGGTGGCTTAACAACATAACCCAACCTGGAGAGGCTTGATAGTATCTCGCATACTAGCTGTGGGTGGCTTAACAACATAACCCAGCCTGGAGAGGCTTGAGAGTATCTCGCATACTAGCTGTGGGTGGCTTAACAATATAACCCAGCCTGAGGAGGCTTCATAGTGTCACAAGATCGACTAAAGGAAAGCCATGAAGGACAATCAAATCAGCTATTGGAGGCTCGGTCATTATGATCATGAGGCGTGTCAAACCCACAGAAGGGTGGCCTCAGTTCCCCGGGGGCAAGGTTCTGCAGCCCCATTATCTTGTCAACAGTCAAATAGATGCCGCGACATCCTCATCCACCACAACCCTAGTGCTGGATGAAACCTGCCACATCTAAATGGAAAAAGTGACTGAGTTGCTCGTTTAAATCACCACGGCATCTACAGAAAATCGAAGAAATCAAGCCGCGGCCTCAAACTTCATTGGCACCGCGGCCTGGGGTCACAATCTAAGTTGGTGTAGGATAAAGCAAAAAAGGGCCAAGGTGACAAGGGAACCGCGGATGATTAACAAGAAAGATTGCATCGAATTATGCAATGATGCTGCGGACCTAGTTACAAGTTCTACAAGTTCTTTCAATACAGAGAGCAGGTTATAAATATGAGAGGCAGTAACATACAACCATTCATTACCGCAGGCAGAGTAAAACATGCAATGCAGAAAAGAAAAGAACATTAAGCAGTGATAAGAATATGGCCGCAACCTTTGTATTAATAAATTTGGATTACAAAAATGGGGGCCGCAGCCACAGCAAAGTTCAAAATTACAAATGCAACAGAAATTTAAAATCTAAGAAGCCGCGTCATCATCATCGTCAGCCTCATCACCGCCCGCGGCAGTCTCTGTCCCCCCTTCAGCCTCTGCCTCTGCCTCTGCTTGGGCAATCAGCCTTGCTCTCTCTTCTGCCGCGGCCCTCAGCTCGGCAATGCACTCCTGATGTTCTGCATCACTTAGTTTCCAAGCGAGGACCGCCTCCTTGGCATCAGAGAAATTTTTGATAATTATCTGCCGCAGCTCCTGATAACCGCGGAGGTATGCCCTGTTATTGGTAAGGAAGAAATCCTTAGAGCCTTTGAAGGACTCCACGGCATGATCTATGGCTAGCTGGAGGGCGTCGCCATGATCTTCTTCCATCTTTTTTAGGACCGCGGCATGGGCTTCCTCTTTCTGAGCAGATTTGGCTTCAAGCTCTTGGTATTTTTGCTGGAGGAGGGAAATCTTGGAGGTTGCAATCTCTGCAACATGGGCGGCTTCGGCTGTTTGGGCCTACGACGACTTCAGGGATTCCGCGGCCTGGTTGAAATTCTCTTCCGCTTCCTCTCTGGCTTTATTGGACCTCTCCAGGTCCATATGGGCTGCCTGGAGGGCCGCAGCAGACGATGCTTTCCCAGCCTCAAAGGTAGAGGTCCGGGCAGACAGTAGGTCCGCAGCATGTGCACTCTTCTCGGCCTCTTTCAGCCTGTATAGTGCCTCGTACTTTCTTTTTTGGACCACAATCACGTCCGCGGCCTGTGTATGAAATATGAGATGTTAGCAAAATTACAGAAAAATATGAGGTACAAAGATTAAATGATTAGTACGTACCCTGAGAAGGCTGTGGAGGCCACAATCCTCCAAGTCTTCGTGATCCTCCCCAACAAGTCTGTCGAGGTCCGCGGCATCCAAGGCTCTCTTCATTCTCCTGGCAGCCTTCGCCGTAGTGTCCCAGGAGGAATTTGGGTCAGGCTGCCTTAGTTGGGGCCTTGGTCTACCGTCAGGCCCGGACTCTCCGCGGAATTGGGGAGGCGGAAAATTTGCATTGACGGCCACGACATTTGGTGGGGTAGGAGAAGGCGGTTGAAGGGGAATTTCCGCTGATATCAGTCCCTCTGCGGACAAATTTTCCCCTATGTCATCATCAAAGTGTTCATGATGCACAGGGGTTTCGTCATGAACCACTTGATCCGCGGCAGGATCTGTGGTTTTATCACCAGCAGAGGTCGCGGCCTGTACCTTGGCCCTAGACCGTTTCCTTTTCCTTCTTCTCGCGGTGTTATTCAGGACGACCGCGTCCTCATCCATCTCTGCCAGCTGCGCAGCCAGCAGCTCCCTATCAACCTCTTCACCTGAAAAAGAATGGCATGAGTTCAACAAATTCAAAGAGAATAAAACGTCCACGGAATGAAAACAATGGCACAAGTTAATTACCTTATGCGCCCATCTGTCGTGGAATTGATTTGTTGGGGAAGAATCCCGCCTCAAAAATAGCGGTTGATGTTACAAGTATGCTGAACTTCTTATGTTCAGCAGGAAATTCCGTGGCCTCTATAACTCTTTTTTCCTGCCGCGGGTTCAAGTGCAGATTGTCAAGAGCTACAGAGAAAATACAATTCAAGTTAGTAGAGGTCAAGAGAAATTAAAAGATGCGGCTATAATCTTATACCTAGTTTTGAGGGTGAACCCCATTGCCGCGGCATTTTGCATGATCTCTCTCTCTCGTTCTCCTCTGGGTGCATCTCCCAGCCTTCACCGGAGATGTAAAAATATTTCCCCTTCCAGTTTTTTACACTGGTCGGTCTCCCAGTGTATAGGGTCTCGTCCCTGCCGCGGCTAGAAAAGTAATAGTAGCCCGCGAACTTTACTGAGTTCTCCTTTGGGAGGTAGAAGTGGAAGAACTCCGCGGGAGTAATGTCCTTTTTGAACAACTTCTCCCAAAGGACAACTACAGCAAGAACATCTCTCCAACCGTTGGGGTCTAATTGAGCTGGAGCCAGTTTCATCGTCTGGAAAATGCGACGGATGGGAACAGGAACAGGCAGCCGCAGCCCATAGATGAACTCGTGCAAAGGCAAGAAAATCCCATCGTCCGAAAGTGTCGTGCACGGTCTTTGGTTCGCGGCAAGGGCTGAACATGTCAAGTTTTCTGGAAACTCGAAAGCCTCAGCGACCTGCTCAACCCATTCTTGGGTCATCGAGCCGCGGATGTCAAGAGCGGCAAATGGTTTTGCAGCCCTCCCTGATGTACTTCCAGGCTTATTTCTAGATGCCGCAGCAATATCTCCTTCTCCCATGGGATGAGTGCTTGAGTTGGCTTCCTCCTCCATCGAGTGAGATGGGGAATCCTTCCCAGATGCAGAATCCGCGGAGGTTGAGTCAATTACCACGCAGTTCGGGCAATCTTTCAGTTTGCAGGGCCCAACTGATCTTAGAGGCGGCACGTAAGTAAGTTCTGGGGGAGAAGTCCCAAAATACTTTGCCCAAAAGCCTCTAAGGAACTCGTCTGGGTCAAAGCTCATATGGCTGCAGCAGTACCTGAAAAGCAGAATTCGCAGTTAGGCGCCGCAGCCAGTATGACTTGTAAGACTTTAAGAAGCCGCAGAAGGTTATTTGTTTTAAGTCTTGAAAGCTGGAATTACGTCCCTAATACAGTTATTAATAAGCGAACTCTATTGCTTATGGGACCAAACGGTCCCAACTGTCCACGGGCACATCCATATTTTTGGAACCTGCGCCGCCGCGGAAATGCATTAGAATTGCCTTAAGGCATCACCGACCGCGGCCATTCCTAATTTTTCAGACAAATCAAAATGCTCTAGTAGCAACTACAGTTATTCTACATGGCCCAAGACATCCAAGGGGAATTAGTGTATGTAGATGCCGCGGATGTGGACTTAAGGGACCGCGGCCATTTAGCACATTTTGGCACAAAAATTGCTAGTTCAGACGATTATCATAATCCTATTGTGCCGCAGTCTTTATCCTAAACAGTTGATTAACCAAATTTTAACTATCCTAAAATCAATTTCACAAAATGTGGAGTTTTCAGCTATGAATGTCATATGCAGCATATGTGGGAAAAAAGCAAAACAAACAAGTAAAACCCTAGATTTCTGGCAAATGGACAAAGAAAGGCATAAACAGTGAAGAAAAGTGAGAGTAGTGTTTGAAAAGTCACCTGGAAATGAAGAAAACCGCGAAGAACAGCTACAGACCACCTTGAACTGCCACACACCGCCTCGTAGGGTCTCCGGGATGTGCAGGAAGAGGTGAACAGAGTTTCGCTCTCGATTTGCTCTCAAAAGGTTCGGAAACGTAATGAAGTTCACGGACATAAACAATTTATATAAGGGAGCGAGGAAGACGAATCGTCGCTTTGGAAAGCACCGCGGCACCTTGGCTACTAAGCCGCAGTCCCAATATGTCTCCCTTGACACTACGACTTGGGGGCTTATTGATAGTACAAGTATAGCACCCTGCCGTGGCAGTACTTCTATAATCGCATACAAGACATATACGCCGCGGCCTGTAACCCATACGGGGCGTGGCCAGAACTCCGACAGGGTGCGGCATTCACATAAGATGCCGCGGCACCCCAATGACCTCAAGTTCCGCGGATCTCCTTCAAATAGCACAGCGCTGCTGCTCCAGGCGCGTGCCCTCATTCACATCTACTGCGGACTTGGTGAACGCCACGTACTCAAGGCACGTGATTCAACACACAGACCTCCTATAAATTAGAGTCCACACCTCGAGATAAAGGAGAGATCGATTCCACCTACGCCCAAGGCAGGCTCTACAATATAGATCCTCACTACACAACCCCAATACACAACTTGGAGGTCACACATCTACATCGCAACCACCTATCCGGCACTCGGGAGCCCTCAGTACTGCCATGTATTCTCCTTTATTCTCATATTTGTATGCCACTTTAGGCACGATTATACTGTACAATGCGACGCATATAATGAGAACGGGGCAACACAGTGGATGTAGGCCTATTTTAAAGGCTGAACCACTCTATATCTTGTCTTCTCTCTATTTACTTGCTTTATTTGTTCATCACACACTCTACTCTTGACTTGCTGGTATGAGAATGCCTTGTGGTCGATTTCTCGTATCATCAGTTTATATAGTATCATTCCAAACCTACATCTAACAATTTTATACAATGATAACATGATTAAAGGGTTAATTTTAATCTAAGTTAAGAACCCTAGTTTTAATTAATCCACCAAAATTGATTCCATTATACATCAATTCAAATAATTATCATAGGGATTTTGATGATTAAACATAACATGGTCAATTCTTACTCATCCTAGAACGATTTTAATTCAAAATCATGTAGAAATTCTCAAATATCAACTATTTAATCACACTAGTTTCTTTATATTAATTAAGAAAATTATAATTCCAACTATTTCAATCCTTTAATTCATATTTCCATTTGATAAATTCACATTTCAATGAATAGGAATATCATAACCTAAAACAAGAAGAATGAAATCCTAATTAAACTGGCCTCAATCATAATTATGAAGAAATTGTGCCAAATTTTCTCAATTCCTCCTTTTCTCTTGAAGCCCCTTCTCTCTAGCCCTAAGAAGCCTCTCCAATTATAAATTATGAAATATGGAAACTCTAATGACTCATTAAACTACTTAACCTATGAAAATATGTTAAGCCCTGCACGGGCCTCATCTAAATGAGTCCAAAAATAATTCCAATAAGCTTAAACATTGTCCAACTCATATATTAGCCCAATGGGCCTAAAACCCATACATTTAGAATAAAATTGACATTATATGTGTCCCAAAATCAACTCGAACCACAACATAATTCAATCACTAATTTATCTCGAAAAGTCCAATATTTTCTTATTTGTTAATTTAGTGAGACACGCCATTATAGAAAATGACTTCACGGTCGGTGGAACCCAACATCGAGGGAATAATTTAAACAAAGAACCCATTGATACCAAATCCCTCACCATTCCATAGTCTTCCATAATTCAGAGTCGCATTAAAATATTTACATGTTGTTTTATCGTGTATTAAATCTAATTTCTTAAATGATTTACATAGTACGTAAGAGCATATAATGATGGTGGCATCACATGTCATGGTAGGAAAATAAGATCAGATATTCACAATTTATGTAATGCATAAAAATACATCATATTACATATAAATATATGTAATATTAATTATAAACATGCATTATTATTCATTAATAAACACTTCTTGAAAATAAACCCACATTTCAAATGATGAATAACCCCTTGTAGAAGATGATGAAGTGCTCCAAAGACTTCATGAAAGTTCTTTGTGTAAACCACTTTCTAACTCCATTAAAATAACCTCATTTTCACTGCCAATAAATTACTCTAAACATCCCCATAATGATGTTTAACTCTTACTAAAATATAGGTTTTTTCTCTCAAAAAGTGGGCTGAAAACGATGGAGGAAGAGTGGTTTTTATGTAATGTTTTAGCCTCTTTGGTTGTGTAAAATGCGCTAAGAGTGTGGGAGAACTCGTGGGATTTTTTAAAATAAGGAGGTTACCATTTTGTATTAAATAAACTAAAGGATAAGGCTTGAGATTTCCTACAAATAATTTGTCGACAATACATCATCCAAGCCAATCACTTATTCTCTCTCTCCTGGCCAGAATAAAAATGGCCATAAATAAGTCCTTGTTGAATCTTTCCACAAAAGTGCAAATATGAAAGTTGTCCGGAATTAAATTTTACATCTCGCAATATTTTTTAAAAAATTTCTAAGAATTTTTACTTTTTGACGAAAAATCTATTTTTCTAACAAAACGCCACAATTTTATCAAAACATATTCACTTGTGATTATCGTGCCATTAAAAATTTTCAATACAAAACTTTATGTAATTTGTATTTTTAACTCCTAATATAATGAGTCTGATATAGTCACTTTTATAAAAATAATAATATTGTACTCCAATATTTGGTTCAAAGTTGTCAAATAGTACTTCATACACAACTTTTATATTTACACCCATACATCCATCACTTAATTAGTACCAAATTAATTAGTATCACTATCGCCATAAATACATAATCAATATATAAATAATAATCTCGTAATACAAATTTGCACTCGGGATCACCTTAAAAGTTATATTAATTTAATTGCTTAACATTATTTCTTATACTGGCTAATGCATATAAAATCAAAGGTACACATAAAATGATACACTTCCCAAATAATACCACAAAATATAATTTATCCAAATAATATGTGTACCTTAAATACTAAGTAACCTTGTTGCTCAACAATTATTCTTTAAATAAAATATCAAGTTTACTTATAAGATTTTACAAAAATTCATCCATTAATTACTACACACTAATTAATAAATATCAAAGTATTGTCCAGTGTTAAACTTACGTAAAAGAGTCATCATTCTTTGCATGCAAATACATATCTTATAAAACCATGCGTAATAATATCATAATGTGCCACATAAATAATATATTCAAGAATATGGGGTATTGAATTCTTCCCTCCTTAGAAAATTTCATCCTCAAAATTTTCTTCCTTCATCCATTACCATCAATCAACACAATGTCCATGTAAGTACATTAAATCTTAGCGCTTCCCGATTCACGGGTATCAACATCAAGAGTCATCATCTAAATCATTTTCGTGGAATCACCCATGTCGCGCATCAATATATAATCCACCTTTAACCTCATATTCATATCTAATTTCCCATTTGACAAAATCCTTCAAATTTCTACACTTGAGGTTTTCCCATAACACAATGTCGGGTCTGACTACTTTTTGGCTCGCACACCCTAATATGGGTGGCATTTCCACACTATCACTTGAGTTTTATGCTAATTATAGGGCTGACACTGGGATATTTTAAAATAATGTGATGCTTGAACCGCATTCACCCATTTGCACTATATTTTTTAGTTTCCACTTCCTGCATGGGACATGCGAAGGGCCAACTTATTCTTGTTAGAAAATTTTGACAAAACTGTGCCATCATGCATATGATGCGATGCCACTTTTTGTGCTTACTATCCATGCTTAGACACCACTCCTAAAGTGCAAAAGCAACATTATCATCACCCTTTTCTGCCAACTATTCAAAAGGCCAAAACGTTTGCCTACGATTTCCCTTTTGACTAATCACTTGACATAAATAATTTCTCATATCGAACTCTACATATAATGCACAAGACATGACTTTCCCTTTATCCAAATCATTTTTCTATTAATAAATTCTAAATCCAACCCGATATATAATGTCCAAGACTTTTCTAACACTACCTAACATCGTTGCGCCTGATGATGCTATCAAGATTACACTAAACTTAGCCCTTAGTACAAGTCCTTGATTACAAATCTCTAAAGACTGCAAAAAAACCATAATTATCCAGTCCTATAATGATTCATGATCACTAAAACCGGCTTACTACCCAAAAACATCGCTTGCAACATTCTTGCCAAAAATGTCCATATTATCAATATCATTTGTTGATAACAAGAACCCTTCTCAAATGCTACAACTCCTATGACACGAGGCACCTTAATTCTAACCTGAGATTATACTTCTCCTTTCAATGACAATGTGGTCACTAATAAGATTTAAGGCAAATAGAACAGACTCTACTAAAATTTCTCCTTCAAGATCGAATCTTACCTCATGAAAATGTTGCATGATAGAAACCGTTAGGACTTATATACTTTACATCTCCTTCACTTCTAAATACTACATATGTGATGTACCAATAGACGAATAACCTTCTAACATATTGGGTTCGGTGCAAGGCTCTTCACTATGAAACGGGTACTTTTTAAACTAGGTACCGAACCCTTTTGGAACATTTATCCAACATTACTTGAAATCCACTAAAATGAACCCTTGGTGCACATTCCTTTAGTATTAACGACACTTGTCCATCTTTCGAAATACATTACTAAATTACCTATGACGAGACATAGCCTCGATGCCAAGATACTCTTGATTATTGTTATTACCTTTATGCAACACAATCCTTCCATGGGAGCATTACCATATAACACTAAAAGATGTTGAATTCTCAATAAGGCTAAAACCCCTTTCACCACAAGTTATTGGATGTCACCCACTCTCCAAGAATATCAATATCTTCACATTTTTCTAAGGGGAAAACTCATTAAGCCACTTTTTACTCTGCCCGAGAACGTAAAAAAGTTTGTACGATGACAAAAAATTAAACCATCATTAACAACAAAGAGACTTCCAATGATATCTTAATATTTAACTCAAATGTTGCGACCTCGCACGTGTGCGCAACCTGGAGTTCCTGCTTTCCTTCCAATGCTTAGCCTAAAGCCAATTTTTTTGTGATTCATATCAATGCCCATTGTAATGACCACACGTCACCCCCATAAGAAATTTAAACCAAAATCTTTGATACCAAGTTGTAATGCCTCGACTAGGATTTAAGGGTCACCCGTGGGTCAATTTGGATGGGTACTCTACGTTAACTGTGGAGTGACATAAAGCAACCTAGATAATGTTTTAGTCCATTTAAATTAATTATACTAAGCAAGTGATCATGCAATTCTCTTTTCTAAGCATATAAATATAATGATAACATGTGCATAGCCCATTAGGCAATGACTTAAGGTTCAAGTAATCAGAGTTACTAGCGTAAATAGTAAGAATAAATTACTGGCAAAATGCTCTCAAAATATGAAATATAGCTTAACCTGATGTAACAAAAGGTATGAGGTGATCCAATGCCCGGTGAGTTTCCTAATAATAATGCAGTATAGAAATGAATGACAGAAGGAACGGATACAATATCAAATATTAACTCGACAGTGTATGCATTAGCCATGTTTTAGTCAAAACGTTTCCTTAATAAAATTCAATTATACTTCATGTGTTATACTTTACTATTTATAACAAAAATGTTCCATTAATCCACATGATTAGTGCAAAAAATCGCATTCCTTTTGTAGAAGGGGCTTGAAGGTAATCCTGAGATTAGGGATAATACTCCCATTAACAACAGTGTTTGGGATTAAGGCAACTCAAGTGTGGAAACTCATACTTTAGTCATGTTGGTTAATTTAGTCTTGTTGTATATTTTGTTTATATTCATCACGAGCTATAACGATTGTAATGATGTAATGAGTATGATGAATGTGTGAGGTCGAACAGTACTCGCGAAAGACCAGGCTTAGCAGCGCCTGGGAGAGCTTCCATGCTGTATCGAACGACCTCGTTGTGGGAACTTTAGAGGGACTTGGTTTGGAGGATTGAGAATTGAGGCACTGTTGGGGATTTTCCTAACCATCTTAGATAAACCTGGTAAAACATCGAAGAACCCTAACGATGGAACCTCGGGGGAGCAGCCTTGAGTTTCATCGGGTGTTGAGCTATGAGCCAAACAACCCTCTACTTTATGTCACATCCACTTTATCTGATGTCACTAACCAGCTAGGCAATGTCAGACCTGCACTTGAGTAAACCACAGTGGTATTTGGGACTGTCAGACAGTTGGTGAGCCACCTCTATGACAACAGCCCCCTGACACACAGTGGTTAGGCAAAAGGCATGTCTTGGCATTTAATGTTTATGACGTGAAGACAACTAGTGCATCAGGTATTTAATGTTGGTGAAATAAAGTATGAGGGAGGTCCTTCACAGGCATTGATGACTGAGTTGCTTCAGGGGTGGTGTGGGGGCTATTTAAAGACCCCAACCACGTCTAGGGAGACATCATGATCTTTTTGAGAGTTCAGAAGTTATATACATCAGAGAGAGTTATTACAAAAACCATAGGGTTTACTCACTCACCATTGTCATTTATTACAAAAACTATAGGGTTTACTCACTCACATAGTAAAGCTAGAACGGTTGAAGCTCAGTGTAAGGAAAAAGTGACGATGTCCCTTTGCCAAAGCATTAATAAGCCGCAGCGCTTCAGCTCAGGTACATTGGGGAGAATTTTACTTTTTCCTGGAGATTCTAACGCTGTGGTTCTAATGAAGGAAAAGAGGCCAGAATTTTTTCATGCAGAGAAGGTTCATCGAATTGAGAAGTTTCGTGCATACATTTCTTTTTCCAAAAAATCTCTCCACAAAGGGGAATATGTAGAAGGGGCTTAAATGTAATCCTGAGACTAGGGATAATCCTCGCATTAACAGTAGTGTTTGGGATTAAGGCAGCTCAAGCGTGAAAACTCATACTTTAGTCCTGTTGGTTAATTTAGTCTTGTTGTATCTTTTATTTATATTAATTACGAGCTATAACAATTATAAAGATGTAATGAGTATGATGAATTTGTGTGAGGTCGAATGGTACTCACGAGAGACCAGGCTTGGCAGCGCCTGAGAGAGCTTCCATGCTCTATCGAATGACCTCGTCATGGGAACCTTAGAGGGACTTGGTTTGGAGGATTGATAAGTGACGCACCATTGGGGCTTATCCTGACCATCGTAGATACACCTGGTAAAACACCGAAGAACCCTGACCGTGGAACCTCGGGGAGAGCAGCCTTGAGTTCCATCGGGTGTTGAGTTGTGAGCCAAACAACCCTCTACTTTATATCACATCCACTTTATCTGATGTCACTAACCAACTAGGCAATGTCAGACCTTCACTTGAGTAAACCATCGTGGTATTTGGGATTGTCAAACATTTGGTGAGCCACCTCTATGACAACATCCCCCTGACACACAATGGTTAGGCAAAAGGCATGTCTTGGCATTTAATATTTATGACGTGGAGACAACTAGTGCATCATGTATTTAATGTTGGTGACATAAAGTATGAGGGAGGTCCTTCACAAGCATTGATGACTGAGTTACTTCGGGGGTGGTATGGGGCTATTTAAAAAACCCAACCACCTCTGGGGAGACATCGTGATCTTTTTGAGAGTTCAAAAGTTATTACTAGAGATAATATACATCAGAGAGAGTTATTACAAAAACCATAGGGTTTACTCACTCACCATTGTCATTTATTACGAAGATTTTAATACTTGACAGAGATTCTTGAGGGTGGTTGGTGTGTTTTGGCTGCCTACCAAGGTGTATCTATGGTGCTTACTTCTCTCTCCCTCTAGCTAAGTTAATTCTAAGTTCATTACTACCTTCTGAGTTATACACGAGTGATTTGTGAGTTTAAACTGAGTCTATCTTCATTGAGTCATGTTTTTGTGTCCTGTAGTTAATCCAAGTTTTGGTTAGTTAACTTGTCATTATTATACTTAAAAGGGGTTACGCCTCCATCCTATCTAAACTACCCTCTTACATTTGGCGACTCGGCTGGGGAGGCATTCTTCTAAGTAAGGAGTATGGCGCAAGATAACGTTAATCGAATGCTCAACTTTGATGACATCCAACACAATGAAGAACAAGCGGAGAGAGAACTGGAGGCTTTAAGGGATGGGGCTCCTCGAATAGAGGTACCTCCGGTTCAGACGACAACAGGCATTTCAGGAGTGACACAAGCATCCACGAGTGCAGGGTTGGGACCCGTTCAAGTGGAACTCCTCATGAATAAGTTTTATGAGTTTTTACAAACCCCGGTAGCTTCAACGGTGTTGGGAGGATTTGAAGCCAATTCCTTCTTAACACAAGGGGCAGCCCCAATGTCCCCACCGAGTGAAGGTGTAACAGGAACAGTCCTAGCGAGCATACCCCCTATTGTGAATCCAGCAGTGGAAACATCAAGAGTATCAATGGCCCCAACTATGACGACTGCTCCAGCTGCAACGGGCACTCAGCCTATGGTCTCGTTGGTTGTTGCCCCATTAGCATCACCCATGGAGGAAATGAGAAAGGAGATGTAAAAAGAGATGCTGAAGTTCATGAAAGCCTCCTCGCAATCTTCTAGTGAGGTAGCCTCGGTTTATGATGACTTTCGAACACCTTATCCTCAGGAATACAACGATGAGCCCTATCCAAAGGACTATATTTCTCATATTTTTGAAAAATACACAGGGAAAGGTGGAAACCCGAAGGAGCACATTAAGCGCTTCGTTGAATACTTGGGGGAACATTATAATAATAAGAAGCTCGGATTGAGGGAGTTTTCTAAATCCTTAACCAATGAAGAATATACATGGTATTCTCATTTGGCTCCCAAAAGCATTTCTACATGGGAGGAGATGCACATTTTATTCGTCCAGAAGTTCTTTCTGGTGGAAAATGAGTTTACTTTGACCCAACTGGGTAGGGAGAAGCAACGACCCGGGAAAGAAGTGGTGGCCTACGTTCGAAGGTTCAGGCAAAGATCCCTTGACGTGAGGGAAGAGGCCAAAGAGTCCAAGTTATTACAGATCTGCGCTGAGGGGCTGCTTCCTGAGTACATCTGTCATCTTATCAATGAGACACGCGAGGGGACTTTTTCCACATTCCTGAAAGAGACAAGAAATATCTCCTTGGTAGTACGACCAAGTTCGGTGGTGGTGCCCATGATGTTTAGGCAGCCGATACAACCTGTGGGGGGGAGGTCTCAGACCCCATGGGTAGGGTACACCGAGGGAGGAGATGAGGGTAAGGTGCCGAAGAAGGACAATAAGAGGAAGTTTAGAAGAAACAGGGAGGACCCACCATTATTGACTTGTACAGTAGAGGAGGCTGTCAGCTGTTACAATGTAATGGTCCAAGGAGGAATGGTCTACGAACCAACAGACATTCCTGTTGGGGAACCCGATGCGGCAACGAAGGCGGATCCTAAGTACTGCTAGATTGATCGGAGGATCCAACGTCCAACAGAGAGCTATTTCACACTGAGAAGAATCACCGACAAGTACGTGAAGGCAGGGATGTTGCAAATCCCTCCTTAGAACATCATCAATAACCCACTCCCAACACATGGGGCTAATCAGGTGGTAGCCTATGATGAAGAGGCAGAGAGAGAAGAAAGAGGGCCAACGTCGAAGGAGGAGGAGTTCGAAGAAGCTCTAGAAGATTGTACGAAGGGAATGGCTAATATAGTACTGGCCTACGATGAGGCAAGCACCAAGTACGTGAAGGGCATATACCGCGTTGAAGGTGAGGAAGCAGACCTAGTCCTAAAGTACTGTGCAGTTTTAAAATCCCCGAAATTCACCTGGTTCTTCGACCAGGTGGGGATACCGAAAGAGAGTAGGTTGGAAATAACCCAGGCAATACTTGACATTGCAAGGAAGAATGCAGTCCCTTCCCTAAGATAGAAGGGACCCATGGCCAGGTTGGCAAGGAGGTTTCTGTCAGAAGTAACCTTCAGTAATGTAGATAGGGTTGTAAGGTTCCCTCATAATAGGCCATTGCATGTGATCGCTAGCATCAACGGAATTAGTTTCATAAGGACTCTTATGGATGGGGGAGCTTCATCAATATTATGCCAATCAACTCCTTCCACGCAGCCAATATTCCAGAAGAAAGGTTGGTCCCCATGACTTTAGTGATTTCGGGGTATGATAACCAGTCTTACAAATCCATTGGGTATGTTAATGTTGGGATTAAAATAGGAAATCTAAGTTCCCATATCAAGTTTCACGTAATAGAGAGTGCAACTTCCTATCATCTTCTAATAGGAAGGGTGTTGATGCACAACCAAGGGCTAGTTCCTTGTATGTACCACCAATGCGCTAAGGCAAACATCAAAGGAATAGAGGTGACCATTAGGGCTGCGAAGAGGCCCTTCACTGTCAAGGAAGCTCACTTGGTAGATGCAGCATTCTACACGGAACTAGAGGAGGATGACCGGGTCCTAATAAGAAGAATTAAAGGAGCATGGGTTACCTCGATCAGAGAAAGGATGGGGCCCTTGAACGAGCAGAATAAAGAGGTTACAAGCAGCACAAGAGTGATGACCGAAGAAGCTCACCAGATTTGCTCTTGGACCCAAAACATATCGAAGTAGCTCAAAGATGGGATGAGGCCCAGAATGGATCCAATGGAACATAAGATCCAACGACAAAGCATGCTGAGTCGCTTCTCAGAAAAAAGAATGGCCGAGGCTTCTAGAGAGAAGAAGAGGAAGGTAGCTACAACTACCAGTAGATAGTGCAAGAAGGTCGTTACCGAAAAAAGAAAGGTGGTATATCGATTATAATGGTGTGAGCGGGCGGCCGAGGAAACTAATGATGAGGTTGACCCGATATATGAGTGCTTTTTGGAGGATCAAATGGAAAATGTATGGTGATAGAAAACTCCAGCATACAGGAATTTATGGAGGAAGTCGCCGAGGAACCAGATTACATGGCGGATCGACCGAAACCATAGGCACAAGAACTGGAGCAGTTGAACTTGGCGAGGGAAGAGGCGAACCCAAGGCCCATTTTCATCTCAAAAGATCTCATTGAGGAGAAATGAAAGTCCTTGGTTGAGTTGATTTGGGAATTTATAAATGTTTTTTCATGGAAATACACAGAGATAGAAGGGCTGAATGAGGAAGTGAGCTGCCACAAGTTGAACATAATGCCTTCTGCCATTCCAGTGAAACAAGAAATGAGAACGTACAAGCCTGAGCTTGACCTGAAGATCAAAGAAGAGGTCCAACGTTTACTAACAACAGGGTTCATCAAACCAATACAGAACCCTCTTTGGCTGTCAAGCATTATCCCCATGGGAAAGAAAGATAAAAACCAAATAAGGATCTGCGTGGACTTCAGAGATTTGAATAGAGCTTGCCCCAAGGATGAGTTCCCTCTGCCCTCCATTGATAGCTTGATAGATGCAACGGCTGGTCATTAGATGTATAGCTTCATGCATGGGTATGTAGGGTACAACCAGATCAAAATGGACCCCTCAGATGTAGAGAAAATGATGTTCAGGACCCCGTTGGGCAATTTCATGTACAGAGTAATGTCGTTTGGACTCAAGAACACTGGGGCTACTTACCAGAGAATGATGATGACCATTTTTCATGACTTCTTTCATAAATTTATAGAGTTTTATGTGAATGATTTGGTAATCAAATCAAGGAAGGATGAGTCCTATCTGGGGGATTTGAGTAAGGTATTTACCCGATGTAGGAAGTATAAATTGAGGATGAACCCACAGAAGTGTGTCTTTGGAGTAACAAGTGGAAAATTCCTAGGCTTCATGGTTAATCAGCAAGGGGTGCAGATGGACCAGGACAAGCAACGAGCGATCTTAGAGATGCCAAGTCCTAGAACGACGAAGGAGATCAAGAGTTTCCTCAGTAAAGTCTCCTACCTTAGGATATTTGTGACTGGATTAGCTGAGATAACACATCCGTTAATACAGCTATTATGAAGGAACACGAAGTTCAAGTGGGAGGAGATTCACCAGGAGTCTCTCGACGGACTGAGGAGACTGCTCGTTTCACCACAGACCATGGTTCTCCAAAAGGCAGGAATACCGTTGTAGTTGTACCTCACATCCACCGCGAGGTCTGTGGGAGCTTTACTGGTACAAGAGATCGACGGGCATGAATGGTCAGTCTACTACCTTAGGAGGATCATCCATGGGCCAGAAGTTAGATATAGTATCTTGGAAAGGCATTGTTTAGCCTTAGTATTTGTAGCGCCAAAACTTAGACATTATATGCTATCTTTTACAATTCATACTGTAACTATATGAGATCCCATTAAGTATTTTTTGGAAAGAACTATATTGATTGGTAGGGAGGCTAGGTGGTTCCTTATCCTCTATGAATATGACTTGAAATGCGTGGTACCTCGCGCGATCAAAAGTCAAGCATACGTCGACCTATTGGCAATATTCACCTCGAGAATGTTTGAGCCACCCAAAGAAACTATTCCAGGAGATGATTTGTAGGCCAATCACCTAGACACAATGGAAGAGGAATGGATAATGCAGTTCGATGGACTTCGGTGGAAAAGAAAGGACGAGCAGGGGTTGTTTTTTCAAAAGGAATGGAGGAGATTTGCCTTTCTTACAAATTAGATTTCCCTTATTCTAACAACAAGGGGGAATATGAAGCATTGGTGCTGGGGGTGCTAGGGTTGCTAGAGGCTCTTCGAAGGGGGATTCACTCATTTTTCATCAAAGGGGATTCAAACTTGGTGGTTCAGTAAGTGAATGGAGAGTACGCATTAAAACACATGAGCCTGGCACCATACAGAATAATCATTCAGAGGCTCCTCCGCTAGTTCCATCAGACCAAGATCAAAAGGCAGCCCAGAACGATGAACCGCCACCTAGATGCATATGCCACCATTGCCAAGAAAATGGTCATGAGGAATGATACAACTATCGTCGTGATCCAATAAAGAATAGCTCATTCGATAGTACAGTCAATTATACCAATAGAAGAAGACGCTGACTGGAGGGGAAAGATTAAAGGGAAATTGGAATCTGAGGAACGAGCGATGGGGCTGAGGGAATTAGCTCAATACTTCATGAACCAGGGAAACCTTTACTTTAGGAATGTAGGAGGATGGTTATCGAGGTGCATCGACCCAGAAGAGGCAGAGTGAAGATTGAAGAAAACACATGAAGAGCACTGTGAAACAATTGAGATACCGCTCTAGCGAAGGATTCAAAGAGAAGGGTACTTTTGGCCAAGAATGAAATAGGACGCGATAGAGCTACAACGGAAGTGTGATAAATGCTAGTTATTATTCGAGGCAGCTGAATGTCATTTCATCAAGTCTCAGGATGGTTAGAGACAACCCTATATTAACTTCATTAAAGATGGAGTTGTACCGACAGAGAAGATTAATGCGATGGGACTCCGGTGAAGGGCCCTAAGATTTTACGTTCAGGAGGGGCAAATTTATCGAAGTGGATACTTCAATAGGCCATTGTGTTGCATCATGAAGGAAGAAGTAGCTGAGGTCCTCAAATGGACACACGATCCAACTCACATAGGAGGGGCCAAGTTATATGACTAGTTGATGACTTTGGGATACTATTGGCCAACGATAGAGAAAGATTCTGCTGAGTTCATTCGAAGGTGAAAGGATTGCCAACTTCATGAAAATATGATCCATGCCCTAAAAATGAACCTACACTCCCGGGCAACGCCCTATCCTTTTCACAATTGGGCATTTGACCTGGTAGGGGTAATACATCCTTCTTCAAGGGGGAAGATATGGATACTAGTAGCAACAGAGTGCTTCACAAAGTTGGCTGAAGTGATACCACTGAGAAGGGCAACAACGGGGATGGTGAGCAAATTCATTAGAGAATACATCATTTGTCATTTTGGGATCCTAAAGGTAATCCTTTCAGATAATGGAACCCCTTTCGTCAATTCAGAAGTAACCATGTTCACAGACAAATACTCCATTGTCCATCATACTTCGACGGTGGCATATCCAAAGGGAAACGGTCAGGCCAAAGCAACTAACAAAACTTTGGTTAATATCTTGGATAGAATAATGGAGGATTTCCCAGGAGCGTGGGATGATAAGATACTAGTTGTATTGTGGGATTATCGAATAACTAAGAGGAAGCCCACAAGGTATACACCATTCTCTCTTGTCTATGGGACCGAGGCGATTCTCCTAGTGGAGTTAGAAGTTCCCTCTGCTCGATATGCTTTGCGAAGTAGAATGTTCCCTCAGAATAGACATGTGCAGTTGGAAATGTTGGATGAACACAAAGATAACGCGATGAAACACTTTCAAATGTATACGAAAGACCACTGCAGGGAATATGATAACTTAGTGAGACCAAGGAAGTTCGTGGAGGGAGACCTCGTATTAAAAGCAGCAGTGAAATGCATCAGGGGGCTTCCTCTACCCAAGTTTGCAATAAATTAGGAGGGACCTTTAATTATAAAAGAAGCTCATGACTAAGTTTATTGTTTAATTTCAAAATGGAAGAAGACAAACCATTCAAGATTAACAATAAATGGTTGAAAGTCTATCATATGTAGGCAATTATATTTGGACCACTGATGTATCTGGTTGTTGTTATGAATACGCAAGTTCTTTTTATGATGAGTATGCAAGTTCTTTTTATTATAACTCAAGTAGAGATAAAAGAATTATAGAACTTTAAAATCTATGCAAACAGTTGTAACACAAAGAAATGGCATGAGAAAATATATATATTTCTTCATAACTTTGGGGCATTACAAAATTGGGAGCTATTGCCCAAGAATTACATGAGAAGAAGAAAAAAAAAAGAAAAATATATACAGAAGTTCATTAGCCTAAGAGGAACCATAGATCTGGGGAAGAGAAAAAATCTCCAGGGAGGCCCGAAGAAGCTTCTTGGCAAGACCGTTGAGCATTGATAGAGACCTCCAACCTCGTTTACGCTTGTGTGCACTCGATAAGTAGTTTATCTTGTTTCAGATTCACTAGATGAAAAGCTTCTTCGATATCCTCCACCTCTTTATCAATAGATTCTAGAATATGTGATAACTCGGCTAATTTAGCTTCCTCATCCCGCTGATCCTCCTAATGTTTCCGCAACAGTTCCCTCTGGTTGTCCAGTTGTTGGCTCTTCAAAGTCCTTAAGTGCATGATAAGCCAGTCAAAACGGAACCCGTCACGACCCAACTCCCTCAGATAACCCAGGAATTGGTTGAGGAGGGGTCTAGTAATGTTTGTAAGTGGAGTATTGACAATTTCAGCAACAATGGTAGCCATGCCCTGAAGCCTATAACTCATAATCAAGATGTTTGAATGTAGGTAATCCATCATGAATATTTCAGGATGATGGTTCACAAGTTGCTCAACTACCAAACGATGGTTGGTAGGCATTTGAGGAGAACGTTGAAGCACCATCAGGCAGAAGGCATGAGGAGACAGGTCGGGCAGAGGAAGCTCGCACCCAGATTCGCTCTCGGCAGCAGCACCGGTCGTGGAACCTTGGTCATTATGGCTAAAATCTTCCGAGACGACAGGTTCCCGATGGAGTGAGCCAATAGGTAAAAGAACTGGTGGGGAATTTTGTCGTGCAACCTGAGAAGAAGTAAAAAAAATAATAAGTGTATGAAAAAAATCTTAACAAGCAATTTAATTGTTAAGTCACCGTTATAGGTGGAGTTAGTGAAAAATCTTAACAAGCGTTTTCGTTGTTAAGTCACCGTTATAGGTGGAGTTAGTTAAAAATCTTAGCAAGCATTTTCGTTGTTAAGTCATCGTTATAGGTGGAGTGTATGAAAAAAATCTTAACAAGCGTTTTCGTTGTTAAGTCACCGTTATAGGTGGAGTTAGTGAAAAAATCTTAACAAGCGTTTTCGTTGTTAAGTCACCATTATAGGTGGAGTTAATGAAAAATCTTAACAAGCATTTTCGTTGTTAAGTCACCGTTATAGGTGGAGTTAGTGAAAAATCGTAACAAGCGTTTTCATTGTTAAGTCACCGTTATAGGTAGAGTTAGTGAAAAAATCTTAACAAGCGTCTTCGTTGTTAAGTCACCATTATAGGTAGAGTTAATGAAAAAGCTTAACAAGAGTTTTCGTTGTTAAGTCACTGTTATAGGTGGAGTTAGTGAAAAATCTTAACAAGCGTTTTCGTTGTTAAGTCACCGTTATAGGTGGAGTTACTGAAAAAATGTTAACAAGCGTTTTTGTTGTTAAGTCACCGTTATAGGTGGAGTTAGTGAAAAATATTCAACAAGAATGCAGAGAAATTAGCGAAATACCTCAGTCATAACAGGAGCGAGAACGGGAGTCACTGTGAAGGCCATAGGGGCAAGAACCGTTGGAGGCATGCCCATTGCTTCAGAAGCCTCAACGGGGGCCCTAGCTGAAGAAGACTCAACAGTAGGCAAAGCTCCCTTGCCAATAAATGGTACCAAGGCCAACGAAGGAGGTTCGCTGAAAGAACACGAGGAACCTCCAAGCGATGCCCCAGTATGGGCAGGCACTGAAGAATCACCACGCAGGACATCAGCATCAACCTTGGCCTGGGAAAGAAAAAGACCACTAAGAACAAAGGTGGGGTAAGGCTTGGCTAAAGCTACAAATACAAAACCAAGTTTTAGACACAAGGACCAAGTACAAGAAAAAGGCAGCAATATGTCTAGGCATTACTTACCCCCGTTATGGCACCAAAAAGCAAAATTGCAGTCAGGGGTCTCGTCAATGCAGTGGGAAGGAGAATGTTAGCTATCAGAGATGCCACTTCCATCTAAAACATCCCAGCATATCAGAATGATAAACAAAGCAATGGCATAAGAAAAAGACATGAGACTTGATAAGAAATTTACCTCAGGAACACTCTTTTTTACTACAACGATGAGCAGAGGGACCTCTTGCTCAGATAGTAATTCATAGGAGGCTGGAGTAGTTGCCTCTGTTTGGCCAGATGTTTCAATAGATCCAACGGTAATAGCTCCCGCACTAGCTTCTTTGGCCCATTGGGAGGGCAAACGGTGAGAGTAGGTAAGGCCTATCATGGGGGAACGGGGAGGAGTAGTATCGGATTGAGAGATACCGCAATGCCCCCCAACCATAAAACGGCTTATAGGGGGACTGGGCCTTTCTTCTTCAACTCCCTGCACCAAAAAAATTATTAAGAAATAAGCAGAGGCAGCTTGCCTCAAAAACAGGTGAATAAGAACAAAAATGAATGCACACATACCTCAGATCCAGGGGAGAACGAGAATATATAAACAATAGTGAAGGTGGCGAGGAGGCAGCACCAGAAGGAGCTGGGGATAGAGGTATCTCGACTGTTTATTTCTTCTGGGACTTAGTGCCTAGAGTTTTCTTCCTTACGCTCATTGCATCAGCACCTTTAGGTACCCTCGACCTTTTTCTCCTTTTTTTTGTTGACTCAGTTGGATTAACCACGATCGTGGGGAAGGCAGCCGAAGGGGGAACGACGATAGAGCATAATTGAAACTCAATGTTTATTCATTCTACCTCTGCCCGGGCTTGCCTTCTCAACTCCTCGGCCTTTTCTGCAGGCATGGCAGGGGGAACGGAGGCAATAAGGAACGCCTACAAAGGATTTTGTGATTAAGCCTGGGGCTTGGTCTTCGAGGACTTGGATTTAGAGGAAACCCCACCTTTGGACTTCTTGGTCTTTTTAGCAGGTGGCTGAGAAGGACCTTCCCCTATTGTAGCTTCGACCGAAGGGGTAGATGGTTTAGGGGTTGCAGAGGCCTTGGGTTTGGGCGTGGCAATAGGGATCATGGGGCAGAGAGGAGGAAGTTCAGTAGGAGGTACTTTGGGGGTCTGGCTTAGAGGGAACTCAACCCCAAGAATGAATTTACCCTTTAACCCCAACTCCAATGCAGAAAACGAAAGAACTGGAGGATACACGGGATCCCCCTCGATGAACTAAGAAATTTGGGCCAGTTGCCTCGATCAGTACTTTGTTGCAAATAAAGGGGTCACTTCCCCTTGAATGGTGATGCTGGGAATGGTAACTCACCCAGCCATTATAGAACTCACTACCCACGCAGCAATTGAGGAAAATAGAAAACATGCCTCGCTAAAGGAGTTGAAAAATTGGGCGAGGAGCCCCTTGATCGAAGCCAAATTGACGGCTACATCGATTGGGGTTGTAGTGCTCGCTGGTGTATCCTCACTCGGTGTAAGAGGGAAGGTATCCTGGTAAAAATAGAAGGACCACAGCTAGTGAAGGGTCTTCAATAATGAGATCTAGAGTAGTTTCCCAGACCACTCTTGCTTCATATTTGAAAAAATCACAAGTGTAGAGAAAGATGTCCTCTTCATAGGGCCTCATCATAAAATTTAAAAAATCATCGATGATGGAGGTCAACTCCTTTCGACTTTGTCTCTTATCATAAACAAAGGAGCGTGGGGGCAGAATTGTTTCCCCTGAAGGAGGGCGGTTGGTCTTGGATGCTACGGCGGGAAAACGCACATAAAGAAAGCCTGTTAGGAGGACACAGTTGGCAAAGTTGGCCAAGTTATAACGATTGAGAGATTATTCCATATCGAAAAGGGTTCTATCAAGCCATGTGTAGATGGATCCCAAGGCGATTACAGCCAGATGAAGATTGATACCCTGGGACAAACGGAGGGATAGGTTGATGAGGTCCCTTCGAGGTTGGTCGTTGGATTTTCTAGTTAAAAGAAAACGAGAAAAAATGATAAGAATGTAGGCAAGAAGTTCCAGCGATGTACGTTTACCGGGGGAGGCCTTAGAGGAACTACCTTCAGAAGGATCCTTGAAGAAATAGTTGATAAGAGGAGTAAAGGTCACTTTATTTGAAGTATCGATGCACCTTCGACATATACGGTCTAACTCTAAACGGTCAGCAGTCTCTTGGGCATCCGAGGCTTCATCAGAATAGGACTCATGGTCTGTTGCCTCAAGGCCTAGGAGCTCACACACGTCCTCCAATGTTATTATAAATTCGCCCCATGCAGTAATGAAGGTATAAGTGGTAACATTCCAGTAAGATACTAGAACAGGAAGGGCAATATTATTCTTAGACAGGGTGAACTCACCAAACTACTTGGCCCGATGAAGCCCAATTTTGGTGAGAGTGTCAGCATGGGAACTCTGAATATGGGAGTTCCAATTAGCAAAGTGAGCAGGAGAGCCCCCGGGACCTTCGAAGTCGATGTGGGACCATGGGAAGTCCCCTCGCTCAAGACGAAATCGAAGAGTCCCCTCTGGAGGTAGAAAGCCCCAGTCATCAGCACTCTCATCTTCATCACCAAGCGTCAGAGCATCATACTTGGCATTAAAAATGCAAGTCTTACAAGACCAAGTAAAGTCATCACCTTTGCCGAATATGAGGGATCGGCGGTAGAAGTACAACTGGTCCTGGCGGGCAGCAGTCAATGAGGCGGCAACGGAGGTAGTGACAATAGGGGTGGCAAGTGGAGCACTGGTGGCAGGTGTGGTAGGATTTCTTGAGGAAGCCATTACAAATAACAATGAAGTACGAAAAAAAGCTTGGTAAAAGAAAGGTTGGGAATGAAGATGAAGAAGCACAACCACGGGTGGTGGCGTAAAAGAGGAGAGAAGGAAGAAGTTAGGTAAGAGTTTGGTAAACAATGGAGTTCGCACAGAGTTCTCTCTCTAAAGAAGATGGGATCTTGAAGAAGATGAAGGAAAGAGAAGGGTTTGAAAAAAGAGACATTTGAAACCTTTTAGGTAACCCGTCTATTGAGTTTCCCACCACCACACGTGCAAGGCCGCCTATAATCATTTCAAATGAACACGTGGCATTTCGGGAGGCGTCTTGACAGTTGAAAAGACAGTGACATGTCATTAATGAAGTGACGCTTGGGAAATATAAGGGGATTGCCTTCTTAAGTAAGTTTAAGTTTTGGGGCCAGAATTTTTGTCAAACATATCCAATAACTCCCAATGAAGGCAGTGGCCTAACGATTCAAAAAAGTTACGATGTCCCCTCGCCACAAGTCCAAACATTGTTTAAATTGTGACTCAGCTACATCGAAGAGAATTTCTGCTTTTTCAAACATGGAGAAACGTTACAAGGGAGAATTTCACAAGTAACAACGATAGGGGAAATCCTAATGAAAAACCTCACTGCCCACACCTATACTCCACAACAGTAAAAACGACAAAATTTCACTATGTACAGTAAACTAGTATGTGAGACAGTTAGTAGGCCTTTCGGGAGAATTTCACATAGTAAAGCTAGAACGGTTGAAGCTCAGTGTAACAAAAAAGTGACGATGTCCCTTCGCCAAAGCACTAATAAGCCGCAGCGCTTCAGCTCAGGCACATTGGGGAGAATTTTACTTTTTCCTGGAGATTCTAACGTTGTGGTTCTAATGAAGGAAAAGAGGCCAGAATTTTTTCATGCAGAGAAGGTTCATCGAATTAAGAAGTTTCGTGAATACATTTCTTTTTCCAACAAATCTCTCCACGAAGGGGAAAATGTAGAAGGGGCTTAAAGGTAATCATGAGACTAGGGATAATCCCCGCATTAACAGTAGTGTTTGGGATTAAGGCAGCTCAAGCGTGAAAACTCATACTTTAGTCATGTTGGTTAATTTAGTCTTGTTGTATCTTTTATTTATATTGATTACGAGCTATAACGATTATAAAGATGTAATGAGTATGATGAATTTGTGTGAGGTCGAATGGTACTCATGAGAGACCAGGCTTGGCAGCGCCTGGGAGACCTTCCATGCTCTATCGAATGACCTTGTCGTGGGAACCTTAGAGGAACTTGGTTTGGAGGATTGATAAGTGATGCACCGTTGAGGCTTGTCCTGACCATCGTAGATACACCTGGTAAAACACCGAAGAACCCTGACCGTGGAACCTCGGGGAGAGCAGCCTTGAGTTCCATCGGGGGTTGAGTTGTGAGCCAAACAACCCTCTACTTTATGTCACATCTACTTTATCCGATGTCACTAACAAGCTAGGCAATGTCAGACCTGCAGTTGAGTAAACAAGTGTGGTATTTGGGGCTGTCAGACATTTGGTGAGCCACCTCTATGACAACAGCCCCCTGACACACAATGGTTAGGCAAAAGGCATGTCTTGGCATTTAATATTTATGACGTGGAGACAACTAGTGCATCATGTATTTAATGTTGGTGACATAAAGTATGAGGGAGGTCCTTCACAGGCATTGATGACTGAGTTGCTTCGGGGGTGGTATGGGGCTATTTAAAGACCCCAACCACCTCTGGGGAGACATCGTGATCTTTTTGAGAGTTCAAAAGTTATTACTAGAGATAATATACATCAGAGAGAGTTATTACAAAAACCATAGGGTTTACTCACTCACCGTTGTCATTTATTACGAAGCTTTTAATACTTGACAGAGATTCTTGAGGGTGGTTGGTGTGTTTTGGCTGCCTACCAATGTGTATCTAGGGTGCTTACTTATCTCTCCCTTTAGTTAAGTTACTTCTGAGCTCATTACTACCTTTTGAGTTATACACGAGAGATTTGTGAGTTTAAACTGAGTCTATCTTCATTGAGTCGTGTTGGTGTGTCCTGTAGTTAATCCAAGGTTTTTCTAGTTAACTTGTCATTATTATACTCAAAAGGGGTTACGCCTCTATCCTATCTAAACTACCCTCTTACACCTTTGTTATTTTATATGAAACAAACTAAATTGCAAGGACCTTAATTAAAGTCACACTAATTTAAGATCGCATTACTTTAGGGTATTTTATACAAAAATGTGAACATTGGTACCATTTTGTGAACCTTATAATTTGAAGGGCAAAAATATAATTTTTACATTTTCAAAGATTATTTTCGCAAATAAATAACTTTAGGGACTCTTTTGTAATTATTTCTATATTTACTAAATATTTCAAGTTTGACACCTTAAACTAACTTTTTATGCATAATTGCACATGTCCATGTTGTTTAAACCCACATTCATCTACATGTATCATACGTACACAGATTTGCCATTTAGGGTTTTAACCTAAACTTTCTTTGCAATATTTTGCATGAAATCACACATTTAGTATCATGTATATTCTATTCCAAAATCATTTTAAACTAGTCAAATCATTTTCTCATGTTAAATAGCAAGTTTGTCACATAAATAACATATATATTTAACTTGTATACATAAATAGATAGTATATTAAATAGATATAAATATATACAATATTAATCCTAAACATGCATTAGTATTCATTCATTAAAACTGCCTGAGAATAAACCCCCACCTCAAATGATGAATAACCCATTGTACAAGATGATGAAGTACTCCAAAGACTCCATGAAAGTTCCTTGTGTAACCCACTTTCTAACTCCATTAAAATACCCTCGCATACACCACCAATAAATAACTTCAAACACCCTTAAAATAATGTTTAACTCCTCCAAAAATATAAGGTTTTATTCTCTCAAAAAGTGTGGTGAAACATTTCTGTACAATGGTGGTTTTGATAAAGGAATAATGGTTTTTGTATTGTGTTTTAGTGTCTTAGAGTGTGTAAAATGAGCCCAGATAGTGTGAGAATTTGTGGATTTTTTCAAAATAATGAGGTTGTCCTTGTGTGTTAAATAAGCTAAAGGATAAGGCTTGAGATTTCCTAGCAAAAAGGATGTTGAGGACACATCTTTCAAGCCAATCACTTATTTTATCACTCCTAGTCGAAATAAAAATGTCCAAAACAGACCCTAAACAATTTTTTTCAAAAAGGTACAACGCATGAAAGTTGTTGAGAATTAAATTTTACATGTCGCTGTATTTTTTTCAAAATTTTCTAAACAATTTTACTTTTTGACAAAAAAACCATTTTTTGATAAAACGACATAATTTTATCGAAATATAGTCTTTTACGATTATTGTACCTTTATAATTTTTTCAATACAAAACTTTACTTATTTTATTTTTTTAACTCCTAATATAGTGAGTCTCATGTAATCACTTTGTATTAAAAAATGTAATATTGTACTCCAATATTGTGTTCAAAATAGCTAAATAGTACTTAACACATAACTTTTACACTTACACGCATGCATCTGTCACTTAATTTCTAAATAATAATTCCTTAATTCTAATTTGCACTCAGGATCAACTTAACAATTACTCTCAAAATTCTTTGTTGAATCTATGCACGAGGTATCGGTGGATTGCAAACATGATTAGTGGCTCCCAAATCTACACACCAGGTACCGGTAGATTTCACCATAAAACATGTCTCAATGATATAAGAAAAAAATATTATTTCCATTCTTTCGTATTAAGAAGACCAAATATTGCTTCTTCCAACATCCGTCTTGTTTACATATATAATAGCTGCCTTTTGACTTCTTACCCACTCCCCGCTTAAAGTTAGCCTTGACCACTTTAGGTTGTTCCTAATACTTTCCCTTTGTCTTCTTCTTACCTTTCATGGCAAAAAAATATGGACCTTTCTCAGCAACCTGAATCACACCCTTTTGCCTATTGATATTCTCCGCAACCTAGAGTTCCTTAAGCGATTTCTCCGAAGAGTAATCGAATTTATTTATAGAATAGTTTAGGTTAAACTATTTAAAGGACTTTGGTAGTGATTGGAGCATAAAATCGACTTGGGTTTTCCCATTAATTTTGGATCCAAGCACCATCAATTCTCCTAAGATGGACATCATCTTTAAAATATTCTCTTTTATGGGATTATCCTCAAGCATCTTAGTGTTGACCAACCTTGACATAGCATCGAACCTTATAGCATAGTTATGATCCTCAAACATGTCCCTGAGGTTCAGAGTCATGTTGTAAGCAGTCGATATGTGTTGATGCTAGTTGAAATACATTATTCATATAAGCTAATATGTATCAACGAGCCATCTGATCAGCCTTTTATCGCCTCTGGTAGGCTTAGACATCCGTTTCGAGTGCCTTTTCCTCAAGCTTGGTAGGGAAGGTCTCAGTCTAAACAAACTTCAAATCCTCAATAGTAAGGACCATGTATAGATTACATTTCCAGTCAATATAATTCATTGCAATTAACTTATGATCCTTTAATATTGATGCAAGTCGGTTGAATAAAGATCCCATATTGAAATCTGAGAATCATAAATTTTAAAAAGAGAATTAATTTTAAAATAAACATGTAATAATTTAACTTTGATTTAATTTTAAAGTGGCAACCATCATTACCATTTAAAAGTAAAACCCAATGAACATCCTAGTCCCCTTATGAAGTGAGATTTCTCGATAGGAGCTTAAATCACTTCTTCCTGAACTAGACACACTTTCGTCTTTCAATTATGCAACAGTTCAAGAACTTCTGTCCAACATAATTGAATGGTTAATGAATTTTGGTCCCATAACTAATGACAGTGACTTCGATGTGGTGGATATCAAAAGTAATGCTTAAGTGTGTACCATCGGTTCATCTAGTGGAATTAAATTCGCTCGTATAGAATTTTCACTGACAAGCATGTTCATTACCCATAATGACTTGTCATCCATCCCCTCCTCACAACTATGGAATAAATATCTATATGGGTATATGTGGTAAGAAATCCCTAATTCTATAATCTAGTCGTTAATTTGAAGAGCTTTCCCGTGAAGTAACTATTAATATGCTCCCAAAGTCATCTTCCTCTAAAGTAACAAAATTGGCAAAATCCTCTACTAGTATGTTATGATCTCTTTCCTTTATCTTAGAGAAATCCTTTTTTAAATTCCAATACCTTGGTCTGATATGTGGACATATAAACTCTTCTTTAACCTTCCCTTATATATTTAATCCTACTCCAAATAACCAATGCATCAAACTGAGAATCGTTATTCTTGTTTTTCTCTTATCACTTCCCCAAAAATGTCGAAAAGACATAATCAAACCTCACTTCATCATTACCATATGAAAATTGGATGATCAGATGCTCATAATCTAAAATTGAATTTAGAAATAATAAATATTTGTGTTAATCATCATTATCAACATCGAAACTTATTAAATTGGAGAAAAAATTATTAAAATCGTCAAGACGTTCGGACATCGACATACCTTAAATATAATAAAATCATAATAGTTTCTTCTTTTAAGGTGGAGATGATTACCTACACCCTTTGCCATTTATTTATGTTCTAATTCCCCCCATATTAATTTTATTGATTCCATCTTCATCATATAGCATACGTCATTTTTTGTGAGATTTATATTGAGAGTGATACATTCTTGCAAGTCATATTGCTTCCTATCATATTCCGACATATATGGGAGTTTAGTTGTAATTCCTTTCAATGCCTTATGCAAACCTTATCTAATCAAAATATCCCTCAATTTACATTGTCATGTGTCAAAATTAATGGTTTTCCATCAAACTTCTCGAAAGTCAAACTTATCGTTGACACCTATGAAACCTTAGATGTAACCATTCTCTACTATCCAAAATAAGTTATCTTTAAGAAATAACAAGGACAATACCAAAATTTCACTTAGGAATTTTATCAAACACCCTAAATGAACACAAAGCAAAGAACAATCCAGTTATTACCAATTTTTAGTGCATATATTAAATTAATAGAGTAATTCATGTATGACAAAGATCCAAGAATGAAGATACTCAATGGATAACAAGAGAAAAACAATCTAAATATAAATTAGTAAGCAAGTAAAGAGAAGTCACACACCAAGAAAAAATAAAATAAGTTTTATGTGGTTTATCAATTTGGCTATGTCCACATATTATGATGGCTTCCTTTCTTTGATTAAATTAACTAGGGTTTATATCTTCTATCAAGGAATACTATATCTATTTATGTGTATACAAGAAAAATTAATCACGAATGATCTTCTCAAAAACTTCGGTTATATGACCTAAAATAGGTTATTTACATAAAGGGTCCCAAAGGGATGAAATCACACACGGGTCATTCACCAAAGCCACTGCAACCTCTTTAATTGTACCCTTGGCCTTCGTTGTTGTGAAGAAAATCCTTTATTGGTTGTCTCTTTCATCTCCAACGAAAACCAATGCTTTGGCCAAATGCGCGGCCAATGAAGTAGCTCTAGGATGAAATTTTGAGACACATTCCATAATTATTTTGTTTAAGATGACTTTGAGCCAAAATAGATTGCCTAGAAAACAACCCAGATTTGTGATTAAAAACATATGCTTCATTAGTGCGATGGGGATTTTAAACAGAGTTTGTTAGAATCATATAATATAAGGTAGGTATAATAGGCTGAAAATAAATAGAGTAATAGTAAATATAAGAGAAGGGGAGATATTTATCATTAAAGTGTCTACAAATAATGAGGGGTGTCACCCATATTTATAAGGAAAGGGATATCTCCCTAATAAATCTTTGAACGAGCATGAGACAAAGTTATAGTATAAGACTCCAAATTACATATGGACTTCCAAAAACAAATAACAAAATTTACAACAATGGGTAAATTTTATGTAGTTTTACACTCCATAATAATTTTATCTTTTGTTTTACACTTCGATTTGTCATCTAAAACTATTCCCTATAAAATAATGTTTGTTTAGTGTTTATAGTATGCTATATTTTTATTTGCACGATGTAAATATTTCAAATTTTTACGTTAAATTTGGTCTACACACCTTCTAAAAAAACTTATGTACCATAGATAATCTTAGACTAATTACACGCATATATAGTGCCTTTCAAAGTCTTGCCCCAAAAAATTTAATTCAAGTAAATAAATTAGTAATTAAATTAATAAAATAATAATTTAAAGTTTAACAAATATATAAAAGTGAAAATATAATTACTAGGTAGCGTGAGAAAAATATAGTTAACAATTTGTTATTTTCTCTCATATTCGTCGTTTTTATATGAATGACTACATTGCCCAGAATATAAAATAGTTTTTATTTTATTTTTTCTTGAAATACTGTATGAAAAGAGTACAAATAAGACTAAATTACGTCATTTTAAGATCATTTCGAGACATGGCAAACATTTTTCCTTACCTTGTAAGGCAGAGTTTAAATTTTGGTTGAATGTCACCATACTTAGAGTTCATTTTTGAAAATATTACTTAGTGGAATAATGCACGGTTTGATAATCAACCTTCCATATTATTCTAACTATAAATATTCAAAAATATATTATTGCAACGACCTCATTTGTGTCGAAGCATCATTTTGTCATTAAAAATACTCAAAGGATAATCATTTAGTAAAATACACAAATCTCGAAGTTTTGTATTAAAATGTTAAAGGGATAAACTGAAAAATCTATTTACATAGGGGGACTTTTTACTTTTCGTATTTATAATTATTGTCTTAGCTTCGGGATAGTAAATATAGGGAATAAATGTTCAAGCATGCGCACGCGTGTGTGTGCGCGCGTGTGTGTGTATATATATATATATATATATATATATATATATATTCTTTGAATACCTCGATCCATTGTCAGAAGATTAAAATTTATGTTATTTTATAAAACAGGGAGCATTATTATCGGCTGCTTTACCCGGAATGCAAGCACGGGTACATGGTGACATACATAATTATTGTATTATTCCATGAAAATTTATTTAAATGCATACATTTTTCTTTTAGCCTATTATTTGTAGGTATGATAAAACAAAAAGAAAAGAAAGAAGAAGATATATTTTGACTAATTTGAATGGACATTTTGAATGCAGGGGGTGACTCTTACTAAAGTTGACAAAATTAAATTTCTGATAGTTATATCAGGTGGTAAATTTGGAGGGATTAAATTCTCAGCTCCAAAGCTTGCTGAAAATGCATTTTCCTTTCCCATCGAAATTCCATCACTCCATATCTTTGGTATACGAAATCCAAGAACATCTCTCTCTATATATAGAGAGAGAAAGAGAGTTTCACTCTCACAAGGTCCACCCATAAGGACCAACCATGTCAAGACTATTTTTTTAAGTAGTAAAAAAATAATTTTGAATTAATTTTTTTATGTAGTATTTAAACATTTTACTAAACCCTACAAAAAAAATCAGTTCAAAATAAGTTTGTATGATATTTTAAAAAAATCGTTCAAAATATGACAGTTTTTAAGTTGCTTTAAAGTTGTCATATTTTGACCTATTTTTTTATTCTAGCAAACAAACTTATTTTGATCTAATTGTTTTTTGTGGAGTTAACTAAAATGTTTAAATTCCACACAAAAAAATCAACCCAAAATTATTTTTTATTATTTTAAAAAAATAATTCACATGAATGATCCTTATGGACCTTAAGAGTCTCTCTCTCTCTCTCTCTCTCTCTCTGGAGAGAGATAGATATTATAAATGGACAATTGTGCATTTTATACAGGGAATAAAGACATAGCAAAGCCAGCTGCAATTGAACTCCTGGACTCATTTGTGAACCCTTTCGTGATATATCACCATGAAGGCCATAAGATCCCTAAGTTAGGTAATTTGACAAGTCCCATTGTTAGTCTTCTTTATAATTCATCATATGACTAATCCTTAATGGAAATATTTTCCAAACACTATAATAATTTTACCTTAGAAAAAAGGGGTATTTGTCCGTAGCTTCTAAATTTCTAATCTTTAAAGCGATAACTCCTCTCAGAATGTTTTTAAACTGATAGGTCCTATAAGTAATTTATTTGTTTGTGGAAAACGTTTAAATCACTACGAGAGTATAAATTACCCTTATAAGTACATTTGAGGATACATATAATTACTTGCTTCAGTAATCATCCCTCCAAATAATTATACGCGAAAAATCAACAATTTTATGGATTCGGATAAATTTATTATCCAAAAATCCTTCTTCACGCCTTATTTTTAAGAGATTACATTCCTTAAACTATATATATAGGCATGGAAAATACGACAAAATCATCTATTCACAAAAACACCATTATTTAAAATTCTTGTAAACATATAGATTTACTATGCCTGTCGGAACAAAAAAATAAAGTTCAGAGGATCTATAATAAATTAAATAAAAATTTGCAAGCCCTATTGCGGCATACGAGTCAAATTTAAGATTTGTCCATAATTTTGTCTAGGAAATAATAATACTCATAATCTCTCACTAGTTTAATTTTCTTTCAGATGATGAAGCCTTAAAAGTCATGTTCAGCTTCCTTCAAAAGATTCAAATGCCTTTGGGTACAAGATTTTTATCGGCCCGCCTGTAATTTATGTTGCAATTTCTATAGCAATGATGGATATGATTTCTCTGTGTCATTTGTAATACAATATGGTACAATAGTTGACCCACAATAAATGTCTGCTTCCATGCTTGATGGAAGTTTTAAAAATGATTGTTCACGTTGCTTGGCAATTTGTAATTGCAATGGTATAAATGCACTTATTATACGTCGTTAACTTTGTTCTAATAAATATTAAATATAATAATTTGTGTTATTGCTGTAAAATGGAAGACTACAATAAAGGTCGTTGAATATATTGAGTTTCCACGTAGGATTGTTTCTTCAATACATTTTCTCCAAAAATTATTGCCACTCCTATTTCTACATTAAGCAGCCTGACTCTCCATCTTCAATCCTTTCAACAGCCAATGCCCCGCCCTCCTCCAGAATTTCCTTCCCCATCACTATTCTCCACAGGAATTTGTAAATGTTCAAGCCCCTCATATAAACACCATTAATTTTAATCTAGCCAAACGAGATTCTTCCAAATGTATATATTGGATAGTCCGTGTTTGGGGTTTACATATACTCGTTTGCAATTCAGATGTGCGTTCTTTAACAAGACTGATTTCGAAACCTAATTTGCATTTGGCCACCACGTTTCGTGGGTTCTGCTGCTCTATATCTCTCTCTTATTTGATTGTCATCAAATGCTAAATCCAGCGACAACGAGAATCAGACATTAAGACCCCAAGCTACTCACAATCATTTACATTTTATTTTATTTTATTCTTAAATTCTTTTATATTAGAGAACTTATATCTATGGATTTTGCAAGAGAGAGAAACCAAGCTTCGTAGAGTGAGGAGAAAAAAAACAATTGTAAAGTGATTAAAAGAGTCTATCAATCCTCCCAAGATATATTTATGTGTTTTTTTTTTTTTTCCTACTATGAAACAATCCATAATGATTCCATGTGTTGGTTCCAAGGTACTTTATCGGTTTGTGTAGGTACTAATCTATAGAGGCAGACTCCTGTGCACACTAAGTTTGCACACTAACTTTGCACATTACCTTTTAAAAGTGGTAAAACTTAGTGCTGGCGCACACCAATTTTCTTATACATTTCAACGGGCTCACATAAAAAAAATTAGCTCAAAAAAACTTTTTTTGCTATTTTTAAAAAATCGGTCAAACTTTCGCAGTTTTTAAAGGGCTTAAAAACTTGGAAAGTTTGACCGATTTTTTAAAAATAGCAAAAAAAGTTTTTTTAAGCTGATTTTTTTTATATGGGTTCCTTGAAATGTTTAAATATCACACAAAAAAAATCAACTCAAAAATTTTTTTTTTATCACTTTTAAAAGGTAATGTGCAAAGTTAGTGTGCAAACTTAGTGTGCACAGGAGTCTGCCTCGTAATCTATATCTATATATTTATATATTATATTATATATATAATATCTATACTACTATAAAATACAAAACAAAGGCATTTATTACTCCTCTATTCCTCTACAAAGAAGCTATCCACGTCCCCATAAGCGAGATCCCATTCGTCTTCAAATTCCAAGTCAGATCCCAGTCACACGTTGGCTATTAATCATATAAAAAAATACAAGCGACCAGACGTACAAACCAATGGTATATTCAAACGTCACCTCTATACATCAATAATGTTACGAACCCTTATCTCTTTCAGCCTTTTTCTCTTCTATCTTTTTCCCTTCTCTCTCTCTACAAGAATCATTGATTTTGGCTGTTGGGCAGCCATTTCTCATTTCTCTCAGCCGTTTCTTATCTCACCCATTTCTCAACCCTTTCATTAACTCCATCTCAGCCATTTCCTTCACGTCCTCCCCCTCCCTCCCGCCTCCAGCAGCAGCGCCACCACCGAGCACCTTCAGGGCCGTCCGTTCCGCCCCCTTCTCTCTTCTCTTCTCCGGTCCAGTGATTCTCCGGTCCAGTGATAAGTCAACTGGCCACTTTGCCCTACGGTGCCGGAAAAATTACTCGGTTAAAAGCCTTCGTTTTAAGGGAGTCTCTTGCTTATGAGGAATATGATTTTGTTTTCCCCAGCGAAGATTTTTCTCAACATGCTCTTTTCTTCTCCACAAAAGGTCCCATATTTTAAATCTTTTTAGTTTTTGTTGTTTTGTTTATGTTGTTAAATTAACAAATTTTGGTTTTTTTTTATCAGTAGTTGGAGATGTATAAAAAGGTCAATTGAGCAGCCGGTTAGTCGCAATCCCTTCCTTTTCATCAACGGGAGACGGAGGCTTTACGGACTCAGGTATTTCCGATGATTTGACAGTACTTTCATCATCTTTATGCCCCATAAAGTTCATGACATGATTGAATATGGCTTTCATGTCTGTAGCTGAAGGCCATATCCCCGAAGCTGATATCCATTTATATTAGATTTAGAAAACCAATTAGTCCAGTCATCCATGTTCAACTTTATTCAAAATTCTTTACAGAAGGTAAATCAAAATCGCATAAGGGACAATTTGGATTCGGAAAATCCAAGTCTGACCCTAGAACACCAGTTCTTTATTTGGTTAAGGATGTTTTGACAAGGTTTGCATTTCTATTTTTAATTTTTTGGGGATGAAATATTTTATTTCATGTATGTAATTGTGTTTTCTATTGTGTAAATAATAAGGTATATTTTTTTTGTGTGTTTTCTATTTTATTTGATGTATGTGAGTCCAGATCCAAATCTTTAAGGTTTGCATTTTTATTTTTATTTTTATTTTTTTGAGGATGAAATGTTTTATTTGATGTATGTGATTGTGTTTTCTATTGTGTAAATAATACACTGTATTTTCTGTTGTGTTTTCTATTTTATTAGATGTATCTGATTGTGTTCTTTCTCGTGTACGAAAAAACATAGTTCGGAAGTCATGAATTTTCTAATATTTTTTTGAGTAAACTACCCTATAGGTCCCTCACCTATCCATTTATCTCAATTTCGACCCTCTCCTTTTTTTTTGTTTTAATTTCGTCATCAAACTTTTACTTTGTCTCAATTTAGTCCATCTATTAACTTTTTTTGAATACATTTGATTATTTTACCCCTCTTTATTGAAATATAGTAAAATTAGTGTTATAAAATTTAAAAAATAAATTATTTATTATTATTATTTGGGGATAAAAAATAGTATTTTATCCGAGAGTAATTATAAAAAATTGTTTTTATTTTGATTTTATTCCAGTTGTTTTTAATTTTTTTAATAGAAAAAACAATGACAATACCAATACATTTTTTTTATTTGCAATTTTTTATTAAAAAATTGTTTTAAAGATATTTTTAATAGAAAAACGATAAACATTTTCAAAATATTTTTCTATTAAAGCACAGAAAAAAATGGTAAAAAACAATTTTATCCCCTTTTTATTAAAAAAAAACTCATATTTTTTTTACAGAAAATGTTTACAATCAATCCCCTCTTATAAGTTTATCCCATTTTTGTAAAAATAATTGTTTATTTTTATGGAAAATGGTTACAATCAAATGGGTGTTATAATAAGATTTTTTTTTATAAAAAAAGGGGATACAAATTATTTTTTTTGTCAAATTTTATAACGCCCATTTGATTTTTTTAATAAAGAAAATGAAACAAAAATTTAAAAAAAAATACGACTTTAATATTTTTACCGTTTTTTCTTTGCTTTAATAGAAAAAATATTTTCGAAATGTTTATCAGTTTTCTATTAAAAATATCTAAAAAAAATTAATAAAAAATAGAAATAAAAGAAAAAAAACGTTTTGGGATTGTCACCGTTTTTTCCGTTAAAAAATTAAAAACAGCTAGGATAAAATAAAAATATTTTTTTTTATTATTATCCTCGAATAAAAAATTATTTTTTTATCCTAAGATGATAATAATAATAATAATAATAATAATAATAATAATAATAATAATAATAATAATAATAATAATAATAATAATAAAGTAGTATATTTTTCAAATTTTATAACAACCGTTTTATTATTTTTTAATAAAGAGGGGTGAAATAGTCATATGTATCCAAAATAGTTAACAAAGGGACTTAATTGAGACAAGATGAAAGATTGAGGACGAATTCGAAACTAAAAAAGGATAGGGACGAAATTAAGATGAATGGATAGCCGAGAGTCCTATTGGGTAGTTTACTTTATTTTTTTTATGCAACTCTATGTTATGAGTTTTCTATTTATGGACTATAAACCCACTTTTCTTACTGATTTTGCCCCATATTCCTGGTTGAAAGTTCAATATTAGTTTAGATTCAGTATTTGGATCATTTTTCGTCTCCATTCAAAAATAAAAAAACACAACTAATAAGTTATACCATTTATGACTTTTAAACACATCCAAAGTCATTTTTTTTCATCTGTTGGATGTATCTGATTTTTACTGTTAATATTTTAACTTTTGATACTTTAAATAATCTGTTGGATATTTTGTGACAATTCAAAGTGTAATTTCTATGGGTTGCAGGGTGGTTGAGGAAGCGGCGTGGGCCATGATCTTGGTGGAGATACTGATAATGTTAAAACACGAATGGGTTGACATTTATAATGGAGTGAGAGAGGTTTAGAAATCCTCCTGAAAGTTGAAGGCCAAAAGTTATAAAATCTACTTTGTTTTTTTTATTATTGTTTATTAGTGGTTTGTTATATTTCTATCTTTTGTAACGGGTTAATTAATAAAGGATGGTGTCAAATACATCACATTTAGTTCTTTGAAAATCAATGGAGGTTTTAGTCATTTTTAGGCTAAATCACATTGAACCCTTATGAATTACAAATGTTTTACAAATCACCCAAAATATAAAAAAAAAATAACATTTTACCGGAAGAGCCGACTTATTTAAGTGTTGTGGATGACTTTTTTTATTGTCAGAAATGAGGATGAGTTTTTGGTCTTCCCAAATTCTAATTGATTAAAAGGTTTAGATAATATTTTTGCCCATAATATTTTTCAACAGTGCATATCTCTAAATCGGAATAAGTCCTGTAGTCAATTCAAGCGTGAAATTGCAAATTTAAACACAATTAATAAGTCTTCGAATATGTTTCGCAGGTTGGACTCGCCTATGCATCGCTCGGGCTTACAGCTCGTCTCTTAATACTATAAAATGCAAAACAAGGCATTTATTATGCTTTGCAATTAGGCTATCCACGTGGCAGATATTCTCTTCATGATTTTTTCTCTCTCTTCTCAAATGCATGCGTCTGTTTTCCCTTCATCATTTGGTTTCCCCATTTCAAAGAATAGGCTATCCACGTGGAAGATATTCTCTTCATGATTTTTTCTCTCTCTTCTCAAATGCATGCGTCTGTTTTTCCTTCATCATTTGGTTTCCCCATTTCAAAGAGTCAATTGCACTGTTGTCTCTCTCTCTTCTGAAAGGTTCCAATCTCTCTATCTCCCCCATTCATTAGTGTCACCCATTTAAATCTCTTTCAACTTTCCCCTTCCTAATTTCTTCTAATATATTTTTCTCATTTCATCTCTAATCTCCAGAATCAATTTACACATATTTTCATCATTTTGTCTTCTTATACCTACTATCGGTGAACAGGTGAGATTACAACACAAAAAAGAAGATCGGAGACGGAGGGAAGAGGGATGAAAAAGTGAAAAAACAAAAAAAGAGTTGGAGATGGCCTGATCTGGGTTATCAAAGCACTGTTTCACTACCATAATAAGGTAAATCGTTTCTCTCCCATTTATTTTGTGTGATATAGTCCTTTTGGGTTTTTTAAACCCTGTTTTTGGATTCCCCTTCCTTTTGGTGTGATTCAGTCCTTTCGTTTTTGGATTCCATTGATTCGATTGCAATAAACGGGTTTTGGTTTCATCGTAGGGTTTTTAATGGATCGATTGTTTTCATTATCAAGAACCATTTTTTGTAGGTTCATTGTTTTTGGATTGCAACAGATATTTTTTATGTTTTGTTTTTCCAGATTGTACCCAGAGTGTGATTTTTGCGAACACCTGGCTCACTGACAAAATGCGTAGCTGTGAATCATGCGTGAATTTCAATCGGGCTCTTCACGCGTTCTCATCACCACCGATCTCTTGGCTCATGATATCGATCTCCATCAAGTTTCTCTTATTATAAACTACGATCTTCCAACCCAGCCAGAAAACTACCTCCATGGTATTGGACGAAGTGAACAATTTGGGAGAAAGGTGTTGACATTAATTTTGTGACTACCGAGAATGAGAGGACGCCGTTTGACATTCAGGAGTTCTATAATGTGGTTATTGACGAACTGCCATCAAATGTTGTTGATCTTCTCTAAAGTTATTGCAGGGTTCGTTAAGTTTTTACCCATTTCACTATGGTGGACATAAATTTTGTTACAGGTAGTAGTTTGGTTTGGTTTACTGATATTTAAGGCTTTGTGATTCAGCACTGAGAAATACATTATCAAATGGGATGGTCTATTTATTTAAAAAAAAAAGAGTAGTTCTATTGGCCCCGAATTTTTTACTGAAATTTCGACTGAATTTATACGTGTAAGCGTGGTATTGGTAGGTTCTTTGGTCCCACTGGCGTGGACCCCACAAACCATCCAATAGAAACCCAACACCTCATTCGGTCTGTCTACTTTCGGTAAAAAATTCAGTCTAAATAGCATTTTTGAAAAAAAAAATAGATTGTGCCCTAATCACGTCTAATTCTTCAAATTTATAGTCAGGTATACTATGTTTACACTCTCTCACACTCTTTGTCCTTTTTAATTTTTCTGATATTCGAAAATCAGGCTTATTTTTCTACGTTTTTAATTTTAATTTATTTATTTTCATTTGGTTCATACTAAATCTACAAGAAGCAAAATGGAGAAATAATAGCGTGCGCTTGGTACTGCCTTTTCCTATTCCTCTTGCAATGAACAAATTATTTTCCAGAGGTAAACATATGTAATTCATATTTGTTTGTTTTTATTTATTTTTATGCGTACATTGGAAAATTAATAGTAATACCTTTTTGTTGGAATTTATTTTTTTCCCTTGCTCATTTTATAATTCTTCAAGGCTGATTATATTACCCTAAATTAGTTATTGTAAATTCTCCATTTTAAGGTAATCTTGATACTTGAATCATGTTAGTTAGACATGGAATTTGTGTTCATTTTTTTTTAAATTTTCTCCTCTTCCTTGATTTATTACTACCCTCCACAACAATGGCCTTTTAAACAAAAGAGAAGTTTCGGTTTTTATCCCTGTGCAAATCTGTATATTGATGCTAATGTCTGAATATTTTATTTGAGTGTTTGCTCTCTTGTGATATGGTTTATACGAAGATATTTGTATAATTTGGAAACATGAGGACAAAAAAGAATGACTGTATTGTTGAATTATGTTTCATTGTGTTGATTTGTTTAATAGTGCAAATTATTATCATAGATTACAAGGTCGAATACCATTAGATACGTATTCCTCTATGGGGCCAAAAACCACAATATTCAGCGATGTAAAAAATATATATATAGTAGAAATTACAATCTTTTGTATTTTACTTTTTATAAGTATTTAATGACAGGGTCTTCTAATACTATCCACGTGGCACATCTATATCTCTTATTACTATAAAATGCAAAATAAGGGATTTATTATTCTTTGCAATTAGCGTATCCACATGGCACATAATATTTGTTTCATATTTCCTCTGTCTCTCTCTTAATTTTGATAGACAACATTTTTGGGGAAGCAAAAAATTACTAATTCATCCGTTTGTTCATGTGGACGTCGCGTAGGAGGAAGGTGAAGACTGCGATTATGTTCGCTGTGAGAATATTTGGCACATGTCGATAGAGCGGCGGAGATCGAGTGCGATGAGGTTTACGGAGTTGAGGAATGAGATAATAGATTTGATTGTTGAGATTCGAGATTTAGGCTTTAGTCCGATTTTTAAAAATTCTTACGGAGTTGAGGAACCGTTCAATTCTTTATATACCCCCCAACAAAAAATATTAAAATCTCAAAGAAATTAGTTTTGTGCTCTTTTTTGTTATTTACCTGTTGACAATAAATGTGATATAATAATTATATGGTAGTTTTGTTTGGTTTTTTAGATACGGACATTTGTTTTAAAATTTTATTTAGATGAAATTTATTTGTGGGATTTTAGTATGTTTAGTTGAATTTGTGAAATTATTCTTTTTTTGGGATTTGGGATGCAAAAATATCAAAGAAAAAAATTATACGCTTTAAAATCGTTTAGCCCGCGCATCGCGCGGGTTTACAACTAGTTAATACTATAAAATGCAATACAGGAGTTAAGACTCCTGATTGCTTAAGTTGTCCATGTGGAATTCTAATTAGGTGTTATTCCTCTCTCTCTCGCATTCGTGAATGGTGAAACCCTTTATGAAAGGAAGAGAGCATTACCTCTTCAGCTTCTCAAAAACCTAACTGGTTCCTTATATCATTCTCCCTTTCTACTTTCTCCACTCTTATCTTATCGTTAAGATCCCCCTTTGTTCTATAATTTTACTGATGGCGATTTGCATTCTCTTGAGACATAAAGAACCTGAAAATGATTCTCCCACCACCGTAAGGTAGAAATTTCTTAAATAATTTGATTTTCGTTTATTTATTGGTTATCTATTTATTCACAGATGTTTTGTCGGTCGTACGGTAAAAACTTCTTCAATAATTGAAATATCATAATGATTTTTTTTATAATAGGATTTGTTGTTTTGCTTACCTCTCAAGTGGAATTTTCTCGCTAAGACCCCTTTTCCCCAGATTTATCTAATCCTCTACATAATTAATTTTTGCTCACTCCGTCGATAATATTTGCAGCGGGTAAGTCTCTCTGGTAAAAGTTTTCTTTTATATATATATATATATATATGTGTGTGTGTGTGTGTGTGTGTGTGTGTGTGTGTGTGTGTGTGTGTGTGCCACTACACCACCTATCATGGCGAATCACCAGGCCCCTAAAACCATTCTCAAAACCTCAAAACTGATTTTACTCGTTTTGTGTGAGGGGGGTATCCCTCCCCTGTTCTAGCGGGGAAATAACAAATAAACCCACGTTATTATGTTGTTTATCTTATCTCATCTACACCCACTTTGGTGAATAGTTTTTTGATTTTATATCATCTATCCACAGTGGACAAACTTCATAATTACGGACTACCATTTCCAAGTCCAAAAAATTGTCTCTCTCATTTTGGTGCTTCTGGTGAACATACAACACATCTGCCACTTGATCGTTGGGTTAACGAGTGAGATAGTATGAGTTGATGAGCATGTGTTGTGTATGTGGATATGGGGGGAGACAATACACGAAGTGGGTACAGAAGGTAGGGGTGGGAGTGTGTGCATGGCAACTAGAATTGGTTGTGGGTTTGTGTGCGAGAGTATAAAAGGCGTGGGGGAGCACAAAGATGTGAAGGATTGAATGTATGGGTTGTCTATGGGGTGGTGAGGAGAGAGGAGAGTGTGTGGGTTTTGGTGAGGTGTCTGCGGTAGTTCCAATTTTCTCTTTGTCACTCTCTTCTATTTACAGATTTTATCATCGTCACTCAAAATTGGGACTCAAAATCGCGACTCGCTGATATGGCGTGTCGCGATTGATTAGTGTCACTAGTGTGGACTCACATTCATAAGGAACGGACCAATGACAACACGTTATGTCAGTATGAGTCATAATTTTGAATCCCAATTAAGAGTCTTTGAAGTATTTTCCTTTGGGGATTTCATGACCATCTCCTCTCCCATCTTCTTTTTCCAAATGAACCATCTTTTTAGCACTCTACTAGAAAATGCCCAGGCTTTAGCTGCCTTAATTGCTGGTATCAAATTGTTTGAGTATTCTTTATCTGACCACTTGCTAACAAGTACTAATTGACAATACACACAACCATTATAACAGAAGTTATTTTTTATAACTCCTCTTTTTTCCTAAAGAATGTATCATTTATTATTGGAATCCATTTTTCCATCAACAATCAATTTACAGATAAAAAAAATGAGGGTTACCTTTAAAAGACAAAGAACATCCCATTCTATATAGATATATGATTTGATGATATCAGTTCTCCTCATCCTTGCTTTTCAAGAAGTTCTCGACTATGTACTTTTCATTTGTTATAATAAGAGGGGAGCTCAATCTCAATTTTTTCCCTATTTTTTAATTTTCATGATTTGAAAATTATTTTTTCTTACAAGAAATTTTAATTTTGATTTGTTTAGTTTGTTATCAAAGCTCTATGGATTGATTAATTTTAGATATGGATTGAGTAATTTTAAGCCAGACTACTTTTTCACAACTAGCGGGTAAATTTTTTGGAGTGTAGTCCATTTGGGTTTTTAAATTCATGAGAGGGATGAATGCGAGTTTATTGAAGGAGGAGAGATAAGGTTCTCTTTTGGAGGTCAATTTAAGTTTTTACTTTTTTTAAGTTTCTTATGTGTGAATGGATGTGAGGGAATGGTTTTGTTGATGTATATGGGTTTGGAATCAAACTTAGGATAATTGTTCTAAAGGGTTCAATTTTTTTCCATTCCTTTTTAAAGTTCAAAAAGGCATATATATAAAAAAAATTATCTACAAACTTGCTTTTGATAAAATTTGTTTTTTGAAATAATATTAAAGATTTCAATTTTTATGTAATATTAGCATTATTTTGGGGAAAAAAGCTATTCACAATAGTTTTTTGATAGTATTAAACATTTAGATTTTTCTTTGATTTTTTTTTGTTAGTTTGATAAAGTTTCAATTTTTTTACTGACCCATGTCCAAAGTGAATTTTTTTTTAGATTGATAAATTTTCAATTTTTTAACAGACCCAAGATTAATGATGAAAGTTTTTGTTAGTTTTACAAGTTTTCAATTTTTTTACACACTTAAGTTAGTTATATTTTTATTAGCATATAAAGATTTCAAGTTTTTTACAGACCCAAGTCTAACGTTATTGTATTTTGTTATTAATATCGAATTCAAAATTTGGACAAAAGGGTACTATACCACACGCTTTATTCCTTACACATATTTCATCATTTAGCACTTCAAAATTGTGGATACATCTAGATCACACTTTCTTTTTTATATTTTTAATATCTGAATAGTTTTATTAAAGTAATTAGTAATATATTTTGGATTTTAGTCATATCTTAAAAAAACCATGAAAGAAGATAACAAGGAGTTATGGTTTTTTGGGTCTTTATAAAATGAGGAGAAGAAGTAAAAAAATCTATCTTTTAGAGGATAAAAAGAAAAAAAATTCAAACTTTTTTGGGTGTACGTAAAGAATTTATTTATTCTTTTGTTAACATTTCTTTATATTCCTTTTGTGGGTACCCGAAATTAGAATGACGGGCCTGGACGAGTAGCCCAGTTAAAGCGGCCCAAAGTCCAAACCCCTCATTTCTTAACAATTAATTTCGAATATAACTAAGTCTTCTCCCATGTTCTCGTTGAGAGGTGTTCCAGGAGAAGATGGAAAACGTGGGGAAGTCCAACACCCCCACTCCATGAAAATAAACGTGTTTATAATAAACCTTAAGTCTGGGGCATAAGACACGCACTGTATTCTCTGTAATCACTCCCTGGAGTATATAGAATAATACTGACTGCACCACCGTGGACGTAGGCATTCTTGCTGAACCACGTACATCTCCTGTTGTGTGATTGGTATTTTATCTTCGTTATTTTGCTTGGTGATTTCACTTCTATTATCTATTTGTGTTGAATAATTATTGTCACCACAATTGGCGTCGTCTGTGGGAACCGTTTATCTTCCCTGAGAAAGTCAACACCAACAAAGAAGTCTGAAATGTCTGGTCACAGTAGTAATGCTCCTCAGGTAGGAGATATCCAAGAACAACCTGCCCCTCGCAGGATCAGATCTGAAGTTCGGCGTTCAGATCAGAGGGCTCGCCTAGAAAGACCAGCCTCATAAGAAAATCAAGGAACATCGAGGTCCACACAAATATCCAGGTTGATTGATGCTTATGAGGCGAGGCTCCAAGAGCAAAGGGAATCATCCCGCAGGCACGAAGATGAGAATGATCGCCTCAAGAGAAGGTTAGAAAGAATGGAGATAGAGCTCCATCGTGGCACCAGGAGATGTCCATACCTCACTCCTAGCCCTCAGGCGAGCAAGTCTCCCAGCCGAGGAAGGAGCCCTAGACACGAGTCCCAGAAAGTTTAGGGAAACGAGTCAGAGGATGACTTACTCGAGCAACTGCAACTAGCTCGCAATTGCAGAAGCCTAGCTCGCAGCAACGAGAACATATGAAGTCTGGTTCGAAGGGATATGAACCAACACCCTGCGCATCAAGGTACCAGATCGACCCGAGAACTCTCTAGGCGAGATCTCAAAACTCAGATGAAATCACCTTTCTCGAGAGAAATAGAAGAAGAGGAAGCCCCCAATAAGTTTGTTATTCCAAGGTTCAATATCTATGATGGTAATATTGATCCCATTGATCACGTCAGGCAGTACAGGCAGGCCATGACCCTCTGGAACCATCGAGACACACTGATATGCTGAATTTTTCTCGAGAGCCTGCATGATGTGACGCAGAAATGGTTCAAAAGGCTCCCCATAGGTCCATCAGAAGCTTCAAGTCCCTGGCCGAGCTCTTTACGTCACACTTCATTACTAGCAGCTCCCATCCCAAAAGGATGGATGCTTTGCTAATAATGAAAAAGATGCCTTAATAGACCCTCTGAGACTACGCTAAGAGGTACTGGGAGTTATTCAACGAGGTCGAGGACTGCTCGGAGCAATTGGCAGTAGCCTCTTTCAAAATTGGGCTACCCAGTTCTTCCCTTCTGTACCAATCCCTGACCAAGAAAGAGGACATAACCATCGATGACCTGATGGCCCACATCGAGAAGTATGCCAAGGTGGAGGATGTGTGTCACCCCCCCATTAGGATATAATTAACTAAATAGTTTACAAATCGCAAATATAATTTATTTATTATTTAGGTAATACATATTGAAACAACTTCAAGGTTAAAATGCGTAATATTAAAAAAATCCAATCGTTTTAAGGAGGCATAATTTCAACAGAACTCACATATCATTTAACTTAATTACAACTAGTGAAGTTTATAAAACAAACTAACAAGACCCTACTTCTATGTACTCAACCTCCTAGACTTGGCTGTGGCAGCTGGAAAACCTGAAAATGTAAACATATAAAACCATGAGTTTAAAAACTCAGTGAATGTACTACATCTCTATATAGTAAAAGTACTATATTAACATCTCAACATATTAATATATACATCTCTGTGCCAAATTAGGCCATATACATATCCGGAGTTAATAAACCCCACATCTCCTGCCCGTAGGCAATAATCATATCCATAGGTTTTAAAAACCTAACATCTCCTGAATTGCATAGCAACTCAACATATCCTGACTTTTATAAAGCCATAACATCTCAACATCTATTGGATTTTAAATAAGACATAACATCTCAACATCTCAACATCTCTTGGCTTTTAAATAAGCCATATCATCTCAACATATAATACATATACATCATATCCAAAATCAACTCAGTAAGTACACTCACCTTGTGTTGTTAACTATGTATTCACGTTTCCCTCAGGTGGAGCTGAACTTGGTTGATTTGACCTTACACCTGTTAATCCAACTAAATCAACACTAAAGATCAATCATAAGTATTATTTTAATATAATTATGTAACTTTAAATGAGTACACAACCACAATATGATTCTACTCAAGTCATATTCCATGAAACATATGTAAAGACGTAACGATGGTTTATATGTTGATAAGGTCATGAACATTCAACCCTAGAAACTACCTCGTAAAGAATTTATAACTAAACTCAAGTAAACATAAAATTATACTTCTGAATATATATACACATGAAACATTTACTCAAAATACCCTTGGGAAAGAGCAAATAAAAACATTCTTTCATGGAGTATCCAATATGGCCTCAAATTATTGTCCTCCATACTTAACCATCCCATATTCATAAATAGTACACATACAGGTGTCCAAGATTATCAATATGAAAACATATCTGAATATACTTTCCGTTACAAGTGACGGTGTAATTTTTCAAGCTTCCTAGGGCAAGTTATGGCCATTTCTTTACAACACAAGAAATCTGCCCTACAAACTCCTCTATTGTTCCTTCAACTTCCAAGAATTTTCATAATTTTTATACAGAATAACTTTCCATGATTTTCAACAAACTTTCAGTAGACATACGGAATAGTACAGAATTAAAGTTTCATAATATGTGGACTTCATTTGCTATCTCAAAAGCTTGACCAAACTCAGGGGATACCGAAATGAAATATACAAACAACAACTATATACCAACTTGCAACCATCACTAAGACCTAACCATAAGGAGTTAAAATCTTATTTTCGGATATGATATGAATATATGAGTCTATTTGTATATCCAATTGGAATTTCTGAATTCCAGTAAGCACACAAAGACATATGCAAGTTTGAACACAAAGGGTTTCAATACAAAGCAATATGACCTATAACACCACTTATCTCACATGTGAACCAATACATATTATCACAAAGGAGGATGGAATTTGGATCAATACTTCACGATTTATATACTTTGAAATAAGTATAATAGAAGATTAAAACAATATTAACACATAATATTACCTTGGAAACACCTTAAGGATTTTCTTGGAATTGCTTTCCTAGATTTTCCTTGTAACCCTTTCTTCCTTAACTTCTACCTCTCTTTCGTCAAGCTAATAACACCTCAAACTGAACCTAGGGACTTATTTGCTGAAGAAATAAGGTTAAGGGAGAGTTTTAAGTCGGCCAAGGCTGCCTCCCAATCCATCCAATCAAATTAAAACATTTGGTTTAATAAAAGACAATTTACCACTTAAGGGGATTTACAGGTTTGCCCCTTGTTCGTAATTTCGGCCTAACTTCTTCCTCGAACATCCGTTTGATGCACCGTTTGTTGTGTTACAACCCTAACTCAGATGTATACAACTATGTAGTTTTCACCTCAAGTCAATTGTAATGTTACAAGGGTCAAAACTAGTCTTAAACTGGAACATTTCTATCGAAAATAACCAAATCTTGTGTTCGTAAATAATTCGACATTTCATGATTTATGAAAGTAGAATTATACTAACCATAATCACTTAACATTAGATATACTAATAAAACATTATTGATATCACATATGATAAGTATGATTTAAATATAATTTATCATAATTATATACGGGTTGTCACAACCTCCCCTCCTTAGAAAATTTCGTCCCCGAAATTTAATACGAATGTCACTTACCAAACAAATGGGGATGTTGTTTCTTCATGCTATCCTCCGTTTCCCAAGTTGCTTCTTTAATTACATGGCTCATCCACATAACTTTAACTAAGGGAATAACCTTATTCCTCAATACTTGCTCCTTACGATCAAGAATTTCCACCGGTTCCTCGATGTACGACAAGTCTTCTTTCAGTTCAATAGGTTGGGTTTTCAGTTGATGAGATGGATCTGCCAAATACTTACGAAGCATTGATACATGGAACACGTCATGCAAACGAGATAACTCTGGAGGTAATGCTAATATATATTCCAGGGTTCCAATTCTTTCCAACACTTCATATGGTCTAATGTATCTTGGACTTAGTTTCCCCTTCTTTCCAAATCTCATAACGCCTTTCCACAGTGAAATACGTAGGAATACAAAATCCCCCTTCTGAAATTCCAATGGATACTTCCTCTTATCTGCATAAAATTTCTGCCTACTTTGCACTATCTTTATCCGTTCCCGAATCATTTTGATCTTTTCAGTTGTCATATCTATCAATTATGGACCCAAAAGTTTCCTTTCACCTACTTCATCCCAACACAAAGGCGTTCTACATCTCCTCCCATATAAAGCTTCATACGGAGCCATACCAATGGTGGACTGGTAACTATTATTATATGAGAATTCCATCAATGGCAAATGATCATCCCAACTGCCCTTGAAGTCAAATACACAAGCTCGTAACATGTCTTATAATATTTGAATCGTCCTCTCAGATTGCCCATCGATTTGTGGATGAAATGCAGTGCTGAACTTCAAACTTGTGCCCATGGCATTCTGTAAACGAGGCCAAAACTTAGAAGTGAACGTTGGATATCTATCTGATACAATTGACACTGGTGCCCCATGTAAACGAATAATCTCATCAACGTACATACGTGCATACTTGTCAACCGTGTAGGTGGTCTTAACTGGAAGAAAATGGGCCGACTTTGTCAATCGATCTATAATCACCCAAATAGAATCATTCCCCTTTGGTGACCGTGGTAATCCTGTAACAAAATCCACCGTTATATTCTCCCACTTCCATTCCGGAATAGGCAATGACTGCAATAATCCTGTCGGCTTCTGATGCTCCGCTTTCACTTGCTGACATACTAAACATTTAGCTACAAATTCTGCAATCTCACGTTTCATATTGTTCCACCAGTAATACTCCTTCAAATCTCTGTACATTTTGGTACCTCCCGGATGCATAGAATAAATATAACTATGTTCCTCTTCCAATATATCCTTCTTTAAGGGTGGATCATTCGGTACACAAATCCTGTTTTTATAACACAACGATTCATCATTCTTAATTTCGAAGTCACTCTCTTTACCCTCTAAGACATCTTGTTTCTTCTTCTCAAGGAATGGATCACTGACCTGCAAATTTCTTATGCGTTCTTCCAATAAAGGTCTCACTATAACATGTGCTAATAAGCCTCCCCTTTTTGAAAAACCTAATTAAATGCCCATCTATGCCAAGCCAAAGATATTTCCCACACGTGCACACTGTATGCAACCTAGAATCCCCGATGATTTTTTATTCAAAGCATCTGCTACTACATTGGCCTTTCCTGGATGATGATGAATGGTACAGTCATAGTCTTTAATTAACTCCATCCAGCGTCTTTGTCTCAAATTCAAGTCTCGCTGTGTAAATAAATACTTCAAACTTTGATGGTCAGTGAAAATTTCACACGTCTCTCCATACAAATGATGTCTCCATAATTTCAAGGCAAAAAAAATAGCCGCAAGTTCTAAATCATGTGTAAAATAATTACGTTCATGTGTCTTCAACTGTCTAGATGCATAAGAAATTACCTTTCCATGTTGCATGAAAACACAACCCAGGCCCTGATGTGAAGCGTCAATATAAATCACAAACCCTTCTCCACTGGATGGAACAGTGAGAACTGGAGCTGATACTAGCCTATTTTTCAACATTTCAAAGCTGTGCTGACATTCATAACTCCACACAAATTTCACTTCCTTTCGGGTCAATTTAGTCAACGGCAAGGCTATAGATGAAACCTGTTTATGAACCTTCTATAATATCCATCCAATCCTAGGAAACTCCTTATCTCCGTTACATTCCTCGGTCTTTCCCATTGCACAATTGCCTCTACCTTCTTAGGGTCAACATAAATTCCATCTCCCGAAACAACATTGAAGCACCTTATACCTTTAACTTACTTAAGTCTATATTGTATAAGTGTTCATCTAATTTGGAAATAGTGACAAAATTTGTTGTCTAACCTAGAATCCAAAGAACCTCAGAATTGTTCACTCTCTAATCCTCTTCAATGATCCAAACAAGGTATAAATTGAATCACACTACACACATTAGAAGTGCATACATGTGTATATATTGCTCATATTGATTGTGTGTTAAATTCCCCTTAAAATGTTGTTTTAATAATTTTTTGGGAATTTTTAAACATTTTTAAAATAATGTTTTCTTTAATAAAAATGTGTTTAAAAACTTTGTGGGGTTAATATGCTATTATGAAAAGTTAGTTTTTCATCAGAATGTTTGATTGGGTAGAATATCAATGCGCTAAAGACTTTAGGGTGTTGCATGTAATTACTTTGGACTCGCGTTTGCTAGCCAATGAAATGCCAACACTTGTCATGCTCTTGTTATCTCATTTGTGTTTGTTTTGTGAGAGAACTGCCTGGTGTATTGTGGATCGTTAGATCAAACGTTATCTATGGATTGCATGTGTTTTATGACTATCCATGTGCTATCACTATGGACCAATCACCTTCATTTTAACCCACCTCTTTTTTACCACCCTTGGATCAAGTCAATATAAGGAAGACTGAATCTCAACCGTTTATTGCTATCAGCTATCCAGAACCTTCATTGGCTCCTATATAAACCCTCTTATTCTCAGCATTTTAAGACTTTTGGCAGTCGTCTAAGTTGAGAGAAAAAAAAAGAGAGCGAAGAGAGAAGTGAGAGAGAAGAGAGAAAAGAAAAGAGAGAAGAGAGAGAAAGGGAAAATGAGTTAGAGAAACCCTAACCCTAACCCTAACCCTAAACAACTTTAAACCATATTTAAACCTTCGTACTTTCAGAAATCCAAACACAACCTTGAGTGTTTGAGAGAGATTGGTGTTACTGGTTTGATCGTTTGTAGCTGTAACCTCTTGGTCTGTGATCTTGTTACCAACTTAAACATTTTGGTGAGATCTGTATTTCTTTTTCATAGAAATCTTAGATCTACACTATTGCATGTTATATATCACTAGATCTGCATATTTGTTTCTCGTTTTAAGAAAATATTTGTTGATTTAGATCTGTAAATGTTTTACATTTTCTGTTCTTGTGAAACTAAACCTTGACCTAGTTGGATTCTCACTTGGAGATTTTCAATCTCGAAAATATTTTCAAAACTGAGATTGATTAAGATCTTGACCGATTTTAAAGCAAGATATCCGTGGAATCTGGGATAGATTAAAAGGTCAAAAGGTTCCAAGTTTTGTAAGAAAGAAAGAAAAGAAAATCACAACATATAGTCTTTATATGTAATTTTCTAGGACTGTCTGTACAAACTAAGTGTGTGTGAGTTCATGCATGTGGATAGAAATCACATCACAAACACTTGACACACTACCACACTGAAAGTGTTGGGTATAAGATCAAAGATTCTTGAGTCGATGCAAAGAAAGATAAAGCAAAGTGAAAGTTATCAAATTGGAAGAACATCATCAACAATCAGATCTACAAGAAGTTAGAAGGACACCAAGTGGGGTATATTCCTAAACTTAGAATAGGCTGAGTTGTGTGCATGTATGTTGTATTGTTTGTAACTGCTATTTGTTTTTAGTGGATTTTTTACTTTCGTGATTTAGAAGTCACCGTGGATGTTTCCTCTATTGGGAGAGGTTTTACCACGTTAAAAATAGCGTGTTCTGATTATCTTCATCTCCTCATCTCATTCTATAGTGTGCTGATATTTTGAAACTATCTTAGTTTTAAAACTGATTACAAAGTCTTGGTTATTCTCGTACATAAGTTTTAGTAAACACATCTTGTTGTTTATCATTTTTATTTTCAAAAGGAAAGGGTTTCTTTAACAAACAACTCGGAGTTGCTTATACATTTTAATCATTGTATTAAACGTCATTAGTAACGTTTTTCAATTGGTATCAGAGCCCTGTAAACTTTTATTTCAAAACGGATCTTGTGTTTCTGAAATCGTTTTCTAAAAATCTTAACTATGGACGAGAAGAATGAAAGGTTTGGTAATCTGTCCAGACCTCCACTCTTTGATGGAAACAACTTTGCTTACTGGAAAGTAAGAATGGTTGCCTTCATCCAAGGGACTTTAGGAGATGATGTCTGGGAAATTATTGAAAATGGATATACTTATCCTACTAAACCAGCCACTGAAGGAAGTGATGAGAGGGTAAATAAAATCTTAAGTGAGTTTACCCAAGAAGAGAAAACTATTTCTCGTAATAATAATAAAGGTAAGAATGCCATCTTTATGTCTATTAATGAGTATGAGTTCAAGAGAATCTCATCTTGTGCCACTTCCAAGGAAGCTTGGGACACATTAATCACTGCCCATGAAGGAGACTCAAGAGTTAAAGCTGCTAAAACTCAAATGCTTATCCAGCAGTACAACTCTTTGATTATGTCTAACTCTGAGACTTTTGATGACTTTTATATGAACCTAACTGATATAGTTACTAAGTTGCATGCTAATGGTATAACATATGATAGGAATGAGATTTTTTCTAAAATCCTAAGATCATTACCACAAAAGTTTGACAACAAGAGGTATGCTATCGAGGAGATGAGTGATCAAAACCTCACCCCTGAGTTACTCAGTAGCAAACTTAGGACTATGGAAATGGAATTAGACTTTAAGAAACAATTAAATCAGTCTCAAAGAAAACAACCCAACTCTAACTTGAGTTTTTCTTCCAAGTTATCTAAACTTGAGACTAATTTGATCAACTGTGACTCTGATGAGGAGTGTGATATAGACAAACTAGATAATCAGATTGCCTTAATGTCCAAACAATTTAAGAAAATTATTAAATTTAGAAATAAAGAGGCATCTAAACAAGGCAAGCCTAATTATCCAACTGTGTCTAATCCCAAACCTCATGAGAGAGGTCTTGACAAACATCCTAAGGACAACAACTTCAGATCTAACAGAGACCTTAAAAAGATTTAATGTTTTAGATGTGGGAAACTAGGTCACATTGCTACGATTGCAGAGTTGATCTGAATAAAACCAAGACACACAATAGAGCCAATGTCTGTAAAACTTGGGATGATTCAAGTGACTCTGATGAAGAGGAACTTGAGTCATCAAATGTAATTGACCCTTGCATGTCCTTTTTTGTTAAGATCATTTAAAATGATGATATGCCTGTGTGTGATAAAGATATCTCTACTCCTGCTTTTGTGAATACTGCTTTGACTGGTCTAGATGCCTTGTTATCTGAAAATGTTGCTAGCTCTAGTTCCGTGTGTGTGAGTCAAAGAGATCTCGATAATGGCGATGTAAATGGGTGCGTGAGTACTAAAACTGAATCGTTAGGGGTCACAGCACACACTTCACTTAGCGACTCAGACATAGATGACCTCCCAGATATTCATACTTTGTATGCTAAAACTCTTAAAAAAGGCACTAGACTGGAGAAGACTGTTAGAGACCTGACTAAGAAATTAGATGATCTAAGTCTTATTGTGAAGATGAATGCCGAAGAGTACACTAACCAGTGTCTGACACATCAATCTGAAATTGAAACTTTTGATCAAAAATTGAAAGAGTTGACCAAAACTAATGAAACCCTGGAAATGAAATACAAGGGAACATTATTAGAACTGGAGGAAGAAAAAACAAAGACAGCAACTGTTTTCAAAAAAATTTCTAAGTTTGAAAACAATTCAAATTATTTCACTGACTTTGTTGTTGACTCCAAGACCAATTCTGATGATAGAACCGGTATTGGTTTCTGCCCTAAGAATAAACCACAAACTAAAAAATTTGAACCTATCAAGTTTGTGTCTGGGGGCAAAAGACCAATCGAAACATGTCCAGATTTTCATTTTATTAAAAAGGAATATGATCAAAAGCAACAACAGAAAGACATTGGAGAGTCTAGTAACTCTAAGGTTGACAATATACTTGAGACTAAATACGTCCGTCCTTTGATCAGAAAGGCTGAATCTACCTTTAAAACCATACCTCCTAGGAATGATACTTCTCAACAGAATCCTGTCAAACCCATCTTTAGAAGTTTCCCCAAGGAAGTACATCCCTCAAGAAATCAATATTGCTCCTACTGTGACGTTTATGGTCATTCATTTGAAGGTTGTTATGCTAGGCGTCTAAACTCCCCTGTGTATAACACTCCTGTTTTCAAGAACTTTAACTATTCTAGGCAAAATCGTAACCATTATGTCCTTCCAAGACAACCTGACAAGAACTCTAACTACAGGAATAGAAAGACCAAAACTAAGAGTTCATTTAAGAGAAAGGCTCCCAGAAACTTTCCTAAATCAAAAGCTCAACTTTTCCACAAAAATCAGTTTGTTACGCCAAATGTTTTTTGACAAAAAGCTGCTTCTCGAAAATTTTATCAAATGAGAGCAAACTTGCGCAAAATTAAAACTAGAGCTATTTGGGTTAGAAAAGATGATCTTTTACCCCAAATGAAGTGTAACATTGTTATCACTGTCTTAAAGGTTGAACACACTTCATCTGGTTGGTATTTAGATTCAGGATGCTCCAAACATATGACAGGAGATGAAACCAAACTCTTAAATAAAACCAGATTTGCTGGAGGTAAAGTAGTTTTTAGCGACAGAGTTTCATCCCAGATCATAGGTAAAGGAATCCTAAAAGAAGAGGGAATGCCTGTTTTGGAAAATGTACTTTTAGTTAAAGGCCTTAAAGCCAACCTCCTAAGTATATCACAATTTTGTGACTCAGACCATACTGTTACCTTTTCAAAGAACAATTGAAAAATTCTAAATGATAAAGGTGAATGCATCATTACCAGATTTAGAACACCTGACAAATGTTATACTGTCAAGACTAGTTCTGAAACTTGTAACATTGTCAGAATGGATGACAATGAAATCTGGCATAATCGTATGGGTCACCTAAGTTATGATATAATTGGTAGATTGTCTAGTCAAGAGATTGTTAGAGGAATTCCTAAAATTAAACCTATTTCCAGTGTTGTCTGTGGTCATTGCCAGGAAGGAAAAATAGTTAAGACTTCGCATAAAAAAGTTAAAGACATTCTCACCTCTAGACCTCTAGATCTCATCCATATGGACCTTATTGGTCCCTCTAGAACTGTTAGTCTTTGTGGACACAGTTATATCCTAGTCATGGTTGATGATTTTACACGATTCACTTGGGTTGCCTTCTTGAAACATAAATCTGACACGTTTCAGACATTTTTGAAAATTTTACTAAGAATTGAAAATGAGAAGGACACACAAGTCAATCGCATTCGTAGCGATAGAGGGGGAGAGTTCATAGACACGGGAATAGTTGAATATTGTGACTACAACGGTTACAAACACGAATTCAGTGCCCCTAAGACACCTCAGCAGAACGGTGTTGCCGAAAGGAAAAAACGAAATCTTCAAGAGATGGCACGTGTCATGTTGCATGCCAAATCTCTACCTAAGTACTTCTGGGTAGAATCTATTAGAACTGCATGTCATATCATAAATCGGGTTTACCTTAGGAAAAACACTAAACAAACCTCTTATGAGTTGTGGTATGGTAAGAAGCCTAATCTGAAATACCTAAGAACTTTCGGAAGTCAGTGTTATGTCTGTAAAGACAGAGAACATTTGTCTAAATTCGAGACGCGTGGAGATAAAGCCATCTTTTTAGGTTACTCTCCAAACAGTCGTGCATATCGTATATACAATCTGCGTACTAAGACCCTTATGGAGTCGATAAATGTAATTGTAAGCAACACTATTGTTGAAAATAAGATATCTGAATCAGCTATTGTGGTTGAATCTGAAAATGACTTCAAAAATGATTCACCAGAAATAGATGACTCATTACCTATTGAGAGTCCAGAAGTACTTGGCTGGGTCTCTAAAGATCATCCCATTGACAACGTGGTCGATAATCCTAATGAGCCAGTCCGTACTAGATCCCAGTTAAGAAATTATGATAATTATGCATGTTTCGTCTCCCTTGTGGAACCGAAAAATGTTAATGAAGCATTGAATGACGCACATTGGATTTCTGCTATGCAGGAAGAACTTTTACAATTTGTCATTCACGATGTCTGGTATCTTGTACCGCGGCCTCAAAACAAAAATGTTATTGGCACACGTTGGATCTTTAAGAACAAATCTGACGAAAATGGGGTAATCCTTATAAACAAAGCTAGACTAGTTGGTCAAGGTTACTCTCAAATAGAAGGGATAGATTTTAGCGAGACATTTGCCCCTGTCACTCGTCTTGAATATGTTCGACTTCTTTTCGCCATAACGTGTCACTTAAAATTTACACTTTATCAAATGGATGTCAAGTCTGCCTTCCTCAATGGAATTCTATCCGAAGAGACGTATGTAGAACAACCCAAAGGGTTCATTGACCCAAAATACCCAGACCATGTCTTTCGTCTAAAAAAGGCTTTGTATGGCTTAAAACAAGCTCCTAGAGCTTGGTATGAACGCCTTTCCAACTTTTTGTTGGATAAGGGTTTTAAGAGAGGAGGAAATGACCAGACCCTCTTTGTCAAACATTTTGACAAAAACATTATTATAGCCCAAGTCTATGTTGACGACATCATCTTTGGGTATACTTCAACATCTGAAGTTAAATCCTTTTCTGCTATTATGCATAAGGAATTTCACATGTCCCTTATGGGGGAGCTGCAACTTTTCTTAGGATTTCAAGTGAAACAGAATTCTGATGGATTATTTGTCTCTCAAACTAAGTATGCCTTAGATCTTGTTAAGAAGTTTGGTTTAGATAATGCTAAAGTTGCCAAAACGCCAATGAGTACTACTGTTAAATTATGTAAAGATGAAAATGGAAAGTCAGTTGATTCCACACTTTATCGTAGTATGATTGGTAGTCTACTCTATCTAACTGCCTCACGACCAGATATAATGTATGCTATATGTCTGTGTGCTCGTTACCAGAATAACCCTAAAGAGAGCCATTTATCTTGTGTAAAACGTATAATAAAATACATAAAAGGCACTCTTAATCTTGGACTTAGGTACACTAATGATACCTCCAGTACCATCATAGGGTATACAGATGCTGATTGGGCTGATTGGGCCGATTGTACTGATGACAGTAAGAGTACATCAGGTGCCTGTTATTATGTCGACAATAATTTAGTAGGTTGGAGTAGTAAAAAACAGAATTGCACATCTTTATCTACGGCTGAGTCCGAATATATAGCAGCAGGAAGTTGCTGTGCTCAATTGTTATGGATAAAACAAATGTTAAGCGACTATGGGATTAAAGAAGATCAGTTACAATTGTATTGTGACAATCAAAGCGCCATTAACATATCTAAAAACCCGGTTCAACACTCGCGAACTAAGCATATTAAAATAAGACATCACTTTATACGCGAACTTGTTGAGACTAAGGAGTTAGAAATTCATTACCTACCTACTGATCTGCAACTTGCAGACATGTTCACTAAACCTCTAGACTATAACAGATTTCTGTATTTGCGTAATTCTATCGGTATGGTATGTGCTGATTAATCTCTTAAGACCGTAATTTTTTACCCTTTGTCCATTTGAGACAAAATGAGGAAGAAATTTGAGTCTTACGGGTTCAATGTTTTGTTCACATTTCATCTAAAATGCTTGATCTTAGTGCATATTTGCAGGAACCTCTTCTACGGTTTATCTACAATTTCTCTCTAGTGTACAAATTTGTAAATAGTTGAGTTATGTAATTTTTGACTTTCTAGGAAATGGGTAGATAGTATCTTTTGTATAGGACTAGGTTTTATTTATTTTTTGTTCCCTAAGAGTTTAAGCTAACTCAAAGGATATTTTGTCTCATATTTCCAAAGGGGGAGATTGAAGCACCTTATACCTTTGACTTACTTAAGTCTATATTGTATAAGTGTTCATCTAATTTGGAAATAGTGACAAAATTTGTTGTCTAACCTAGAATCCAAAGAACCTCAGAATTGTTCACTCTCTAATCCTCTTCAATGATCCAAACAAGGTATAAATTGAATCACACTACACACATTAGAAGTGCATACATGTGTATATATTGCTCATATTGATTGTGTGTTAAATTCCCCTTAAAATATTGTTTTAATATTTTTTTGGGAATTTTTAAACATTTTCAAAATAATATTTTCTTTAATAAAAATGTGTTTAAAAACTTTGTGGGGTTAATATGCTATTATGAAAAGTTAGTTTTTCATCAGAATGTTTGATTGGGTAGAATATCAATGCGCTAGACACTTTAGGGTGTTGCATGTAATTACTTTGGACGCGCGTTTGCCAGCCAATGAAATGCCAACACTTGTCATGCTCTTGTTATCTCATTTGTGTTTATTTTATGAGAGAACTGCCTGGTGTATTCTGGATCGTTAGATCAAACGTTATCTATGGCCTGCATGTGTTTTATGACTATCCATGTGCTATCACTATGGACCAATCACCTTCATTTTAACCCACCACTTTTTTACCACCCTTGGATCAAGTCAATATAAGGAAGACTGAATCTCAACCGTTGATTGCTATCAGCTATCCAGAACCTTCCTTGGCTCCTATATAAACCCTCTTATTCTCAGAATTTTAAGACTTTTGGTAGTCGTCTAAGTTGAGAGAAAAAAAAAGAGAGAGAATAGAGAAGTGAGAGAGAAGAGAGAAAAGAAAAGAGAGAAGAGAGAGAAAGGGAAACTGAGTTAGAGAAACCCTAACCCTAACCCTAAACAACTTCAAACCATATTCAAACCTTTGTACTTTCAGAAATACAAACACAACCTTGAGTGTTTGAGAGAGATTGGTGTTACTGGTTTGATCGTTTGTAGCTGTAACCTCTTGATCTGTGATCTTGTTACCAACTTAAACATTTTGGTGAGATCTGTATTTCTTTTTCATAGAAATATTAGATCTACACTATTGCATGTTATATATCACTAGATATGCATATTTGTTTCTCGTTTTAAGAAAATATTTGTTGATTTAGATCTGTAAATGTTTTACATTTTCTGTTCTTGTGAAACTAAACCTTGACCTAGTTGGATTCTCACTTGGAGATTTTCAATCTCGAAAATATTTTCAAAACTGAGATTGATTAAGATCTTGACCGATTTTAAAGCAAGATATCTGTGGAATCTGGGATAGATTAAAAGGTCAAAAGGTTCCAAGTTTTGTAAGAAAGAAAGAAAAGAAAATCACAGCATATAGTCTTTATATGTAATTTTCTAGGACTGTCTGTACAAACTAAGTGTGTATGCGTTCATGCATGTGGATAGAAATCACATCACAAACACTTGACACACTACCACACTGAAAGTGTTGGGTATAAGATCAAAGATTCTTGAGTCGACGTAAAGAAAGCTAAAGCAAAGTGAAAGTTATCAAACTGGAAGAACATCATAAACAATCAGATCTACAAGAAGTTAGAAGGACACCAAGTGGGGTATATTCCTAAACTTAGAATAGGCTGAGTTGTGTGCATGTATGTTGTATTGTTTGTAACTGCTATTTGTTTTTAGTGGATTTTTTACTTTCGTGACTTAGAAGTCACCGTGGATGTTTCCTCTATTGGGAGAGGTTTTACCACGTTAAAAATAGTGTGTTCTGATTATCTTTATCTCCTCATCTCATTCTATAGTGTGATGATATTTTGAAACTATCTTAGTTTTAAAACTTATTACAAAGTCTTGGTTATTCTCGTACATAAGTTTTAGTAAACACATCTTGTTGTTTATCATTTTTATTTTCAAAAGAAAAGGGTTTCTTCAACAAATAACTCGGAGTTGCTTATACAGTTTAATCATTGTATTAAACGACATTAGTAACATTTTTCAAACATGCCCCAGAAATACTACCTGATTTAACCAAAACTCACATTTGCTAAACTTCGCAAGCAATTGACTATCTCGCAAAACTTGCAATACAACTCTTAGATGCTTCTCATGTTCCTCTTGGCTAGGTGAGTATATCAAAACATCATCGATAAAGATAATCACAAACGAATCTATGAAAGGATGAAATACTCGATTCATTAAATCCATAAACACCGCAGGAGCATTTGTTAACCCAAATGGCATTACCAAAAATTCATAATGACCATAGAGAGAACCAAAAGTTGTCTTAGAAATGTCACAATCTCTCACCCTTAATTGATGATAACCCGATCTCAAATCAATTTTTGAAAACACTTTAGCACCTTGTAATTGATCAAACAAATCATCAATACGAGGCAATGGATATTTATTTCAAATAGGCACCTTGTTCAACTGTCGATAATCAATGCAGAGTCGCATGGTGCCATCTTTCTTCTTCACAAATAATACTGGAGCGCCCATGGTGATACACTGGGTCGAATAAAACCTCTATCTAGTAAATCTTGCAGTTGAACCTTTAACTTCTTTAGTTCCACAGGTGCCATTCTATATGGAGAAATAGAAACTGGAGTTGTACCAGGCACTAAATCGATAGTAAACTCCACCTCTCTGCTAGGTGGCAATCCTGGTAATTCATCTGGGAACACATATGAAAAATCCTTAACGACTGGGATATCTTCTAATTTTTGCAATTCCCTATTTGTATCCATAATATATGCTAAAAATCCTTGACAACCCTTATTTAATAATTTCCTTGCCCGAAGGGCTGAAATAAGACAGTTCGGAACCACATTTCTTTCCCCAGTAAATTTGAATTCTTCCTCCCCCGGCATATTAAATGTAACCTCCTTACGAAAACAGTCAATTGATGCATGGTAGGAAGATAGCCAGTCCATACCCAAGATAATATCAAAAGCTCGAATATCTAGGGGAATTAAATCAATGGTCCACTCCCTCTCCCCCATATACAATACACAATTTTTATACACAAGCTCCACTAGCATCACATCCCCCATAGGTGTAGAAATATATAAACCATAATCTAGATAAGAACATGGTCTACCGAAATGCATCGTAAATGACAGTGCTACAAATGAATGAGTAGAACCTGGATCAATAAGCACGTAAGCATGTTTGTTCATGACATAAAATGTACCTGTCACCACCTCTAGAGTAGCCTGAGCATCCTGTAAAGTCATAGCAAATATCCTTCCCGGATCCCTGGATTCACTAGCCTGTCCTCTACCTCCTCCTCTCCCCGTGCCTCCAGGTGATGAGCCTCGACTAGTAGTAGCTGATTGAATCCCTCCCACTACCATAGGACAGTTCTTTTTGGTATGACCAATTTGATGGCAGTGATAACACTCTACCCCCTTTAACTTGGGACAATCTGGACTAATATGGCCCTCAGCTTTGCAAAAATAGCATGTAACAGGCTTGGACTGCCTATTGTCATTCTCCTGCTATCTATTCTGTTGTACCATCGATCCAGCACCCCTAAAACTACTTGGTGTCCTATTCTGAACATAATTTCCAGTCCCTCTACCGTGCTGAAATCTTTGACTCCCTTGTTTTGAGTATTCTAAATTGCCTTCCTTTTGCTGAGATGAATCAAATCTACTCCACTTTCCCCTTTGTTCCCTATTCTTTATTGCATCGTTAACATCTCCTTCAACTATCATAGCTTTATTAACTAAGGAAGAATAATCTACCATCTCAAGTGCAGTGAGTCTAGACTTGATAACCAAATTCAACCCATCCTGAAATATGGTGCATTTATCCTCCTCATCACGTAAGAAATGTAATGAAAATCGAGACAAAGATGTGAATTTAGTTTTATACTCCGTGACCGACATATTCCCCTGAGTCAATGATAAAAATTCTCTCTCCTTTGCTTCCGGTACATGCGAGGAAAATACTTTTCATATAAGACTTTAATAAAGGAATCCCAAGTAATTACCTCACCTCCCTCTCGAGTAAGCAATAAATGTTTGGAAGACTCCCACCAATATTTAGCTTCTCCCTTTAACATGAAAGTAGCCAAAATCACCTTCTGCGCGCCAGGTACATTCATCACCCCGAAGATAGTTTCTGTGTCTCTAACCCAAGTCTCAACTTCAAAAGGATCTACATAACCTGAGAATGCTGGTGGGGGGGGGGGGGGGTTCAATTTGATAAACTTCTCGTACAGAGTATTCTTCTCCTCTCGTTGTATTTCCCTTTCTCTTCTTTCCAAAGTCTGCTCCTCCAAGTACTTGGCTTGTTGTTCTGCTATTTGCATCATAAACATGTTTTCTTGTTCTGCCAATAAATTCATGGCACGAGCCATCTTCTGCATATCTGTAAGCTGTTCAGGAGCCCCTCTACATTATTTGGATTTTATTAGTTTACTGTATTTGAAGACTCCTCATCTACCCTTTCACGAACATTTGCTCCTTCCATAGCTTACTATCTGTCATAAACCACAATTATAGAAACAAGAATACAACATTTATATCTAACATAATGGTTAGTATTTCTCACAAATTAATATAAATGACCCACACAACGCTATTTCTGCCACTTCCATATCTAGACTCTCTAACCCCAGAATATAAAAACCTAAAGCTCTGATACCAAGTTGTCACCCCCTAACCCCATTAGGATATAATTAACTAAATAGTTTACAAACCACAATTATAATTTATTTATTATTTAGGTAATACATATTGAAACAACTTCAAGGTTAAAATGCGTAATATTAAAAAAATCCAATCATTTTAAGTAGGCATAATTTCAATAGAACTCACATATCATTTAACTTAATTACAACTAGTGCAGTTTATAAAACAAACTAACAAGACCCTACTTCTATGTACTCAACCTCCTAGACTTGGCAGTGGCAGCTGGAAAACCTAAAAATGTAAACATATAAAACCATGAGTTTAAAAACTCAGTGAATATACTACATCTTTATATAGTAAAAGTACTATATTAACATTTCAACATATTAATATATACATCTCTGTGCCAAATTAGGCCATATACATATCCGGAGTTAGTAAACCCCACATCTCCTGCCCGTAGGCAATAATCATATCCATAGGTTTTAAAAACCTAACATCTCCTGACTTTTATAAAGCCATAACATCTCAACATCTCTTGGCTTTTAAATAAGACATAACATCTCAACATCTCTTGGCTTTTAAATAAGCCATATCATCTCAACATATAATACATATACATCATATCCAAAATCAACTCAGTAAGTACACTCACCTTGTGTTGTCAACTATGTATTCACGTTTCCCTCAGGTGGAGCTGAACTTGGTTGATTTGACCTTACACCTGTTAATCCAACTAAATCAGTACTAAAGCTCAATTATAAGTATTATTTTAATATAATTATGTAACTTTAAATGAGTACACAACCACAATATGATTCTACTCAAGTCATATTCCATGAAACATATGTAAAGACGTAACGATGGTATAAATGTTGATAAGGTCATGAACATTCAACCCTAGAAACTACCTCGTAAATAATTTATAACTAAACTCAATTAAACATAAAAGTATACTTCCGAATATATATACACATGAAACATGTACTCAAAATACCCTTGGGAAAGAGAAAATAAAAATATTCTTTCATGGAGTATCCAATATGGCCTCAAATTATTGTCATCCATACTTAACCATCCCATATTCATAAATAGTACACATACAGGTGTCCAAGCTTATCAATATGAAAACATATCTGAATATACTTTCCGTTACAAGTGACGGTGTAATTTTTCAAGCTTCCTAGGGCAAGTTATGGCCATTTCTTTACAACACAAGAAATCTGTCCTACAAACTCCTCTATTGTTCCTTCGACTTCCAAGAATTTTAATAATTTTTCTACAGAATAACTTTCCATTATTTTCAACACAATTTCAAATGACATACTTAATAGTACAAAATTAAAGTTTCATAATATTTGGACTTCATTTGCTATCTCAAAATCTTGACCAAACTCAGGGCATACCGAAATGAAATATACAAACAACAACTATATACCAACTTGCAACCATCACTAAGACCTAACCATAAGGATTTAAATTCTGATTTTTGGATATGATATGAATATATGAGTCTATTTGTATATCCAATTGGAATTTCTGAATTCCAGTAAGCACACAAAGAGATATGCAAGTTTGAATACAAAGGGTTTCAATACAAAGCAATATGACCTATAACACCACTTATCTCACATGTGAACCAATACATATTATCACAAAGGAGGATGTAATTTGGATCAATACTTCACGATTTATATACTTTTAAATAAGTATAATAGAAGATTAAAACAATATTAACACATAATATTACCTTGGAAACACCTTAAGGATTTTCTTGGAATTGCTTTCCTAGATTTTCCTTGTAACCCTTTCTTCCTTAACTTTTACCTCTCTTCCCTCAAGCTAATAACACCTCAAACTGAACCTAGGGACTTATTTACTGAAGAAATAAGGTTAAGGGAGAGTTTTAAGTCGGACAAGGCTGCCTCCCAATCCATACAATCAAATTAAAACATTTGGTTAAATAAAAGAGAATTTACCACTTAAGGGGATTGACAGGTTTGCCCCTTGTTCGTAATTTCGGCCTAACTTCTTACTCGAACATCCGTTTGATGCACCGTTTGTTGTGTTACAACCCTGACTCACATGTCTACAACTATGTAGTTTTCACCTCAAGTCAATTCTAATGTTACAAGGGTCAAAACTAGTCTTAAACTGGAACATTTCTATCGAAAATAACCAAATCTTGTGTTCGTAAATAATTCGACATTTCATGATTTATGAAAGTAGAATTATACTATCCATAATCACTTAACATTGGATATACTAATAAAACATTATTAATATCACATATGATAAGTATGATTTAAATATAATCTATCATAATTATATACGGGTTGTCACAATGTGACCCACCTCAGCACAAGGGAAAACGGTTGAGCTAAGCTCACTACCAAAAACAATGACAAAATTGAGAACCAGAAGAAAGGGGGGAAGAATGGGGGCAAGAATAGCTCCAAGAACGGAGGCAACAATGATGTGGCAAAAGAATTTCAGGCGGTCAACACTGTCTTCAGGGAACCAATTTACAAAATTCTCACAAAAATCAAAGTAGAGCCATTTATTAAGTGGCCCAGAAAGATGGGAGGAGATCCCTCGAAGAGAAACAACGCGCTGAGATGTGTTTTCCATAAAGAAGGAGGACATAAAACCGAGAAATGCAAGGCTCTTAATTCCCACCTCGAAGAACTGGCTCAGTCCGGGCATCTGAACGAATTCGTGGAAAAGAAGGCAGAGAAAGTAACTGCCCATAAAGAAGCAAGGCCCGACAACGTACTTGAAGACGATGTCGGCCATGAATTCACAGTAATTCATGGGGCATCTGACGTGAAGCAAATTCAGGTAAATTCATCTCTAATAGAGGTAAAAAAGCTTACAGTGGTGTTGCAAACTTTTCAGATCGATCCAGCGAAAACACAGTCCGGAAAGCATCGACGAGCAAATGACGTCGACTATAGTAAGCATATTGTATTTACAGATGAAGATCTAGTGGGAGTGAAAATCCCACATCATGATGCTTTAATCATTACTCTCAGGATAGGAAACTATGACGTCGACAAGTTGCTCGTCGACCAAGGAATCTTATCCGAGATAATGTATCTTGACCTATTTAGAAAATTAAAATTAAGCATTGCCGACCTGAAGGAAGCTACTGTCCCTTTAGTTGGCTTCGCTGGAAAGGTGACTATGCCCTTGGGAAAGATCGTGCTGCCGGTAAGGGCAGAAAATGTTTCCAAAATGATCGAGTTTCTGGTGGTCGACATTGACTCACCATACCAGGCTATCCTCGGCAGAGGGCGGCTACACGCAATGAAGGTAGTCTCCTCGACCTACCATCAGAAGCTCAAGTATGTGACCGAGTGAGGAGTAATGGATATCCATAGCGATCAAGCGATGGCAAGAAGATGCTTCATAGAAGCCATCCGCCCAAGACCAGAGAAGAAGGCCGACAAGCCCAGCGAGAAAGTTGAAGAACAAGAAGGTCTGATACCTTTGAAATAGCAATTAAAATACGGAAGGCCCGAAGTAGAGGAGACCAGGATCCTCCCCTTCGAACGGGTCATCGAGGACCTGGAGGAAGTCATAGCTAGAGATAGCGATGATAGCAGAATCTTCTTGATCGGAGCTTCTCTCACAGATCAGGAAAATAAGGAATTGACGATTCTGCTAAGAACCAATGTAGACGTCTTCGCATGGGAACCATACGAGTTTCCAAGAATTGATCCTAGTATGGTTTTTCATCAGCTACACATCAATCCCACCTTCAAACCAATCGCGCAGAAGGCACGGCGAACTGCACCCGAGAAGGCAAAAGCCGTGGAAAAAGAAGTTGAAAAACTGTTGGATACAGGATCCATACGGGAGGTCCAATTCCCCAAATGGTTATCCAACCCAGTAGTACTTCCAAAAAACAATGGGAAGTGGAGAGTCTGCATCGACTTCACTGACCTTAACAGGGCGTGTCCTAAAGACATCTTCCCTCTTCCAAAAATCGATCAACTAGTGGGCGCCACAACAGCTCACGGGAGAATGAATTTTTTGGACGCATACTCAGGGTATCATCAGATCCCCTTGTACGCTCCAGACCAGGACAAAACAGCATTCATCACCACCATTAAATTGTACTGTTACAAGGTCATGCCCTTCGGGCTAAAAAATGAAGGGTCAACCTACCAGCGGCTGGTCACCAAGATGTTCAAGGACCAAATGGGAGACACTATGGAAGTCTACATCGACGATATGCTCGTCAAAAGAAGGAAGAAAGAAAACCACCTCTTGGACCTATCAAGAACCTTCGATATCCTCAGTAAGTACCGAATGAAACTTAATGCAAGCAATTGTTCTTTCGGTGTCCAGCCGGGAAAATTTCTTGGGTACTTGGTCAGTAAGAGAGGCATCGAGGTTAACCCAGACCAGATCGATGTAATAAATAGGGTACAACCTCCTCGAACAATCCAGGACATACAGAAGCTCACCGGTATGCTCGCTGCCTTGAACCGCTTTATCTCTAAGTCCTCCGAGAAGTGCAAGTCTTTCTTCCAGCTTTTAAAGGCAAATAAAAAGGTAGAATGGAACCAAGATTGCTCGCGGGCATTGGATGAGCTCAAGGCTTAACTTAGATCCCCACCACTACTCGTCATACCACAGGAAATAGATTCCTTATACTTATACCTTTCCGTTTCCAATCACACTGTCAGTTCTGCATTGATGTGTGAAATTGCAGGAATTTAGCACCCCATTTATTATGCAAGCAAGACCTTGTTAGAGGCCGAGCAGCGGTACCTACCACTAGAAAAGCTCGCCTTTGCACTTGTAGTCGCCACGAGGAAGTTAAAGCACTACTTTAAAGCTCACACTATTATCGTCCTTACATCGCACCCCCTTAAAGCAATCCAGAGGAAGGCGAATTTGTCGGGCAGACTGTCTAAATGGTCAGTAGAGCTCGGATGATTTGACATCCAATTTCAACTAAGGAACGCAATCAAGGGACAGGTCCTTGCTGATTTCATAGCCGAATTCATAGGCGAACAGCCCCTCGACCAATCTTAAACAGTAATGCAAAGAGAAAACCACGCAACAGAGGGAGTCTGGAAATTATTTGTTGATGGAGCCTCCAACTCAAAGGGGGAAAGAATAAGCATTGTCCTTATTACTCCAGAGGATACATTCCTCGAACAAGGAATTAGGCTTGGATTTGCAGCCTCCAATAACGAAGCAGAATACAAAGCTTTAATAGCCGACCTCCAGAAGGCACACACCTTGGGGGTAAAACATTTACAGGTGTTCGGCAATTCTCAATTAGTCTCCAATCAGATAAGTGGAGACTACAATGCAAGAGATGAAAGAATGGCAGCCTACCTCGCCTTATCAAAAAAGCTAATGGCTAGCTTCAAGGAAGTCAGTGTCCAGTAGTTTCTTAGAGGATAGAATAGTCATGTCGACGCCTTGGTAGCCCTGAGTTCGGTAATCGATTCTGATTTAAAAAGAACAATCCCCATCGACTTTCTCGCTCATTCGAGCATTGACCATGACGATGAACCTCCATCCGTCGAACATGTGATCCAAATTGAATCAGCACTCAGTTGGATGGATCCTTTAAGGGACTATTTAAAGGATGGCTCGCTTCCAACCGATAAGAAGACCGCCCACCAGATAAGAGTAAAAGTTGCTCGCTTTCACTTATCTCCTGAGGGCAAGCTATATAAGAGACCATTTTTCGATCCCTACCTTCAATGTATTCACCCGAAGGATGTCGAGCAAGTTCTACATGAGCTTCACGAGGGAATATGTGGAAGCCATAGTGGAGGAAGGTCCCTGGCTTTTCGAGCAATGAAGTAAGGCTATTAGTGGCCATATATGCAAAGGAACTCTACGGTGTATGTTCGCAAGTGCCTGAAATGCCAACTTCACGCCCCTATAGTCCACCAACCTTCTAGCAACCTAAAATCACTGTCCAGCCCATGGCCATTAGCCCAATGGGGAATGGACATCGTAGGACCACTTCCTACCGCCGCCTACAATCGCAAGTATCTGTTTGTCGTAACTGACTACTCCACCAAATGGATCGAGGCTGAACCCCTAGCAAACATCCGAGATACAGATATGATAAGATTCATATGGAGGAATATAATCACCCATTTTGGCATCCCCAGAACCATCATCACCGACAATGGAACGCAGTTCGAGAGTGGCTCCTTTAAGAGTTTCTGTGGTGAGCATGGAATCAGACACCATTTCAGCTCGGTGGCCTATCCTTAGAGAAATGGCCAAGCTGAGGCTTCCAACAAAACGGTGGTTGATGGATTAAAGAAACAATTAGAGCAAGCCAAAGGCGCATGGGTAAATGAGCTACCACATATTCTATGGGCCTACCGTACTACTCCACGACGAACAACAGGGGAAACCCCCTTCTCATTGACGTATGGAATGGAAGTTGTCATCCCATTAGAAGCAGGCTTTCCAACAATGAGGTCCAGCCTTGTCGACCAGGGCTATAATGATGCGGCATTACTCGCTGAACTCGACCTAGCCGACGAACGCCGCGAGCTAGCCCTAGTAAAACTAGCGAGCTATCAACAACAGCTCGCAAGGCACTATAATAAGAAGGTCAACCCAAGGGCATTCCGAGTTGGGGACTATGTCCTAAGGAAAGTCCTAGGCAGCGCAACAAAATCGTCAGACGACAAGCTAGGGCCAAACTGGGAAGGACCATTCAAGATAACTAGAAATTATCTGCAGGGAGCCTATCACTTAGAAATGCTGAAAGGCAGAGAGATACCCCGAGCATGGAATGCATCCAATCTTAAGAAATTTTATTTTTAGATTCTTATTTTGATTTGTAATTATGAAACTGGAAGTTCATTTCCTTATCATTAATAAAAAGTTATTTGGCAAATGCATTCTACGGAGTATTAGTTAACTAATTCGCACTGTACAAGGTGTCGAGTAACTAATGTATAAACTTTATAACCCACACACCTTTTCTAAGTAACAAGCACACTGATCATTACACTATAGCAGGGAAATAACCCTCCTTAGGTTTTCATTATGAAATATGAAAGACCTCTTAGCATTGCCCCTGTCAATATATAAAGCCGTACAGGAGATCCTTAGGCAATATGGACAAGTCTAATTTGGTCACAAAATAATGTTTGGTTAAACAAAACTCTGATCGGATAGAGCATCCAACACCAGGTGTGTCCTCGCTAATTGCCACATTTAGGCCTAAGGGAGTGTGACGACACAACCTAAAAGGTAAAGTGGGGCAGAATGGTATCTCGTTGGCATACTGGACTGGAGGGACACTTACTTGATAATACAAACGTACAAATCTAGTCAGCCAAGAGAGGCTTAAGATTATTGGGCAAAGATGTGGAAATTATAAGACACTTGTTTAGTCGGTAAATTCGCCAAAAACATAAATTTTATATGAATTCATCACATTTACAGCAAATACAACACATTTTTAGTCGGCGAGACTCGCCCAAAACATCAACATTACATCACTCCATTACAAAATACACAGAGTTACTACTGGAAAAATCTTAGTGAGGGTGAGGCCTTTGAACGAGATAATCATCCACTTGGGCTCTTCGACCGTCGTCAGGATGAGGAGCTAACTCCTCCTCGACTTCATTCGCATCAGACTCCAATAGCTGCCGAGGGATGGCATCAATAGGGATCCACTGATCATCTCTCCGAAAGGAATTAGGCAGTAGAGTAGAAGGAGAAATCTCGTGATGGTACCAAATCATCGAGTTTCTTGGGACTTGCAGCTCCTTCAGGGCACTCAACCATCCCCTAATAAAGGCGAGCTCTTCAAACTCTGTTAGCTTCGTCGGAGCATCTAGCCAACCTTGGTTATAACCGTCGACCCATACTTGTCGAGGACCTCTCCTGAACAATTGCCTCAGCCGGGTGACGTCCTTTTGAGGCCCAGCAACAATCACATACACTCGCTAGACATCACCACGAAGCTCTTCCATTTCCTTAACTGAACTCCTGGTGTTCCTGCCAGCTCGCGAAACGGTTGGAGGGGTAGAGCCTCGTAGCACCGAAGGAACGTCGCTTAGGCCAGTTCTAGGTCGCGACGAGGAAGCACCTCGCAATACTACAGGAGCGATGCTCGGCGCATTCTCCCTAAGTCGTGAGACCTCTCTCTTCAAAGCCTTGTTCTCTTGCTGGAGAAATTCCCCAACCTGGTTGATCTTAGAAGCATCTAAAATCTTTGCTGTTAGTGTATTCACCTCTTCTTGGACCAAGGCACCAACTTCCTCCATCTCTTGGAGCCTGTCTTTTAGTTTAACGACGAGCTCAGTCTTCTCTATGAAGCGATTGTTCCTCAATCGTAGTGATTTTCAAATCCTCACAAAGGTATGATGAACTTCGGAGCTTACATCAGGTCCAATCATTCTTCCCAATTGAGAAGTGGCTGGTATATAATCATCAACATCAATCGACTACAGGCAATAAAAGAGCAATGAAAGAAAAAATCATTCATTACACTAAAGGAATGAAAAGCCTTCTCATTTCATTAATACGAAGAGGATTAGAATACATTGAAGGGTCAAACACTACAAGAAAAATGATCATTTATGTCAGTCAAAAACTGACATAAATGACCATTTATGTCAGTTTTAGAATTTTTCAAAACTGACATATAAAACCCTAACATAAATGTTCGTAAAACTGACATAAATAAGATCACATTTATCTCAGTTTTTAAGAACACACATAAAAACTACGGTATTCACCATGTTTTTAATCACATTTTCACAAAAAACTGACATAAATAACATCACATTTATGTCTATTTTAGTAATTTTATGAGAGTTTTATCGAAACTGACATAAATGTTGATATAAAAATTTAAAAAAAAAGTATTACTCCATTAATAGACAACTATTATTTGAGGTTAAATCAACCCTTGTAAATAGATAATAAATAGTCGAACAACATTCAAATAGTCTAAATTTCATCAAACAAATTCACATATAACTTGAAATATACAATATTCATCAAAGAAAATAACATTGTGCCTCAAATAAACAAAGTGTCAATTTAAAAAAAAAATGGACAGAGTCTCCTTTGTTTATTGGACTATCCACCCAAGGGGTAACAACCAATCCAACAAAATGTAAAATTGAAATAAATGGCAACCTAGTTATTTACGTGATAATATCCTAAAAATAGTGATGATACATCACAATATCCAAAAACTAGCATTGCGAATTACATCATAAGAATCACAATCCAAAATACTACTCAAGCTAGGACGTTGTCGAACGAAATGTTCGATCCAATTTGTTCTCGACGCTATCTAACCCAGAATGAGTAACCCTGCAATCAAATATAATCAACATAGTTTTCATCAAAACACAATCATCTCAACACATTGTCATTACAACATAACAAAATATAATTACTCGGAAATACCTAATATATATAATCCGTAATGAACTCAATGAACTCCATTTGAACTTCATTTAGTTCATTCAACGTGTATGTCACTTTATCGGACAATCTTCTCATCTAAAAAATTGAAGATAGAATTGAATTTATTATTACGGTATATAATAGTTAATAACTAAACAATATTTTATATAATAGGACAAAAAGAGAACATTGGTAACATACCTTTGTTTGAAAAGGTATGGAAGGATCCTCCATGAAGTACTTCATGAACTTCAACACAAAATATCCACAATAAAGAGTACCATTTCGTTGCATTGGGCACTAGTTAACACAAAACATTATTACTGAACAAATAATAAAAGAGTACAAGTCTAAAATATTTTTTATACAACACAAATAATTGTAAAAACTATAATAATTTTGGGCAGAATTTCCTCTCTTTACAGGACTATCCACCCTACTCAAAAAATATAAAATACTCCAACAACAAAACTATCAAGTTCACCTCATCCATCTAGCTGAATATGATTGTACTCAAAAACTAAATTCCAAATTCACATGGCCATATGCCAACTACCTCATTCTCTATGATAGCAAAATTGAACAGTTGTCTATTCCTTACAAAAAAAAAACTCTTGGATATTGTATCATTGAAGACATGTGAGTTGTTGAGAGTCTAAAAATTAAGTTGATTACCGATTGAAGCATTGACAGTTATATATATATATAACAGTATTATATATATATATATATATATATATATATAATAGTATTATATATATATATATATATAATACTAACAGACATATATATATAACAAATATATATAATGCTATCTATAACAAATATATATAATACTATTATATATAATACTAACAGATATATATATATAACAAATATATATAATACTGTTATACAGCATATATATAATGTATATATATATATATATATATATGCTAACAGTGTATTTATTATATATATAACAGCATATATATATATATACACACACAACATCATATATATAATGTATATGCATATATATAATGTATATATATATATGCTAACAGTGTATTTATTATATATATAACAGCATATATATATATATGCTAACAGTGTATTTATATACATTATATACATTATATAAATGTTGTTGTGTATATATATATATATATATATATATATATATATATATATATATATATATATATATATATATATATATATATATATATATATATATATATATATATAAATACACTGACTGTATATAAATGTTGTTGTGTATATATATATATATATATATATATATATATATATATATATAAATACACTGACAACAGCATATATATAATGTATATAAATACACTGTTAGCATATATATATATACATTATATATATGTTGTTGTGTGTGTATATATATATATACACACACAACAACATATATATAATGTATATAAATACACTGTTACACTGTTACTGTTATATATATATATATATATATATATATATATATATATATATATATATATATATACACACACACACACAACAGCATATATATACTGTATACATATGCAAACGTCCCCTGCGCCCTCTCTTTTCCTTTAGTAAGTAGTAGAGTGATTACTTCCCTCTAGATAGATAGCAAGGTAAATGGGATAATGGGATCATCTGTACTCTATTCTTATGTTTACATAGCCCACCCCCAACTAGGTGTAGCTTGGGAAAAAACTGTGAGTTGATTGGAGCTGAGTTGACATAGAAATTGTTGTGTTTTCAGTGCTTTTGTCTACTTCCCTATAGCTTTCTCTGTTTTTAGGACATTGTAGTATAAACCTATTGCCATTTTTCTCTTTCTAATTTTTTCAGGTTGTGAACTCCATAGGGGGCATGATGATCCATCACTATGTTAAAGTCTCCACCAATGATGATCGGATCAGTAACTGAAGAAACCAAATCCATGATTCCCTACCAAAGTTCCCACCTAATATGCCTATCACAGTGACCATAAACAGCAATGATATTAATTGGGCATGGTATGTGGTGGTGCTTAATTGATTTAGATATAAACTGATTATGAATGGTTATGGAAGACACCTCCCAGTCATGTTTCCAAAGCATTAGAAAGACCAATCAGTTTTGATAAAATCTTTAGACTCAAATGATATTTTTCGAGAGGACAAATTCAAGACTTTGACACATTCTAAGTTTGACCATCGATGTTTAGGAGGAAAGAAAGAGGAGTTTGGGAGGAGACTTAAACAAGCAAATCTCAGTATTTGTCTCAACTGAGCCAGTGGCCTGCATTTCATCCTGAGCTGAGTCCATTTGAAACTCGACAATAGGCATTGATCAATTTAGACATATGGTGAGATACCAATTGGGAATATGACGAGTTTTGTTCAGTACTAGCTTTAGATGTCCAACTTCGTCTTGAGAATTAATCAATTCGGCTTCAACAGTCTGACCATTGCCAATCTTGATCTAAAGTCCAATTTTCAGAAAACGTTTTGGGTGATTTTGTGATAAAGTTTGTGTCATCTCAAGTGTTAGTTAGACTCTCATGTCCAGATATCATCTGTGCGTTGTCCCTAGAGTTGAGATGTTCGGATAAGTCCTTTCCAATAGCCACTTTGCTGCCTACAGGTAAATTAGACGCATGCTTAGAGGTATTGGAGGCCAATTCTAGATAGGTAACATTTTGCTCGGAAGTCTGTTCAGCAGGTGTGAGCACAACCACTCCAGCTTTATCAAGTGAGTTTCAAGTGTTATATGGTATAGATTAATGGTCCTAAAGATTTTAAAGCTAATTTATATGAATATTTTAGTTGGGACTAATTATAGGTGTACTCTTATAATATTTTTCTATTTGTGGGTCATTAATGCTAAAAACAATTCACTGTGTATGATTTTGTTTAGTTGATTATTGGTTTGTACAAGCATTATTAAACCAACTTTTTTTGTGTGTTATGTTTGGTTAGTTGCTTCAGTTTCTACGACAATAGCATTTGCTCTTAAATTCTGTCGAGGGTGGAAAATTATAGTAATGTATGAAAAGGTGGGTTCTCATTCAATGAAGAGTTATTATAAGCAGCAGTTTATTAACTGAGGTAATGTTTTTCAGATGTTCTCACTCAATTATATTTCAGATGTTTCAGATGTTCTCATTCAATTCTATTTCAGATGTTCCAGTAAATATTAATCGAGGTAATGTTTTTCAGCTTCATTTTGCAGTAGCAAAGAGATAACTGAGATCCATAAGAGAACATATAAGCAGCAGTTTATTAGAAATGGGATTTAGTTGATTTGGTGTTGGTACTATTTTTAAAGTTCTGATTCTATTTTGCACTTCAAATCAATATTACGTTTTGTTTTGGTATCAGACTTCATTACATCCATTAGTAACTTAAATAGCAGTGGGAGAACCTAATAATCTTATGAATGAATGCGTTTCCATCATTTATCTCATATGTACGTAAGTTTAATGTTTTTCAAATTTTATCTTTCCTTAGGTTCTTGACAAATTGGCCATCCTAATGTTTCATTCTAAGATTATATCTTACATTTTCAAATTGTATAGTTTTGTATGGTTTCAAGTTTGAATTTGTGTTATCAATACAAGATTCAAATCAGGTATACTTTTTTGGTAACTAACTAATCAGGTACACTTTGAATATTACTGTCATCTCTTAAATTTGGTGGATTATTTATGCTTAAGCATGTGCATATGTTCAGGAGGGCAGTGCATATGTCAGTGTATGATAAGAACTCAGATGACCAAGGTCATCCTACAGTGGTTCCAGATGAAGAATCCAACCCAAATCTGACGAGTACTGGGAACTCCATCGCAAAACTACGGTATTTGGCCCAGCAGCCACTAACCAAAACCAAGGCTTACACTCCTCATATACAAATACGAGTGAAGTTTGTTCTGTTTTGGTGCAGAAGGCCTTTTTCCACACCCTCGAGGATTTGGACAAGCTTCTCCCCAATACATAAGGTGAACCTAAAGAGACTTATCGTATATAAGCACAATAATGTGGATGTTACACACCCTGGATCTTTTTTGTGGCCCATTGCATTGTACATTCCACCCCCGTCATGTAAAGATCGAGTTTTCTAGATGTTACTTTCATTAAATTATAGTAGATATCTATAAATGAAGAACGTCTTTATTTGGCGCTTTATTTGCAGTTTTTGTCTGTATATTAGTTTAGAGGTATATTTTCAATGTCAATTAGTTTATGCATAATATCACGATTGCTGGAGGATCGAGAGAAGATGCTTCCAGGTTCGGTTCTATTTCAACTTCTAGCCTAGAACATTAGGAAAATATATTTAGTTCGGGCTTTTTTTCAGAATTCTTTAGTTTAAGTTGATTCAAACATACATGTATCTCCATATATGCAGTATGCACTGCATATATGCAGTATACGTCTGCATATATGCAGTATGCAATATGCATATATGTAGATGCATATATGCTTCATGGAGACCACTACTAGGAGCACATCGATATAGAGATACAGGTGTTGCGATGTTGAAATATATGAGGAGAATAATTCATTAAGTACCAATTCATTATTGGACATGTTTTGTCTTCATGGTGTTAGGATGTGTTGACTTTGTAGAACCATAAGCATGGTGTAACTTAGGTACAATGAAGGGTTGTGTAAAGGAGGAGATAAGTTTATATTTTCTGATTTTCCTAAGTGAACTCTTTCTTAGAAGGAACTTAGGAGAAGAGAGATTATAAGTTTTTTTCTTTCGATTACTTAATGTTAAATATACAAACTTTTATTGTTAGTTTTCTAATAAAAACTCTTTAAATGTTTATGACATCCACACAAAGTAATATGTCACACGCAAGTCTACCTGCTACTGTTCGAGAGACCAGATATATATCGGTATCATATAATCATATACCTGATATATATCATATATATCATATATATCATATCAGTATTATATATATCGGTATGATATATATCATATATATCAGGTATAATCATATAATCGGTATTGATATATATATATATATAAGAAGACTTTTAGAGGGCGACTCCCACTGGAGGAGGGGCAGATGCTACTATATCCAATGCAAAAATATATAAAAAAGGAGTGCCCCCTTGAGCACCCTTATCATTAGACCCGCAGAGCCTTTTGAAGGTATATATATATAACGTTGATACATGTTATATAACACCTACTATATGATAAATTTACCTTAATACAACTCCACGATACGTTATGCCTTTTCCCATCGATGTTCAATGTGTTAATCCCACTACATGTAAAGAGAATTCAAAGACGTGTATTAGGTAATGTTCAATAATAATGCACTCATCATGCATGTCAAACAAAATTAAAAATTATATTATACTCACGTAGTGATATACATCTTATATCTGTCACTGGGTACCGTATTCAATGAATCCAACCAATAAATAGTTCTTGTGGACAAATCAATGACGATCAATACCCAATGGAACCTGTAAAACGAATTTTGTCATAATTATATAGTCCAGAATATAATAAAGATTTGTTTATTCGTGTGGAAAAAATTAATTTAACTACTTACATATCTTCGAGATTGTAAGGAATGAAACAAATCTGACTTTTTTTTGCATTCCCCGGCCTTTTTCCAATAAGTCGAGTTAAACCAAATTTTTTTGTACCATTGAAAGACTCAGGATTGAAGAATTGAAACTCTTCTCGGGAGCACTGAAACTTATCATAAAAGAACCTCTAAAAGTAAGTAACTAAATTAGTCACTACGCATTTTAAATAACACGATTAAATCAAGTTATACCTCATGTATGCAACAATGCACGTTACATCTAAAGGCTTCAATGCACAAAAGTCTAACAAATCGTTCTTAAAAACATAGCATTGACCCTTATCTTCTCCAAACATCTCTTTCTCCAGTGGAATCGTTATTTGATTCGTCTTCATTATAATTAAATTATGGGTGAAGGCAGTTATTAAATCGCAATCAACATTCTTGTTTACTATATCACATCTACTTTCACCGAAGATATCCTTATCTTTCTCATGGCATGCTTTTTTCCTAACTTCCATTTCATTCTGCATTGAATCATGTGAAATGTCAGAAAGCAATGTCATTCATAGCACAAACACAAACTTATAGATAAACATAAGAACCAATGGTTTACCTCAAATCCCAACACTAACTCTTTGGACCAAGCAACATATGACCCAATAGCCTCTTTCACAAAATACATTTCACTTGGAACAGGTATCGGGAGGATGGCACTAGAAGAAATAACTTTAGAAATGGAAACCCAAACATTGTTTTCTCCCAATGCTATATTATGAATTTTCTCGTTCGGTCCATTCCTATCGAATACGATCCCCTCGGCAACGATGTTAGTTTTATTGCCAATAGCCAACCTACATTCTCTAACCTAAATTACGAAAAATAATCACATAAAAATTTAGCAATGTGTTAAAATTGAGCAATTTATTGGCCTCAACCAAGTAAAACTACATAAAATTCAATACCCTACTAATTCAACCAAGTAAAACTACAAAGTTATCACCATCGAGAAATGTGATCCCATTACCTTTGAAGAAGACACTTGTTTCGTACTTTTATCACTAGTTATTGAAGAAGGTTTCTTACTTTTCAAAGCAGCTACTGATTGAGGTAGTAACGTTTCACTATGTGTTACACCACTATCTGTGAACTATGCCAAAGAAACACAAAAACAAATTGCAATTACAACAAAAATCACAAAACCTTAATGGTATGCGTTTGTATAATTATCTGTCTCATTATACCTTTGAAGAAAGTGATTGTGTTGCAATTTTTCCACCCGAAACTTGAACGATTTATATTTTCACTTTCACACATATATGAAGCAACTTTCTCAGCTCGGGGTGCGGCTGTTGGGGCTGCGGCAACCGGCACATTTCTTAACTTCAACTGGGCTTCCATATCTTTTAATCTTTTCTTCGCTTCTCTTAATTCAGATTCTAACTCGGTAATATGTCTCTTGGAACCACGCTTTGGAAGATTGAAGTACCTTGTGGGAACAACTCCGAATCCCAACCCCCGAACACGGCCCGAGTGTTCTGGAGTACCCAATGTCATAGTAAGAACATCATTACTTCCTTCAGTGATTAAACTACCATCTTTAACTTGTCTTTTCAATTCAGCCTACAATGAAGTAGATTCAATCATTCAGAATGTCATCTAAATATTATCAAAATTACAAATCATACACTAAAAAACACCAAATAAAGGAACTCGTGTCGTAATTTATAAAAACTAACCATTTTATCCGCCACCTCTTTTAATGAATCATCTCCATATTCACCATTTTTCTTTTCACGGCCTTTCAACCATAAGAAAGCCCTGTCATCTTCATATTCCGAACCCATCTTCTTTTTCTGGTATCAATTGTAAAACAAAAAATCATATTATTAAAGAATAATTCAATGTTCAAGTTCAAACCATCACAAATCTAATGAAAATATTCAAACTAAAACATACCAAATCTTCAGTAAGACCGACGTAACCCTTCTTGCTCATACGATGATTGTATGTGACCTTGAATCGCTTTTCCCTTTGTGCCTCACTTGCAATCTTATAAATCAAAGCAAAAAATTAGAAAAGAATAACAAAAAGTACCACACAAATCTTCTACTATTTTTTCAATTATACCTCAAATCCTTTGGTTAGCCTGCTGCAAACAAATTCAGTCCACACATCTGGACTAATGAATTTCTCGTATTTTGGAGGAGGATGTTTGAGAAGCTCGCGTTGGTGTCTCAATGGTCTAATCCAAAGTCTCGTGAGGTTTGTTTTGAACGCTCTCCAACTGCAACCCATATAGGATAACACCATCCTCTTGCTGTTCGGATCAATATCAAATTTGATCTGAAAAAGAAAGATGTTGAATACATGTCTTAAAATCAGTGTAAAGATGTCTTAAAATCAGTGTAAATATGTTAGGTAATTTAGTCTATTAGCAAACTAGTGTTGCATAAAAGGAGATTAAATTAAACCCAATTGTAATCGACAAGAATTGGTATCATAGCAGTAAGTTAAGATTGCACAAACGACGGAAACTTGATGGCAAGCGATAGAGTCAGGGTTTGCATAAATACACCAAACATAAGATGTAATGGATCACAAATTGGAACAAATACGAACAGAATTTAAGAGTGATATGAATTCAGCCATGGATACAACAAAAATGCATCAAACAATATTTTCCATATATAACAGCTATATATATATATATATATATATATATATATATACCTGTATTGCCTCCCACAAATCATTCTTCAATTTGATTGGCACTTTAGGCCAACTTGGATAAGTTATCGGCACAAAGCACTTCACCATCAAACCCCCATAACTTGATAATTCTTTTTTGCTAGTACTTATTGGTTGACCAAGATCATTATATAAAATTCTTATCCGTTCCTCACTGCTCTTTATTTTAGTCAATCGCTTTAGCTTCGCCGCACCTCTGCCTTTACTACTATATTGTGAAGGTTTCTCCACGAGTTCGAGATCAATGTCTTCCATTTCAAGTTAAAGCAATCGAACTGTTGAAACACAAAAAAGAGCAATAATATAGATTTCAGCAATACAAGTCGTAACTACTCAAACAATACAATTATTGAAATAAACCACAAATTAAAATTCACCATTTTATTCTATGTTAATTAAAATGTACAAGAGCACAATTGCCAAAATATTAAGCCGAAAATAATAATCCATAGTCTTAAGCAAATGTCACATAGCCCATATTCCATACATTCAATTTTCAACAATCAACTGTAGTAGGTTCCACACAAAAAACTAAAAAGTTGGACAACTTCACCAAACAAGCTTACATTTTAAGAACCTATAACTAATAATAAAGAACAATTCAAACATTAAGCATCATAACATCGTCTAACACAATTATGTTGGCGTATTGTCTATCCATGTCCCCTCACAATCTTCACGCATATAAGTTTCGGAAGATTCCTCAACTACGTCGAAGGATTCAATAGTTGGCAAAACTGTAGTGCAAATATCATCCCCGAGACATCCTTCATTGAGATCATCTTCATCATCTTTATCATAGTAATCCCTTTGAGGAGTTGACAATACAATTGAATATTTAGGATTCATTTGGTCCGGAACATAGAAAACTTGTTTCGCTTGAGAAGCTAAGATGAAAGAATTGGATTTATGACCAACTCTATCAAGATCGACGGATGTAAAACCAAGCTCGTCTATGTTAATTCCGTTTTTGTTGTCAACCCAATCACACTTGAATAAAGGAATCTGAATTGAAAAATAGTCAAGTATCCATATCTCCCTTATGACACCGTAGAAAATCATATCGGTACGAACAGGATTGTTGTCCTTTGCACTAGCTATCTGCAACGTCTTAGCAACTAGGCTCACTCCACTGTTTTGGGTTACTCGTGCATCATCGCGATCCTTTGTTAGGTAACGAACACCGTTAATGACATATCCGTGAACTTTGATGACGTCTCGACGAGGTCCACGAGCAATCCATTTTAAGTCATCTGAGATATTGTTGTTTGGGAGTTCTTCTTCGAGAGCAACCTATTAATATAAGAATTTTAGTTACTTACAAAACAAAATTCAAACATATTAAAGTAAGGGGATATTTCGTCTTTATTCCCACTTTAGTTTTTAATATTAGACCTCACCAACTATTTAGTTTTACTTTACACTCTACCACTATTTTCCAGTGGTTCGTATTAGACTTCGAAATTGTTTTTCACTAAGATTTGCAACTAATAAATAAAAAAACAGTGGCATTGTTTAAAAGAAAACTAAAAAATGGGTAAAGTCTTATGAAAATTAAAGTGGTGGTTAAGTCAACATGTCCCTAAATCATACCCTTTTACTTAACCAATGGATAAACGTGCGGTTGTGCTCTTCTTCAAGCCACTTCTTATTTTTCCCTTTTCGAGGATGGGTTTCTTTCAAGCACTGTTCATGCTCCCTAACAAAGTATTAATGAGTAACGCAACATTAGTTATTAATATATGAGATAAGTATGTGAGGAACTAACTTCATATTAATGGGAAGTTAGGAAAGTCATACTCTATATAAGGTTGAACATCATTCGTGTTATGTAACACATGAAGATGTGCCTGCTCCAAGGACATGCGATCAACTTCAACGACATCTGAACCTCCTATCGGTTTATCATCATCCTTCCTCGCCGGAATTCCAATTGAATCTAATTCCGATAAGAACTCGGAACAAAACTCAATAGCTTCTTCTGCTATGTAACATTGAGCAATACAACCTTCTGGGCGATTACGATTTCTCACATAACCCTTTAATACTTTCATGTACCTAACACATGAAAAAGAAAACTAAATCGATACACTTATTTACTTATATTAATACATGATAGTAAAGTAAATTGACCTAACCTTTCAATTGGGTACATCCATCGAAAGAAAACAAGACCGCAAAGTTCGACCTCCCTCACAAGATGCACCATTAAATGCACCGTAATGTCAAAGAAGGATGGTGGAAAGTATTTTTCCAGCAAACACAATGTGATCACAATTTCATTCTGAATTTCTTTTAGTTTTTACAAGTCCACTACTTTGGCACAAAGGGCATTGAAGAAAAAACATACTCTCATGATCGCATATCTCACATGTTTTGGCAATACCGATCGAATTGCAATTGGAAGAAGTTGTTGCATTAGAATATGGCAATCATGAGACTTCAAGCCATACAATTTCAAATCTTCCATAGAGACATGGCTTCTAAAATTAGAAGAGTACCCATTCGGGACCTTAAGGTCATGCAAAGTTTGGCAGAACATTTTTTTTCCTCTCTCGATAACGTATAACATGCTGGCGGTAGGTATGTCCTTTTTTCATTAACCTGCGGTGCTAACTCACTTCTTAAGCCCATTTTTTCAAGGTCGAGTCGACACTTCACCCCGTCTTTCATTTTTCCTGGAATATTAAGCAAGGTTCCAATGATACTATCACAGACATTCTTTTCAATGTGCATGACATCTAACTTATGTCGAATAGGAAAATCCTTCCAATAAGGAGGTTCAAAAAATATCGATTTCTTCTTCCAAAAATTTTCAACCCTATTGTTACTAGGACCGCCTTTTTCAACCCCATTACCTACCCTCCTCGGTCTCTTACGCTTTAATGATTTCTTTAAATTAACCGCCCTCACCTTTTTTGCCTTCTTTCCCCATGCAACCTTAAGTCTCCCAACTTTTATCAATATTTGTTCATCGCTTAAAGGTTCAGGGGAGGCTTGGAACTCTTGCTCACCGTTAAAAGCCTTTTTCTGGCTTCGAAATGGATGGTTTTGTGGAAGGTATCTCCTATGTCCCATATAAACGCACTTGCCACAGTGTTGTAATCTGATGGAATACGTTTTTTCACTACATATTGGACAAGCATTATAGCCTTGAACAACACTTCCAGATAAATATCCATACGCTGGAAAATCATTAATTGTCCACAACAGTATTGCCCTCAAAGTAAAAGATTCTTGTCGAAAGGCGTCGTAGGCTTTAACTCCTTCATGCCACAATGTATTCAGATCTTCTATTAACGGAGCCAAATAAACATCTATATTATTCCCCGGTTGTTTTGGACCCGATATCAACGTAGTCAACAATTGTAAACTTTCTTTTCATACACAATTCCGGTTCAAAGTTATATGTGTTCAACATGACCGGCCAACAACTGTACCTACTACTAAGGGAACTATGAGGATTAATTACGTCCGTTGATAGTGCTAATCGAAGATTTCTTGGTTCTGCTGCAAAATCGGGCCACTTTTCATCAACTAATTTCCAAGTTGGTGAGTCTGCTGGGTGACGCAACAAACCATCAACAATTCTATCATTTGCATGCCATGTCAGAGACTTAGCGGTCTCTTTTGATTGAAACCACCTTTTGAATCTCGGAATGGGTGAAAAGTACCATAACACTTTCGCAGGAACCCCTTGTTTCCCCTCATCCCTTTTTTGTTCTTTCAAATTCTTCTTCTGTTTGAACCTGGATGTTCCACAAGTGGGGCATTCAACAGCTTCTTTATACTCTTTTTTATAGAGTATACAGTCATTAGGGCATGCGTGTATCTTTTGAAAGTCCATTCTGAATACCGATAAGCAACGTTTTGCCTCATTACTGGATGAAGGCAATACATTGTTATCCGGAAGCATGTCGGCAATGATTGACAGCATATTTGAAAAGAATTTATCGGACATCCCACTCTTCGCTTTAAGATTGAATAGCTTCACGATAGCGGATAACTTTGTATACTTTTTACATCTTTCATACAATGGCTTCTCCGCATCTAAAAGCAACTTCTGAAAAATTTCTGCATTTCCTGTGAAGTCTTCTTTTATAGCCTCCACCATGTCAATCAACTCTTCAACATCCTCCATGGTATCCATATTAAGATCGTCATAGATAGGATCACCCATATTAACATCCGGCAGTGTTTCACGATAATCCTCCTTTCTGTGCCATTTCCATAAAATATAATTCGGATCGATACCCGAACTATACAAATGTTGTCTGATTTCTTTAACACCCATTTTTAATCTATTTTCACATTGATTACAAGGGCATCGTATGAAGTTCTCATCCAAGGAGGCGTTTTGAGCAACCCTAAGAAAATTATCAACACCTTTTATGTATTCTTTTGATAATCTGTCCTTGCTCATCCAAGACCTGTCCATTCTGGCCTGAGTATGTAAACCACCACGAGTGAGATATAAGCAATAAAAGATATGTAATTGTTAAAAATAATGCAATATTATACAACATAATATATTCACACCATTAGAAAATATCGTAGAAAGTATAATATCCCTCTAAAACTATCACATAGTATAAGCATGGGACAGTATTTATTGCAACACAGAACACATGAGAAAGAACAATGACTTTAAAAACACACTTGTCACTTTTGGACTATAAAAATTGACAATTTTAAAAAGGAGAAAGAAAGATATGTCTGTAGAAATTCATTACATCTCGTGTGGAGGAGCTGAGATTTTTTTAACTAAGGTCTTGTTAGGTCTTGGTTATGTAGGATTAATCCAAGTAGATTCAAATAGCAGTGGGTGATGATCATATTCAATCTTAGGCAGGCCAGTACAAGAAACATTATTCCAAACATCTATCCAATCAATTCAACAAAGGTCTGAATCAGGTATTAATATGTATATAGAACTATATCTTAACAAAATGAAATCAGACTTATTTGATAACGTTAACAAACAGTATTTGAATCAATGTTTTGATAACATCTGTTAGACCATCATCTCCCGAAAATCTGCGTCCAAACTCATCCCAATCGAACCATAAATCCCTTTACGCTTGAACTATAATTTTACTCCATTCATACTCATGGCAATCGAACCACATATGAAAATAAACAAACTCAAAGAAAGAGAAATAGAATGGGCCTTTTATACCACGCCTCTTTAACTTCGATATTACAATTATCGATTACATCACTGACCTTTTCGTTTTTTACTATAGACTTTCGGGATCTTCACAGGAATATAATTAATGTGGGATAACTTCGTGCATCACCATAGACATACCCCTGTTGTTAACCTTGCATTGATATCTTTTGCAACCAACTGACTTTTTTCTTGAAAATTAAGGATTATGATTGATTTCTGATCTTGAACACCATGTTAACAACAGGGGTATGTCTATTGCTGTCCTGAGGGCATTTTTAACAAAACACGCAAAGAGGATCATGAAGCAAATCAGTACTTGCAATGTTGGAAGAACTTGAGAAAATTTCATCTTCAGTAGGATAATCTGAAAGGATGTTGTTCATGTAGTCAGAAATTTCTTTATTTATAACTTCAAGAAAAGAATGTTCTACAGGTTTATATTCTGTAGACCATAAATTTTGAAAGTGTTCTTGAAACATTTTAAAAATTTCTTCACTAGTCTCTTCCCACTGACCTTGATAATTTTTTAGTCTATTGATCGTAAGTTTTCTTTTTCGTCTCTGACAGAAGCATGATTTTTTTTTTGTGTTAAGGTCTCCAAGCTTCAGCCATTTCAAATGACTTTTTTGCTGCCAAAAACTTTCCTCTCTTTGAAGAGCAATATTAAGTTTTGCCCTAGTTTTATACATTTCACTTCTAGTGTTATCATTTGGCATTTGTTCAAATTCTATTTCCTTTATAAACATCAGATCTTCAAGGTCTTTAACTGTCTGAAAAACATTTTTGAAAGTTTCTTTATTCCAACTTCTCAATTTTTGATTTTAAATGTGTGATTTTTAAAGAAAATTTGGTCATAGGAGGAGCATGAATGTTTATTGACCAAGAATCTTTAATATCATCCTTAACATTTGAGTTATTACACCACAATGACAGAAATTTGAATGGTTTAGGATAATTATTTATACTACTCTTAATAAAAAGTAATAATGGACTATGATTACAGCATAATTTGTGTAAGTGAGTTATATTAGATTGAGGAAATTGCATAATCCAATTTTGATTAGCTAAACCTTTATCTAGCCTACATAATATGGTACAATTTATTCTATTGTTTGTCCAAGTAAATCTTGATCCAGAATACCCTAAGTCAATTAAGGCAGAATTAGAAATCATGTCTCTAAAATCTTCTATAACATGAAATTATAAAGGATTGCCTCCCAGTTTTTCTTCATCACTTAAGACAACATTAAAGTCTCCTATCACTAGCCAAGATTGGTTAGCAGAATCAGATTTTAGATTCCGATTTTGATTATAACATTCTCTTCGATTTCGGTTCTAACATTGGCCTTTTGTAAGTGAATCTGTGCTCAGCCTAGTGTCTTCATTTCCGAATGCATGGTGTTCTGAGAGGTGGTGATGTCTCAAGTTATTTTAATACTTGATCCATCATGGATGAATCATGGTATTCTTTAGTATACATGGAGCATACTGCGTATCAAACATGATAATCATGGGCGGGGACTTCACTGATGAAACCTAGATGATCGGTTGGAGCGTGAACTCGAGTTTCCAAGGTAAGAACTTAGTGTGAATTATCTACTAATAATGATAACTACAGAAAAATTCGGGGCACTTTCGTTTAGGATTGGGTAGACATAAGGACAATACATAGGGGGAGAAGAACTCATATATGAATGATTTTTTTATGCAATTCTTTTATCTGTGTTTAACCATATGTGGACGATATTTTTTATTTTATTTTATTTGGAAGTATCTTCTAAGGAGAAGAAATTAACATAGTCCCGTTAAATTTGGGTTAACAGGGGTGAGATCTCATTTTTCATGTGAGGAGCTAGGAAGTAATGGACTTTGGTATATTATTTTCTCAAATAAAATGTGGGTAGGGGAATCTAACATAAATGAATTCTGTTTGTTCGATGACTTGAGGATACCTATTATTTTATAATCTGTGAAGAAAAGGAATTTATTCAGCCTAGAATCTGAGGGGTTTTCGACCAGACTCGGACTATTTGATAATTTTTGAAATTTTACAAAATGATTGGCCCGTAAGTATATGTTCTTTTTGTGTACTAGGATGTTTACTTAGATTTTTCTCTATATGCAAAAGGGCAATGGGAGTCGGTGATCGGTGGATCGCTTTTCATTATCATGGATCATGATTTATTGACTGCTTAAATTGAAAAACCTTTAAGGTAACCATAAAACTACTTTACCCTAGTATTAAATAACTACTAAAGCTTATTCGATATGCCCCAATATTGAAGAAACTTCAAATGTTCCCTGTCACCAAGACTTTGGTATGGAGAGAAAATTTGTTTGATATATCGGACGAGTGCGTAAAAAGAATGAGAATATTGATTCGCTAGTAGCCTTTTGTCTGACCGCTTTTGGCCTCACAGGTATAAGGTTTAAATAATATGAAAATCAGGACTATGTAGTGTGCGATGTAAATAAGTAGTCTTTATTTTCAAATATTTTGATGTTTATTTTATCGCCATGTCCTTTGCGTGTACTTATATGTTTGAAAGATACATGGGGACCTAAACACAAATCTACATTTCGAGGGACTATACAACAAAGGCCTCTAAAAAGTTCTAAAATATGTATGAAGTAGTCATGCGGTGGAATAATAGGAAAGAAGCTTAATGATAATTTGGTTCATTGATCTATTCCCAACGGAGTCGTCAATTGTGGTGTTATGGGCCCGGGGGGGGGGGGGGGGGGGGAGAGGCTTTGGGAAGTTCTTTTCGATCATTAGTCATGATCCCTATGGGGGTGTCAAAGTTCTTATCTCTCGTTATTTCCTTCAACCCGAGCTTGTGTTATAGTTTCGTTGGTCCAATGATTTGCCCCTAGAAGTTGTTAGACACCATTTTTAGTTTTTATCGCATGCCCTTGGTTTGTTTTGAGCTTAGATGTTCCGTGTGAGGGGTTATCGGTTGTTCATAGTAGCTAGTTTATTTATATAAAAATAAACAGTAGATTCAGGTTAGCCATTTCAGGATAATCCTAATGAAGGTTTAGGTATACGAATGGTCCAAATATTCTTATTGTATGTTTCGAGAACTGGATTACGAGTGGGGAAGGTGTTAGGTAACCCACTTGTTCTTCATTCTTACTTAATTATATGCTTATTATCGCTCTTAGCATTAGGTGATTTCCTTTTAGTTTATTTCATAACATGCTTAGAGACCTTACTTTGAAAATCCCTTAAAACGTAGGTATGCTTATGTATGAAAATAGTATGCACGAGAGGTATATGAACGTCAATTAAATCGGTGTGGGTACATAGGGATTATTGTGTATGAGTCTGTATTCGTGTAACGGGTGGTCGTTTGTATGTATGTAAGTGTGCAAAGAAGATCGTCTTAGGTAACGGGTGGCCGTCAATATATATATATATATATATATATATATATATATATATATATATATATATATATATATATAAGGGTGTGAGGAAGCTCGATTTGGGTAACGGTTGGTTGTTAATGTATATAAGGGTGCAAGAAACCTCGACTTGAAGATAGTTTGGTACCTCGAGTTGGTTACTCCGTATATGGACTAGAATCCCAATGTTTTTGACTGATTCCTGAGAACAGTTTTGAAAAGTATGTTTTTTATGTTTTGTATTTAATTGTGGAATTTGATTAGAACTTATTTAACCTATGATCATGTCATTTCAATAAACATAGGTGTTCGGTTAAAATCGAGCTTTAAAATGTAAATGCTCTAAAATGCATACCCAGTCCCCTAAACAGGGGCCGGACTAATATTGACAGTTTATCACAATATATATATATATATATATATATATATATATATTGTGCAGAGTTTATTAACCCTTATAGCGTGAGCTGAATATTTCTCGAGGGAAAGCCCTTTGTGAAATGGCAACGTTTAGTCGGGAAGAACTTCATTTAAAAGCATTGACTTTAACAGGATGTGCGTAGAGGTTTGACTCTTTCTCTTAGAGGAAACAACTTTCTAGAAGTACGAACTTCACTAAGAGGAAGTGACTTTCAAAAGTATGGACTTTTCTCGGGGGAAAGTGGCTTTCCTACAACACTAACTTCACTTTGGACTTTTCAAAACGAGATCGAGTATCTCGAGTTCTCGGGATTGAATAACGTTTTTGATCTCTTAATTATTTTGATTTTATTTTTTTAGGATTTATTGACATCTTAAATTGTTCGGTTTTATTTCATATTGATTGAATGCGTGGGTTGGATGAATTTTCTTGAATTATTAATTGGGAGTTCTTGTATGAAACATGTCTTCCATTTTAACCTATTTATATAGGTGAATTAAATTTTGAGGACTCTTTAATGGATTTCCCACAATAAAGAGTGGATGGAAGATAGTATGAGAGATGCTGATAAGCATGTAAAGGGCGTTCATGAATTTATTAAATATACAGGTATAAATCTTAATAGAGATAAGATCCCATGTCCGTGCACCTATTGTATGAACAACAAATATTAGTCTTTGGAGGACATTACGTTTCATATTATAAGATGGGGTATGTCGTAATACTGTAATATATGGACATTATATGGGCAAAAGAATATATCATATGTTCTAAAAGAATTATCGGTACCCGATCAAGTGGAAGTGATGAATGGTTTGTTAGCACATCGCCCTTTAACCCACCTAATTGATAATTCTTATAGAGTCCACCACCATCAAAACCACCAGTCTATGGATACAGATTATGTTCATTATGACCTAGTTAATGAACACTGTGCATGAGAAAAGAGTTCACATTATTGATACCTAGGACAAAGGATCCCAACAACATTATTGATATTTTCTTAGCCCCGTTAATTAACAAACTTAAAGAGTTATGCGATGAAGGCATGTGGTCATTTAACACTCATAAGGCTAAATAGTTCACACTTAAAGAAATAGTGTTTGGGGAGATCAAGGACTTTCCTACCTATGGGAACTTGTCCAATTGCAATGTTCATGGTAATTATGTATATCCCATATATGAGGAGGAAATTGATTCCACTTAACTACAACATAGTGGTAAGATATGTTGTGCCAATCATCATAGATTTCTACCGAATAATCACCATTTTAAGAACGATAAGAATAAATTTTTATCTATTGATCAAAAGAAGGCTGATACACACACAATGACGGATCTAGGATTTTAATTCAGGACGGCCGGAACTGTAAGATTGAATTTTTTTTTCACAACTCAAGCAAAACATCATTTAACATGTTAAAATTAACGAGTCCGACTCGAAAGAAACCCGAATATGACAGGTCTGACTCAAAAGAAATTCGAATATTGAAGGACACAAAAACGATACTGCACAATTACATATTAGGAACTAAAAATCTTAACAAAAATTCAAGTACTAAGCACTAAATGAATTGACCCTACATTTATAAACCTCTAAATACTATACATTAAGCATAACATTTTACATTATGTCAAAAACTAGATATTTTACATTTAACTTAAATATTTTAAGTCAACCGGGACAATTAATGTTTAGTCGTTAGGAGCTAAGTATATTTTACATTTAGTTCACCTTATTTTTTAATTTTGCAAAAACTCCCCTGTTTACTTTTTTGATAATTATTTTTTAAAGTTTAGGATAAGATAAAAAAAGTTTGTAATTGTTTTAAGCGCCGAGGGATCTTTTGGAACAAAATTAAAAAGTTTGGACTATATATTAATTATAAAATTGTCAAAGAACTTTTCTTCAAATGACCCTACTATTTTTTGCAACAAGTCATTAACCAAAATTATTAAACATTGAACATATAAACTGAAAAGCAAATAAAATTACGCTTGAAACTAATGACACTCAACTATTTCTTTAATGTGTTTTTTTTAAAAAAAAATGACAATATATAAACTGAATTTATAATAGACACAATTCTTTAAAGAGTTGCTAATAGTTGTAACCAATCTAAACAAATAAAGGCTTGAACAATGCTTGGCACAAACATAACTATTTACTAATGTAAAAAGAGTTAAAGCAACGTACGCCGGGATAGAAAACAGGAGAAGAGGGAAGGCGTCCCAGCTGCAAGCCTAATAAAAGACACAATAAAAAGGAAGATAAATCAATTAGGTTTTCAAACAAAAATATTACAAACACATACAAAAATCAAGAACGGATCGCATATACACAAATCAAGAAATCGCACACACACATATCAAGAACAAATCGCATATACACAACACATATACACAAACCCTTGCAAATCTAAATTAGAGCTTTTTGTACCTGATTGATGAATCTCGCCGGAGGTGATGAGACGTGAGAGAGCTAGAGGTGCTGTGAGCCGGAGTTTTCGTGAGTGAGACAGAGAGAGAGAGAGAGTCGTGCGACCCAGATAGAGGGAGAGTCAGAGAGAGAGAGTGACCCACAGAGAGGGAAGAACGAATTTTGAGGGACGAGAGAGGGAGAGAGGGACGGGTAGTTGATGTACGGGAGAGAGAGAGGAGCGAATTTTGAGGCTCCAAATTTTTGGAGCAAGGGAATGAAAAAAATTAGCACCGCCTTTTTTTTCCATTTATCTCAGTTTTTACTCCAAAGATGAAAATAACTCATATATATTTGTGTCATCTATATATAAATATGAGATAAATGATTTATTTTTTATGTCAATTTTATTTAAATTGAAATAAAAATTTACTTTCAAAGTAAAATTGACATAAATGAATATTATTTATGTCAATTTACATTTGTCTGACATAACGTTCATTTGTAAATTGACATAAATGATATTTTTTCTTGTAGTGAAAGGGAAAATTACAAACAAAGAAAATACAAGAGCAACCCTAAGGGTAAAATTACCTAGCAACCTCTGGCTACTCAGAAGATGCTGCCTACTTCCCCTTGTCAGCCGCAGTAGAAGCACCTCCCTTAGCAGGGACAACCTCTGTCGCCTGAGCAGGAGAAGCATCAGCAAGAACTATCTGGGAGACAGGATTAACTCCTTCAGTAACTGGGGCAGGGACTTCATCCACAATTGGCTTTGGACCCTGGTCGTGCTCGTCGAATAAAGGAGAGGCAACATTGACCCCAGCAGCTATGAGGGCCTTGTTCCAGCCTTTTTTGAAGTTCAGACGGTTGATGTAGCCTATCTGAACCTCGACGTCTTCGTATGCAGCAATCCACCCAGAGTTATATGAGTCCTCCTTGATGGTGGCTGCCTAGGACTCTTTCTCCTTCAGCTACTCGGTCATCACCTTGTTCTCCTCTACAATAGCCAACTTTCTCGAGCAGACCAGGCCATAGGCTCGCCTCAGCTCATTCAGATCTTTAATTACCGCATCCCTCTATCGGTTGAAATTAGCGAGGGTCAGGTCAGAAGAAGCTCGGGCAGCATAAACAGTCTTCAGACCAGCCTCCAGTTGTGTGCCCTCACTTTTAAGGCAGTTGTTCCTGCTCACCAGCTCGTCGCGAGAGCGATAGAGCACGGCGAAGTCAGTCATAAACTGCAAATAAAAAGAAGATATCAGGAAAAGGAAACAGCTGAAATTTATTAAAGCATTAGAGAAAGGAAAAGGTCTTACCAAGGCTAGCCTCTGGCTAGCTTGCAGGGCTAATTGATCAGACCCCAGCGCCCTTTGGTGATCTGCGTGAAGAAGTGCCCTCTCCAGAAGCGCAGGGGCCAATTGAGGAGAAATGGCAACTGAGGCCCCCTCGGGCAATGCAGACACTGGGACTAAGGCCTACCCATCCTTCGTCCCCGATTCCATTTTTCTCCTCTCTTCCTCCTTCTCCTTCTCCATTCTCTTCTTCTCCTCCATCATTTTCTTCTCTTCTATCTTCTTTCTTTTCTCTTCCTTTTTCCTCTCCCTCTCTCATATGTTCTTTTTCTTTCCTCTTCCTCTCCTGCTCTTGAGCAGTAGACCGAGAGCCAGTAGCAATAGCTCCCGTACTGGACTTCTGCTTCTTCGACCTCTGAGCGAAGAGCACATGATCATCATCATCGTCATCCCGAATCAAATTTTTCCTTGGAGGAACCATCTCCTCTCTTGAGCTGCTGGACGTTCTTGAAGGTTCTCGGGCTTCAGAAGCCTCTTTTAAATCAGAAGAACTATCACCACTGGAGCTCCCCTCGTGAAAATTTCTTCCAGCACCGCCTACGATATCACTCTCAGAATTTCTCTGCTCCTCGTCTAACTGAATAGGATCAACAACAGTCTCTTCAGAGGTATCAAACTCGGGAATGCTATCTACCGGCCTCTCTATAAAGCTAGAACCGACGTTTTTGTACTCAAGCAAGAAAGCAGCAGATCGGTAATGCTCGCCGTCACCTAGGGGCTCCCTAATATTCCAAGCTTTGACCAACTCAGAAAGACAAACCTCGCTGAGAGCAGGTTCCAAGTTCTTCGACCTCGCTGAAGAAAAAATAGGGCAGAGTCAGAAAGATCACACATTAATAAAGAAATTGAAAGAATAGAGCAAAGACTATCTATATACTCTTCCCCATAAAAGGGAACAGTGAACCTATCGGACCTCGACCCCTCAGTCTAGGGGAAAACTGCCAATTTCTAGCAAGAAAACCATCTTGTTAATAGTCCTTATGGGAATCAGGGAGGTTTACTACCAATACCCTGTCAGGACTCCTGGCTTTGAGATAGAGAACACCAGAACTAGTTCGAGAAAAAGAATAGCAAAATCAGACTTCGACGAGCCCTAATTTGGTGCCATAAAGCTGATTTATTCTATGGACGCCATTGATTATCTTCCACACATTGGGCGAGCACTGTGCAGGAACAATGTTGAAATAACCAAAGAAGTGCAAGAATAGATTGTTGGGAGGAAAAGTAAGCCCCCCCTTGGGAAAGCAACAAGACATGAATCCAATGGGCACCCTCTATCTCTTTAACATTTCTAGGGGGAGAGGCGTACTCAATCTCTACCCACTCTGGGATATTGTAAAACTTCCTAAACTCATACACTGATCTATTATCAATCTTTGCCATTTGAAAACCCTAAATTCAAAGAGAAAACACAAAGAGAAGGCACGGGAGACTTACAAGATGGAAGTTTGACTTGAACGATGAAGAATCATAGGCCCAAATGACGAGGAAGATCGAAAGTGAAAAGAATGAAGACCGGGAGAAGAGAACGTGAATCGCTTGAACTCGCAAAAAGTGGAAGAGTACTGAGGAGCTTGAAACGGTGATTGTGAAACGACTACTTGGGATAACTTTTGAATGTTACTAATCATAGTGCACAGAACACGAAGCAAGTGTCGCCTAAATCAGTCCTCAAACTTTGGGAAGAGTTGCACGATGTACAAAGGAGCCATTATGACAAATCATTTAAATTTATTGAGCCCAAATTGTGGCCCAACAAACTTATGGGCAATTGTGAGTACCCGAAATTAGAATGACAGGCCTGGACGAGTAGCCTAGTTAAAGAGGCCCAAATTCCAAACCCCTCATTTCTTAACAATTAATTTTGAATATAACTAAGTCTTATCCCATGTTCTCGTTGAGAGGTGTTCCAGGAGAAGATGGAAAACGTGGGGGAGTCCAACACCCCCACTCCCTGAAAATAAACGTATATGTAATAAACCCTAAGTCTTGGGTATAAGACACACACTGTATTCTCTGTAATCGCTCCCTCGAGTATATAGAAATAATACTCACTGCACCACCATGGACGTAGGCATTCTTGCTGAACCACGTACATCTCCTGTTGTGTGATTGGTATTTTGTCTTCTTTATTTTACTTGGTGATTGAACTTCTCTTATCTATTTGTGTTGAATAATTATTGTCACCACACCTTTCATATTTGAATGTAATGTCTTAATTCCCCTTTTTTAATTCTTTTAGGCTCAGCATCATCAGGTAGGAGCTTGAATAGCCTCTGCTCTGGAAGGGAAGTATGTTTGGAGAAATGAAATTTATTTTTGCACATGATACTTTCACTATAATTCTAAACTTTTGTACCTTCAGTTGAGTTTACCATCGTAATTCTTTTTCATTCATTACTTTGTCATTTTCATTGATATTATCTATATGACTTCTTGCTAAAAAGCCAAAATTTTCTACTATTAATTGTGTTTAACCTCGTAAGTTTTCCTTTTTCTTTGAATTTTTGTAAACAGGATGTAGTAATTTGATTTGAATGCCTATATTAAGTCCATAGAGTGTGCAGATAAATTAGTTGTTTTCAGATTGTTATATGAGTTAGTTCTATATTATTATGTGAATTTGTTAATTTGGGCATTTATTTTATATATTTTTATATGGTATATTCAATAAAATCTCTAAATTAAGGCATGCGATGAAATCTCATTTTGTTGGAGTTTGAGTTTTCGGTTGGAAGATATATCATTTATTTTGTTCGTTCTTGAGAGGTTTTCATAGAATTTATGTGATGTTGAGTTGTAAATGTTAATTTGTATGTATGAATATGTATTTAAATTCACAATACAAGTCATTTCTAAAAGCTTTTTTGGCTTATTTTAGGTTAATGTTTCAATGAAATTGCGAAAATTAAAATTGGTTTGCGTTGTTAGCCAGATCTTGCAACTTTCTTGGCCTCTAATTTTGGCAAAGATTTTGAAAGAATGATTTGGATTGGCATTGCATATAGATTTTATTTATTTATTATTTTAGTAGGGTTGTTCTATATGATAAAGAAAAAAAATTATACGTGTAAGTATTAATGATTTTTATATGAGGTATAGGTATGATTTTGATAAAATGATTATGAGAATAGTATTGTTCACGCATCGCGCGAATTTATACCTAATCTCTTACTACTATAAAATGCAAAACAAGGCATTAAGACTCCTCTCCAACCAGCCTATCCACGTAGGCAAAGCATTTAAGACTCTTAAACCCAATACTATCCACGTGTCAGTTATTTGAAATTAATAATCCTCCTCTTTTACAATAAGCCTACAGTCGATAGATATGAAAACGAAGGTAGATGCAATGACACTGGTCATTCTCTTCGGTTCTCAATACTCATCAAATGAAGCGTCTTTATCTTTTGTACATTCAAATTTTCCAAAATTTTCCCTCTTTTGAGACGAATCATTCTCCTCCCCCTATTTCACCCTCTTATTCAAAGGACAACCACATTAGTTAGATTTTTTAGGATTTTGATATATATATATATATATATATATATATATATATATATATTCTTTGGACGTTGGAGAGATTTTTTACGCAGAGGGTATTTTGTTTCAGGGAGAGAAGAAGAAACCCAGTTTCTTTGTGAATGATCAGGAAGAATTCTTCACAAATCCATGGTATTTACCTCACCTATTTTTTGTTACGATTATACATAATGTTCTTCTAATACTAAATTAAAGGGAGACGTCGATGGAGATGTGGAAGAGAAATTCAACGGTCGCCGGTAAGGGGAGCTTTGGTCCACATGACCGACTCTTATCGGAGGGCGACTGAGATTGGTACCAGCCGATGCTGATTTAAACGCCGGAGGAGGGTGGACTGATCTGCTGCCAAATTGTGCATGGGAACAAAACAGGTGGTAAATGAAGTGGCAGTTATTCACTTTTTTTAAAAGTAATTCAGACTATGAGTTGGTCATGTCCCGTAGGGGAGATGGCGATTTCATGACTAAAACCCGTTGCCTTTGATGATTTAGTGTAAGTTAATTTTATAGGTTATTTTAACTTCTTGAGTTTGACAAATTCGGTCACTTATTAAATGGGTTAATTTTATGCCCCTTTATTTTTTGGATTTCTTTATCTTATTTTACTCTAAATTTTCTTCATATGAAGTTTTATTCTTACATTTTACTTTCAAATGTGTAGATTAATTTCATAATTTTTTTTTCAACGAGAAATTTGAATGACCTGTGCTGAAGAAGTTGTTTGAACATTTTGGACCTCACTATCATTTGTTATTTTTCCTGTCCGGGTTTAGTTTTTTTTGTGTTGTTCTAAATTTCCAATCTTTCATATACTGTTTAATAAGAACAGTGAAATCTCTTTCATTTCTTTAATTTATTGCTTCAAAATGTTTGTGGAAGACTATTAACTCGCGGGTTAGGTTAATTTGTAAAAGGGTGTATCTTATTATGTATTAATAGTCTGTACAGTTAGAATTCAGTTTATTTAATAAGAGGGAAAAAATATTTTATGCTCAGACCATTTTTATTTTGTATGATTTTCATTAGTAGGATAATAATCAAGTCACATTACACTAATATAATTTATATTCTATCGCTCTTCTGCAATAATAGAATATAAATGTTGAAGATTTTATGCTCTGTTTGTGATTCTCTAGCTACAACTATGTTTGTGATTTTGTGCTTGGTTGCTGCTATTGTTCTCTATATGTTACACCTTTCCAAGTTACGGCCCTTGTTGCTTGATTTTATGTGTTGAGACATCCAAGGTTTCGTCAGAAGCTTCCTTCGATGCCACTCAATTTCTTCAGGAGATTGCCAACATGCTATGATCAAACTCAAATTGGAGATTGGAGATGGTATCATGTTGTAAGATCTCTCCCTTAAATATTTGATTTTGTGGGTTTGTGTCGTATTTATGCCTTTAAAGTTGACTCTGTGATCATCAATGGTGTTCAGTTGTAGTTTTGTAGTTGTGATTTGAATTCTTAATCTGTTCTTGACATCTCTATCCATAATTATTACTATTGATGAAAAATGGTTTGTAGTAGTAGTAACTTCTATCAGATGTTTTATTTATATCTCATCAAAGCATGGCTTATGTAATTTGATAATATTGTCAGATAATGTATGCTAAAATATGAATAATGAAGATTTGCAAAAGTGGGGGAGCTCTTTTGCAAATCTTCAACATACACTCAATCACTAGAAAGACATCGTCTACCAGCTTCACACCCTTTTAGCCGATTTTGTTGAGTTTCAGTAGTTAACATTCATAGTCCCTCAATTTTGTCTATCATCAACCTTTCTATTCCACCTTATCATTTCCACTTCCACTTCCACTTCCACTTCCACTTACACCAAGAATTTATTATCTATTAAAGTTAACTCTATCTATATATATGTATATGATAACATTTTCTTACACCAAACATATCCAAATCTATATATTATTGAAAAAGTGTTATTCTTTTTCAGTTCCCATTTTTTTATTATCCTCTGCAAGCTTTGTATTTAATTAATGCTTCTATATTTATAATCATTCAATAATATGTTAAGCTCTGCAAGTGGGTAAAAGATTGCTATGGATGGAGTTCATTATCGGGTCACTTTGTCTTACTTTGTACGTTATACAGAGTAGAACACCTTAATATCTATGGGGAAGTTATAGTGTGTTCAATAAACGTAATGTGTAGATATATGATATTAGAATAATAAATATATAATACAAAGTAATTTTGATGGAAAAAACATATAATCGGTAGCAAACACTAACATAAGGGAAATATTTAAAATTATAACTAAGATGTATAATGAAATTCTGAACCCCTAATGTTACTGGAAAATCAATTGTGACAAGTCATTTCATATTTACTACTTTATGGGTTATGTGAGGTGGCCTCGAGACAATCATTTCTTATCAATCATATTAGAACACCCCATTTGGTTGATTTGATGTTTATAAAAAGTATGTTTTTTGTTCAAAAGTTTCCTTGAAGTTTTTGCTTGATTTGGATGGAATTTTTAACTTATATAATTTTTTGCGTTTAGTACATACCAAAGACTTGAGTAGAGCAAACTTTATATTCAGCATAGAGATTTACTACTTTGTTGAATCATGAACCATATTTATACCATAAAGGGTAGGATTGAAAATTAGTAATTGCAGCATAGTACAACCATTCGCCCATAAGTGTATTAGGTGAGAAACTTTATTTCACTTGCTCTCGATACTAATATAAGAATTTTGGTTAAATATGGAGGTTCTTTTTAGCTATCACAATTTAGGTTTTATAAATCCCAATGCACGTGATATTTTAAAACTAATTGTTTTTAAATTTTAAATATTTATTTTTATTTTTATTTTTCATTATTGAATATATATAATATTCCAATGATTTTGAATAAACTTCAAGAGTTAGATTTTTGTTTTTTTTTTTGTTGCTGAATATAATCTTCTACTGGTTTGGAATAATTTCCAAGAGTTAAATTATTCATGTATTGTTTGAATAAATGTCTCAAAGACGGTTGTAAAAAAAATATCTAATTGCTCTAAAATTTTTATCCGTATTTTTTCTTATTAATTATGTTCTACATATTGCGTCTCGCCCGCACATCGCGCGGGTTTACAACTAGTATATTATAATAATAAAATTGTAGACCCAAATCATATGGAATGACACTTGGCAAGTCTTTAATTATAGGAATCCCTAAAATGACACATGGCATCTTTAATTAATCACCAACCTCACTCTTTAAAAAATCACAATTGTTGGAATTCACACGAACCAAAAAAAATTGACTATACACATTCCTCACCTTTATAACCACTTTATCCCTCACTCTTCAATTTCCTTACCCCATTAATAGGCGTGTTCTCTCTCACTGTCAGCGTTCCCTTTCATTCTCACCTTCTATGCACTTGGTTGATTCATAGGACGAACACCTAAGAAAGCCCAATTCGTTTACTTTACAAGGATGATATTGAGTGATGATGGAATGGTGTTGTTTCATCCATCTAAGAAAGCCCAATTGCTTCCATGGCTAACAAGCATTTCATGTCCACAGTGCAAAGTACTCTTCATGATATCATAAGCATTTGAAGGTATGGATCAGTTATGCAAATTTTGAGGCATATGCCATGGAAGAAAAATACCAGCATAAAGATGATGATGATGATGATGTTAGAATACCTTTTCATGAATAGAAGCCCAACGACAATGCCTTTGGCATACTCCAAGAGTTTTTTACAGTGTTGTGAACTGCTTTAGAACATCACTTTTTGCGCTTAAAAAAGAAAGAGCCATGTTAAAGTATGAATGGATATACTTAGAGAGCAATTCGAGTGATATTAATCTTATCGGCAAAAAAAATCATATAGAGGAGGCATATAGAAACAGAGGACGAACCTGCAGGGTATGGAGTAAAAAGACTCGAACCTGCTGGGTATGGAGTAAAAAGACTTCCTTCACTGAAGATCTTGTAATAAGCATACAAGTTTGGAATAAGCACAATATTGCTTCGAAAAGGGATTAAGCAATGGCAACAACACTCATTATAGGTTATGAAAGATAGGATACAGTCACATTGATTTTTCCATTGATATATAATTTTTTACATTGTAAAAAAATCAATTTTTATTTTTATTTTGGTAGACTATTATATTGTAGTTGTTGGTTCCTTCAAATATTTCAGGTTTCAATTGAAAGGTACATTCGTTTACTTTTCTTATGTCAGATTTTATATAGCTCTTTACTTTGTGATCCTATCAATGTATGTAGAAGAAAATAAAACTAAAGTAATACAAAAATACGGAGAAGAAAATAATAGAGAACATATTAGTATATGTAGTTTCCTTTCATCACTTTTGCAACTGTGCTTTACCATAATCACTTGATATGACAAAAAGGACAATTGACTACAAACTCTAAACTACTATGATTTTGGATCAATATTCTCAAACACAATACCACAAAGTCAAGATTTAAAGTTAGCAAATGCCACATATTATGTGTGCACATTTATATGCACAAATTCAACAGTGAAAAATATGAGTTATGTTCTGCTGAACTAATATTCTTCATATATACAACTGAGTAGATATGAATAATATTAATTCAACAATGAAGAATATTAGCTCAGTAGGGAATCATATCTAAAGCTTCATACACATCTGATGTTCTCATTTAATTTAGTGATCAAGGAGCTTTATAATATGCCGCTGCATATAAGCTACAACTGTTCAGTTTCTAGGACTGATCAATGTCATGACAAGGGGAGACTATTTTCAAATAAACAATCAATTACCAACAAATTAAGAAAAAATAGGTAGCATACAAAGTCAATAAAAAAATTTAGGATTAATCAAACAACTATGAATAGTTATGTTTTTTGAAACTATGATTCTTAATTGCTTTCTTAACTGTGAATTTGTGCATTTTCTATATTTAAAAATATATATATTCGGCCACGCATCGCGTGGCCTGCATGCTGGTAACTAAATATAATTTTGGTGTCTTCTCACATAGGATTGACACGTGACTTATCTAATAAATGCTAACATATGAGAATAGAGTCCCTAAATCCAAACTTTTCCAATTCCAAAGATTCATGTGGCGTCTCCTTATAAAAGGTTGCCACGTGGTTTCGTGTTAATTACTCTCATTGTTGCCTCTCTTTCTTCTATGGGTTCAACCTGTTGAACTTCTCTCTCACACTCCATGAATAATATCCCGTCTCTTACTATTTATACCCTCACACTTCCTCTCCTCGCCACATGTTTATCCATTAATCTTTTCTATAAAATCCATTATTGTGAGTAGACAAAGTGAGAGAACATTCTTGCTTTGAGCCTTTGTCGATGCAATGAAAATCGAAGATAGGTATCTCCACTTCTCACTACAATGATTTTACAAATTTGCATTATGTTTATGAGCATACTTGAGGTTATAAAAAATTGAAATCATTTTAGTTTTGGATACTTCTGTTCTTATTCGGATATAAAAGTAATAGAGCATGGGTTTTAGACTTTAGTATTGTTAGATGACACAGTTAAAGTTGAAAAAAGAACTTCTGTCCATTTCACAGGGCTATCTAATGAAGTGAAAAGAAGAGTTGTCCTTAAACATCACACAAACTAGAAGATAGAATTATTTTCAAAATATATTGGGACGAAAATTAGCTCAACAATTTTCATGCCGCTAAATTATGTTGGAAATTTCATTCAAATTTTATTAGAACTAATAAATTCTGCATGTAAAGATCTTTAAAAAAAGAAAAGAAAAATAGATGTAGGATCTCAAAAATACTAAATATTAGCAGAAATTTTTTACCCCTGTAATAAAACTATCTAATTTAACACATTAGGTAAATTATAATAAATCCCAAAATATTTCTTTAACCACAACTAAAAATCTTCTAATAATTCCACAGTAGGTAACACAAAATGATACTATCGCTTTTTAAAAATAAAAATTATAAAAATGTGGTTGTGGCTGTAATGTCTGAGTATACTTGAGGTTAAACAAATTGAAATCATTTTAGTTTTGGGTATTTTTGTTCTTATTCGGATTTGTAGTAAATTAGTAACATGCCATTTCATTTCCTATTGTATTGATTAACATAAACTCTGTTTTAAAAACAAATGCATATATTTACCATACAGAGGCAGGCAAACAGGTCTGTGTGAAAGAACATGGAAAAATGAAGGTGAGATCTTCTGTGAAATCTCTGTTGGATAATCTTATTAGGGCTCATCTCTTAGTATATTTGAATTCTTATTTTATTATTTGTCCATTCATGCTTCTTTGTAGGAATTCTGTTAAACCGACGTTTGCAAGGAGATATGGTAATGGTATAGGGGTGGGATTTTAAATCTTTAATTCCTCCATAGTCTCAAATAGAAGAACAAAAAGATCGATTGCACTTCAATCTTATACTACTAGCTGACTTTATTGAGTTTTGTGAGTGCACTAATTGAAAACTATTATTTACTTTCATATGGACTCATTAGGCTTTGTTAACTAATACAATATATACTTCATTAACATAGAATCAGTTGGTATCCTATTCCTTAAAATGTAATATCAACCGCATTTTTCATATTAGTCTATTTTTGAAACTCTTACAATATTTAAAGCATCTTTAGTGATATTCTTTGTATGTGAATCCATTAGCTATAATAGCTAAACTTTATGTGACATTTGAATTCGTAACAGTGGTGTTATGTATGAGTACAAAGTTTATGATCTTTCATTTGCAGTATTTTAATGTCTACTTTCTCTTAATACATATCTTATTAAAGGCTCTATATATCGCCCGTGCATCGCACAGGTTAAAATCTAGTTTATATTATACCTCTAATATGATAATATTAGAGATTTAATGTTGTCATAAATGCATACTCCATTCTCTGCCCTGTATATATAACCCCCCGGATGGCTTTCGAATTTCAAAAGTCTACAAGTCATGTCTTTTAACTTCCTGCGCTTATAAGAATGCGTAACGATTCATTTTTTTGTAGACGAATGGACAACCTACAAACCTTCTTAATACTCTCTTCATTTTGTACATAACTACCATAAACCGTACCAGCAAAGAAAGAACATATGCGACTGATTTTTATGGAGATATATATCCCCAAGTATAGTAAAGAAATCTCAATTGCATCTTAGAATCGGAGTTCATATCTTCATCAAGATTTGCTGAAATCCAAGTCCGCCCAGATTGGTCAAAGTGAAGCTTGGCTACGACATTTTATACCTATGCCGCTTCACAAACCATCATTCACCAGAGTATTCATCCGAGACAGCACTTCGAGAGAAAAGTGTCATCGCCATTTGGTAGCCGCACCGCTCGACCATCTGCTTCGGTCATCGTGATTTTCAAGGCGGCATATAATCAATTGAGTAAAGGCTGAAACTCGACTGTTGAACTCTTCAAACCGAACAAAAATTTTAAGACTCCGAACAACTACATCAAATAAATAATTCAGAGGGTTCTAGGATAATCGACGACCTTAATGATCACCATCGACCAAGATTACACTGGGACTCTAATATGTCGTCCAGATCTTGCCACTGTAAAAGAGTTGGGGATAGCCAATAAGAAAAATTAACTTATGATCAGCCGTAGTTCAGTTCTGGATGGACAAGTCGAAAGTCGTTCCCATTTTTTTATTTTTGATGGTGATTTAAACTTAACAAGGAGAAGCAATTTGTCTGAGCGATGCTGATAATTCCATGGAAATCATTCCAATAATGAACCCATGGCTATATGTCTGTTTGTGTTGAGTTTGACAATAACCGTGCCTGTTAAACTGACACAGAAGAAGCCATCATGCAAGAAATGATTTTGTTTGTTTGATAGTAATATTGACTCTTTTTTTTCATGTTAAAAATGGTTAAATCTGTATTTGGGATTGAAAAATCTTCGAATTGTCGTAAGAATAATGATACTTACATTTACTTTTAGTATCAATCAAGTATCGAATGTGCTTTAAAGTAGGGGTGTGCAAAATCCAAACCAAACCGATTAAACCGACCGATCCAATCCAATCCAATCCAACTACAAAACCGACCTCAATTGGATTGGATTGGATTTTAATTTTCAAAAACCGATTTAATTGGATCGGTTTCGGTTCTTGGATGCAAAACCGATTAGAAAACCGAACCGATCCAATTAAAATAATTGTGGTTATAAAAAATACCCATTCCCAATACCCACCCGATTTAATACCCATTATATATATTGCTTTTAAAAAAAACCTACCCACCCATTCCCAATATACCTACCTACGGCGGCTGGCTGATCCATTTCCTTCCCCTTCACTTTCTTTCCCTTCACTTTCTTTTCCTCTCATTTCCTTTCAATACGGCACTCATGGCGACAGCACGCTGATCCGATTTCTCCCACGCTGATCCGATCTTCTCCTCTCCCCCTTACGGCGGTAATTTCTCTCTCTCTCTCTCTCTCTCTCTCTCTATATATATATATATATATATATATATATATATATATATATATATATATATATATATATATATATATTACCGCCGATCTGTAGCGCCCCTTACCGCCGATTTGTACCGCCGATCGCCGATCTGTATGTATGTATTATCCCCTTACCGCCGATCTGTACCGCCGATATACATATATATATATATATATATATATATATATATATATATATATATATATATATATATATATATATATATATATATATATATATATATATATATACCGCCGATCTGTGTATATATAAACAATAATTTTCCTCTTCTTATTTACTAATGCAACACATCAGATCCATATTCGAGTTCATTATTTCAAGATGCCCAAGACCCTTACAGTTTGTAATAAAATTTATTTTTACAGGATAATATTTGGTTAAAATTTAATGACGAGTTACTATTCATAAACAGTAAAGATATTCCTCGACATGTTACTATTCATGAACAGTGTCGAATGATTAAAATATTCCCCGACATGAACAGTGCCGAACTTGTCGGGGAATATTTTAATCATTCGGCACTGTTCATGAATAGTAACATGTCGAGGAATATCTTTACTGTTTATGAATAGTAACTCATCATTAAATTTTAACCAAATATTATCCTGTAAAAATAAATTTTATTACAAACTGTAAGGGTCTTGGGCATCTTGAAATAATGAACTCGAATATGGATCTGATGTGTTAACTTGGTGACTATTTGTTGACTTGGCAGAAGAGGTGGGAGAACAATAATTTTCCTCTTCGGCTTCAGCTTGAAGAAGAAGCTGTTTTGCCAAATCTTTGAGCTGCTGGGACTTTTTTGACTTGGCTAATGTTGTATCCATAGAACTTTGACTAGATTTCTTAACTGCTTGGACTGGAATGACTGGTTGGCAAGGAAACTCCATTTGGACAGCATTAATAATCCTTTGTTGATTGAAAGAGTCCCACCATTTAACATAAAAATGTCGAACTATTGTTGACTGTTGTATTGCATATTGCCATTTGAATATCCATGGAACTTTGTAATTTCTACGGAACAAGAGTAAAACTGGGAACTGAGAACTGAGAACTGAGAATTATGTTCATTTAGTTTGAAGACTGTGGAAAAATATTTAACTTGTTCTTGGAGGTCTGCCGGTAGGATATCTGGGATAGAACCATGCTGTGTCCACCACCGGGAAAACCAAGAAGGAATTTGACTTTTAATTTTTTTATCAAAGCAAAGAAACCAAGAATGAGTGAATGACTCATTTTGGTAAAAGAGAACTTTAAACCATGCTTCAATATAATCATAATAACTAAACTGAATTTGATGACTTGGGAGGGTTTTTAGAATGGAGGGATGGGATCCCCAGTCTTGAAGAGAGATTATATTATTAATGTGCAAGGAATGGTAAAGAATCCTTGATGAATCGTTGCGATCGGTGATTGCTTTAATACGAACTGATTCTGAGGAATAAAGAATATCCATGTAAAATTTTAAAGTCTTGGCAGGATGGTGGGGAGTGAAGTGCCAAGAGGGAGGAAAATAGTTTTTTACTAAATCAATTGGATTTTTAATATGGCTATGATTTGGCTCAATAGAAAATAAATTTGAAAAATTTGGTTTGAGCACATAATCAGTTTTAGCAGGGTGATTATAAAATTTGGTTTTAGTAATCTGTTGAATGGGCTGTGTAGCAAATGGGTCATTGACTAGGTATTGACTAGAAGAAGGCCCAAACTCTGCAGGGGTTGCAAGAGTGGAACTGTAACTAAAATTTGGTCTTGGAATGTTTCCAAGGACCTGGTATCTGTTTGTTACTTGGAGAGGGGATGCAATTTTAGTAGAAGGTTGGCTTATGGGTAGAGCGAGGGCTTTAGTTGTCTTCTGGGGATTTTTCTCCGTCATTGTTATTTTGTAGAAATTCACGTGTGAGAAAATCAGGGATGGAATTCTCACTTCCTTTAATACACTCAATATCAAAATAAAAAATGCTCAGTATAGATTGCCATCTAGTAAAAAATTTGTTTAGAAGCAATATTGTGGACATCCTTTTCTAAAACTTATTTTGCACTTTTACAATCCATACGGACTAAAAAATTTTTATTTAAAATGACACTTTGAAATTTCGAAACACATAAAACAATAGATAATATTTCTTTTTTAATAGTACTATAATTACTTTGCGCTTTGTTCCAGACTCCGGAATAGAATCGAACAATTTGTTCAGGAGAATGAGGGTGAATTTTCTGTTTAAGAATACCTCCGTAGCCAATGTCAGAGGCATCGGTTTCAATGATTTTGAATGAATTTGGTGTACAAAGACCAAGACAAGGTAGGGTTTTAACATGTTTCTTGACATTTTGAACTATCGATGTATGTTCTATAGTCCAAGGGGGAGGGTTACTTTGTAGCCTTTCAAATAATGGTTTGCATTGTTTATGAAGATTTGGATAAAATTCAGCAATGTAGTTCAATGATCCTAGAAATCTTTGAAGTTGTGTTTTCTCGAGGATTTCATCAGGAAATTTAGCAGCAAATTAGATGGCCCTATCTATGGGACTAATTTTTCCTTGGTGAATATTATGACCTAAAAATCTAACTTTTATTTGGAATAGATTGACTTTCGAGGCTGAAACCACTAAACCATTAATTTTTATTAGTTCAAAAAATAAATTTAAGTGTTTCCAATATTCATCGATTGTGTGGGAATAGATGAGGACATCATCAATGTAGATAATTGTAAAATGGGATGAAGGGTTAAATATTTCATTCATGATATTCTGGAATTCACTAAGTGCATTTTTTAGGCCAAATGGCATGGCACATCATTCATAGTGACCAAAGGGGGTTGTGAATGCAGTTTTGTATCTATCTTTTTCATGGATTTGTATTTGCCAAAATCCACTCTTCATGTCAAACTTGGAAAAAATAGTTGCTTGATTTAATCGGTTCACGAGGTCACGTTTATTTGGGATTGGATATCTTATCCATTCTAAAACTTTATTAAGTGGTTTGTAATTGATGACTAGCCTAGGTGCTCCGCGTTCTAATTCGACATTTTTTCTGACATAGAATGCAGGGCATGACCAAGGAGATTTACTTTTTCTTATAATTCCTTTTTGTAATAAACCATTAATTTCATCTTTACATAGTTCCATATCTTCTTGATTCATTTGGATTGGTCTCGCTTTGGTAGGGATGAATTTTTCATTAAAATCTTTGATGTATGGCAAAGTTACTATATGTTTCTTTCTATGTAAAAAGGCATTTGGTAGATCGGAACATATTTCATTTGTTAGTTTTAATTTGAAATTTTCTATTTTATCTTGGAGAATCTTGTTAGTAAGTTGATCTTCAATCCTTTTGTATCTTACTTCTTCATTTAAAAAATTTAATTGTTTTCTCTTGTATTGGAGATGGTTTACTGATATTGAAAATTCTTTGAGTGTTTTTAAATCTCCGACTTCTGGTTTTGAAAGAAATTCAAATTTTACTTGTTGGCCTAAGGCTAGGGAGGTTATTCCAGTATCACTAGTTGTGAACGGATATAGAAGACAAAGAAAAGGGATTCCTAAGATTACCTTGTCAGTCATGTTTTTTACTAAAACAAAAGGAGTTTTGTAACATACATTATTTTGACAAATATGTGCTTTGGGTAGTTTGTATTTGATTTGCATTTTACTTCCATTGGCTGAGTTTAATCGTTCAGATGTTTTATGATAATACCTGGTTGGAATTAATCCTTCTTGTAGATAATTTAAATCTGCACCGGAATCAATTAATGTTATGACTTTTATCTCATATTCTTTGTTAATAATTAAAGTTACTTATACATGTCATTTTTGTAAATTAATTTGGTTTATGATATTTACTTGATGATCAGGTTCTTCTGTTGTTACTATTTTAGGTTCTTGTTCAGCTTCTGGATCACTTTCTTCTGAGGAGATGGCTTGTTGCTTTTGGAAAGTTTGGTCTACTTTTAAAATAGTGATATCTTCTTTTAATTCTTTACTTTCTATTTTGATGTCTTTGATATCTTGTTTAATTATGTTGACTTCTCATTGGAGATCTTGTAATGTAACTTCCTTGTGACTTTTAAATCGTTTTAAAGTATTATCAAGACTTATCTTGTTTTGTGTAT